>CM036546.1:14539820-15287320 GCA_020745685.1 Tautogolabrus adspersus | reverse complement strand
GATAAAGGTGATTACAATGGAGTAATCGGCCGCTCATGCGTCTGTGCCGCTGATGACCGCAGATCCGCGCGGGCGACTGCACCTGTTGTAATCTGTATTAATTTGTGGCGCGTGCATTTGCGCACGCGGGCAAAAAGATCTTCAAGTGTGATCTCTGTATTTAATATTTGAAAAAACAATAATGTCTGTCTATTTACATTTAGTCTCTTTCATCTGCTCCTAAAAAACACTCTCCAGCTGTATGTGCGCGTCGCGCTCGTCACTGCGCGCTGCGTGGGTTTGATCGGTGTGATTAGGTTATTACAGGTCCATCACACGTGCTCTATAAGTGCAATTATAGTATAATTGTTTCAACACTCTGCGGGTTGTGAAACACTTCAACACACACTATACATCATGTTGTATGGCTTTATCAGCCGCCCTCGTGCTCACATGCTGGAGCATTTCGCACAGGTTTCTGATAAATGAGACCTGCTGCAGTTTAAAGCCCACTTGTATTCATTCTCGCCTGATGCTGTAAAACTCTAAAGTTATAAAGATGGCCATATCTGTGACCTGTCTCACTTGCATCCGTCATCTAATAACTTGGAGGTGACACATGGAGTCTGTAGCCTATTATGAGGTATTTTTTGGAAGAGGTGGGTTGATGGGGGGGAGGCATTTTAGCGGGTAGAGCTCAAGTCAAGTTGTTTTATGCTTAAAAGAAGCACATTATTCTTAGACACCAAATTGTCGGTGCAATTGGGGCGGAATAAAGCAGCGTGTGCACGCGTCCAGCAGCGCGTCCTCTGCAGATGCGCGTGGCACACCATCATGGGTGTCAAACTCTTTTCCCCTTTTGGTATAACACTTCAACCACACAAGAAGTAATTAACGTTATTATAGCTTATTTGATAGAAGATCCAGTGCACATACATCGACACCTACTCTTCCTGTGCTATTGGTGTAGCTCCAGAATTCTTAACCTGGTTGTCCGGTCAGGTGACCCAGGGTGACCCCTCTTAGAGGCAGCTGGAGTCGACATGATGGGCAACAGAAACGTTATTTAAGCAGAATTTATGGTCAAAGCCAGACGGAAGAGATCACAGCTGTGTGGAAGTTGCCTGTTTGCCCAAGGTGACTTCAGCAGGACACTGACAATGTGCCATGATAAAGCAAAGAGAAAAAGATGTTGACTTTTAACAACTTTAATGATTGCAAATCTAATCAGAAGCCATTTCACTGTAGGATACCTGTTGAAGCAATACATCCTTTTTGTTTGGTCTTTTTGAAGAATCACATTTTACCTTCATCCAGCACTGATTAAACTGATCAGCTGTGGTATCTCATTATGTCTGGCAGTAGTTTTAACTAAAAAAGAAGAGAGCTGACTGATATTTTTGCTGACTTGAAGAAAAAAGAAAATAATTTGTTGATTTATTTTGAAGTCCGCCTGGCCTGTGTACAGATCTCATCCTCACAAGAGTTGACAGCTGAGGTAAAATAACATATTTCTGAATGTTTTGGTGGTTAATTGGTTGCTACTGCAGTAATAACAACCTGCTTTCTTTGATCTGGTGGATTAGACTTGATTCTGTTGTCGTTTTGGTGCCTCTCTGCTTATGATGGCAGTGTCTACATTTGCTCTTTTCAGCTTCTCTGCTAATGCTTTTCTCTCCATGGAGACAGGGGGAGGTGAGGAAAAAAAATATGCTTCTCCTTTCTCCCCATTTCCAGCATTTGGCTCAATCTCTGTTGCTCCTCTTCCTTGATCTGAGCCTCTCCCCTCTCTTCTGAGCTTAAATTCGTTCTGATCACCACACTGCAGACTTGAAACTCAGCTCCCCGGGGTGCAGGTGACCCCTCAGTTCAAACACCATCAGTCAGCCTCCCTTTCATTTGCTCCTTTCATCCTCTTCCTCCTCTCTCATACCTGTCTGTCTACTATTCTGTCTGTCTGCTACTCCTCTTCCAGCGCTCAGCCAGGCAATGAGGCTTATCAGATGGAGGTTTTCTGCTAAAGCTTGTCCTTGTCAGTTCTCATGTCCGTCTCTGTGACAACAGCCTGTGTTTTCACGAGTAGGAAAACCAAAATCCAAAAATATATGGTCGAAAAAAAAGAAGTGAGTGAGAGAGAGAGGTATAAAGAAGAGAAAGAATTAGAGTGTGACTGAGTTGATGTACAGTATGTGTTTACATGTGTGCTGGTTTTTCTGCCATGAGTGAGTGGGTGTTTCTGTCAGGGAGACAATCGTGTGAGCAGATGGACTGTTAAATTACATCCTCATATTAATTTCATATCATATGTCTTATTAGTTTTTCAACTGATTTAATAATTTACTGGATTCTGTTTCATTGATAGGTTTTGGAATTTAAAGATTTAGGGATCAGTCATTAAATGTTCATCAGGCAACAGCTAAAGTGGATTAAATATTGATGGAACAACGTATATACAAGCAGCTATTAGTTTTCAACATTGACAGGTACACACATCAACTTGTCTTGTGAGTTTAAACATGCACATGGATTAATTAATACCATTTCTACATTAGTACACTACAAACATACCTTTTATATGTATGTGCATATAATTAAAAACATACAAGTTTTAACTGCAGAATCTGAACACACTTGCTGACACACAAACTGAACACTAAAGCATTGAGTAATTCCCAACCTGTCTTCTCAGGTATTTACGTGTGTACACATGAAGCCCTTATCAGTATAAAAGAGAATAAAACAACATATTATCATCAGGTGATGTGGAGGTCTATGGAAGGAAATGTTCTCCCTCACTTTTACATATTAGTGGCCATACATTTTATATTTTAGCGTTGTCTCTAGTTAAAAACATGTCAACAACATTTAAATCCACGCATCACTTTAGGATGATCAGTTAACCATTTAGTTTTCTTCATGTGCAATTATCATGTGAGAAGCTGCAGAAAAAATGGTGTGACGTAAAAAAAAATGGTGTGCTGTTTTGTGTCCAACAAACCTGATGCCAGAGAAGGTTGAAAGTGGCAGAGGGGTTACCAACCTTTGTCCTGACGATTCTATTTATTTATTTTCTATTTTATGATTATATCATTTGTCAAAGAATAAAAACAAAAACAGTGGCTCAAGGACAATTGAGCCAATTTGCAAAAGAAAGCATCTTTAAACTCTGACCTCTGAATCTGACTTGTCCTCGCCCAAAAAGACGGAGCTAAACCATCACAGCAATACAAAAAATGCTTCACCTATTAAAACTAACTCAATCTGTGACAGCAGGCGCTCTGGATTCCATCACACTCATTGTTATTATTAAGTTGTTAGATTTGTTTCACTGATATCTGCATCCATAAATTTAGGGGGGGAGTCTAGACTTCTAAACAGCTCAAGTTATAAGTCAACAATTTTCCTTAAGAATTACATCCCCCTCCTTCAGTGTGGCTGTAATTCACTCAGTGTAACTTCACATTAAAGGTTACATAATATACTCCCTTTCAACAAGTTTAAATAAGTCTCAGAGCTCCCCAAAACATCTCTGTGAAGTTTCTTGCCAAAAATCCACTCTGATCCTGTATTTGATCATGCCTATAAACTCCTCTTTTCAGCCCTGCTCAGAACAGGCTGTTTCTGTGTATGTAACTATTAATGCAAGTGACCTGTGTTTGTTGTTCGGCAGAACAAACACCTAGCTGTGGGAGTGTCACCCACCTGGGGGAGGAGTTACTGCCCTTTGTGATGTCATGAAGGGAAAATCTCCAAACGGCCTGTTTAAGCACACATTTTCTGAAAAGTGGAGCAAGCAAAAGACAGAGAGGATGGACTTTCTCATAATTGGGGGGTTTGTAGACAGACCGGGGACACATATTAGTGTTAGAAAAACATGGTAAAGTGTATTTTGTATAATTTGTGACCTTTAAGTCAGACAACATGTGTCCTCAAGTGTTAATTTTAAAGGCATGGTCAAAGGCTGTGTGTAAAAGAAAGATGATAAGAGAAAGTCACAAAAATCAGTCAACGGAATTCTATCTGACACCACACTACTTAAAACTATACATCAAGGCTCTAACATAAGTTGACCTGAGCAGCAGTTTGTTTTTTATTTCATTTTAAGTCACACTTTAAGGCCTGATATAGGTTGGATATGAAACAAATATCTAATTTTAAAGTAAAGTATGATACGAAACGATAGGCTACTGTATACGATACGATACAATACAATTCATTGCCCCCCTTGGACAAGTGGTTTTATTGTTCTTTGCTCTCTAGAATGCAGGTAGTTTTTAGATCATTATCCAGCAACAAGACCTTGGCGTGTTTGAGTGGTTGAGTGTTTGCATCATTTTGGCTGAAACTCAGCTCTGCAGAACAAATACTCATTGGGTAGCTTTAATGTCCAGCTGGGACAAAAGAAGAACCAGGAGCAGATGGACTGAAGACTAAATTTCCTCCAAGCTTAAAAACTATGCACACCAACACACTGACTCACACAAACCTTTCTGCACACACTGTTTGCTGTCTGTCTCTGTCTCATGCATTGATACACACCGCTATTTTCACTCCTGCTGTCCTCTACAGATCACCAGAGCAGACTCCCATGGCTTTTAACCTTTTATACCATCTATGTTTCAATGCACAGTGAGTGTCCTTTTTACTCCCTTGGCTCTGATTCCAAGAACCACAAAGGATTAACAATTCAAATAACAGTGAAGACGAAAGGAGTGGAGAGAGAGGTGAAGAGAGGAGAGGAGAGAGGATGTTTATACTTTTACAATGTCTTCTGTGACAAAGACATCTCCAATTCTGTCTCTATCTCTCCTGTCTGGCAGCAGCCCGCTCACGAAATACTCCTGGGATATCTCTTCCTCCCTACATGTCTTCCTCTCTCTCTCCCTTCACCTCAACTCGCTTCAGTTCACCGTGTACTATTGGCAGGAATATTACATGAAGCATATTGCCAAAAGTGTCAAAATATTACACTGGGAGAGCCCTCAGGGGGGCAGCTCTCATGAATCAAAGCAGAGTTGCTCTGATCATAGGACAGCAGGGGCTATGGCTGATTGATGCCCTGTCAAGCCCTGAGGTCTCTTGGTGAGGTGTTGGGCGACAGTGGGGATTATCTCGAGGAAGAGGAAGTCACAGGATCTGACGTGGGGTTTTAGAAGAAACAACACAGAATGACAGGACTGTATGCTTTTCCTCTGTGGACTGGCGAGGCAGCACAAAGAGCAAACAGGAAAAAGACATCATGAGAATGATTGCTAGACAATACCAAGTTTCCTGATTGTACTTGGATGGTATTTATCAGAACAATAACAGGCGAATACTTTTCTTTTGACTCCATTGAATTATAATGAGATTACATAATTTGTCACTGTGATTGTGCCACGAGGAGACAGCGGTTTCTCTCCAGAACTGAGCATTAGCAGAGTAGAAGGAACAATGTTCCCTCCACAGGAGATTGTGTTTCTAAAAAGGACTCATGGCTACACCCGGGAACCAGGGTTTCAATACACATGCACACAAATGCTTCCTATGTGTGTTTCTTTCTCTTTCACACATAGACACACATGCAAGGTTTATTTAGACTCTGTGCGTGTGTACTCTACAGGGAGAAGATGCCATTCCACCATGTGCGGGCGGGCCTGCTCTATCCAGACAACTACCTGAGCAGCTCCCTGACGGAGGGCAGTGAAGCTTTTCAGCTCACCAGCATCTCCACCGAGGAGCTGGGAGGTGAGTTTGCTTACAGAAACAGAGAGGTTGGAGGGGGTGGGCTGAGGGGTTTGGAGGGGTACAGATGGGGTATTAGCAATTCATGTTTTACTCCTGGAACAATGCAGTTACAACACTCCAATTTTCAATTTAGCCATTTGTCAGAGCCTGACTGGATGCGTTGGTTTCTAATTCTGTTGCTCTGGAAACAAATTCAGTCACCGGACTCATATGACCAGACCTAAATACGGATGCCAGCGCATTGATATTGTTAACATTAATTCATTTTATATCATTTTTGTATGAAAATTGATTCTACCAGACTCTCACACAGAACTGATCAAACATGGTTTATAACTGTATAAAGCACACTTTCTCATTTGAGCTGAAGCATTCCCCTGAATTTTCTAACCCATCCCCATTATAATTGAAAAAGTACCTCCTGAAATCCAGGTGGGATGTATAGTGTTAAAAGGTCTGTAAGTCAGATTCTTTGAATAAACACTTTTATTCACATATTACACAGGCACATGCTTAGATAACAACTTACACTGTTTGTTGTATGCATCCATCAAAGTACACAGGACTTCCTGGTTCAACTTTGACTTGTACATTACTTGCTGTAGTTATATACATGTTTTTTCTCTGCATTAGTGTTTCTGTATTAGCTCCAAATGAACTGGTAACTAATCTGGCAAACTGACTCGTTTGGTTTCAATCTGTCCCATCATGTTTCTTCTTCTGCCTGCCTCATCAGACACATTCAAAGCATTTTGACCGTTTTAGTACAAAACCATCATAAACGATGGCCAAAGCTGTGAAAGTAAAACCCAAGAAGTAACAAGCTGCTGTGTTAAATCGGCTTAAACTGACATGAATTACTTTTACTTTCATGCTGTCTTTTTGTGTGTGTTCAGTAAATGCCAGTGTGGCTGCAGGATGAGGAACCCTAAGGCATATTGCATTACATTTTGTTTCCGATTTCAGGCTATACTATGACATAACCTAACATGTGTTAGTTTACCAGCTATACAAATAAAGCTCCTCTAAAATACAATGCATATATTGCATATATTTTAGACATGTGTTCCTGTTGTGAGAAAGAAACAGCTCATCCTTTCACTGAATGAGGACTGAGTATTTTCCGACCGAAGCTGTTTGTTTGTGTTTATACATGTGGCCTATTGTAGTTTGCTCGAATGAGCTTTGGTATGAACTACTTTGTCGCATAAATCTTTTAATCCGTTGTCTCTTGTGCACAACTCGACTCAACCCAGTTCACCGAAACAGTTGCTTTGGTGTTGTGAAGGCAGAGTGGTACAGTGGCTGAAACGTCTTGTCATCATTAGCAGCACTGGCTTTTGTCTGCGTTCTGTCTGTCAAGGGCAGCGGGAAGGGTAAAGTAGTTTGGACCCATGTTGAGCTATTATACAAATTAAATTCAGACTCTTAGACTCCAGACATTGTGATAAGCATTATCTAGGCCCTGTCAGCCCCAGATCCAACACAGCCAATGGGATTGTTTGATGTGGACAAAATATCCGTGGTGTTTGCTGCCAGCATTTGAAAACTCCTAATCCCACTTCAGAGAGATGCTGAAGGTTCTTCTTGGATCATCTGTTAGCGCTGATAGAAAGCTAGTTAATCACCCCTGTGTTGGGCTCTGTATCTTTTCTCTGGTTTTGAGGCATTTCATCAATCACACTGAGAACATGTACGGTCCTGAGGGGGGGTTGACTTGGTAATACACAACCACACACAGGCTAGGGCTGCATGCTGCCACAGCCACACACACACACATACACACACAAGCATCACACTGTAATACATCAGGGATTGGCTCTATTGAAAATGTAGTTTTCACTGTTGAGCTGCATACAAATACATCTCACTTGGTTCCCAATCCCTCTCTCCCTCTGATTCTCACTGGGAAACAGTGGCTTGGTGCTCTGGTTTAGTCATCAGCTGTATAAGGGATATTTACAGGCTTATACGGGGGACTGTGAATTAACTTTGGGTCTCACTCAACTGACAGAGCAAAGACGGGCAACAGAGGAAGATCTGAGATGGACTCATTACACCAAGGAAGTAGGAAGCACATGTAAGGACGAAAATATTAATGACACACAGAGTAAGAGACAGACAGAGAGAGATGAACTTCATGTAAAATTCATTGTTTAAGTTGGGAAAAGGATTAGTCTTGGGGAAGTTGTGATTTTAATTCCATTGTGCAGCAGACTATTACTTTTCTCGATTGTGTTGCTGCATGGGAGAGCTGAAATGACACCCTCTCCCACCCCTGAAGTGTTAACATCCACAGAAAAACGGAGTGCTCGTCTGTGAACAAAGACATTGAAGAAAGTATTTTCTGTCCCAGTTGTCTTTATCAAGTTGATAACCAGCCCCCCATCCGAAGCTTGGCCTCCCTCTTTCCACCTCGTGCTAACTGATTGGCAGGCAATTAGCTGCAGGTTCACCAGAGTATTTTCTACAAGGGTCCTTAGAGGTTTGAGTAATTGTGCTTCACCAACCCATACCACATGAACTGTGGGTGCGTCTACTTACAATATCGAGAAGGAAGCTTTTTTATGTGGGAGGAGAGAGTCGGAAATGCTTTTGGCAATGCTGGTGGTGATTTCTGCTGCGCAGAGGGATTGGTACAGGCCCGGCGGGGTTTTAAAAATACAATTATTAAGAGTAAAGAGTATAAAGATGTGAAAAAGACAAAGAAATAGAAATAGTCACCCTCACCTTGATTTGCCAGAGAGAAATAGTGCCTCCAGTTAATGTCAAATCTTGTTATCAGCAGCCGTTAAGCATCTTTCAACACCATCTACAGACCTGCTTAAATCTGTAAATCATTAATTTGATCTCAGGCATTACTCCATCTCACTGACACCTTCTGATGGTTCACTGTTACTGTTGGGGATTAAGTTTTATGAAGATAAAGATAAGACAGTTAAAATTGAATCTTTTTTGCTGTAATTTTTTTTGTAATAATGACTTGGCATATGTCGTCAGTGACACTGAAGTGACTCTAAACGTTACGTGTTTTTGTTAGGTTTTCATTTATTGTCAGTTCCTGTTTTACTTAGAAATATATACACTTCTCTCTGTCATCTAGATCCTACTCCCCGTGTATCCTGCCTCATGTCACCCTGCTCTGATTACTCACCTGCGTATCATTATCCCCTGATTGTTTTTTGTATTTCATCCCTGTTTGTCTTCCTTCATGTTGCCAGATTTTTTCGATATGCCTCTGTGTTATGTCTTCCCAACGTTTTCTCATGAGTCTTTATGCTCTCATGCCTTTTGACCCTGCCTCTGTTTGGTGATCATTAGATTTTTGTTTACCAAACAGAACAGAGTAAATATTTGCCTGCTTTTTCTACCCCTATTAAGTATGCATTTGAGTCCATCAATTTGAGTTTGTGTCACTCAGACATACACAGAAAGATTGTTTTTTTGACATTCCCCCTCAAATCAAAACCTATTTCTGATCTGGTGCACTGTTAGATTGTGTGTGCATTTGGAATACAAAAAAAAAAAAAAATCAGTTTGGCAACAATCAATTCACTAGCAGACTAAAGATGTCTATATGCACACTTAATCATGCATTAGTGTTCACACACATATAAGAAATAAGATTGCTTTGATAAAAAGTAATTTTCTGAATAGGTGAAGTGTAATAAATGTAACAAATAATAAATACATTCTGATAATAAATAGTCACAATGGTTCAGTCCCATGAAGCCTGTTGCTCTGTTGTTATAACAAAAAAAGTCATTTGATTTTGGTTTGATAAAGGTCTTTATTTTCATTTAGCTGTCTTAACATATTGATTGGCTGAACTTGTTTACATGTTGTTTACACATCTGGAGAAACAGAGAACCATCATTCTTTAGGAGCATTGTAAAGCCAGTTGTCATTCTCTTTTTGTAGGTCTTTTTGACCTCCCAAGGAATATTTGGCTTTGTAGGAGCTAATTCTTGTCTTTCATTAGCAGTTGAAAACACAGTCTGTCTGTTGTTGCTTTATGTGGGATTTAAAAAATATATCGCTGAAAACAGTTGTCTGCTGCATCTTGAAACCATCCTTTAAAGGCAGTGGGAGTGAATGAAAATAAGTAAAGTTGTGAGCAGGAAAATAAAAGCAAAGCTACAGCCGAGGGGGACCAGAGAATGAGGGGATACATATTTGTAACTTCCAGGGCTCCCTTTAACAAACAAGATGCCATTTGTCATTTCATGCAATAAATGTATTCATTTGTTTCAGGGGTTAAAGAACAATTGTGGTAGTGAAAATAATTGGATGCAAACAGCTGTCTCCAGTGTCAAAGTCACGTCGTTTGATGCCCCAACCATCAGCACAGACAGTCTTAAAGAGGTTTTTGCAGCACTATGACAACATCACGCTATTTCTGGCTTTGCTCCTAGGAGACAACAGTCATTATTCACACAACCTCAAGATCTGTAGTGTTACAAGCCGCATAGACATGAATATGAAAACAGGCATCATGCAAAAACAAGATCAAACACACAGAAGGAGACAATTTCAAGAAAATGATGGACATATTTTACAAACATAGCAAGAACAGAATCAGAAATATTATAAATAATATAATAATAAATGGCATAAAAGCACTCACTGAGGAAAGACCAGAGAAATCCTCCAATCAATTCAGTCCCAGGCACAGATTTTTATTGACTTCAAAGAATAAAGACTGATGGATATTTTTATCTGCTGTGATGAGCCCTCAACCCTTTAGACACAACAGCGCAAGGGAAAGAAAATGAATGAAAAAGTAAAGGAGAGGTGAAACAAACATTGAGATCTTACATCAAATGCCAAAATTGACCCAAATGACCTGAAACTTATATATCTGCACCGACAAGATGCAATGACATTAAATGAATCCACTGCAGTGTAAGCACAGTATAGCATAATACATGTTCATCTTCAGGAGCAGAGAGAAAGCAGACAGACAGACAGTGATATAAATGTACAGTAATATGTTCTTTTTTGTCATGTAGAGATCCGTGAGGCATTTCGTGTTTTGGATCGGGATGGGAATGGTTTCATCTCCAAACAGGAGCTGGGCATGGCCATGCGCTCCCTGGGTTACATGCCCAGCGAAGTGGAGCTGGCCATCATCATGCAGAGACTGGACATGGATGGTGAGCAGCCACATAAGGTCACACACTTGGGTGCATGCACAAAGCAAGAACACACACACATGCAAATACACAGAGTGAAGTGTTCCTGTTTAGCATATACTGCATGAGTTATTGTTTGTTTATACTTGTTTATACTTGCAGTTGTTATGCTTGAGAGATATTTTTACCTTCCAAAGAAGGTAGGAATATATTTGTGTTGAATTATAATGTTATGTTAATGGAAAACACTTTTATATGGTGCCAAAAACACACGCTCTAAAATGCTTTAAGCAAAAATGGATTTTGAGTAACAGCCGTCTTCAGAATGGCGTAAAAAAAAAAACAGTTTCTAAACTGCTGTAAGAGCAGCAGCAGGTCGCCAATTGTCAAAAACAAATTCAGGTGGAGACAATAAAAAGAAAAGAGCTTCTTAACTTAGCTCTCCTTGTAAAATCACAAAGGATTGCAATTACTCCTATAAGCAGTCCCTGCATCACAAACAAGCTCGTCAATCTTTCAGCTGCCTCTTATCTGCCTGCTCTCGATTCCACTACATGCGGTAAATATCAAAGGTCAGAGCTAAAAGCTTTTTGCTTCTGCCTCCATGAGTAGTTTGACCATCCAAGAGCAGTTTGTTCTGAGGAGAGACAGCATCTCTTTGAAAATCCTTTACCTGCGACATCTTTGGTCTCCACGTGATCAGTAATTATCAGCTGTCAAAACAACCTGCATGATAGTCGACTTATTTTATCATTTCATTAAGTTATAAAATCCCCTCTTCCCTTCTTAAAGCAAAGTAGTCTTAAAGGGGACATATTATGAAAATCCACCTTTACAGTGTTTTTGAACATATATTTGGGTAACCTGAGTGTCTATCGACCCACAAAATTTGAAATAAATCCATCCAGTCCTTTGTTTGTGGTCTGCTTAAGTCTTACCACACAGAGAAAAGTGCTCCATTCAAATGTTCTCAGTTTGTGACATGACAAGTTGGATTCTACAAAAAAAAAAAAAACCCTCCCCTCCCCTGTTTTCTCCACCCATTGACTCCACCCCCAGCCTAGAGCAAAACTTTTGCGCAGGTCCGCCATTTTTATTCTTGCTACAGAGGAGTGATGTCTACCTGGAAAACTCAGGGGGGTCTCATTGCATTTAAAGAGACACACACACCAAAACAAAGCGTTCTGAGAGAGCTGGTTTATACAGGGTCACAAACCTCCTCTGGTGTTAGATTCATGTTATATTTTGACCAAAGCACAGCACAGATGTTTCATTTAGACCACAGGGGACTGTTTGAAAAGGTGGAAAAGGGGTATAATATGTCCTCTTTAAAACGTAAGATTTCATGATACTTCTTGAAAGTTGTTATTTGAAGGAACAGCAGTCGATTTCAGAACAGAGAACAAATGCTTTTTAATTCCAATTATTCACTTCAATTCAAGGTAACACTTCATCCTATGGGACTAAAATTTCACAAGCGATATATTTCCAAGCGGTTTAATTTGGCTTTCATTGCGTGGATGGAAAAAAAAAATCCTTGAAAGAACAGATCCTACTTTGTAACTCGTTATTCTACATAAAATGAATGCATAAATGCTTACAACTGTCACACTTTTGCAATTCATTAGGAGCCTACTGTGACTTGAAGACACTCCAGAATACACAACCAATAATTATGATTCATAATGCAAGAGTACTTATTCAATACAGTCTCCTAATTACTCCCCACTTATATTTTCATTTCAAGGGAACATCTTGGAAATATTCAAAGACTTCAAACCCATGAAATGAAGTGTTTTCCTACCATCAATACCAAAGCAGCAGCAGTGAGACGGCTGCAGACGACCACTAATGCTTTTGGACGCTATCTAATGGAGCAAATGAAAAACAACATTCTATCTGTAGCAACATGCAGCAGTAGAATACATAATACGCGCACTAACAGGTTGTGTCCTTTCAATCTAAATTTGCAAAATAATCAATGAGTTCAGAGCAAACAATACCTCACAATTGCTCTGACAGACACACGCAGACAGGCACTCGAACAGGTGCACACACCTTATTTTGAAGGTGAATTAGTGCTGCAGATGCACATAATGTAAGTTAGACATGGTTGAAGGCACATCCATCTGTTGATCTGTCTCAGGGCGCTTCTTTTTGTTTTGGCAAGCAAATCAACTTCAGAATAAAATGCATTATTTAACTCCGGTCCGCCACTCTTCCTCCTCTGTGTCGCTGTGCGTGTGTGTATTTGTGCCCACAGGGGACGGCCAGGTGGACTTTGAGGAGTTCATGACAATACTGGGGCCCAAGCTGCTGTCGTCCGACAACAGAGAAGGATTCCTTGGCACCACCATCGACAACATCTTCTGGCAGGTGAAAGACAAAGCTGGAGTCTGGTTCTCATCACTCACATCCTTCTTCATTTATTAGTTGCATCCTTCATGCCTCCTCTTCCTCACTCTTCCTCATAGCTGACTGAAAGCCCTAGTTTCTGCAGGGACTTCACACCGGCACAAAACAGTTTTTTTCTTTCGGCTCAGGGCCTTGAAGGAATAGAGACCTGCTGAGAATTAAGTGTTCCTTTGTACGAGTATGTGTTTTTGGGTCGAGTGTGGGTATGTTCTTATCCTTCCCATTGTTGCAGAAATGATTACCATAATAAAGATTACAGGGATGCTCCCCTGTATAGGAAAGTCTGAGCTTGTGTTGCTTTCAAGTGTCCAAACTTGGCTCAGTGGTGATTAAAGCTGAAGCTCATCAGCATGCTTTTGAACTGACTTTCTTTGTTTTTGAAAATTGATGCAGACAGGAAATGAAATGCTCTCAGAGTGTTTTATTTTTCTGCCACTTTGGTAAGACATGCAACAATAATGAAAAGTACAGGGTTATAAAGTGTGTGTGCGTGTGGGTTTCTTTTTTGAGGGGGGGGGGGGAGTTTGAGGACGGCTGGTTGAGCAGGGCGACAGCTTGCAGGAAGCTGTTCTCTGCTGTCTTTGACTTGAATGAGAAGAGAATCAATTAGAGGGTGACTCACTGAAATGAGGAGGTGTGTGCGTCCAGGTTACACATATTTGCATGGACCTTCTTTATTCTAGAATTCATTGTGGAAACACTGCAGAAAATATCTTAAATAACAGTCATCTAAGCTTAAACCCCTAAAGACTTGTTCAAAAACTGTGGATTTTTATATCAAGGTCGGTTGTTTCTTAGACATTTGAACATCGAAGTAGGGATGGGGCAAGAAGGACTAAAGCGGGCCAACAAAGTAAGGTTATTAAAGATGATGGAATTTATTTTTAGGCTCTGTAAACATGCTTAAGTAAAAATGACAGCTATGGGGGGGGGGGCTCACATTAAGATGCAAGAAAATGAAGGAAACCCACAAAGGAAGAGAGAAATAGGAAATGAAAGGAGTACGGGAGACTGAGATTCATGAAGGTCGCAGACAGTGTACGTCTCAGGGGTGATTTTAAATGTTCGCCTCCCACAATGAAATAAACAGAAAACAGGAAGAGGGGATGGAAAAATCTGAGACGAAAGAGGAAAGAGCAAAGCAGGAGAAGAGCAATGAGAGCAGAGAATATAGGAAGAAAGAGGAGGGGGGATGAAATGGTGGGAGGAAGTGTGTCTCTGAGGACTGTGCAAGCAGCGGCTTGTGTGTGTGTGTGTGTGCGTGTGTGTGTGTGTGTGTGTGTGTGTGTGTGTGTGTGTGTCTGTTTATATTTCACAGACCTCAGAGGGAGACAGGCAGAGAGGTAGAGTCATTGTGTTGAGAAGCGGAAGATGGAAGAGAGGGAGGCACATCATGGTGGGCCATAATGACTCAGTTCAGTATGTTCAGATAATATCCTTGCATACTGAGATGTAGAATGATTGACTTCATTGGGGAGGCTGGAGTTTGCAAGTTTTGTGTGTAATTATTTTCCTCTGTGTGTATTTGTGTTGAATACATTTCCATGTCCTCGTGTTTATATACCCTTTTAGTCAGGGCACCATTAAAATATCTGAAACATATTTTTTGTTTATTATGTACACTAGCAAGATCTAAGTGAAACCTCTGGGAGAAAACTCCTGACTCAAGTTACCACTTTTCTGCTGACAGTCTGTAAATTAGTTTTGAAAAAGGGAAGAACCCAGTCTTCCATTGCAAATTAAGTTCCATCGCCTGAAGATACAAAACAACACAATCTTTTAGCCATTATTATAACAATGTTTACAGTCTATAAAAAATATGTTTCCACTGAGCAACTGCTGCAGGAATGTCTGCAGAATTTTCAAGTGTTTACAAAAGAGTAAAAATGTGAGTAGGGTTGTTTATCTTTATTATGATCCGATTTTTTTGGTCACTAGTGGGTGCACCATAGACTGTAAATATTAATGGACGAAGCCTGGGTGATGTCACCTATCTGTTACTGCAGGGGGCTTTGGAGTCCCATTGTTGTCGCCATGCCGGAAATGAAGTCTCAGCCTTTCAGTCAACCTCACAACAGGCTAAGAGCTGGAGCTAAGGCAGGTTTTAAGCCTCTTGACAAACCGCTACATCGTGCCAACCTGTTAATCAAGTCAGCGACCTTCCTTATTGTAAATATCGCGTATCCTTCATAAAATCAAAACTGACGAGTTATAAAAAAATGTACCCCCATAGAGTGTATGCCGATCGACACATGAGCTGATCAGACCTATTTTGTTTTTTGAACCAAGCTGCAAACATTTTAATTTCTGCTGTAAAAATTTGTTTTTTTGACTAGGTGTGAATGTGACTACTGGTGCTTTAAGCCTGAAGCAGACACTTGACAAACTGCAGGATTTTGCACTTCCGCATTTGCTTCATTTTTCAAAACCGGTGGTTGCCACTAGCAGTGCACACATAAGGAGCACTTTTGGAGTTGTTTAATATTGACACTTAAGCAGTAAATGTTCAACCTTCCATAACATGTTTGTAAACCTTGTAAACCTTTTTTCACAAGCCTTCATGAGGAGAAACTTAACACATTCTGATCTTGTAAACCTACACACTCTGGGATTGGGTGACATTGTCTCACAATGGATGTTACTGCAACTAAGTGCCAGCCTATCTCCACATTTTATGTGAAACTTAGATACAGCTAAATAGTAAAAACTCAAAGCCAATGACAATACTTGGCACGGTCTTAATTTGGGAACATCTAGTCTGTACTCATTTGTTTAAAAAGTAACGTTAAAAATGTAAAGTCAAAAGTCATGCCACGTTTTTAATCAGTTTTCTACCATTTACTTGTAGTTATTGTACTTGACCACCAATTTGTGCATTTGTCAATGAAAGCAGAGTAAAATGTAATTTGAAGGAAGCAGAGAAAGGCTAGTGGCAGGCTTATTACTGCTGTCTGCTTCTGTTTAGACAGTGTGCAATGTGCATAGGATGATAAGTGATGCCAAATATAGTCATTAAAAAAACATGGTGTCTGTGTTACATAAGAACTACCATTTGGTGGATGTTTTCCTTACAAAGTGCAGTATGTGTATGAGTAGTTATTTTAACACTGGTGTCTGAGAAGTGACTGGGACAGAGCCTGTGGCACATTTTGCTTCAGATTGACAAAATCTGTTGATATTTTTAGGAATCGTCTTTCATAACATCCCCTTCCACTGTGATTGATTCTGTCTCTGTGGGTCTAGTTTATCTATTATTCATTTGTGGCTGGTTTTAGTCTCCGCTGTCATTGTACAAATGTAATCTTACCTGTTTTACCTGCAATGTGATACTAACATGTGTCCTCTATGAGGGTATAATTTTGTTTGCATAAAGGGTATAATCACATATCTTTCTGTATAAATTCACTTGAAGTTAAATGGTGCAGAGAAAAAGACTATGCTTGTAGTTTGTCACTCTGGGTGACTTTTTGGAGAAGGGTCAGAAGACAGATCAGGATGACTGACGAAACGAGCTTTTGCTGTACGAGGGCAGGCCGGATTAGACAGGAGGGACAGTGTGTGAGCACCTGTTCTTCTGATTGATGTTTCCTGGCTCCTTCAGTATCTCACCGGTCACTGAACACAATCTCATGCTGTTTTCCTGTCACACGCACACTCATCGGCACGCACATAGACACACATTATGTCTTTGAATTAATTCGGTAAAAAGAAAAATACTCTGACAGGCAAAAAACTCCTGAATTGTTGCGTCAAGTGTGTTTACGTGTGTGTTGACATCTGTGTCCTTCAGAGACCGGGCAGGAGGAGAAATCTCATCACTCTCTAGGTTTCTAACAGGTTACGGCTCCGCTGTGGCTTTTCCCCCCTTAGACAGACAGACAGGAACATTGTAACTTCTTCGTGCTGCTGCTCTGAGCTGTCATGTTGTCTGTCCTGCAGCTGGAGTCCAACACGTTTTTTTATCCTCCAATTCCCAGAATCCATTCAAAGCAGAGACAGCTTTGGCAAGAAGGCAGAATCAGGCCCTCCAAATACTGCCACTCCCTTTCCCTCTGGCCTAGAGTGCCCAACAAGGTCATATGAGTCAGAACAGTATAACTTTAAGTATGAGGTAACAGTAAAACTTAAAGTAAGAAGTTAAATGACATGTTTAACACAAGCGTTCAAGATATAGGGGAAAAAAAGTAGGCTACACATTGTTGAAAATGTAGGGCTGCTTTGCACAACATTTGAAAACTACTTTTATACAGAATCTGAACATATTAGTAAGCTTAATCTTTTAAAGTAGTATTTATTTAAAAGGACCTGAGAGTAAATGTAAGGCCCTTCAAAAAGAGGAAAGGCAGAGTTCAATAAAAAGAAGAGATTTAATACACAGTCTAGTTTAGTACACAGGTAAACAGTCTGTTGAGAAATTCATGTCTGCCTTGATTCCCTGAAACAATTGTGATACTTTATTTCTCTTGAACAGAACACCACTTTACAAATGAAGGTGAAATCTGTTGGAATAAAAAACCTTAAAGTGGAAACGTTGTCTGCCCTTCATTAACTTGCCCCTCATCTCAACTGTTTGTCAATTAGCTTCAGCCCTCAGCCTTTAGGTTACACCTGAAACACAGTCAGTGGTGCAAACAAATGGCAAAAAAACAAAAAAAAAGTCAAGCAATGGTTAAAAACCACACAGGAGACTCATTTGTAGAAAAGACTGGACTGAGGGAACACACAACTGGCAACATTAGGGAGGACACACAGGGATTATATACACAGACAATCAGGGGATAACGAGACGCAGGTGAGCACAATCAGGGCAGGAGAGCACAAGGCGGGAAAACAAGAAGGAAAATGACAATACTGAAATGAAAATGGACAAAAACAAAAACATAGCCTATGTGCTTGATGGGCCATGTCAACAATATTGATTCAGTGGTCTTGGTAGTGATGAATCAAAGTATTGTTGGGGGGGTCTGTGTGGGTGGCTGTGTGGCTGTGTGGGGGTGTGTAGTGTGTAGTGTGTGTGTGGGTGAGTGCTTTGACAGTAGACCAGACTAAATTATTTTTATTTATGGTGAATTATTAATATAATTGTACGTGTTCTATGTTAATTTTCCATTTACTTCATTGTTGTAAGTTTTCTAATTAAGTTGTGTGTTTGCTAAATTAAAAATCTGCTCGGTAGCCTGAATGGTTAGATGGTTAGCCCTTTACAGTGGTGTGCATCAGTGTGCCGATTCAGACATATGTATACAAATAAATGACTCAAGATGTAATAACATTCACATTCTTAAACTGTCTGCTTGTTACTTTTTTGGATAGTAACTGAAAAAAAATCACTGGGTGTTTAATGTTGGACTATTTGTTATCTGAGAGCAGTGACTCTCTAGAGCAGGGCTATTCAACTATATTGTTCAGGGGGCCAAATTTTCAGAAAGCTAAGGAACCGGGGGCCAAACAAGCAAGCCCACCACAGCAGTATAGTGCGCGAAACCCGTTTTTTTCCCCCATTAACAACACAAGCTTGTGATAGGCTGCGAGCACAGGATCAAAGATGTTCTATTAAACAGGAGCGCTCTGCTGTTTTTAACACTTTACTGTGGCAACAATGACAGTCATTCACAAGTTTTCCCCCCGTTTATAATTTTTTTTTTTTTGTAATTGTAAATAGAACTGATCCGCGGGCCAGTCTGATGTGATCCGCGGGCTGGAGTTGGCCCCTGGCTGCCAGTTGAAAAGGCCTGCTCTAGAGTGTGTCTTGTAACTCCACAGTAACCCATAACAAAGCCCTTTACACTTTTTTATCCGCAGTAGCTTAATATTGGTGTCCTTTTGATTTGACATTACATTGCACTCAGACATGCACACACACACCACTATTTAGCCCTGCTGGCTCCAACCTTACGCATTGCCACCGTCTCACCCCGGTTATGCCTCTCTTACTACCTCCGATGCCTGCTGAGGGGCATAACAACTTCATAGCACCATTATGCCTGCGTGTGTTACACATTGCAGATAAGGCGTAACAGGACCATAAGTTAATATTTTAACTTCGGTTCGGGAGAAGGACCACACCAACCACACCTTTAATCACCTGACAAGCCTACTTATACCTAGACATCCCACTGCACTATGTTTGTCTCAGTTCTTCGACCCACCCTCCCTTCCTCTTCCTTCATTTCATCCATCCACCCTCCATCCTCATCCCTTCATCTTGTTTGTTTAACTCGAGGCACAGTCTGGGTCGTGATCAGCTTGGGCAGAATTATGCCTGAGACGAAACCCCCATCCTGAGTCTCCCTCTGCCTGGCATTCAGTCCAACCTCCCAGACCAGCCAACTGACAACATCCTCTTTCACCATAATCATTACATACATTCATCTGTCTCAACATTCATATGATCATTAAATATCTAAAACACATATTGTTGTGGTGTGGTCCTTGCTAGTGAACCAGCCTTTAATTGGCGATGTATGAGAGGCAAGACTCCAGAAAGTCACGGCTACTTCAGCCTATAGACCCAGTACTAGTACTGCTTTTTTAAATTCTGTTTTAATATAAACAAACATGATGTTATGTGTTTTCTAGCTAGCTTTGTGATGCTGGGAGACAGTTACTGCTGGTTGGAAGAAGGCTACCTGTTTCCCCTTGTTTCAAGTTTGTATGCTAACTTATGCTAATTAAGTTATTGCTTTAGCTACAGAATTAATGGACATAGATGTGAATGGTTTATTTTTTTTAATCTTATTAGACTAATAAGACTGAAAATGTGTCTCTAAGCGACAAAACTAACCTCAATATTGTTTCAGTTTTTGATGGTCACACTTTGGCTGCGATACCCAGTCTTTAGTTCTTTTTCAGTAAACAATATCTGTTACTTTACTCAAGGTGGTCAAACATGAAAGATGCTGTCATTAGCATTTACTGCGCATTGTAATGAGGCATGAGCAGGATTTTTGTTTCCTGGTTGAAATGAGCATCTCCTCTTCACCATCACCACTCCTTTATGTCTCTACAATTGTCTGCCAGTTCTGTTTCCTCCATCTGTGTCTCCCACTACTTTTTGCCTCTCATTATGCTCTGACCTTAACTCTCTTTCTTATTTTTCTAATCTTACAGAATCTCTATCCTCCTCTCTCGATCAAACCCTTTATTTTCCTCCTCTCTGCCTCGTCGGCCTCAGTATGTCCATCTGTTATGCCAAACAAGCAACTGATTGTATTTGCGGCTGTTGGTGAAGTTAATAATCTAGAGGTTGTATGTTTTTCAATGTATCGTGAAGGAGTCTGTTGCGAACGAGAAAGATGTGATGTTGTGGAAGGTCGGACGGGGAATAGAAGAAGAGCTAAGGTCCAAAATTTCAAATCAGTGATTTGTGTGAGCCCCATAAATCCTTTTAAACACAAACCTGAACACACAACTTAGAAAGTAACCACCTACAAGGAAGTAATTGTGGAGGTATCAAAACATGCACAGGTTTGCATACTGATTCAGGCAACCAAAAATAGCACCAGTTATGCACAGCCAAACACGCTGCTATTACATTACAAACAACACCTTTCCTACTCGCATGCTGTACCTGCACATTACACATTCAGGCAATAAAACAGAAATTCAAACATGCCATCATTTCTTGCAGCTTGTGCATTTCACACCTCATTCTTATCTTCTATATTTATCTTGTCTCGTAAAACCGGTCTGTGGATGACTGTCTTTTTGCATTGATTGCTATGTGCCCCTGCAGTTTGACATGCAGCAGCTGTCTCTGGATGAGCTGAAGCAGGTGCTGTTCCACGCCTTCCGGGACCACCTGACAATGAAGGACATAGAGAACATCATCATCACAGAGGAGGAGAGCCTCAATGAAACCTCAGGGAACTGCCCTGAGTATGAGGGAGGTAAGGAGATTGTTCTTTTTCTAATAAATACTGATAATCATACTAGTAATTCTAGAGTAATTTAAAACTGTAATGAATATGATACTTAAACTAAATAACTTTTTTTATTAGAAAGTCACATTTATATTGAATCCTCTTCACAGATGAGACTAAGGTAAAAGCAGCATTAAACCCATAGACACCAGACCAAGATTTTTTCACAATAACAACAAAATAAATAACATAATACATGGCACGATTGTGATAACACTATTCAACCCGATCTTTTACAGAGAAGAGACTAAACCTATCCCTACAACATTTCCAAAGCTTCATTTAAATACTATAGCCTAATTCAATAAGGACTATTATGACTACTTGGGGGAATACACTTGTTTGACTGTAGTTATTCTCATTAGTTTTTCCACATAATTTTATACAATCACAAGTGTACCAAATACTCCAAAATAGGAAATAAAATATTAAATACCATAAATAAAGATTAGCAGCAAAACTACAGAAAAAAGAAAAGAAAAGAAAGACAGAAAGAAAAAGAGAGAGGTTCAATTAAGCAACATAACATGAGAGGGAGCGATGCCACGCTGAATGTCCACACATGACAGGTATTAACAGAAATACATTTTTTTTTCTGCCTGTAGTAAGACTTTTAAATATGGAGTATTGTCTTTATACAAACATCCATCTTACATACGATCTATGGATCAAGAGCCAAGAGGATAGCTTCAATTAATGAATGGAGTCTGTCCTCAGCAAGACTGTTTCTGGACCTCTGAATACTTAACACAATTGGCTTGGTGTTGGGCTGATCGACCAATCAAAGCAGCTTGGAGGATTAAGAAAAGTGATGTTTAATTGCCAGTTTGATAGCTACATTAATAAAAACAGGAGGGGGGGGGGTCAGATTAAAGTTGTCTGTGGAGAAATAAAGGCCTAGCCTATAACTATCACCAGCCAGTGGCTTCGGGTGGGGGGGGGGGGGGAGATCCTCCCTCTCTACCAGAAATAAGATAAGTTCAAACCTGTTTCTAATCAAGCCTACATAACACATCAGCAACATTTGTTTTGTGTGTTTGTTTATTTAATCAATGCTAAACTACTTGTGTGAAGTGGCCCGTTGTCTTGATTTCCTAAATTTATGCTTGTTGCCTGGCAACCTTATGGGGATAAGAACACAGTTATTAACAGCACTATAAAACCAGAAATGTAAGATTCACAAACAAGATGTAATGTGTTAAGTTGTGGGCTTAAGGTAAAGGTGTGTTTATGAATTCTAAATGGTCGGCCAGCTAGCTCTTTCCCTCGTAGCCAGTTTTTGTCAGACTAAAACAGTGGTGCTCTGGATATAGCGCCGTAATTGGGGCATAATTATGAGATGTGTGTCAATCTTCCCTTTTATCGCCTAGCAAGATCACCATTAATCATGTTTCCAAATACTCCTTTAAAGCTATTTTTTTATAGGCAGACAAATTCACTTTTTCTTTGCTGACTCCAGCAGTTCATGCCACACATTTTGCTGTGGTAATGCTACAGTATTACAGACTGTTATTAAAACTCACTTTATTAAACTGCAAGTCAACATAGGGGTCAATAAATAAACCCAAGAAAAATGTTTAGGAGTGTAAGAGAAAGAGAAGAGAGAGCCCCAAGACTGAAGAAAACTTGTTCTGAAGTCTTTGTTCAGTTGTGAATTAGTGGATATGACAAGGTGTTAACAACACTTAACATACACTTCAGCTAAGAAGTTTCATCTGTATCGTTGTGATCTATTAAAAAAGGAAAGCTCAAGCGTGCTGAGGCTGTAGAAAACAGATGTAATATTTAAATGATAATTCAAATTATGTTTAAAGGTCAAGGTAATGCTTTAATTCCAGTGAGTCTTAAATCAAGTAACAGGAGGGTTGTTTGGTTGCTGAAGTTAAACTAACAAATTAAAACACAAAGACATTATTCTTTTATTATGCTTTACGGAGTAATGAGAATCAAAAACCTGTATCTGACCCTATGTTTATGGTCTGAAGCTATATGGCCTTGTGCTGCAAATCATCAAAGGCTGATAGGACAAAGGTGAAGAAGGATCAAATGTTAGAGTAAACTCAGACTTAATAAATCTGCTGCGATCTGGTCTACAGTCTCGGTGAGACCTCGAGAGACAGCCGTGAGGAAATGGGGAAACTAAGCAAAGAAGAGGCAGTGAAGAGGGAGATAAAAGGCTAAAAAAAGGGATCAGGAAACTGCACGCCTGGCATTCCCTGTTACTAAGTTCTTGTGTTGAAGGAAGGCCGAGACATGGAGTTAGAGAACCAAATAACGACAGTAAAAAGAGGAGCAGTAGGCAGGGGGAGAATAAAGAAAGATGAAGAGAAAACAGGAAGATATGAAGAGAGACTTGTAAAAAAAACCTTTAAAAAAAACGTGTCTCTCCACAGTTAACCCTCTTCTCACATCCTCAACTTGCCTCTTTCGTGCCTGCTTCCTCCCAATCTTCTTCCTGTCCGATGGGACTCCAGCGCCTTTTAACCGTCTCTCTCTCTTAGATCCATGACTCAGAGCTCTGACTTGATTTATTGATGCGGTGTGTGATTCTTACAAACTGAGACGGGTGGCTGACAGAGAGGGAACTTTTAGTTGTAGCTCTTTCTGCAAGGCCTGTTGGAGGACACATCTGTCTCTACTCCTCTTCTTCTTTTAATTTCCAGAGATTATGTCTTTGGGGGTAGAAGGTCTCACAACTGGAATTGTACCCTTAAAAACATGACGCAGACATTTACCAAGACAAACTTTACATTTCAATAAGTGCAAGAACAATTTATGTTTGAATATTTTATTCCAAAACTTCATGAGTTTAATTTTCCTAATATTTTATTTGTATTTCAAATGTATTCAAACAGGGTAAACCTTATTGAGATTAACAATCTCATTTACAAGAGTGGCCAAGACAGGCAGCAGTACAAGGCGTTCAGGAGTTCTATCCAATATTCTCATACAAATGCCTGAGCAATAAATAAGGAGCATGTGATTAGCCTAGCTCACTAATGAGACTAGAAACAATAAAATGACTCCCCCCGGTCAGGACAAACAATCTGAAAATCAAATCTTTCCATCTTTCCATCAAATCATCACTACAAATCCCTAACTAATGCTTTTTCATAGTGCGTTGTGGGACAAGTTCTTGGCTGGGAGCAGTGACCCTGTAGTATGAATGTACAAGATATTTACATATTTTATAAGTGAGCAATGATGATACCTTTGCAAAGAGCCAGGCTAGCTGTTTCCTTTTGCTACCACTAGTTAGTTACAGTCTTCCAACTATACCCAATTCACACACATGCGGGTAGAATCAATCTTCGTCTACGCTCCGCAAGAAAGTGGTCAAGTGTAGTTCCCAAAATTTTGAACGATTCCTTTCAGGTTGTATTATTAGTATAAATAATTAAGTGATCACTAACGAATGAGATGTATTAAAAGACCTACATTTTTCTTTCTTTTTAAACATTTTCTTCTACTCTCTTTCTCTTCTTTCAGTCCATCCTAAGAAGAAGAACCGTCAGACGTGCGTGAGGAAAAGCCTGATCTGCGCCTTTGCTATGGCTTTCATCATAAGTGTCATGCTAATCGCCGCCAATCAGATGCTGCGAAACGGCATGGAGTAACCACTTGCACTGTGAGCATGGGGAGTGGACAGAACAGCCATGACCTCACATTTTTCTTGTCTTTACAGCCAAAGCTGGACCAGCCACAAACCAAGCACTTCTCTAAACAATCGATGTATTTTTGTTCTCTATTGTTTAAGTTAAACTTTCCTTGTAGAAGCAGACAATGGGATTAAATGACGATATGTGTTTATTCAGCATTGAAGATGTCACCATGTAATGTTACTGGACTTTCTGAAACCTGAACTGGAAAAGTATATTGTTTTATATGTAAATTGTTAGGTGAGTAGTATGATTTCTTATGTTGTTTTTAAGACCAAGACCACCCTTTAAACCTTATTTTCTTATTACCCACTATATTTTTCAGGTGCTTTGAGCCATTCTAATAAAAAAAAGAAAGTAATATTTATAATAGTTAGCCTGTAAAGGTATCTACATATTAACCCCAAGAGAAGTTGCGTTGAATGTGACCTGAGTGAATGTGGGCACTGAATGTCAGCACAGTATTAAAATGTCTATTACCAGTAAACCCCTCACCTCTCATGTGTTCAGGTAATAAATCACACTCTTTGTAAAAAACATCCACATCCTAATCTGAGTCCTCATATCTTACTGCACTTTTAGTCTTTGCTTGTATTTACAAGGAGCACAAGTTAATACCCAGTGAGGGACCACTGAAGAATCACAGGTGTACCCCTAACTCTACTGTTGGATCTTGTGACTTACAGGTTTAGTGATTGATGTGTTAAAGACAGTGCTTTGTAAATGTGAGAAGGTAAAAAAAAAAGAGACATCTAATGACAAAGAAGCAATGGTTTTGTTGAAAAACAATTGGACCAGGCGTAGCTATGTTAGAGTATTTTTAATAATGCACTGTTAGAAAATGTTTTAAGACTTAATGTTTCAGCATATCATTGTTATACTGCCCCAACTGTGGTGGATGAAAACCATACACAAGCATGCAGTATATACACTGCCATAACAAACTTCATTTTTTCATGGATTTATTGTTACATATAGTAGGCTACTATTAAGCTTGTGTATTGTATTATTATATCAACAGCAGAATGTATGAGGTGTAGAAACTTGTGAGATAAATCAGGGACATACAGCAGAGCTGTGATATACTGTTGGCACAGCTGTTTTCCTACAAAAGGCTGCCGTCCAGCGATCAAAATAGGAACTGCAGCTAAATGCCTGAACAACAATGTTTTCAAGGTGTTCAGAAGAGAGCAACACCACTGATTGTGAGCTTTGATATGTCTGTCTGTGGCAGTATTGTCTGTATTGACCTGCATCATTTTCCTCCCACACATATTTGTGTTACTTCACCTGTTGTAGTTTCTGGGTAATAACTGTTTTATGGTTCAGACCTGATAGCACTGAATTGGAATGAACCTATTTGGGAAGAAATCTTGTGGGGGCTTACAATAATGACCCACTTCCTGTAATGCACCACAGATTCAATGTTAGTATGAAAATGTGTTGTTTTATGAGCGTGTAGAGCTGGGTGATAAAGAAATGTCTCTGTTTCTCTTCTCTCATTAGAATGACATCTTCATTGTTAGGTCATGTATTTTTATTTTATTCCTATCTTTGTGTTGTTGTTTTTTTTACTTTTAAAGAGCCAGGGCAGGTAAGTAGAGTAAACACAAATATTTTTTTATCAATGGAAGTCATTAATATATGTTTCTTTTATATTGTGACATTTATTCCACCATTAGCGTAGAAGCCTCTTTAAAAGTCACCTGTTGATGTTCAATGAATTATTTCATCGTCGTATCCCATTAAAACAGAATATTAATATTCTTAAATTGCATGGTGCTCCCCTTGAAAATGATTTATTTATTCTTGTGTTTTGCAGGATGGATTAAAAGCAAAACTGGATATTTCAATCCAAACAAATGTGAAAATATGTGAGTTTATATGCTGTTAGAGTTCATATTAAAGAGGACTTAAAGAGGAGAGGGCTTCGTAAAAAAAAGAAAAAAAAAAAAAAAAAAAAAGAAGCTTTGCCTGATAAAGTATCACAGCAAAATGTATTATACTGTATATCAGTATGCATGTCGTTGTTTCGATTTTCACGTCTTTGACAGACAGGGAAATCAATTTAATCTTTCTTTGTGGTGGCACAGCCTTCGTTCAATTGTATGTACTACTGTAACATATTTGACTCTCCAGTTTATACTGTAATAGCCATTTTTCTAGTTTCTACCAGCTATTAATCAAATCAGAGTGCAGGAAAGGGCATTTTCATAAATATGCAAATTCAAGGTCACACCATCAACGTCATCATCGTCTCTGTTTCACGTCATCTTTGGGTTGAGTCTCTATGGGTCTTTCTGTGGATGGTTTAAATGATGTTTTATTCACATTACTTTTCTATGGAATGTTCTTACTGTCTATCTGTCCTGTATAAACTGCTGTATAATGTATGCTACACTTATCCTTGTAAGTCACTCTATGTCTTTGATATTCTCAGCACACTGACATCTGACCGATGGACCATGTTTTCACCTTTGTCTATAAGAGTCATGGTCCTTTTGAAACCAGCATAGACCACTTATCTTAACAGTTCTCTTAACAAGTGTGCCATTTAGACATCCTTGCATGGTAATGTGAGGGGGAAATCATGTCAAATACCTTTTACCAACACTTTTGAAGTTTACATCATTACACTGTACATCTTTTAACGGGACGGTTCAGATCATGAGTTTCATGGTTTTGAAAGTTGCTTTTGAGATTTGTTTGAAACCAAACACGTTTTTACCTTGTAGATTGTATAGAGATTAAAGACTAAACACAAATATGTAACACAACCTTGGCATGCTGCTTAGAAAAAGGAGAAAGAAAACAGCAATAGTCACCCACTGAATGGTTATTTAAAAATGCAAATAATGAGTCTAATCTGTTTAATCAAAAAAAATTATATCCATATATGTTTATGCAATAAAATCTTGTTTTGATAAAAAATGTAAGGGATTTGAGTTTGCTTGTGTAAGATGTTTGTTCCTTGGCTTGATGCCACCAACATGTACAAAGATGATGATACAATGGTCCCTAGCATCATAAGGAGGTTTTACCTTCTTATATAAGCCACCTAAATTACACATGACCTTCGATTCTCAGAGGCAGTTGAGCAGTTTTGTGCACTAAGATAAAGTTGGCTTGTTGCTGTACTTGTCACTTGTTATCATTATCATAGTGTCATCTGAAATACCAACCCCAAAAATAGAATGACAGCACAGCATGTTTTCACTGAGCAACCCTGCTGTTTCTTCATGTCAGTAGAACTAAAGGAGATTGTTGCTCTGACATTTATTTATTTCATGTTTCTTTGTATAGGGCCAAGCATAGAGCAAGGAAAAGGCTGCCACACACTTCAGCATTTAAAGCCTAATTTGCAATGCTCATCCCTAGAAAGGCATTCAACAACAGATACACACAAAAAAATTCCAAACATGCACACCACTGAAAGACAGATACAAACTATCAAACAAAAAGACAAAGTAAAACAGGACCAACAAGCTCATACTGTATGTGACCACAACACTGAGTCCTCTTTAAGAACTGTCTTAAAGGAGATCTATTATGCTGACACCAGTGTGAGCTCTGCAGGTAAAGCATTCCATTGATGATCCCTTTATGGACAGAAAAGGCTGTTTAACCAAGTGAAGATCTACAAAATGTCACCTTACAGTCTCCATCAGATGCTCCAAATGTTACAGAGCCTGATAATCTAAGTGGAACCACAAGGTCACAGAGCACCCGAGGAGTCTGAAGATTTAAACATTTATGGAGTTTTAAGAGTGGAGAATTGAATACAATTATCACAACTTTTTCAACATGACAGTGACCTCAGGAGTGGCCTCCTGTCCAAGATTTAAATTGTTCTGTTGTATATTATCATCAGAGGCACACAAAGTGTACACACAAAGATGAACCTTCCAGCTCTGCATCTTGAAACCATTCTTCAGCCTTATGATGGCCTAAGTTGAATTTACATGTCTGTCATCTTGTTTCAGAAAGTTGCTTCCTGTGGAGCAGCACCGGCATCACTTTAAATCACAATAATGAGGGCGCATAGGTCAAATACAAGTGAGAACAACCCCAGAACAGATGCACCTGAACCCCATTAACCTTCAGATAATGACCCAAAACACGCCATTAAGTGGACAAACAAGGCATTTTGCAAAGTTTAATGGCCCAGGCCGACAATAACAAATCAACCTTTAGTCTGTTTTCATGTTTGTGGGTGAAATGAAGGGGTTAGACTTTCACTCCAAATCATGTAATTACTGTACGACTTGATCAAGGCAAGAGACACAAAAAGCAGCAGTGCATTGTCTACACCAGTGGTTCTCAACTGGTCTAGCTTCAGGACCCTCCACCACCTCCTTGATGAGAAACCGTGACCCAAATTTTAATAAAAAAGCCCATTTGTACCTCAGATGGAAAGAAAAGGGACAGAACAAAGACGGAAGAAAACAAACATTTTTAAAGCGCATCGTAGACTTTTTGTAACAGCTTCTTTCCAGGCACACATTTGTGACGGTCCTGACCCACCAGTTAACAACCATTTGTCTGTAGTGCACTGTTGTTAAGGTTTCATCTCAATTTTTGATGTTAATGGAAAATGTAGTATCAGAAGAGTCACTTGTAGCATCAGTGATTTATTTCAGGTGATGATGTAGAAAGGACTACAAATATTACCTGAACAGTAGCAACTACGTGCAGAAGTGGAAATCAACAAAGGAAGCGACACTTACACATGCGTAAAAAATCTTTTAATATGAGGTATTCATTGCATGTTTGTTCGCTGATATGAACCCTGGAACACAGAGTCGATGTAACACGATGTATGCAAAACTCTGTACTTTCCCCCAGCACCACCAGGAAACTGATCAAACAATAACACAAGGTTTCCAGTTCAGGTATGTACATTGGTAGAATATGCTTCAGTGAGTGTGGGATTATTTGTATGCAACGCTGAATAAGACTCAAATGAATAATAAAAATAGTAACACTGCTCAGTCATTAAGTAGAGCTTACAAAGACCATCAAAACACACTAAAATTCTTATGTTTCAAAAAGTTCAAAAAGCTCCACTATTTAAACATCTACTACTTCTTTAAAAATGATAAAGGCACAAGTGCAACACTTTTTTTTTCTTCTTTAAATCCAGCAAAACACATGACTTACTTGATGATGTACTGAATAGAAAGACGTGCCCTGCCTTCTGTGTTGTCGTGTTACATTTGATAACAGCTTTTCAACAATTAACTGAAGCAGAGAAGAACCCCTCCTCTTGGATGTCAATTGTCACTAAATGCAATACAGATTAGTCTTCACACCCAAAACAACTTTCAATACGTTAAATGTCTAATACTTGTAAAGGAAAACTGTGACCCTATTCTGATAGCGTTACCTCATCGAGTAGAGCAGCAGGATCTCTGAAGATTCAAGTAGTGTTTCTTAAAACACGCTCAATGCTATAGAGGTTGGTAAGGATTGTTAAATCAATGAAGTGTACCGTGATTCATGACAGACTTTGGCACAGTCTCCTCAAGAGATGACAGTCAAGGTGTAATGAGAGAGAAAAAATGAGACAAGAGCGGGGGAAGAAATGTGTAAATGCAAGTGCATGTGTAAATTAAAGGTACATCAGGAACAGATTGGCAGAAAGAGAGTGAAAAAGAAAGTGACGGACGCAGAGAGGAAGAGTGAAGGTCAGAACTCTGTGTGCAGGTGAGCATAGTCTCGGCTGCCTACAGGGCTCTCACTGGGCTTCATAAAGATGCCCTCCATGGCCTTCCACAGGCTGTGCTGGCTGGGGCTCGCCATGGCATGAACTTCCCTCTGACCGTGGATCGGCCGTCCGTACTGCTCCCCCGTCACTGAAAGTAATGCGTCCGTGGCCTTGTGACGGAAACGGACAGCCTCCTCTCGCTTCCATACGGATCCCCCGCACTGAACCATCCACTCATCCAGGTGGTCTCCTTCCCCTTCGTCCCCAAATGCACTCACTTCCTGTGGACAATGATATAATGAGAACAACTTTATTTATAATGGACCCAACATCTAAATACATGGACAGTTATAGAACAAGTGAAACAAAGTGATCAAAGAGGATGAACTGTGTTTTCACACTTCCTTCATTAAAGTGCCTTTCTTTGACCTGAGGCTGTTTTCACAGAGAGTTTATTATTTCCTAAAGTGTGAAAGCAAACAATGTCAACTCAGGTCCAGCTCAAAATGTTGGTCTACATTTATCAAAGTGAAAGTCCACACACTTATCGGACTTAAAGCAAACAGTCACATTGAGCTGGGGCTGAGTGACATGGACAAGAAATAAAATATCAGATTTTTTCACACCAGACTATATTGATGATTTTAATCAGGGTTTTTCTCCCCTTAAAAACCAAACTTTATTTGATGTTGAGCCTTGTTGTAGCATTTGCTTCCTAACTTAACTTTTATCATAACCCCTGAGCCTATTGAAAGCAGGGAAAGAACCACTGTCAAAAAGGAATAAATACAAAGCCATAGGAATTTAAGATGAGGATATGATTTCTACTTCAGAAGTTATGGACATAAAAGACCACTTGCAAGACCTGTAGGATAAATGTCTTCTTCTGTCTCTGCAACAAACTATGTGAATAATCTCTCACACAACAGGAAAAACCTCTCATCTTTTACACGTTATCCACACACCACCCACCTGGTTAGAGGACAGTGGAGAGGCAAAGTAGTGGCTGTGAAGGTTACGGCCTGTGTTAACATGAGTTAGACGGATCGCCTGCCCACACTGGATCGGGGTACCCCGATGGCACCAGGTGTCCCTTGTTCCTCGAATACTCCAGTAGCTGTTACTGTCTTCCACTGCAGTCACTCCTGTTACAGATTGTTGACCGCTACCTGTATTGCACAAAAAACACATGCAAACAGTGAGCAAAGGACTGTTGCAGAGGAAAAAAAGCAGAGGAAAGGGAACGACTGTGTTAAATTGTTTATGCTTTACAAAGACGATGTCATTAATCAAAGTAGATTATTAGTGTCTGCAAAGTCTGAGGCCTAAAGTTGTTCTGATCATTCGGTTTGTTCATGGTAGTGGTGGGCGTATCGATCCAAATATCGATAGTATCGATACCAAGGTCAGTATTGGCATCGGATCGATACTAGCGTGATGAGATCGATACTTTTGTTGTAGTTTCTCTTCTATAAGTTCAGCAAATCACTCAGATTTCTTCACAGAGTTTGTGTGAGCGCAGCGTCTCTCTCAGTCCTCATGCGCAGCAGCGCTCCTCTCTGCTCTCTCTCAGTCTGCTTGCTCACTCAGGTCCACTAGGCCCCTCCCCTCCCCTCCCCTCCTCTCCCCCTCCCCCGCTGCCTGCCAGGCAGTTAGACTCAGAGCAGAGACGGACTGGTGAGATGGCGGAGACGGAGAGGAAGAGCTAACTGCTAGCTGTGACATATGCAGTAAAGTTTTAAGAACCTGTGGTAACACTACAAACCTGTACAAGCATTTAAAAGCTGTACACCCAAACATAAATGCTGAGCTGCAAAGCAAACGGAGGGAGGAGGAGGGAGCTCCCCAAACCCAAACCAGACCCCTTGCACAGAGACAGACGTCACTGACAGAGGGCCTTTCAAAAACCTCAACAATATCCAGGTAGCAATTTCTAGAAGTGAAAGTTATTTCCAGCATTAATTAATGTTGTTTTTTCAAAGTGTAATTGGTGGTCAGAGATGTAATTTAGCAGAGAGATTAAACTATTATCGTATATTCAGTCAGTTGAAATAAATCTTAATTGTTTTACTAGAACTTTTCAAGAAAAAAGTATCGGTATCGGTATCGGTATCGGCAATACTGGCCCTATAATTACTTGGTATCGGATCGATACCAAAATTTGCAGTATCGCCCACCCCTAGTTCATGGTATTAAAGTCTGTAAAAACAATTAAAGACTGAAATCAGTGATTGTTGTGTTTGATTTAACTTTGAACCAAATGGTTTATGTTGGCAAACCAACAGAAAACTGTTTTATGTCAAGGTGACAGTCTGCTGATAAGAATTGCGTGGTGCACCACGTACGTGTCCCTAAAATAAAATTAAAAATCACCTCTGTAGAGTTGTGTTGAAACACGCCTAACAACCCGAAGAATGTGGTAGATTATTGATATTGATCTCAGTCTGTTTTTACTGTCCCACTTAAACAGTGGTAGCCGGATTTTGTTTACTAGGCTGGTAATCCGAAAAGGCCAGTTTTCTAGGCAACTGAATGGTATTTATTTGGCGACGCAGTTATGAATTACACTTGGGTAAAAATTTCTCAACATATGTCACCTTACCACATAAACATATCATAAATGTTGTGGCAGCGTTTTAATTTTTACAGTCTATGGTTTTAATACACTAAGTAAAGGAGTCAACATCAAACTGATAACATTTGTACATAGAAATAACCAACTTCCATTATTTTTTTCCTGAATTACTTTCAGTTACAGGGATGCAGATGAAGTAAGCGTTAGGGAATACATTATGTATATGTTTATTAAAGCTTAATAATCCATTTAATGAAAGAAAACTCACCGGAACCGTAGCGTACGTCGTGCGAGTGTAGTCTCACATTGTGCTTTATATTTAATAGTTTAATGACTGATCCGCATGTTACAAAACTGAGTTCCGAACCGAGTGACAGCCCAAATATCCAGGAAAACAAAAGTATTAAGGTTGACAGAGAGCAAGTAAGAACAGCACAGTTAAAGTGACCCATTCCTAGAGAAACCCAAGAAGCAGCCGCCGATGCCTCTCTGAGATTTGTATAATTTCTGCTACGTCATGAAAGCAAAGCGGTAACGTATACCAGAATAGAGTTTGAGGAAACAGCACCCCTAGCGGCTCGGAGTGTTATCTCTATGGTTTTTGGTTTAAATGTGATTTATTTGCTGCTGCTGTGCTATTTAAATAATTACTTCTATTTCAAAATTTCCCTGCTAAATATTAGCAGTGGTTACATGGAGCAACCTTATTTAGTTGTTTCGATATATGAAGAATCAATGCTAACCAGCAGGGGGCGTCACTCAGCTCCTGGCAAGGAGGAAAGTTCCCCTCACTGCATGTCTGCATCCCGGAATTGTCTTCACGCCACTCGTTCTCGGCCTCCTTTTCCAAGTACAAGCTCCCCGAAACACAAAACACAACACCACCCCGTTATTGCTTTATATATCTGGAATATACCACCGCATACTGACGTGTAAGTTCAGTTTCACCGTGCTTGTTTGCGATCTGTACTTTGTGCTGCTCTTCTCGTAACCGTTGTCTAGTTAACATTAATGCAGTTGGCTGTTGTTGTCTTTTCGGCTAATGCTAAGCTAAGGTAGTGATATGCTAAAGCATGAACTACTGTTAGAATGCGAAGTCGGCGTGTAGGCCTTGGTTTATTTATATAATCACAAATTTGGTTCAGGAGCTCGAATATAATCAGTTTATGTTTTGTCATCCAAAATAAAATTACAAATAGCTGCATGACTACTAATTCCTAGCATATTGTTAACGTTGCTCGCTGGCTAACTAGCATCGCTAACCTCGGCTAGTGAGTAGTTGCTATCTCACTGTGATAAAAAGTCACGATATTTGCGCGACATCACAATATAACGGTAAGAGTAACATTTATTTTAGAAACCGTGAGCTACAATTGATAAATAAATAAGCAAACCATTATCGTGGTCGTGTCTGTCGATGATGTGTGTGCGCATTGCGACAACCTTAGATTTGGTTTTTGAAAGCTCAATACTCTCTTGCTTTGTTGCAACTTTATGACATTAAAACACTAATATTTGTTAACAACATTCACCAGGTAACATAAAACATACCATGTGGTTAACTATTATTTTAATGGTTTGATGTTTCGTATTTAAAAAATGTGAAGTTGTCAAAAAGCATTATTTTGCGAATCCGGGCATTTTGTAAATTGACCTTCAAAAAATAACTTCAATATTGTTCATCTGATATCTATTATTAAAATGGTATCACAGGTCAGCACAGGGCAAACCTAATCATACAGTACTTTTTTTTTTACTATCAGTAACCTACAGGTTACAAAGGTTTTAGATATGTAACGCTCATTTTTGGTCATACATCTACAGGAAAATGTTCCTGTGGTGGAATGCTGCATCTACAAAAAATGTCTTACTTATTAATTAATATAATCAGTTAAGTTGAAGTATTTCATTATAGCGGAAAATAATGCTTGGATGATGACAAGAATGATTACTAACAGCATCTTGCACTCCTTAGGATCAGCGATCATGTCTGACTTCATTGAGAGCGAGGCTGAGGAGTCAGAGGAGGAATTTGAAGAGAAAGACTTGAAACCTAGAAAGACCCAGAGGTTCATGGAGGAAGATGGTGAGATATGTTTAGATCTGGGTATTTGTCCCTGAGGTGGAGCTGTGTGATGTGTGTATAACTAATCTGTCATTTTTTAAAAGATGAGGAGGAAGAAGAGAACACAGAGGACCAGGACGAGCGAGGAAATTTACGTGGACTCATCGATGATGGAGATGAAGAGGAGGGGGAGGAAGAAGAGCCTCAAAAGAGTGGTAGTGCAGCAGGGAGTGACTCAGAAGAGGAAGTGAGGCATCGACGTAAAAAACGCAGTGAGTATATAGCCATATTCAGATTGCCACTTCAAGGCGCGATATTTACCACCCTGCGACTTTTCACCTATAATCCGAATGTAGCGAAGGCGTAATGGTGGCAAGATGTGATCCCTCCTCTGTAACGCCTTCTGAAGTAGTAACAGTCATTATTGGGGCGAGACGGGATCAGCTGACCAAGCAGGGGAGCACCGCGCTGTGTGTTTATGCACGTCTGACTGTTAGTGTATGTGGAGCTCTCCCTGTTGCATGCTTCTGCAATGCAGAAACACAATGTGAATCCACAGACTTGGACACTAATATTACACCATCACAGAATGACTATAAATGTACAAAGACGTAATGACAGCGGAGCTTAGTTACAGCGCTTTTGCAGAAACACAGTCTGAAAAAGGCTCATCAGGTGTTTCTAAATGGTTGCTGCCATCATACAGTGCAGGATGCGATTAATTGAATCTTGCTGTTTCCAGTGTCATTCACATCCTCCTAATTCTTATCAGCCCCTGTAAAGCAAATAAAAGATGTGTTGTCGCCATGCATGTGTGCAATTACAAATTTTTTGTTCTTTTAATTATTATTTTTTGCACTGGACAGGAGATAATAAAGTGAGACAATATATAGATATATGATTAATCAGAAAAGATGCAAAAAAAAAGCATACAGTTTTTCTGCCATCTGTAAGGCAGGTTAAAAAACACGTCGCCTTATTTTCCTTCCTCTGCTGGGCACCATATGTCGGTGAGCCAGATGTGACCACATATTGGTTTCATTAACCTTGGCAGCTGCTGCTCAAATGTACTTGAATCTCAGTGCGGTGTATAATCTCCCCCTTCATATTCCTGCTTTTTTAAATCAACAACAGTGAATTTATCTTTTACTCACGTGAAACACTGTCAATTAATAAAAGCCTGCAGCAGCTATTCAGAAAATATGATAGTTTAAATCATGATATATAAAGGAGGTTAAATGAGAGAAATACTTCAGCTGTGTTTTCCTATCCTTAACATTTCATTCCCCTGAACAAATATTCAACAGATGTCAATATTCAAAATGTAAGCCTGTCCCTGACTAAGGATTTACATAGTCGAGCCTGATTTGTTAAATTTTGCATTCAGTCGACGGACAGTCTAAAGTCTTGTTGTTTGTTTGCGCTTTGATCCACATTCTCATTTGAGTTTAATCACATCTTTAAACTATTTGTCTTCTAATCTTGGAATAACAGGACATCGTTTTTCTCACTCATTAAGGCTGCATTGATGTGACCTTATAACCATGTTACACCTGTCCTGTCCACTGAATGCCCAGTATGTGCCGATCAGACCAGAGCAAACAAACAGCGAAATTTACTGAACTCTCCTGGTCATAATAATCAACCAATCCGAGTCCCCACGATATAAATCCAGTAAAAGATTTCCTCCAAACATGATACATCCATAACGATCCACACGACTGTTCAAAAAACTCGCTTTTCCACTGACCTTTGGATGACACTTGATAGCAGCCTTTAACAGCCAATGAGAGCCTTTGTTGAAAGGAGGTGCCACCCCCTGCTCTTACGGCCAATTGCAAGCAGCTGTGCTGATGACTGACATCTCTTGTAGCCAATGAAATTCTCTAAACACTGATAATACTGCTTCTATCAATACTCCGGGGGGATTTCTTTATGCACACCCTAAAGAGATGGATTTAAAGTACGAGTGTTTTTTTTAGAACTGCATTAAAAGTGTTAATATGGTAATATTTATACCAAGAGAGGCTATGAGCTGTGAGTTATTTGGAGAGAGCAGACAAATCTATGATAAATTAGACATTAAACACCCCCATGTAGCTGGAAGGGAATGATCCTTGTTCTCGACTGTGAGACTGGCAGTCGGCTAAGGCTCTGATGAACGAATCGTCCAGTACTCTGCTATATGGGGTCAGCCCTAAAAAATTACACAAATTTTCACAGATGTAGAAAGTCAACCGGTCTTCATTGTTGTTGCCTCTGACTGAACTTTTCGTCTTTGCAGATTACGACGACTACCTGGATGATGATGATCTCGACCTGATTGAGGAAAACTTGGGTGTTAAAGTGAAAAGAAGGGTAAGAGTAGATTTGTTTTTACTCCAAAGCAACAGCGTACACTTTCCCGTTAAAGCCAGCGGCGCTGACGTTTCACACATCCTGTGTCACAGAAAAAGAAATATGATCGCGTAAAAACACTTGATGACGACGAAGAAGATGATGACGAGAAGGACTTGATCGCTGATGAGATCTTTCATGGTGATGCGGATGCAGAGCTCGAGGAAGGCGAGGCAGTTGATGAGCTGCTCCCCCACGCTGATGAAGAGGAAGAAGGAGAAGATGAGGAGTCAGGTTGGCCAGGAAGAAGAGATTTTAGATGTTTCTTGAAATATCAAAAAAGCATAAGCATTGTAGGGAAATCAAAACTCAGAATAAAAAACTCAATTTTTACATGATGTGGTGCAAACCTTTTTAAATGTTGCATTTCTCCCACAGATATAGACGACTTCATTGTGGATGACGATGGTCAACCCATCACCAAAAAGAGGGGAAAGAAGTTTTCAGGATACACAGATGCGTAAGTCTGACAATATGTAGATGCTGTTCTCTTTGCTTTATTAAATTGGTTAAATAAAAATGAATTGATCAATATTACAAGGAACAGGAACATGATTTACAATCTCTCTGTCCGCCTCTCTACTGCCAATGCACCAACAGAGCACTCCAGGAAGCCCAAGAAATCTTTGGCGGCGACTTTGACTTTGCTGACTTCGACGCCGACACATACGACCAGGGCGAGGAGGAGGAAGAGGACCAGGATGAAGAAAGTTGGGACAGACCAAAGAAGCAGACCAAGAGAAGGCAAGGGAGGAAGAGCATCTTTGAGATCTACGAGCCTAGTGAGCTGGAAAGTAGTCACATGACTGACCAAGACAATGAGATCCGGACTACTGACATGCCCGAGAGGTTCCAGGTGTGTGTCAGTTTTAATGCTCACAATGAGGATTTGTTCCCCTTGAAAGCCTTTTCTTTTTGTGTTTGGCTGATGTTTTTTTTCTTGGTGCTGGTCTTTCTGACTTTTTTACCAATTTTATAGTTGCGATCAATCCCTGTTAAACCTGCTGAGGACGATGAACTGGAAGAGGAAGCAGAGTGGATCTTCAGGCATGGCTTCTCCACTCTTACCATTTCCATGCAGGTACGACTGTTACATCAACGCTCAGGAACATATTCAATGAGAAAAGGACCTTCAAATAACTCAATTGGATTCTCAGTCATGATATCCAGTTTGAATGATCCTTTTTGTTGGATAAATTCTTAGACATGTCTAAAATCCTCCCCAAGTATATCATGATGCAAATAATGTTTGTTTGTTTTTTATCTCTACCTTCAACAGGAAAGCACAGATTATCTGGACAGGGGCACGACCACTAACTTCAGCAGGAAAGGCCCAAGCACAATTGCCAAGATCAAAGAGGCCTTGAACTTCATGAGGAATCAGCAGTTTGAAGTACAATAAGCCCCCCTAATTTCTTCCCATTATCTGCTTCCTTCATTTTAGATTGATCTTGTTTATGATCCATAACATAATATATTAAAGAAGGGGTGGAAAATTTGACATACTTGTTAACAAACCATTTCTTCTTCAGGTTCCCTTCATAGCTTTCTACAGAAAAGAATATGTGGAGCCAGAGCTCAACATCAATGACCTGTGGAAGGTGTGGCAGTGGGATGAAAAGGTAAAGTTCATCTGTTTAGTTCTCTTATGACGGAGGGAATAGAGCACAATTGAAAGCGAACAAATTGTTTATAAGGGTGCCAAGTGAATCCAGTAAAAGTCACATCTGATACTACTCAGACACTGTCTTAATTGATCCTTCAATTGCTTTTATCATCTTTTCTGCGTTTACCTCTTCTGGTCTCTTGACTTACACATCACCCCCCCTCCATCCACCAGTGGACTCAACTGAAGACCAGGAAGCAGAACCTGACCCGTCTGTTTCGAAAGATGCAGTCCTACCAGTTTGAGCAGATCTCTGCAGACCCTGACAAACCTTTGGCTGATGGAATCCGTCCTCTGGACACAGCTGACATGGAGAGGTATGTCCTCATAACAAAAGGAGGACGAGTTGACGTAGTGATGGGGATATGAACAGTGCTGATCACGGTACAAGCCAGTATGATCAACTGCTGCTCAATATTTAGCAGCTACAAGTCAAATATAATACGCTCGGTTTCATTCGCCACTGTTTCCTGTACACAAGCAAGCAGAGAATTGCAGAGCTGCTCAGAGACACCAACAAACCAGTATGTAGTGCTCACGACACTGTAGGCCACTACAGTGTAGATTTGACGCAGAAGTATAAACCAGGCTTAATCCTCACCTTCTGTTAAATTATAACCTGAGTTGTCCGTTGACTGTAGGCTGAAAGATGTGCAGAGTCTTGAAGAGCTGGGTGACGTGTACAACCACTTCCTGCTCTACTATGGCCGAGACATCCCCAAGATGCAGAATGCTGCAAAGTCCAGCAAGAAGAGGCTGAAGAAGATCAAAGAAGTGTCAGAGGATGGTAGGACGGATGTGTCTGAATGTTCCACGTTATCAGTTAATGATTGAAAGATACGGCAGAATTGTCCAATTGTATATTATTGTAGCATTTGCCTTGTTCAAAGAACTTCATTTGATGGTCTGCATCTTTAGGTGAAGAAGAAGAAGTGGAAGTAGAACAAGAAGAAGAGAAGAAAGGACCTGACCTCAAGCTGGCATCTCGCAGAGATATGTACAGCATCTGCCAGAGTGTAGGACTTGGTCAGTCCTTTTAATCCCTTTTTACACCTCAATCCCAGTACTCAAGTATCCTTAAACTTCTCTTTTCTGATCATGGTAACACTGCAACTTTTGTTTTCTTCCTCACTGCAGATGGCTTGGCGAAAAAGTTTGGATTAACCCCAGAGCAGTTTGGAGAAAATCTGAGAGACAGCTACCAGCGTCATGAGACAGAGCAGTTCCCAGCCGAGCCCATAGAGCTGTCCAAAGACTATGTGTGCAGTCAATTCTCCACCCCCGATGCGGTTCTTGAAGGAACCCGTTACATGGTGGCCATGCAGATTGCTCGTGAACCTCTTGTCAGACATGTTCTCCGGCAGACCTTTCAGGAAAGAGCGAAGATCAACATCAAGCCTACAAAGAAGGGCAAAAAGGTGACAAGAAACAGCAGAATTTGTCCTAATCTGACAGAGTGTTATCCGAGCAGCGTCCTAAACCTGCAAATCATTTGTTTTGTGTTGTTCCTGTAGGAGGTAGATGAGGCTCATTTTGCCTACTCCTTCAAGTATTTGAAGAACAAGCCTGTCAAAGAGCTGAATGGGGATCAGTTCTTAAAGATGTGCTTGGCAGAAGAAGAGGGGCTGCTTTCCATTGACATCTGTATAGACCTTATAGGTGTGAAAGGGTAAGTACAAGGACAGTACGGACAGCTAAAAACTAAAATGAAGAAAATTCAGTTACGTGTTGTCGGTGCACCAGATCTGTAAAGAATACTACACTGTCTGAGAATACGTGATTATTTGAAAAGTCACGTAAAGTCAGCTTTAATCAACAAGGGCTTCTAATTCCAGTCATTTTTTGTGTTTGTGCACATCCCATGGCGTTAGGACATTTCCCAAACACAGGATCAGATGTGACTAACTAGTGCCATTTTTAGCATCAGCTTAGAATTCTGCTTGGATGTTGGAGGAAATGAGGGTTGATAAGTAGGATAGCTCCCCCGAGGGTTTCAGCAGCAAATTATTTTTCTACCCACATCGATGTCATTAAAGCATGGGTCTGTTGAATTATAACTCCGGCTCTATTAAGGCTCTCTTTTTTTATGTATCTGCTTCTCTCTGTGCCTTTCTCCTCAGATATGCCGGGGACCAGACGTACTTTGATGAGATCAAACAGTTTTACTACAGAGACGAGTTCAGCCACCAGGTGCAGGAGTGGAACAGGCAGCGAACTTTAGCCATAGAGAGAGCGCTCAATCAGTTCCTCTACCCTCAGATGGCCAAAGAGCTCAAGAGCAAACTGATCGCTGAGGCCAAAGAGAGCATTGTTCGGGTAATTAGCCCTGCTCTCTGTCGCCACTTATTGTAACGTGTTATTCTATCGGTGTAATGCTCAATTTGTCAAATGAGATTCAAAAAAAAAACTCTTAAGATGAATCTGTGGTTGTTTGATTAGCCTTTAAACTTAATAATGAACCCTCCATTATTTCTTTTGTAGTCCTGCTGTCGCCGGTTGTATAACTGGCTGAAGGTGGCTCCTTACAGGCCAGATCAGCAGGTCGAAGAAGATGATGATCTGATGGATGAGAGTCAAGGCAAAGGCATTCGTGTGCTGGGTGTAGCCTATGCACCAAGCAGGTACGTGTCCCACAATATTCAAAATGATTTTCCCCAAGCACTGTTTTCTCGATTAACTGCAAGCTAATGTGACAGTATAATCTCTCACTCTGCTCTTACAGAGACACACCGGTGTTCTGTGCTCTGATCAATGGTGAAGGAGAGGTGGTTGACTTCTTACGTCTGCCCTACTTCATGAAGAGGAGGAATGCCTTCAGGGAGGATGAGAGGGAGAAGAAGGTACAAGCTAAGAACGTGACAGTACTGCAATACAGTCATCACACGCTTGGTTTTATTTAGGAAGCTTGTTTTTAGATTCAGGTTGAAGACCATCACTTATTTGTGTGTGTGTGTGTGTGTGTGTGTGTGTGTGTGTGTGTGTGTGTGTGTGTGTGTGTGTGTGTGTGTGTGTGTGTGTGTGTGTGTGTGTGTGTGTGTGTGTGTGTGTGTGTGTGTGTGTGTGTGTGTGTGTGTGTGTGTGTGTGTGTGTGTGTGTCATCCTCAGCAACACGATATTGAAAGTCTCAAAAAGTTTCTGTCAAGTAAGAAACCCCATGTGGTGGCTGTGGCTGGGGAAAACAGGTAAATACATACAATAAAATATCTTCTCTTACTGATTGAAAGCGACAGGTAGACATTTTAAACAGCATTCATCAGCTGTAATATAGTCGGGATCAAAGTGTTTAAAACATGTCATGTGTGCAGAGATGCCCAAATGATCATGGAGGACATCAAGAGGACCATCAGCGAGCTTGAGCAGGAGTCCTCTCTGCCGGCTGTGGGAGTAGAGCTTGTTGACAATGAGCTGGCTACACTGTACATGAACAGCAAGAGGTCTGAGGTAAATAGACAGCATGTTGACCTTACCATCCTATCAAGACACAGACACATCACTGGTTTCAATGTTTGACCATGGCGGCTAGTTCACTAACTAGAGGAGAACAATTGTTCCCTAAAATGTTAGTTCCACCCTAACCCCCTGATGTTTGCCCTTGCAGGTTGATTTTAGGGATTACCCTCCCTTGCTACGACAGGCTGTGTCGATAGCAAGGAAGATCCAGGATCCCCTGATAGAGTATTCTCAGGTTTGCAGCACTGATGATGATATACTCTGCCTCAAACTGCACCCCCTACAGGTGAGAGACAACGGTTAAATACACAGACTTCAATCTTTGTATTTATTGCTGTAGGCTGATGAAGAATGATTTCTTCCAAAAGTGTCAAATCTAGGTTTGCAACATTTTCTGTGACTTCCTTGAAATGCTGGAGACTGAAAGACAAATAACCGGATTTTACAGCTTGTTGATTTCGCTCCCGCTTGTTGTTTTATTGGATTTTAATGCATTTGGTAGTGACATATTTTATTATTGCTTCAAGATTTATGTCTGGAATCAACAACTCAGTTATAGTCTGACTCTTTCAACCAATCGGTGAATATTTGGATACGACTCGCTGCGTCTCCAAACTCCTAACCATCATTAAGTGCTAAGAGAAGAAGATGATGACTCTGTAGCTACATGCTATGCTGCTCTTTGAAACTGTTGTGTCTCTATTTTCTCTGCTTTTCTCAGGAGCATGTGGTGAAGGAAGATTTGCTCTGCGCTCTTCACTGTGAATTCATCAACCGTGTAAATGAGGTTGGAGTCGATGTGAACAAGGCCATCGCACACCCTCACACTCAGAGCCTGGTCCCGTATGTCTGTGGTCTGGGACCAAGAAAGGGCTCCCAACTGCTCAAGGTGAGTGTTTGTGCTGCTGTCATACATTTATTGTGTCATATCTGAAACAAAAGGGTCTTAAATGCTGAACTGATCACCATCTTGGTTCTAGATTCTAAAGCAGAACAACACCCGCCTGGAAAACAGAACCCAGCTGGTCACAATGTGTCACATGGGACCCAAAGTTTTTATCAACTGTGCCGGTTTCATCAAGATTGACACTGCATCACTAGGAGACAGGTTGGAAGATTTTTGCACTTAACCAGAGAATGATTTATTTTTTCATTTTAACGAAAGAAAGGCTACTTTTTGTCTGTTTTGAGTTCTTTTTTTTAAATCAGCATTGTTTTCCACACAGTACTGACTCCTACATCGAGGTTCTAGATGGATCTCGTGTCCATCCTGAGACGTACGAGTGGGCTCGTAAGATGGCTGTGGACGCCCTCGAGTATGATGAGTCTGCGGAAGACGCCAACCCAGCAGGAGCTCTAGAGGAGATCTTAGAAAATCCAGAACGTCTCAAAGATCTTGACCTGGATGCTTTTGCAGAAGAGCTGGAGAGACAGGTTAGTGTGATGTAACAATGTCTCATGCACCATTTAGGCAAAGAGACCATTTTTCAAAGCTTGTAACAGTAACTACAATTAGTCTAGATGAAGATGAAACTGTGTTTAAACCTGTGAAGTCAAAAGCAACTTCAGCCTTGTTTCACATTTCAATGATTTAATCAGCACTGTTGTTTTCTTCTGTGTTTCTCTCCCTTAAGGGTTACGGCAACAAGGGGATTACCCTCTACGATATCCGTGCAGAGCTGAGCTGCAGGTACAAAGACCTGAGAGTTGTCTACAGAGTCCCCAACACAGAGGAGGTTTTCAACCTGCTCACAAAGGAGACTCCAGAGACATTTTATATCGGTAATACACACCGCCATGGTAGACTTAATAAGATGAATAAATCAAAATACTTATTTCGTAACTATCAGCCAATGACGTTGAGCTTCATATGTCATTCTGTTTTTCCCATGTTTTCCTTCCAGGTAAGCTGATCACCAGTATAGTAACTGGTATCGCTCACCGGCGTCCTCAGGGAGAGAGCTATGATCAGGCCATCCGTAACGACTCTACAGGCCTGTGGCAGTGTCCTTTCTGTCAACAGGATAACTTCCCTGAACTCAGCGAGGTACCAGTCACTTGAGTTTACTACTTATCTACTTACTTTATGTTAGAGAACAGCCAAGAGCCTGACCTCTTAACATCATCTTTTTTTTTTTTTTCTCTCCATTTTAGGTGTGGAATCACTTTGACAGCGGCTCGTGTCCTGGTCAGGCTATCGGGGTGCGGTCCAGATTGGATAACGGCGTCCAGGGTTTCATTCCCACAAAGTTTCTCAGTGACAAAGTGGTTAAACATCCTGAGGAGAGAGTCAAGGTGAGGCAATGCTCGTACTTAGCAAAGGGTTTTACTTTGTATTTATCGCTCTTCTTTATCTTACCAGTGAAAACATTTCAGTATGTCCCAGTTACACTACAGAAAGATTTTTAGAGTTGTTACCTCTTTCTTTCCTTCCTGGATTATTCCTTTTTATTTTGGCCCCCGTGTTAAATATGACTGTTCACTTCCTCCTCCAGGTGGGCATGACCGTTCACTGCCGTATCATGAAAATCGACATTGAGAAATTCAGCGTAGACCTCACATGCCGCACATCAGATTTGATGGACAAAGCCAATGAGTGGAAGCTCCCCAAGGACAGCTACTATGACTTTGACACAGAGACCGAAGACCAAAAACAGGAGGAAGAGCTCAAAAAGAAACAACAGCGAACACGTTAGTGTTTAAATGATTGAACGTACTTTACATAATCTAAATGGATCAATTATATTTAGAGCTAAAAACGTCACTTCTATATATCTCACTGTCCTTGTACTCTGTCCTTTGTGTTCTCTTTCTCTCCAGCTTATATTAAGCGTGTGATCGCCCATCCAAACTTCCACAATATCAGTTTTAACCAAGCAGAGAAGATGATGGAGTCCTTGGATCAGGGAGACTTGATCATTAGACCCAGCAGTAAGGGAGAGAATCACCTCACCGTCACCTGGAAGGTAAGAAACTGATGGAGGGTGACAGCAGAGCGATTTAAGATCAAATTCAGAAATGAGTGAAAAGATGATTGAGGAAAAGATGCAACGTAATAAAATACTTTGTAGTGTCATGGAGGTTGAACATGTATGAAAGCACAGATTATAAACTTGTTTAAATCAGAACACTTGTATGTAAATAGATCTGAAGTGTCGTTGTTTAATGTACCTCGGTCTGACTGTTTAATGTTTTCTAGGTGGCTGACGGTATCTACCAGCATGTGGATGTGAGAGAAGAAGGCAAAGAGAACGCATTCAGCTTAGGTCACACTCTCTGGATAAATAGTGAGGTAGGCAATTTTCTCCCTCCTCCATGTTTGACGTTAACTTGCGCATTAACATCAACCCTGCAGAACATGAAACATTGGTGTTGCTGCTGCTGCGTGTTCTGAAATAAGCGGTCTTACACTCTCTGCAGGAGTTTGAAGATCTGGATGAAATCACAGCTCGGTACATTCAGCCAATGGCATCCTTTGCCCGGGATCTGCTGGGACATAAGAACTTCCATGAGTGCTATGGGGGGAACAAGGAGGTAAGGACCGAGTCACTGTTCCGTCATGCGTATTCTCATCTTTAAATTTATGGATCTCTTTTTAAAACCTGGTATTTCCTTTTCTCTTGTTCCTCTCTGATAGAAAATGGAGGAGTTATTGGTCAAAACAAAGAGGGAGAAGCCTACTTTTATTCCATACTTTATCTCGGCATGTAAAGAACTGCCAGGAAAATTCATACTGGGCTACCAGCCTCGTGGAAAACCAAGGTGAGCAGAAATGTTTTCTCCCAACTCACAATGAACACACAAACAGCAAACAATTTCATTCAATATTTTAAATACTTACATGTTACATATGGTGACATTCAAAGATCCATAGCACCTACAAAGGCTCACATTTTATATCTACCGTAAAATCCGGGATATAAGACGCACTTTTAGTACCTATTTTTTAATCTTAAAAGTTGTCTGCATCTTATACACCGGTGCGACCAATATATCAGTATAAAATGCTGACACGTGCTTTCATTACTGCGGGTGCAGCAGCCACCATCAAAAACAAAAATACAGCCCCTTTCATTGTGTATTGATAGCTGAATGCACGCTGTGCTGGAAAAGACAGCTACACAGACCATTCCGGCTGCGCAACTTTTTGACATCGTTTCTCCCTCACGAGGTCATAAGTATGCATTTACAGAAAACGGTGGTATATTGTTCCGTAGATAAACCTTGTCAAGGGCTCTTTTGATTGAAAGAGTCATGTATTAAAGTTAAAGAGTGACGCTAGGGGTCTGTGCTTCACAGCTTTTACTGCAGGCTGAGAGCTCAACTACCGTACTCTAGCTAGTAGAAGTGCAAACTCCACAAAGTGAAAACAGACGTAACTAAAAGAGCGACACAGCTGTACAGAAACTGCATGTTGTAGACTTCGCTGAACACAAAAGATATCGTCACGGTTTTTACGGTAAATCTTTCTAAGTCATGTTATACTTGTTGAGCCTAATCACTCAACGCCACACAGTTCCATACAACTGTTCCCCTACTGACAGTGTTTTATTACCGTCAATACTTACTGGTGTGATTGATAAGACTTTTCAAAAACTACCTTGGCAGCTGAATGTCAACACATCTTTTTTTGTTTTCAGGGTGGAGTTTGTGACCATCACTCCAGATGGTTTCCGCTACCGTTCGCAAGTATTCCCGACTGTGAACGGGCTATTCCGTTGGTTTAAGAACCATTACCAAGAGCCTGTGCCAGGTATAGAAGCACTCTGCCTGTTGTATATGTCTGTAGTATAACACTTAAAATAGATTGAGCATTATAATCTCCCACCTTCTTTTTTTCCAAAGGCATCACTCCTAGCAACAGCAGCCGAACAAGGACTCCAGCTTCCCTGAACGCCACTCCAGCTAATATCAACATCGCAGGTGAGTCCGACTCTTTCAGACACAACACACACCTAAACACAAATCCACTCCTCAGCACAAGTGCAGCTGTGTATTTACATTTCACAATTCTTTCCTCCTCGTCAGACTTGACACGAGCTGTCAACGCCCTCCCACGCAACATGACCTCTCAGATGTTCAGTGCTATTGCTGCAGTCACAGGCCAGGGCCAAAACCCCAACACCACCCCAGCTCAGTGGAGCTCCAGCCAGTACGGCTATGGCGGCAGCACGGGAGGAGGAGGAGGAGGAGGAGGAAGCTCCTCTGCTTATCATGTGAGTGTTATTTGAAGGTGGAATACTATGGAAGGAAAAAGTTCCTTAGATGAATAATTGATGACTTTTCTTAAGTACTTTGCTGAGCCACATTCATAAGCAGCACTTCTTCCCCTGCAGGTATTCGCTACTCCTCAACAGCCTGTAGCGACACCCTTGATGACGCCCAGTTACTCCTACACCACACCAAGCCAACAGGCCCTTGGCACGCCACAGTACCCCGGCTCCACACCACAGTCCTCCCACTCTCATGCACACACCCACCCTCACGGAAGCCACGCGTCGCACCACAGCCATCACGGCCATCACAGCAGTCACCATGGCCACTCGTCCGGTACGCCTTCATCCTCCACGTCATCCAGAGGGCGGACGCCTCAGCAGCAGCAGCAGCAGCAGCCAAAGTAAGTACAGGGGGACTGTTTATTCTAACCTGATGGAAAGCATGCTGGTTTTATGGTGTGTGTGGTAAACTACGGAAACATCATGCACAGATTGTTCTTTGATATTTAGCTTATAATACCGTTTCGGGGTTCGTACGGTCATTAAAAACCCTACTACACGTCTGTCATTTAAAACACAAACACAAAGGAAGGTGTGTGTGCTGACAGGAAAGAGCAGGAGGAAGTGTGTGTATGTCAGTTTAATTTCAGAAAATGTATTGTCATTAAAATTTGCCTCGAGTTCATGGAAAAGTCTTGACAAATTACTGGCAAAGAATGAGTATGAACCCTGAAATAAACATGAATCCGCTTTATGGAATGATTGTTTTTTGCCAGTAGGTGGCGCTAGCCGTCAACCTGTAGCACTAACATTTATAAGTACCCCCCACCACCTCTTGCAGTCTTTTTTTTCTACACTGTCATTGGCTAAAGCTCCTCCCCCCTCTTTCCCCCTTTCCCTGCAGGGCCAGCGGCAGCAACGCCTCCGCCGTGGACTGGGGTAAGATGGCGGAGCAGTGGCTGAAGGAGAAGGAGGCAGAGGGGCGGAAGAAAGCCCAGAGGATGACGCCGCGTCCATCACCCAGCCCCATGATTGAGAGCACACCCATGTCCATCGCCGGAGATGCCACACCCCTGCTGGATGAAATGGACCGATAGGACACGTAGGGGGGCATCACTACCCCCCCCAACCCAGCCTCCTTCACACTGCTTCTTCATCTGGATAATCTTCCTCCTAATGTATTCCCTACCACCTGTCATCCAGTTTGAGCTCACGCCATCCAACTGACTGTCCATTCACATCCTATCCCCTCCTCCTGCAGTTTATCAGTCTGCTATCATGGTTAATCTCAACCCTTTCCTTCATGTCGTCTACCTGTCCCCCCCCACCCCCCAATCCAGCCAACTCCCCTGGCTGACGAGTATTTTGTATAGTATGAATAACACTGTATATGTCATGCAAAATGTCAGTACAATGACAAAAAAAAACACTTGAACTATCTGACAGCAGTTACATATAGGATATGGACCTACACAGACTATGTAAGCCAGCTGTCCTGCTATCTTTATTTTTGTGATCAGTCTTAGTTTTAGCCATGAATGGTTATGACAGAGGGGCACAGGGAGTTTTTCCTTCTTTATGGTTGGTGGATTTTTTTGCCAAAAGAGCGCTTTGCCAAGCCAATCAGGAAATGGACATTTTTTTGTATGCGTCAGAATGAATAAAGACTGTTGTGTTTTTCTGTTTGAACATTAAGCCTCTACTCTTCACATCTGTCAAAGCAAACACATCTGTGACAGTCCAGACACACACACACACACACACACACACACACACACACACACACACACTGAATGTGAGAGATGTTTACTGTCACCTAAAATGTGAGTTACTGCTCCTTTCTCCACAACATGCTGTATTATGATCAGCTGACTGTGCTCTGGCTCCTGTAGATAGCCTCTAATGTATTATGGACTCTTACTGAACCTCTTTAAGAATACTGTGTGGACACTGTTAGTGTGCCACATAAGAGGTTACAGTGGTTATTTGTGATGTCCTTATCCGCATTAATGCAAGGCAGTGCAGTGGAGTTATGTCACATTTGAATGCAGTTTAGTAAAAAATCTAACGAGCAAAGTACAAGCACCTCGATGTGTCAAGGTAGCATCCATGACAGGGTCGATGTACATTTTTATTTAAAGTTAACTCTTTGAATCCCTCATCTTTATTTTTTGGAGTCCAGAGAGAACTTGATCTTGATTTGGGGTTATGATGTCATCAACGTTGCAGGATGCAACACCTTCGATTGCTGCTGTAGCAATTGTCTTAAATGGTATAAACTATAAAACTAAAACGTTTCAGTGGACACTTTCATTTCTTTCTGAACTGAGATGTATCAGCAGATGATACCCATCAAACTGACTTCTCACTGTTTAGATACCTAGCTCTGTATAATATTTGCACACAGCTGTTTCAGTCAAATGAATTTGTTGTTGTCCAAGCCACTCTGCATCCCTCCTGACTTATTTTCTAGTGCCACAGTACAATTGAGTAGTGCTAATATTCAATGGTGTGCTTCATTTTGCAGTGTGCAAAGTATCATGGTCCCATAATATGCATATTGCTTTAAATGATTGTTTTGATTAAACTTGCTTGGTTTTACTTCTCTTGCCAGATTTAGATACATGGTCTCTCTCAGCAAGGGATGTGATTGGTTGTCAGCAGTAGTTGGTGATAGAGAAGTGTTGTTTCTGGCACTGCTGATGACCTTTTCTACCTGTGATCCCTTTAATAAAAGTGTTCATATTAAACCTCAAGTCGTTTTGGTGCTAATTTGGGAAAAAGACTGGCAGTCCATACATCTGATAGTATCTGATGTCTTTGCTCTTGATTGTTTTCACAGAGGAAATTTGATTAGCTGTGGACAGAATTTAAATAATTTAACGTCCTGTAAACATTTTCTAGAACACATTTTTAACAACATAGTGAACAAAAACACATTTATTTACAGTTTATTTCCAATGAGCCATAATGAGTGTATGTATGTGTTTTAATAGGAAACGAGGACATATGCAGACTTACAAAGACAAACTTCTTTTTACTGACTGAAGGAGAGAGAAAATCAATTAGCTTTAGAGGTCTCCATTTTCAGGATCATGAGAACTCGCAGCGGAAGAGAAGGATGAGCTGTGGGTGTGACGGCGGTCATGGGAGTCAGCGTACGCATCACATTAGCAGCAGGCACATGACTGAAGACCAGTGAGGAAACCAACCAAAAATGCATGAGTACAAACATTTGCTTGTCACAGGAAAAAAAAGGTTTCCGTTGACGGACAGACACGTGTTTATGAAAGTATCAACATAGTTCTATTTAATAAAAGATCTAGAGGAGAATAATGTCCCTCGTTTCATAAATGTTTTACAAGCATATCACAAAGCTCTATTTGTTGTTACCCAGGCCGGCAGTACAAACATCCCTGAGATGACTTATGGTTGTTTACAGCCTCAACTTCATTATCTGGAACAGAACTAGCTCCCTCTCATGCTATCTGCAGGCACTACAAATGCAATAAAATGTAGATGATGCTGCTTTTCAAAGGATCAATTCAAGATATTGAGCATGCTGATTCGAAAATTTCAGTTTCTCCTTCAGCGTAGTTATTGGTTGTTGCTGTTTAGTCGGTGCAGAGTGTATCACGGCAGTCGTAGTTCTCTGGTCTCAGCAGCAGTTGGAGCTCCTCTTGATGGGTTTGTGGTTGGTTTCTGTGCTGTCTGTGAGCCCTGTGGACGACATGTTTCAAATAAAACACCTTTTACAGATTTACATTCAGAATTTGAAATGTAACGTTTAGAAAACATGGTGTCAGATTTTAAAGACAAGCATCATACAGAGTATTCTTTTTTTCAACAAATCCTGTTTAAAGAACCAAACAAGTCATGAACTGACTCGACAAACTTTTCTTTTTTTTGTCAGTAACTTAAGAATGAGCCACATCATTTTACTAACTGACATGTTCCTTTGTAACAATTGCCATTTACAACATGGTTGTTGTAAAGACATATTTGCAAACACATTAGGTTTGTTCAAATGAAAACCCTCCACAGGACCCTTTAGCTTCATGGGCTATTGAGCGAACTCACAGTTTACTACTCTTTGAGTCAGAAATACAGTTAATGCTGATTCAACATACAGTAGGTAAGTTTTAAGTCACACTCCATTTTCAACATTTCTTTAAAAACGTAGAGAACTTTAAACTGTCTTCTTACTGAAAATGTACATCTTCAAAAGAAACAAATGGACTACAAATTGAAAAACAGTATAGACATGCAAGAAATGGACAAACACTCAGGGGGTCTTATTTTTGTTAGAGTTGATAATAAAAAATATGAAAGTCATCCTCATTCAGAAAATGTTCTGGTCCAAACCACAGACATGCAAGAGCCCTCAGAGCTGATCCTTGGATTCCTGTATGTCATAAGAAAAAACTGATTATCATGCCTCAACTACAGCTGAAAGACAAACGTCCCTCTGAGGAAATTCTTTCCTTTGACCTTTAGAAACATCACTTAACCACACTGAAGAGTATATCAACGTGAAATCCAAACTGGCTCGATACGTGTAACCCTGGCATATGCAGATTCACAGATATTGGAGAACTGTTACATTTCTATGGATCAAATAAATAGTAGCAAGTATCACACTGCCATGTTAATAGTGATTTATCCGAGCAAACAGACTCACTGATTATGTCTCCAAAGTTCCTCGAGCCATTTTTCTCCAGCTCAGACAAAACATTGGCCTCAAAAGTCAGAGAGGCCACGCGGAAGAAGAAATCCCTGACACCGTCTCCTGGCACGATGAAGAGACACAGGAATGGTTTAAGTGGGATAAAAACAGGATAGAAAAAAGAATTGGTGGCAGGAGATGAGGATTAACTCATATTAAAGTGTGTTCAACTCCCACCTGACTTTGCAGACACAGCCCAGTACTCTGCTTTGATTTCCTCTGACAGTCTGATGGCTTCCTGCTCGACGTGAGCCAACAGATCAGGAGACTGAGGAGAGAGATACGAAGAGGAGAGAATGGAGGAAAGTGGAAGACTTCAACTTCTCCTAGGCCATTAGTGACTGATCATAAAGTACCAGTGAGGCATTTACATCTGCATCTATCAGTCCATTTTAGAAAAGAGAAAAATCATTTGATTCCAGGTTCTTTAATGAAAAAAACGGAATTATTCCTAGTTTACATTAAAGTAAAGTTATAGTAAGTATGATGTTTAATGAAACCAACGGATCAATCGAAGTAGTAGTAGTAGTAACCAAATAGATATTTGCAAGAAGTATCTACAATTTGAGAATCAATCAAAACCAATCCTTCTAAAAAACATCTGAACAAACATGATAAGAACACAGAGGTTTAACTTAAGTCTTGCTTAAGCGTTTTGTCAGCTTAACAGTCCAAACCCCAAAGACATTCCTTTAATTATTATATGAAGCAGAAAAAAAAGGCATCACATCACAGACAGAATGTCTTGTTTCTCTTTATCTCCTTACAACACTGATCGTATAACGGTTCAACTCCTTTCAGTTTCTACTCAGCTGTTGATTGGTTTCACTCACGCTGAGGTCCTTCTTAGTACCGACCAGGAACAATAAAACACTGGATGGGTCATTTTCCTTCATAGCATCCTCCAGCCACTGTCTAAACACACACGCACGCATGCACGCACACACACACACACACACACACACACACACACACACACACACACACACACACACAACACACTTGTTGATTTCAAATAACATTCTAAGGGTATAAAACTGGCATCATGACGGTGTAGTCCTCACCTGGCATGGGCTAAAGAATGTACACTGCTCAAGTCGAACACAACTATAATGGCTGTGGAACAAAGACAGAGAATTATGAAAACATTGAAACAGTATGAATGATGACTGTGTGTGAAACAACTCTGTTGTGTTACTTTAGACAAAGGTGAGAGGTTTTAATAAATACTTTAGAGACTGAGCTAAATTCACCTTGAGCTCCTCTGTAATATGTTGAAGCGATGCATTTGAATCGCTCCTGACCAGCCGTGTCCCACCTGAAATGTAAACAGATTGTATAAATATTTTAAAATGTAAACAACATGGTAGAACATAAGGGAGGCAGTTAAACAGGCCTTGTTGACCCATTTAACCTTATGAGTTAAGTGAGTTAGAGTGAGTCTGCGCTGTCTGTGGTGTAGCATCATACTCACAGCTGTAAGCTGAAGGGAACACCGAGCACTTCAAAACGTTCCATCTCAAAATCCACCCCGATGGTTGCTTTGTAGTTCTTTTCAAATGCACCCTTACGAAACCTTTTAAGAACAAAGGGAATTTATATTACTAAATACACTTTTTTTAATGAATAATTTTGTATAAAAAGTGAAAGATATGTTTATGCTCTAAGTGGTTTGTTAAGGTTGACTAGACCTGAAGACAAAAAAGAAATCCCATTCTGTAATTCTGTCATAGTCCTGACCTCGACTGACCCTTCACTAGAATCAATGAGGGTTTTTAAACGGACTCGCTCTCTTTTGATCAAGCTGGACGTAACTCAGTTAGAACCTTAATGATGATTGGGATCTTCACCAAACAAAACTTGATTACATGAACACATTATTCAGACATCAGGGGCTTTGGAGGGGCATCAGACTTACTATCACACATCTTTCAAGTTAAATCAGTGTTTCTGAAATGTCAACATAAAAGCTTTTAACTAAAAGGTTCAAGAAGTATTTACCTTGATTTTAGTCGTAATTGTTATCAGAAATGAATTTGTAACACCTCATTTGAAACCATATATAAATACAAAGGAAACACTTCAGCAATACATAACGTCATAGAAATAATACACTCAAACAAAATATTATTTAAAAAAAGGGTGATTAAACCTTCAACTGGTCTAATTATTCATGACTGCTTCTTACCTGCTGATCAGACACGTCTTTCCAACTGCAACGTCTCCCACTACAATGACCTTGGCGATGTTAAAGCTGGTAACAGAAAGAAAAGAAAATAATTTATTAATGACTCCAAACAACAGTAGCCTAACATCAGAAACACACAAAATCTAATCTATAACCTGCAGCCGCCTAGTTCCCCCCCACATAACGTCTGAAAGCAAAATAAAACGCATTCCATTTTTTAAAGTCATTTAAGTAACTTTTTATTTACTCCTTGACAAGTGACAAACAGAAATCTGTTGACAGTCCCCAGTCTGCTCTTAAATCAGGATGAATCAGTTGAATAACAGATCTCACAGATTAAGGGGATTTTTTTTTATCTCTGAACCACTCACAACTTTTATTAAGGTTGAGGTTGCTGTGGGCAACTATGAAGGAGAACTCTGGTGATATTTTATATTTTTTCATATCATAATCAACTGGAAGACTTTTAAATCCCATAGGTCAAAGTAATGTCTCTTCAGCCAAAGAAAGAACGTATTCAATCTTTTATATTGTCTAAAAACTTCACAAGTCATAAGAACGGGAACCCTGTTTCACGTTCCATTATTAAAATGGAGGAACGTGAAACAGATGGTAAGTTTAGTGAACACTGCTCATCCACTGTCCTGTCACCACAGCAATGTGTATTACTACTCTAGTAAATATAGTTCTCAGTAGCTGCTGTTTGAATAATGTTTGCTAAAATCTCCTATGCTGAGCGGATTTATGAGCCTTTAAAAAAACATAGAATATTGTCTAGTTTGTTCAGATCAAATGCCACAGAGCAGGAAGCACCAGTGAACGATGAGTCTGTTGGTGTTGGTCTTTTTCAGGTGATTTGTTAAAAATCAAACTTATGTAGTTTCACCAGCGTTATCCTCAAAACTACCCGATAAATGCAGTCAGTAGTGATGGGTGTGGTGCGTGGGTGTCAGCTGACAGAGCAGACATAGCTTGACTCAAATGACTCTGCCTGAACTAATTTAATTCAGACACATATCAGAGTGTGTGAAGCAGCAAGATGAAAGGCAGTGTGTGTTGTCCGACTAACCCCTCTGTTACCTTACCTTACTGTGCCTGTCTTCTGCACCTGGCAAGCAGCCTTCACCTGTGGATGGAAGCCATCTTTGGTGTGCAGGGCTGCATTTGGACTGAAACACTGTTAGATTATAAAGGGAAAAGGGAAATTCAAACTCAAAAAGAAAGTATTCGAAAGAGACATAATTAAAACTTTTACAAGTAAACCCAAATTATATATAATCGATAGTGTGTGTGTGTGTGTGTGTGTGTGTGTGTGTGTGTGTGTGTGTGTGTGTGTGTGTGTGTGTGTGCGTGTGTGTGTTACTCACCTGTGGGAGCTGAGTTATGATCCTGTCCTTCTTCACAGGTGGCAACATGCTCTAGCACTGATAAACACACACTTTCACACGAAACTACAAACCCTTCAATCTGCCTCTCTCACTGACAGCAAACACACTTCTGCGTCACTTCAAGAGGACCCACATCTTTTCTCCCCCTCACCACTCCCTCCACAAAACTATGGAAGGACAGACTTGAGGTCTTCCAACTTTTCCTGAAATAGAGCAGACATCCGAAAGTTCACAGTTGGACCGAAGTATGCAGGATATTTTTCTTGGATTCCAAATAACAAAATGTTTACATTAATCAACATGCAACATGTTATTCCTTATTAATAATAATTCAATTGATTGTAACGGTCCCGGTAACGTAACCACTGACAGCCAGACCTGATTTATCGTAGACGACATTTTTCATTTGACAATTTAGAGATTAAAGTTCACACAGGGTGGCTAAAAACAGTATGTGTCCGGTTAGCAAATAAAGAATGAAGCATCGTCAGAGCAGAAAAACAAAAAACAAAAAAATAAAAAATAATGAAAAATAAAAAGTACACAGTAGGCTACTCAGGATTTGATAGGCTCAGTTGAAAACGTTTACCTCAAAGTGTCGAACGATAGAAGGCTGAAGAAAACTGGGTCTGGGGATGTGATGTGATATCCACAGACTGTCGAGAAAAAACCCAAATCAAAATCAAAATGACGCTCACAGAAAAGCAGTGAGTCTCTGGTCAAAAAACTGAAACGCGCAATAAATGACACTATGAAATTAGGCAAAAATGTGTAAAACAGCGCCATCCTGTGGCCGCATGGTTTCCTTAATAAACTGTCTTATTAATGAAAACACAAATAAGGTTTAACATTAGATTTTAAATACCTTTCAGTTGCATATTTTCTTTTTATTATTATTATTTTATTCAAACCATTTAATTAGGAAGATCTTATCTTCATGAATGCAACTTAAACATATTAACAAGTACAGTCTATGGTAACAATCATAGACAGGTAAATATACTCCGGCACAACAGGTGGTGCTAGAGCGCCTTTCTCGATGGTTTGGTAAAAAAATGCAACTGACGTCATACTTCTGCGACGCTAGTCAGGTTTAAAAGCATTGCAAGGCGTAGCTTCTCTCTCTTTTGAATTTGTCAGTCGATGTATCCACTACGTCGGTACCCGACAGCCTTTTGTTGAAAATTTAACAATGGTGAATAAATACAAGCTCACAACAAAGCGCATTGTTCATATAACAAGTAAGGCCACTGAATTATTACTTTAATATTGTAGTTAAAACGTGCTAGCTTTAGTTGACGATATGATTGCGTTGCTGAGATGGGCCTAAAGAGGCCACGTGGGGAGTCCTAAAGGGAGAAGTCAAAAGACAGTAAGATTAATTTGTTCATTTTTGAAAGGTTATCAACAAAGTGCTGTTTGCATCGCGACAGTGTTGTTTTCTGTGATCTGCCTTTTCCCGTTATTTGTCATTATATCAAGTATGCAATTTTTATGCTCGATTTGGGTGTGGTTTATTACTTTGTTAATACTAGCACATAACTTTAAGTATTTTGAATTACTCGTTTCACAGCAGTTTTTGAAACAATGCCACTTTTTTATTTCCTCGTGTGTCTAAAAACTGAAGAAATACTCCAGTTGGTTTACTTAAACAATCTTTGTTTTAAACAAAACGAATGTCAATCTTCATTGCCATTAAATGTGTTTTTTTTGTGTAAATTGCCATCTGTTGAATTAATTAATTTGATTTGTTTGTGTGTTCAGATGGACTCGAGGCTTGCAGCTCTCTCAGTGGGTCATACAGGACACATGGGATGACCACAAGTTATTGAAGGTGAGTTGCAGTAAAGTAAATCTTCCAATGTGTCACGAAGTTGTCAGTGATGAAAACTGTGAATAGGAAGTGCCGTCTGATGCGACAACTGACGATGTTTCATACTCACTGTTCTGAGCCCCAAACTGGTCTGGTTTCTCAAGGCCGAACTTTACCAACTGCGAATGGTATTAACATTATTTTATTATCTTCTATTAATACAGCCTCCAATGTTGCTCACTGATGATCATGGATAAATCAAGACTCAGGTTGGTTTTCATATGGTTTTCTGTTAATTAAAACTTGTTGACATTAATTGTAATGATGAAATCCAAACTGAAATAGCTGGAATTACCGGCAGATTGTTCAGTGGTGACTCTCGGTTTTCTGAACATTAAAAGTTATGTTAAATGACAGTGTATGGACTATGTGTAACTTAAAAATAACAAGTGTTCTGTTCTGTAGCTGAAACAACTTGTGAGCTGCCACAGGAGACGTGAAGGCCAGGCAATGCAGCTGTTAAAACATCTGAGTGGGTAAGTTTGTGTCATCATTGTGGAGCTTCACCCCAATATGAAGGCTGATAACTGTCTGAGTTATTAATTAATACTGTTGCCATCTCTATAGCTAATCTAATGTCTGTTTTCTTTCAGAGCTGCCATGCAGCACATTGTATGCTCCCAACTTGACCAGCCGTCTGAAGTATCAGGTTCTCCAGGTAAAATGTTAGGCTTTGATTAAGATGGCAAATGTTTGCTTCTGTTGTGATGAAACTTAAACTGAAATAGCTGGAATTACCGTCAGACTGTTCAGTGGTGATATTTGGTTTTCTGAACACTAAATTAAAATGTATTGTCTTGAAATGACTTGATTGTCGTTTTGTCACCAAACATTTTGCTCTGCTTTCTAAAGGTTGAATTGGTGCTTAAAGATTCTTCTGAAAGAAACTGGTTAATCTGAGGATGCTGCTGCAGTCAAGACTTTTGATGTGTCCTCGGTAAGTTAAATGTTCTGTAAAGGCGTCAATGAGCTTTTTGCTTGTCACCCATGTACAGCCAAAAAAATCAATACTTGGTGGTTTTGATGAAACTTAAACTGAAATAGCTGGAATTACCGTCAGACTGTTCAGTGGTGATATTTGGTTTTCTGAACACTAAATGAAGATGTATTGTCTTGAAATGACCCTCGTTGCTGTTTTGTCACCAAACATTTTGTTCTGCTTTCTAAAGGTTGAATTGGTGCTTAAAGATTCTACTGAAAGAAACTGGTTAATCTGAGGATGCTGCTGCAGCCAAGACTTTTGATGTGTCATTGGTAAGTGAAATATTTTGTAATGGCAGCAAATAAACTTTTTGCTTGCCACCCATGTACAGCCAAAAAAAATCAATACTTGGTTGATTTAAATATTAAAATGAATAAGCTGGGACAAGACTTTTAAAGAGCTTAACAAAATGTATGATGGCTGTAGGCAGACAAGTGAACAATTTGCAGAAGTGGTGAAAGTCCTCAGGGTTGACAACCTTTCAAAAGTTGTATATAAACGCATAACAAACCTTCAAAGACTAGTTGATCTGGGATCAACCAGTCCTATCGCGATCTTGTTCTTTGTAGCTTGGTCAGTGATGAAAACCTGGAATAGGAAGTGCCGTCCGATGCGACAACTGACGATTATGTGTAATCCAGTTTTCTGAGTCCTTAAAAGCTACACTAAACAATGAATTGGTTTCATAAAATGAATGCATGTTATCTAATTTTTTTCTCTGCTTCCTTCGCAGGTGTCACTCTGCCAGTTGAAGGCTGTCTTCAGAGGTCCGACGTCAACGGGTATGTATTTTTTTTTATGCTGTAAAGGAGAAATTGCAGTAGTCTGTTATGATGATATCTAAACTGAAATAGCTGGAATTACCGGCAGATTGTTCAGTGGTGACTCTCGGTTTTCTGAACACAGTAGTGTCATCTTTAGACTTCACTCTTGGCATTTAACTGTTTGGAGACTAACTTCCTTTCTCATCCTGCAGTTTTGAATCGAGTGGTTGTCGAAACTCTGCCTCGATACTCCTGCAAGCTGCATGTGGTAAGCCTAAAAGCTCTTTGTCCAGTGTTGCATGTAAAGTATTGGCTGTGATTGTAGTTGCTGCAGCCTTAATCTCCTTCAAAGGATTTATAAACTATCTATAAATATAGTATTTCAATGACGAGTGAGAGTTCAGATGTTTTATAAGTGGAAGAATAGGCACATTTCTTCAGCAGGGCCCCAATCCAGAAAGGTTTCCCTGCCCCCTGCAGGGGAATCTTGGAGCACAAATGAATATTACATTGTGTTGATTCAAAACCATAAACGTGTTCCAGAGAAGTTTAGACTAAGCAAAGTGATCTGGATTGGTTTTACCATAATGGAGATAGTACTGTAGGGATACCTTTGTTAATGTTTGAAACATTTTCATTAAGTTTGGGAAATGTTCATTAACAGTACTTAATTTAAGCTGCTTTAATCTAAAGTAATCTGGTTTTGTTTCAGTGTAGTATAATCTTGTGAAAAATGTAATTGGGTTGTGATGTTATGGAAGAAAAACACACAGGCATGCAGACAAGTGATCAATTACTGGACTGAGTATTTGGTAACACAACAGCATTTTTATCATTGATTAAAGTAAGAGGTTTTATTATAGCACTACTGTTCTGTTTTCTCAATCTCTCTGCAACCTGAGATCAGCTGATTATCTGCTGGGTGTTGACCTGATTTAAAGTGATTATTACACTGTGAATGAGTTGGTGTGGTTAATGTTTCTAAGCTGTACTTTTGTTTAATTATTCCAAATCTAATGTGGCTACTTTCTCCTATTACAGATATCAAGAGTGGACATAACCACTGCTATGAAGATGGATGGATGACGCCATGTGTAAAAAACAAAACCTTTGTGTAAACGGAGATGGATTTGTGTTGCAATAAATATTATAAAAAGACTGAATAGTTGTTGTCATTGAGCCTCCACTTTGACACACAAGCAAATGCATCTTAAGTAGAATGATTCCACCTTAACTTACTCTTTGACAACATGAAGGAACTGAGATGTAAAACTGCTCAATGTTTCCACTCAACCTGTTCTGCAAAAAATACAATAAAACCTACAAAAGTGAAAAGAGCTACATGATGAACATGCAGTCCTGTTGGTTTGACTTTATGTTCCTAATGACTGTGCTGGTCAATGAAAATGAACAAGTTCTGAGATAAAAATAGTGACATGAGTAAGAATGTGCTCTAATTATTATCCCAGGCAGATATCTAACCCTGATGCACAAAGTATGGTGTATCATACAATCAAAGTTAGAACATAAACACAGAAGGACAAAGAGTTGGGTGTTTGCAGATTAGGAAGAGGTGTGCCTTGGAAACATCATTTTTTTATTTTTTTTTTCTTGCAAAGGATGAGATGTTTTCATTTTCTAAGATGGTGAGAAACATGACTAAATGTGACTTCATCAACACATACCTAGATATAGATGTATTCATTTAATTTTGTTTTATTTAATGCTCGGGGGAAACTTACATTCAAACAAAGAAGTATATGGTCAGTTATAAAGAAAAGAGTCAACTATGATGGTTAATCATACCCTGGAAACAGAAAGTATAAGGCTGATATTCAGTCAAGCATCAGATAATATCTGCACAATTCATATAGTGATCAAGTTCATACATATACAAAAGTTGTAACTTAGTGTAACAAAGCCAGAATATAGGAGCATTCAGAGACACAACTGGAGCGAACATAAAGCTACTAAGAGAGAGGGAGAGAAAATATAGGTGATTAAGTGTTTATTTGTTCATTAGGACAAGTAATATATATTTGTGAATTTATCTGATTCCAGGTTTCATAAGATGGAGAGTAAATAGAGTTTGACATTTGTTCTAGACTTAATAATGTGTCTAAAGTTTGTAACCATGATTTCTCATTGATATTGTTAGTAATTTTCCAGTTCCATAATTACATTCTGTGATTATCGTGGGTTTATTCCAGTTGGAAATTTTCACTTAAGTGGTTTCTCTGGAAACCCTAACCCTACCCTTATTTTTTTTTATTTTTTTTTTTTTACAAAAACATACAGGTCTTTGATCACTTTGGTATCCTGCTGCATGTTCACACATGACTTGATTAACTGATAGCTGACATTGTTCAGGTTGAAACACCTCACCAGTTTAAGTCAGCGTTTTGTTCAGAGGAAGAATGCAGCTTTTTTTAAGGTAATGGAAATAAACATGGCATGAACCATGTGATGCGTGTTTGCTTTCTTCTGCAGATAATGTGTTTTAACACGCATGATTGAAAGGTTCAGTTTTGTGTGGGAAAGTATCCTGTTGTTTTTCATGCTGCAAAGTTGAGTTCTAGCACAAAACACCATGTTTAGACTAAACCCACAAACTTTACCACCTCACTCTATATAATACGAATATTGACACAAGATGCAAAGCTCTGTAATCTGTTGCAGTTAATGGGTTTTTTTCTGCACATTTCATGCATTAAGACTGAACATCCACCCATCTAATGCTGTCTCATTGTTAATATCAGTTAGCTTGTTAAGCAGTCTCTCTGCAATCTAATGTAACAAAACAGTATTAGATGTATTGTCCCTTATAGTACACAAGAGTTATGCATTATTAAGCCAATTTTTCAAGTTGCTCAACCAAATCTAACCGTGGGAGTTGGCTTTGATTACCCTGACCTATCTGATACTTGTTCAGACACATCATGTCTGGTATGTAATCGATGTGTATAAAACAGCTGCAGGATTTCATCTTCATTGGAAACAGCTGCCAGTATTCCACTTCACACATTAAAGGTGAGCACTATTTAGATTACACTCTTTTTCATTCTCCAAGTTTAGATTTCTCTCAAACCTTTTTCGCCTTTTTTCAGATTTGTTAGATTTCAGATACTGCACTGGAACATGACATCCACCTGTGTGAGGATGATTCACTCCCTCTATGAGGATGGAGGTGAAGGGAGTCCATCAAATCCAGTGAAATTTAAAGGCCAAGACTTTAAGCAGCTCAGGGAATCCTGCCTCAATGAGCGGAGAACATTTGAGGATGAATATTTCCAGCCAAACCTGGATTCTCTGGGTGAATTAGAGGGTTTCACCGATAAGGAGCTCAAGAAGGTGGAGTGGCTCCGTCCTCTTGTAAGTCAACTCATCCTTTGTCTTAACGGATCAAATATATTTAGACTATAGATAATTTAGAAAAGTATTCATGTATCTGAATTTGAATAGGACCTTAACCCTGATGCGTCTTTTATTGTGGACGGGACTTCAAGGTTTGACTTCCAACAAGGAGAAGTCGGTAAGACACTTGAAGAATTCAGATTTGTTCTCTTAACATTTGTGTTGATTGACCGTATAGCACAAAATAAAAGCTTTGTCTGTGGCTCTCTGCAGGCAACTGCTGGTTTATTTCAGCCATCGGAGCACTGACTCTGCGCAAGTCGCTGATGGTACAAGTGGTGCCTCCGGATCAAAGCTTCCAGGATGACTACGCTTGGATTTTTCACTTCAGGGTAATGAAACACTTGCCTGTCAGTGAATGGAGAGCCCAAACAATGCTCTGTGGATTCTTTCATTTAAAATGGGGTTTTACATAACTTTCAACTGATAACATTAATTCATCTTTCTATTAAAGTTTTGGAGATTTGGAAAATGGGTGGATGTTGTCATTGATGACTTGCTGCCAACAATCAAAAAGCGTCTCCTGTCAGTTTCCTCAAAATCCCCAGAAGAGTTCTGGGCCCCCCTGCTGGAGAAGGCATATGCCAAGTATGTGTGATCTTGAATGCACCCTGTATTTAATTTAATGTAAATACACAAATTCATAGTGGCAAAACGTCACCGTCAAGTTATTGCTGTTTTGTTCCTATTCTGCAGATAGTGTATAAATATAACAATTAATCTGTGTCCTTTTTGACGAAGCTGTTTAAAAGTCATTGACACTCAGAAACAAATTGATGTTAACATTTCTTAACAGAAGCACAACAGCACTGCTGCATTGGAAGGTGCTCATCTATGATTTTGCTTTAGGGTTTGTGGATCTTATGAAGACATGAATGCTGGAAACCCACCTGAAGCATTCAAGGACTTTGGTGGGGGTGTGCACATAAACTGTAATCTATCCGAAAGCCAGTCTGAACTGTGGGATTTGATGAACAGAGCCGTCGAGAGCAAAACTATGATGGGATGTGGAACTTTTTCAGAGGTGAAATACATACCTATGTTTCATTAGAAGTTCAAAACCATATTAATACTTTATAAATGATTTCCACGTGTCTGTTTCAGGAGAAAGGAACAGAAATTGAAAAAGAGTTTGGTCTGTTGGAGTGTCACGCCTACAGTGTGACAGGAGTAAAACAGGTTTGTATTTTACACAGTATGTTCTCTTCTTTCATGTTAATGTGTAGGCTGAAAAGATCTTTAGTGAAGAGTCATACGATTTTGGAGGAACTTTGAATGATACCAGATTTTTTTTTACATTGTACCATTATGTACCTCAATATAAAACAGAGTGTGAAAATAATTACTAACTTTGCATTTTGTATTATGTTAAGCCCCACCACAAGGCGGCCCTATGGGGCTAACAACAATCCACACATTGACCCCTATAAAACACATTACCAAAGCCAAACCAATGGGATTTATTACTATTAAACTAACATAATGATAACAAAGATCAACTTAAAACTAATGTAATCAAACACGACACACACAATCCCTGGCTGAGAGGCACAGCAGTCCCCACTCCAAAAGCCTCCCTTCCTGAAGCCAGCACTGGGCTTTTAAGCCCTGTGGCCAGGTGAGCCTCATTGAGCAATTAGTGGCTACACCTGGGCAGGAGACAACAGAAAGGGAGAAGGGACAAACAGTACAGGGAAACATACAGCCGTAACAATTATTATTATATGTATCTATATGATTATGTTGAGGTTCAGGTGACTTTATTTGTACCAGTAGGTAGATTTTTTTGCAGCCAGCTAAATCGACATCCACATATCTTTATATTTTGAGAGACGCCTCAGAATAAGGTACGATCTTCTGCACTGAGGCTCTGTAATGGAAAAAATATTTGCAGATCTATCGGGGCATGTCTGTCCTCCTCCTACCTTTTCAACTTTTACTTTAAAACATTAAGTTGCATTTTATAGAGGTAATAAAATGAGTAACCCATATTTATACCTATGATTTGATTAACAGGTAGAGAGTCAGAGCAAAAGCGTAAATCTAGTGAGAGTGTGGAACCCGTGGGGCATGAAAGAGTGGAACGGAGACTGGAGTGACAAGTGAGGAACAGTGACACCACTAAAATAAAAATCTTAATCCCATGCTGCTCTTTCTGCAATGTGGCTATGATCACAAAAAAAAGTAAAGTTGACTCGTGTTACAGGTCAGACTTGTGGAAAAAGGTCAGCGACGAGGACATGAACCAGTGCCTGAAAGACCGTGATGATGGAGAGTTCTGGTAAAGCTATTTTAAATAATCCAATGCCAAAATGTTCTGCTGTATGTAAGGTCAAGGCCTATTGCTCCATGAGTCACACAAATGAATCATATGTCATGTGTTGGCTTTTGACAAGCTGACAGGGAAATATTTAATGTAGTATAGCAACAGAAAAAGAAAAAAAATCAGACTTAATTCAATTTAAATTCAAAGACCACACCCATTTTATAACCTACTCAGAAGGGGGATGGAAACATTTATGGCTGAAAGTTTATTTTACTATATCTGCTAATTTAATAGAAAACGATAACGTTTTCATGAAAAATATGTTGGGCAATGCCACTGGCTGCTATTGAAGAAGGCGTCTGAGAAGACCAAATTCTTATACTTTAAACAAGTGATTCCTTAAGTGTGCACTGTGGCCTTCTGGTGGACCTGGAAGGTACTGCAGGTGGGCCAGGTGAGGTTGTTTACAATTAATAGAAGTGATGTTTTTTTATTTTTCAATATTACAATTTGCAAAGGCCATTCTGACTTATTGTGTTGCTTGCATTATATAGAATCAGGCCACTGCATCTTCTGAGGCTGGGCTATTTTGAACTATAATAGACTAATATAATAATGATATAAACTATAACTATAATAAGTGCTGTATGTCAAAGTACTATTAATCATATAATGAAAACATTTTCAGGATGAAGATGGAGGACTTTTGCACTTATTATGAAGAAATGGACATCTGCTGTGACAGCCCTAACTTTGTGGATGGTGATGAGGTCTGTCAGTGGAGCTGTTCACTGAAAGAAGGCCGCTGGGAGGCAGGAAAGTCTGCAGGGGGTTCAGACATCCAGACAGGTGAGGTTAGAGTTTTGATTATATTTCATAACCACATGAGGTAATTAAAAAAAAAGAACTCAATACATTTATTGTAATTGATCTTCATTTAGCATAACGATGATAATGGGGACAGTTTAACCATTCCAATAAATAGCAATAACAAAGATTGACAATAAACTGTAGTAATGGTCTTAATTTTTGGGGGACGGGGGACAGGACCGCCATTTGCTAAGGATTAGATTAATAATGAAAGACTACTGTAGTTCCTGTTAACTTGTCCTTGATTTCAGACAAGGAAAGAGAAAAGTATAACTTTGATGTACAGTATAATGGGGTTTAAACAGCTGTAATTAACTGGTGTTGGATGATTGCTACATAAATAACTAAATCAATATCTCCTACTAACACATTACAAATAAGAACTCTGTACAAATCTTCAAGTATAGCTTGGGTCATTTCTCTGAGCTAGTTAATGCTAGAGAAACACGTTTGTTCAATGTCTTTAGAACACAATGCTTTGAGGAGAACAACTTTTTGGTTATCTTTTGGTGCTACCTCATATGTGCTAATGAATGTTGGCCGAACTATAAACATCCAACAAAGCTCCCAAAAAAGCAGGATGCATCATTTCCTTCAAGATATGCTGTAAGCTAGGAAGCTGTAGAAGTTTTGATAGAGCAACCAAAATACTGTTAAACCCTTTCTTTATGAATTTGTTGCTGTGGATTTAGTAAATGTAACTCATCAAGCTCAATAACAGTTTAACATTTACCATGAAGAACCCACATTAGCCTCATGAGCACTATGCTACTGATGCTAAGCAATGATTAGCTAATTTCAGAGAAAGCTTACATACAATTCAATCAGAGATCTTTGAAATCAGAGGCAGATAAAGCTGTGATGAGATTTAAACTAATTCTCACTTTCTTCAGAGGAGTTTTGGACAAATCCACAGTACCGTCTCACAGTGAAGGAGATGGAAGGGGTCAACGCAGGAGACTTGAACATCATACTGTCTCTTCTGCAGAACCCTGATGAAGAATACCGCAACAAAGTTAAATATCACCCCATAGGGTTCTACATCTTCAAGGTCAGTGTGGTTTCATATGTGTAACTGACTGTTCCTGTCTGTGAGGAGAGATATGTGTATGGTCATTGTGTTGCCTTTGTGCTGTGTTTTGTTGACATTACTGTACATAAAAGGCATTATGTGTAATCTTATATCCTTATTTTTTGTTCTAAACAGGTGCCAGAACAGGTAAAAAAAACAATATATATATATATACTGCTTATGTTATCAAGAAATTATCAGGCACATACAAAGAGCCTTGACACATAAGTAAAACAATTTCTTTTATAATTTTCTGTAGGCACCCAAAGGACGACTTCCTTTTTCACTCTTCCAGGATCAGGAACCTCTAGAGGCCATTGAGTTCAGAAGGGACCGAGAGCTGATCGAGTTCCAAAGCTTGGAGTTGGGGGAATACTTGATCATTCCCTGCACGAAAAAACCCAACAAGACCTCAAGCTTCATCATGACAATCTACTCCAAGGCTGAATCTGAGATGGAGTGAAGTCACATGAGGCACAACAGAAAACCTGATTATTCTTGTCAGGCTGAGGGAAATTTTCATGGTGGATCAGTAACTGTTAGTTATAGCTCTTGGGTTGATGTTAAAATTATTGTTTACCATTATATGCATTTTTAAGGACAAATAAATCATTCATGAAAACAAACTTGCCCCCCAATACAACTACCCTTCATGTTGACAAAAATGGCTGGTTATTGTGAGCCCATTGTTTCACTATGAAGCAGAGATTTTATGAGTGTGCCCCCTGCAGGTTTGTATCGTGCAACCGCACAAGGACACACCTGCATGTTCATGAGCATGCTAGTTAAAAGATGTACTTTATAGCTTCCTCCAGCTTAACACTAACATAAGCATTTAGCTGAATGAGGTCATTTCCCATTTCGCTGCAGGGAAGCGGACTGCTTGCACATAAAGATTGATGAAAACAATTCATGTTTTATACTGTCCAGAAAACCCGATCTGTTAATGTTTTCTAAGAAAGGATTAGCTTTTTTTAAACTCAAGGATACACTCTTTTTTTTTAATCAATATATCTTCTATTTACACTGATTTTACTTGCTTTCTAAGAAAAATGCAGGCAAGTTGCTTTTTTAAAGATATTTTAGCCCTGCAACAAGTCCTCTTCTTAATATTTGGGGGGTTTACTAGCCCCTTTAAGAAACCTGTTTCCTTAATCCTAATATTTTCACTTTGAGCAATGGGCTCTCTGACATGCAAAAAGGTTCTGCTCTGAGCTGGATTGCTCCTGATGGGTGTCAAAAGGCCAGAGGAACCTTCATTCCTCCTACACAGGAAACACAATACATTAATAGAAACTAACAAGCCAGGTAAAGTCAGTGCAGACATAGATACCTGTTTGCATTGTTGACAATTTCGTAATATTATATACATTTTCACTTCTTGAATGACTTGTCAGTTAAATGAATGCTACAATGAGCCATTATGTCAGAGGAAATCTACAAAATGGAGTTGGAGCCGAGATGACACACAACAGTACAGCCAGAGGCTCTCACCTGTCACTCAAAGCAACAAGGTTTATAATTACGCTTAACTACAAGCCTTTAAGTATTCAAATGTTGGAGCTAAATAGAATTTCAAACTGGGAGAGATGTTATGAATAGAGACATATAGCTATATAGAGACCAAACGTTGAGTTTTTACAGGAATTTAAACATGTTTAATTCTACTGTAATGTTTGGCATCATGAGCATCTATAGGGATTGCCTCAGTTCTGGAGACAGTCAGCCTCAACCAACAGGTTGCTGCTGCATTACACAAACTTTTAGGTTTAAAATAGGAAGAAAATCTAGAAACACATAGGCCTACATGTATTAACAATTCTCCTCTGGCTTTTTTTAGACTTATAAAATGGAATGATGTTGTATTTGACTACTTTAACAACACAAAAAGTACATTTGTCTGTTCCTTCCATATCAGGAAAGGAGCCCCCTGCGATGGATTGAAGATATTTCTAAATTGTAAAAATACATTAAACTATCAAGGGAAGTTATCTTTACCATTACAATTCAGAAAAGTGTCATTGTGTTTAATTGTTGTGACAAAAAATAGGTCCAGATCAACACTACATTTTTTTATTTATTGATTTAAGTCCTCTTCTTCTTGTGTATGAAAGTATGGAAAATCCTTTTAATGAAACAACATCATAACTCCCTTTGCACAGATAAGAAAAAAAGCTGCTATTAAATGACAAATTAGCACTGCGATATTTAAACGTTTATTTTCTTGCTTCAGGGTTTAAGAATCTTCTAGAGACATAATAATACATTTTATTTATAAGCGCTTTTCACAAACTCAAAGACACTGTGCAATTTAAAAACATCATCGCTGAAACTGAATTTAACAGTTCAAACCACTGAGGGATGTGGAACTTAAGAAGGGTACATTTAGACATAATGTCAACTAAGTCATCAGGATATTTTAAATAATCACAGATTTTCTGTTTCAGCAGAAATGAGAACACATTTTTTGTCAAATTATGCCTGTTGGACTGCCCTTCATTCGCTTTGACAGATGTCAGACAGGTTTGTAATTCAGCACGTCTTGTTCTCCCAAGCGAGTGATTAATGATGTCCTCAGAGTAGAACTAACTGAATCCTAATAAAGACTCAATTCTGAGGCTTTTGGGTGAGGGGAATGCACATGCAGGTGGAGGTTGCGTAATAATACTCCTGCACCCACAGTGGGTAACAAACCTTTACAACCTGTTCAGCCTGTCTGAAACAAGTCCCTTAGAAACGACCTGTCAGGCTGTCATCATATCAGCACACATTATTCACTCTGAGGCACATTAGATGAAAGTGGCGTGTTTACAGGAAACCAATAACTTGAGTATTATGTTCTGCGTTTTTACATGCTTTCATGATTTAGAGAGCAATTGAAAAGAAACTCATTGTGTATAATAAATTATCTTTTCAATGAGCTGTGTACAGCACTTTGATTAAAAGCACTATATAAATTCATGGATTGTTGTTACTATTATTAAAAAGGTGTCTTCAAACAGAACTGTCTCGTTCTCTGCACATTTTAGCCCAAGTCACATGCAGTCGAAAGCTGTTTCAAGTAAGTGTAAAATATGATGTATGATTTGTTCAATGTTCAAGTCTATTGTGTAGAACTCCTTATTATCTGAAATATATCATGACTTCACTGTAACTGATAAACACATTTTGAAAATGCTTGAAAATATCAAGCCTTGTATAGACCCCGTCTTGTCGTCTAAAATTAAAAGGATGAAACAATAACGTTATCCATTTACCTTCATAGGTCCATAAGAACCTTTTACACGTTACTATGGTGAAGGTATACATATTTATCAGAGATCAATATATCAGCTTGTATTACATAGAAAAACAATTATTTTCCTAAATCTCACATTTCAAACCAGTTTAAGTCTCAGCCAGTTTAGCCTCCCATTTAAACTGTGGGATAATTGTGGTTAAATTCAGCAGCTATGTTATAATCATTAGGTTCACTCTCTTTGTATTTACCTTTAAACTATCTTTATCCATTCTGTTTCTGACAAAGGCAGTTGTGTTAAAATACGCTCTTAAAGGTTGACAATAAACTAAACCTTGTTACTTTAACCTATTCATAATTGTTTTCTTGTTTACACATAACTGTGACGCACTTGATGATGTGAATAACTGCTGATATTAGACAAAAAGAGTGAGGAGCGTATAGATCGAGTCTGGTGAGAATCTCAAACCCAGTTACACTGCTACGTAATAAATCACACCATCATCTGCACAGACATGTTTCTCACAATCCTTGCAGAGCACTTGTTGTACTGTAAGGGGGCTTGTGTGTTACAGGTGATTATTTTAATAACTGTGATTTAAAGGCAGAATGATGGAACGTTTAGGTAAAGTTTTCAAAATAGAATGCACAAAATATTGATACCTTACATCTCTGATCATCTTACATTCAGCTCCACTGCTCCCAGTCTGTGGAACGCTCTCCCCGACCAGCTGAGGGCCCCGCAGTCTGCGGACGCTTTTAAAAGGGCCCTAAAAACCCACCTATTTAACAGAGCCTTCTGCTTGTGCTTTTGGTTTCCTTAGATGCTTAGTTCTTTCATTGATAAAATTAGTTTTTATTTTTATTGTTATTTTTTCTCTGTAGCACTTTGAGATTTTTATGCAAAAATGTAAAGTGCGTTATAAATAAAATGTATTATTATTATTATTATTATTATTATTATTATTATCTCATCTCAAAGTATTATGTGCACATTGCTTCATGTCTCGATTAGGAGCCGCAGTGAAACATGCGCTGCAGATCACCTGTGAACAACCCCCCCTCCTTCTCCCCACATGTCTCCCACTCTGTACATCGTGTACAGTATCACTTCTATTACGTCACTTTATGTAAGGATCTGGCATGCTCCCCAATTTACAAAGTAAGAATTAGTACAATAACAAGAACACACCAGCTCCCACATAGTGAACATGTAATCTTTGGTGATCATACAGATTATGTTTTAATCTTAACAAAATCATTGAAGTCTTTAATAATGACACAAAACATGTTATTGATGTGTAAAACATAGTTGTGATGTAAAGTGCTAGTATCAGCTGCTTTTGCACTTAAGTGCATGTACAACTGAATGGAAGACAGAATCAGTAGACCACAATCGATCTTTAGGTTGCTTATCTCTTAATATTAAAAATTAATGGCTTTCAAAGTTTTCACAACCCTGGTCAGTCTCTGTTGTTTTCTCAAGTGTACTTAAAGCTCTGATGGATGGTAACATCTGCAGCTGATGCGGTGGATGAGCTGATCTGTTGCTTGAGCTCTTCAAATGTGGCGAGCAGGGAAATGTTCTAATATTCATAGTGATTTTCTCAGTTACAAGCAGAGATGCAAACTGGTTAAAGGTTAAAGGTGAGAAGAATGTGTGAGCAGGAAAAACATAGACCTCTTACTGTAGGTCCCATGTATGTTGTAGTTTTTCAGCAATTTTATACAATTCCTTAAATCTGTGGAACTCATTTGTTTTTTTGTCACATTTTACTGACAGCCCCCATTTTTAATAATTTAACTACCTCAAAAGGTGGATGCAGGAGAAGACGAACGGAGCATCAGGGAACATCTACCTATAATGAAAGAGGAAACTGAGAAGTTTCGGCCAAACCTAGAGCTCCTAATTGAAAGGATGGCACTGATAAAGTGTTACCGAAGAGATTTTGTGTCCAACCAGGAGACTCTCTCTGAGTTCCCATGTTTCAGACTGGCCAAAGTGGTAAGTACAGTAGTGTGTTAATTGCCTCCTTATTTAACTGTGATGTTTTACTATGTTGGTGCTGCTGCCCTCTTGGCCAGGTCCCCCTACCTGTCTCACTGAGACCTGTCTTTTATCCTGCATGTATCTGTCACACACACACACGCACGCACGCGCACACGCACACACACACACACACACACACACACACACACACACACACACACACACACACACACACACACAGTAATGTATGTACTGTAGCAAACTTTTTCACCATGTTAAGTTAAATTAATGATGTTATTTTGTAATAAGGCCTACAGTTGGAAGCAACCATTCTGCTCTTGCCTGCTCTGTTCAAGGAGGACCCGGGGTTGCTGTTTGAAGTTGAGGTGAGCCATTAACAGTGGACATTGGCCAATGCACCTCTGCCACACTTTCAGTCTACGATTGATTGTTTTAATTCATGCGACACTGCGTTTTGCCCTGCAAGTTTTGCAGCCAGCAGTCTGCCTCCCGCTCTCTCTCTCTCTTGCCTGGGTAGAGAAACATAGAGCTTCAACAGAGATAGAGCACATACACAAGGCGCCTCGAAACAAACTGTGGAAGTTTGGTAAGGCTACAGAATTAATAAAAAAAACCTAATCTAAGAGACAAATAAAGGTTTCTGTATACCGTACAATTCACAATCGCAATGTTTTCTGGTAAAAAAAAAATCGGCTTAGCATTGACAGCAAGATAGGTAATGAAGTTGATTTCATCCATCTCCATGGCACTGGGCCTCCTCCTCCAGTATCCTAAAGGACTGAAAAAGACACTGACCTTTTTAGATTGGGTGGTTTTAAAATTTAAAGATGCAGCCGGACTTCCTGTCACTGTATAAAGAGTATACAGCTCAATTTGTGAGTAGACAGATTCATTTTCAAGGACTTTTCAACTGGGCCTTTTTCAGCTATAGTTCCAGTCCTATTTTGTTTTTGAAGGACATTTTGAATTAATGTATGTTCATTATTGTGATATACGGCGCTTCTATATGTACATTTTATTGTTATTATGTTTATTACATTGTGATGATGTATATTTATATATTTATGTTTTTCCCCCGACTTGTCAGCATTTAATTTATTTGCTGAAATAAATAAATATAATTGTTCTGAAAGGGCAATGTATTGTTTCTCAGTAAACATTTAATACAGGATGCTGAATCTCTTAAGCCACATGAAAAAATTATTACTTATCATTCATTTATTAACTAAAAGTAATTTAGAAACTTATTTGTTAGTCAATGGTAGTATCTGGTATGATTTAAGGGCCCTACTAGCCCAAAAAATGTAAAACAATATATTGCTATTTGGCACCTCTAATTCTTCTGTCTAGCACCATTTCACAAAATGATATATAGCACATTTAAAGATAGGTGCCATATAGGAGCAAAAGCGGTTCCCCTATGATTACGAGTCAAAGAACCACTGTTGGGTACTATTAAGCACCATTTATGTTGAAAAAATATAGTGCTAAATGGCACCTCTAATAGTTCTATATAGCACCATATGACAAAGGTTCTACGTATATAGAACCTTTAAATATAGGTTCTATATAGCACCAAAAGAGGTTCCCCTATGATTACGAGACAAAGAACCACTTTTAGTGCTATTTAGCACCATATTTTTTCTAATGTGTAGTATATATTTCCATAGAAGGTGTTTATTAAGATCCCCATTAGCTTCTGTGTTAAACAGTAGCTACTCTTCCTGGGGTCTCCATATCTTCATTGGCAATATTTCATTAAATGACATAAAGCACATCCATGACATTCATACTGACACTACAAAAAAAAACATGACATAAGCAATGCAACACACAATAAACAACACAGACTCAAAAAAACTGTCTGATACATACAGTAGCTCAATATTTATCTATTCTCCACTTAGTTTGTCAAGAAAAAGAAAAGAAAAAAGGAAAGTATCTTTATATAGTGAACTTGATCTTTCAAAAGACAAAAGTGTGTCTCTTGTGTCAACAACATCAAATAAACATTTTGGGTACAGCCTGACAAAGGCCCACCCACTACTTTCGTAAGAATTCCATAGGAGGATTTGCATATAGTACTGCAGCACTATATGCAAATTATGAGACCCTTTTCTGAAAGCTATATTGTCTAGACACACAAGATGTTGAGAGAGTTATTGGCATGTGTCAGAGTAAAGAGGAACACATTGTTCTTGCAGCAGGTTTACACACAAACAGTCACATTGGTACTTATCCATTCACATAGCTTCACATTCTACTTTGTGTATGCTTAAATTGCTTCCTCATAATCAATATGGCAAGTGGTTTGCAACAGCCCTGTAATTATCACTACAATAAAGGCATGTGGGATTACCAAGGCGGGGTACCATTAAAGCTTCACTCGTGTTCTTGTAATACAGTGCCTAATAGAAATGCCTCTGTACAATAATAACAATAATAGAAATCACCAAGAACATTGAGACAAGGCACTGATGGTGGAAGCGTGCAGCATGGAGCATATCCAAACTGATTCATTATAAAACAAGAATTTTACCAATTCGATTTTTTTTTTATGAATATATATTGACCTAAAATAAAGTAGTGAATCTTGCAGATATGAGTATTATTAAGTCTTGGACTACTGACATTTTCAAACATTTACACTCTGTGCTTGTTCCTATAGTTTATGAAGATTTTTTCAAATTTGGCATGTTTGTGCCATAAAAGTTGCTTCAAAACATTATATAACTCTGCGGTAATAATCCCAGTAATACAGGTGAAAAGTGTCAGTTTTGTTTATTTTCTTTTATCTGTTTTTTCCCAGGGCTATTTGGGTTGTAAATGATTTGTATGGTAAAGGTGTTACCTTTATTGTATGGCCGTTTCACACCTTCTTTTAATTTTCTTTTTAAAGGCATGTCAGTCTTTTTTTCTTTTAACTTCATGAATGTCTTCATTCCTGCTTCTTAAACTCAGCTTCGACAGTGACATGTTTTCTCTTTAAGATGTCATGAGCGTGACAATTCTCAGAAGGACATTAGCCGAGGGGCAAGTCTCACTAATTCCCCAAATCAGACTAAAGAGAAAAAGAAATCACAGAATTCTTTTTTCAAGACGCTTTATAGAGGAATAACTGATGAAAATATCCTTCACCAATACCAAGGTCTGTTCTTGTGCACTTACATGCAGGAATCTTTGTTTTACAAAATTATAAAGGATGTACATATTTTCTCCTTCATTTAATGCTGAATTTCAGTAACAGTGAGAATGTCAGGTGACACTTAACTGGAGGGGATAATTTATACCAGAAAACCAGTTTTTTTGGCCTGAAACCTGTCATCCCCTGTAATTATAGCTTCTCTATACCTTCTTGGGGGAGGGTCTGACTGTGGAATTATGTAATAGAGTGTGTATATAAGTACCGGAAAGTCTGCTGCAAAACCCAGACTAGACACTTCTAAGTCTCTTCTCTTGCAGGGAAGCAGAAGTTGGTTTGCAGGTAATAATCTTCATCCTTTCTGAAACTTTAAAAGCTTTTGCATATCATATGAGATTCAGAATTTTTCATTTTGTCTTACTTCTTGTTTCTCAGTCTGTCTAAAGCTCTTGTCAACATGCCTGGATGCACCTCTATCATCAACCTACGCTACCAAGATGGCAGCGAGGGGAGCAGCTCCAACCCTGCCAAGTACAACAACCAGGACTTTGCTCAGCTGAAGGCCAGGTATACCCGCAGAGGGGCCCTGTTTGTGGACAGCACCTTCCCACCAAACAACAACTCCTTGGGAGACCTGCCCGATATGCCCAGCTGGCGTGAAGCGCAAGTGGAGTGGCTCCGTCCAGCAGTAAGGACCATTAAATCGTTTTTTTTAGAAAATTATACATTTTTATTTCAGTATGTAGAATATAAGAATACAGATTTATTTATTTCCGTCACCGTTTTGAACAGGACATCTTGAAAAGACAAGGCATCAGTGATGAGGCTGTTTTCTGTAGCAAAGGAGCCTCACGGTTTGATTTTGGTCAAGGCAGTGTGGGTAAGTAGGCAACACAAACACAAATCTCAAGAGGACAAAACTCAATTGAATTGTGTACCAATGTTTGACAAAATATTTGTTTTTGTTTGTCAGGTAACTGCTGGTTTCTGGCTGCCATTTCTGCCCTGACTTTCCATAAAAGCTTGATGGTGCAGGTTGTGCCTATGGACCAGTCCTTCAAGGACCATGCAGGGATCTTTCACTTCAGGGTAAAGGATCAATCAGAGCCAATGCTTTTACAAGGAATCTGCAAAATGCATTGTATTAATCTCCTAACAATATATTCTTCTGTCCTGTATGTTTCAGTTCTGGAGGTTCGGCCATTGGGTGGACGTTGTCATTGATGACCACCTGCCTGTAATCGACAACCAATTGCTATCTGTCCGCTCCAAGGGTGGCAACGAGTTCTGGGTTCCTCTGCTGGAGAAAGCATACGCCAAGTAAGAAAACAAACTCATTCATCTTCATTTTGAACACTGTAGTATAGTACATTAGGCAGCAGAGTTGTCTAAACCATCCACAGAGGCAACATTTGCAAACATACTTTTTATTGTCTCCTGCAGAGTGTGCGGTTCATACACAGACATGAACGCTGGCCTGCCATCAGAGGCCTGCAAGGATTTCAGTGGAGGCGTGAGCATGATGTACGAGCTCAGGGAGGTCCATGACGCTGGCCATGATGAGAACCTGTGGAAGTCACTCAGCAATGCCACTGGCTGCAACTCAATGATTTGCTGTGGGACTGCCCAGAAAGGAGTAAGAGCCACTTTTTTAGAAGTTACATTTCAATTAGCTAATCTTAGGAGGGATCTAATTATTTTGTCTGTTCCAGGGTAGATTGGTGAACACCGTAGCAAACACCGGGTTGGTGGATGCTCATGCCTATTCTGTCACAGCAGTAACAGAGGTAAAAACACATCTTTTTATAAAGCGTGCTTCAAAGGTGAAGGGTTAAAAGAAAATTTGAGCTGGGTTTAGTATGGGAACATTTGCTAATGTATCATTGCATCTGTAGGTCCAGTATTACGGCTCCAAAGTGCAGCTGGTGCGAGTCATGAATCCTTGGGGCCAAACAGAGTGGAGTGGAGACTGGAGTGACAAGTTAATAAGACTTTCATCTACATGTTATTAAAAAAAGTAGCTTATAATGCAATACATCTTAAGACTTTTGTTTTATGTGAAGAAAACTAACCAAGAAAACTCTTTTCTTTTTGTTCCCCTGTGTGCTCAGGTCAGAGAAGTGGAATGGAGTGACTTCAGAAGATCGGGAAAAGTGTTTTGACCGGGATGATGGAGAGTTCTGGTAAACAAGATTAATTAAAATTACCATGTGAATTTTACAAAAAGTTTATTTTGCCAACTTGTAATGTGTACCAAATGTAATCAATGGGCCTCCTCCCCAAAGACTGATTAAAACATGGTCATAGTCTTAGTGAAATCATCAATTGGTTTCTGAAGAAACATTTTGAAGCCCAACTGCAGAATTTTGACTCCAATTGACGTTTAAACAATTTTCTGACATTTTCTCATTTTTTTGTTGTCTTACTATATTTATCTGTCAGGATGACATTGGAGGACTTCTGTCACTACTTCCTTATGCTGTTCATCTGCTGTGAGAACCCTAACTTTATTGACGGAGACCTCACCTGCCAGTGGCAGTGCATGGTTTACGAGGGACGCTGGGTCTCAGGCAAAAGTGCAGGCGGAAGCTGGTCAAACTGTGAGCACAATTCATTCTTTTAACCCTAACCTCAGGGCCAACACGTTTGTTTTGTCTTTTTAATTTTCTTTATTAGAAAACCCACTAATCAGGTCAAGTTTTAACTACATTTTTATGTTTCTTATCTCCTGTAGCTTCCTTTTACACAAATCCTCAGTACCGCATTGAGGTGACTAAAATCGATCGGACAGAGAAAGAAGACAAGAACATCCTGATTTCCCTTTTGCAGAAACCTAAGGCACAGAATCGCAAACAGCAGAGATCCTACCCTATTGGAGTCACCGTCTACAAGGTTTGTATCCTGAATTTGGGATAGATTTCACGGACTTACCTACTACAAATTGCTATGAAGTTCCTTTTAAAATTTTGAAAGATATAGAAAATGTGTATTATGTGTGGAACAAAATAATTGATGGTATGGTATTCATGGACATTATGACCAATTAGTCTGAGTGATGGGAATATTGGATAGAATAAAAAAAAACGATGTAATGAATGTTTTCTTCTTGTTTCTCATTCAACAGATTCCAGAAGGGGTAAGAGCAAACCTCACACTCCTTCTTTGCACACCAAACAAACTTCACATTTAAATAAACAGAATAATGATGACAAGATTCTCAGGATAAAATGTCATCCCATGAAATGAGGTTCATATTCTTTACAGACACCATCAGGACGCCTGCAGCGCTCCTTCTTCGACAGAAACAGGCCCATGAAACAGACACAGTCTTACACCTACAACAGGGAACTTGTTGAAGAGCACAGCCTGGAGCCCGGAGAGTATGTGATCATCCCCTCCACCATGAAGCCCTACATGGATGCAGAGTTTGCTCTCTCCGTCTTCACTAAGTCCGATGCTAAGATCACGTAAGGACTAACTAAAACTTACTGACACTTTCTGACAGTTTTTATAAAACTGGAATTACTCATCAGAATATATTATAGATAGCTTTTTATAAAGACAAATATATGAAATCGCTTTGTTGGCTCCTCCAGAAATCCTCCAGAAAAAGGAGGACGCACAAAAATAACTAATTGATCACATATTCTCCTCTGCATCCAGTCCCCATGATGGACATGATGATCATGACGATGAAGAAGAAGAAGCCGACCACGAAGAGAAGGAGGAGAACTTGATCCTTCCTGAGGTAAAAAAAACAACTAAAGAATATAGTGAAAACTACCTGTCATTTAGAGCAATAGACATCTGATCCATTAACTTCTTATCTAAAGGTACCTGGAAAGAAAGATGAGGAGGACACCAAGGATTCTGTCCATGCCCTTTTCAAGCGCTTTGCTGATCAGGTGTGTCATTTGTTTCTGGTTTTACTCATCTTTGAATTGTCTTCCTCTCTCCTGCTCATGTTTTGTTCCTTGTGTTTTCAGTTGAAAACGTTTTTGTTGTTTCTGTTTTCAGAACGGTGAGCTGAGTGCCTTTCAGCTCCGCAAATTATTGAAAGACCAGTTCCCTATCGGTGAGTTGACTTATATCATGCACACTGCAAATGCATATGATTGTGATTCAAAATCTATCTACGGGTATATAAGTAGTTGAGTTTTTGTGTTTCAATAATTCACAGGATCCAAATGGGGCTTTGAGTATGAAACCTGCAGGAGCCTGATTGCCTTGGTGGATGTATCCTAAAAACAACATTTTAAATGCTAAACCTTGTTTTTCTTAATTTACCCTCTGAATGACCCTACCGTCAGGTCCAAATAAAATCACAACATTCTGATGATAAGTTAAATTTTGTGATAAAAATTCTTTAACATGCAAAGGTTGACCGTAACAGGAGGATGACCATCACTGAATTTAGGAACCTCTGGAAGAAGATTACTGAATACAAGGTGATGAAGCAAATACGGGAATGATAAGTGTACATATTTATACCAATTCAGCACCTATGATGCTCATGACTCTATAGCTGATGTAATCAGAAAAATCTGACTGTATGTTTAAAGTGGTTTTAAAAATGTGGTTGAATATTTTTTGTAGAAAATTTTCGATCGTGCAGATCTGAATGACAATGGAAGCCTGTCTGACTACGAGGTCCAGAAAGCAATTCAGGCTTCAGGTAACACTATTTATCAATGAAACTGTCACAATAACCTTCATCCAATAGAGATGATCCTGCTTGATGTTCACAGATCTAACTGTAATACTGTCTCCTCCTGTGTGTATCAGGATTGGATACCAACGATGCGATGGTGAAGCTGTACGTTTTCCGCTATTCAGGCTATTCCTCCACCAACTTGGAGAGCTTCATCACTATGATGATGCGCCTGGAGAAGATGTCAAGTCAGTAACATATCAACCAACCAATTGTGTCGCTTTTATTTTGTTTAAGATTATTATTCGGTTTGAGCGAAAACTGAAACGCAGGTGTGCGTTAAGACATTTCTGACTGAGTTGGCCCAATGGGAATATTATTCATTTAACCTTTACATCTCCACAAATCACATCTACTAACATCAAATTAGCCTATAATACCAAAGTTGTTTCTGTATAGTGTTTTAGTTTAAAAGGCGCCTCTAACAAGGCAATAATCCAGTCATTGTTCAGGGTTTTAAGATTGTACCAGGAGTGATCCATCAGATTTCAGGGGCGGGGTATGACACCCCTCTAGACAAACCCCTGCTCACATGCACTTTGCTGATGATATATTTGTATAGTGCAACGCTTCTACAGTCTCTTTAAATGTGTATTTTAAAATGAGTTTTTAACCTTATGTTGTATTTAACAAGCTGACTTTCATTATTTGATTTCCCTACAGATGTCTTCAAGGACAAATCCTCAGGTGGAGTGATCCACCTGACCTGGGATGAGGTCAGTCTATTTTTTAAATCAAACGTACATGTGACAGAAATATTTATATTGTCTGCTGCAATATAAAACTAGTCCTGTATTTAACAGTTTTTTTTGTAAAATGTAATAAACATAACAAAATTAGAGCTAGGGTAGGTAATTTTCGAAAACTAGCATGATTTTAAAAGTAGCATTCTCTCCGTGCTCTGTCTTCACCACCCACCCCCTCCCCTCTGTGCTCCCTCAAAAGCCGCGCCCCTCACTTACATGCACTAGCGCCATTGGTCCAGAGCGGATTTCATCCTTTCATTTGATTGGTTCAGAAAAATGGAACCGAGTGTAGACATTGGTTGAAGTTTTTACGAGTTTACAACTGCTACAGATGACAGATTTTCTTCGTTTCTTTTTCAGAGCACATGAATTATTAATCTCTGTCAGGACCTAAAGGCAGTTTCAACCAAAATCTTAAAAAGTGTATCTGGAAGAAATTACCTACCCTACCTTTAAAAATATTCACACAATGCAGAACTGCACTTTATCACACATCATATTTTGTGAGCACATTTTTGATGAAAACCCTAAGCCTATGAAGAATTGATAAGCTAATACTGTCGAAGAAATGTGTGAAAAGCACACTTCCTTTTTAAATACAGTTTAATTGCAGAATAAAGTAGGATTGTAATGAAAACGTTAAGTGATTGAGTAAATACATTTATTTGCATTAAACACGTAATGTGAAGAAAAAATGTGAACAATGCTAACAATTCTGCAAACTGCCTTCCTTTTGTTTCAGTGGTCCAACAGTACCATGTACAACTAGAGCCCAGCTGACACAGGAGCACAGGAGACCTACAGACAAGAGAAGAGTCCTGCAACCAAACACTGTTTCAACCAAACTTGATGTCTTCCTGTGCACAACCTGTAAAGCAAAACTTAAACGAGTTTCTTTGATCAAATGATCCAAGTGAAATAAACGTTTACTATCTGAACTATGAGCTTGAATGTTGTTTCTTGCACATGTTTTAATCAACAATCACTGATATGTCAGTTTAACATTTAGTTTTATGATAACGAGTGTAGTGACAATCTAATGTCCAAATTTCTAATCTTGCTTTTAGTCACTTGCATAGGTGTATGGAAAGTTCTTGACGCGTAAAAAAAAAAAAAAATGTCCAAAATTAAATTACTTTGTGAAGTTCCTGTTTATTGTAACTTATGAAGCTGAGACAAACCGTGATGATGATATCATGAGTTCTTATTGCTGAGATTCTAAAGTTTGTTGTTGTTCGTTTATGTTAAATATGTTGTAAGAACCAAGTGTCCAAATTAAGTAAATAAATAAACATATAAACCAAACCCATTGAAATACAATACATAAATACATACACACTAAATTGGCTTCTACAATTAGCACATCGTCACCTTCTTAAAATAATTGCCTAAGTCATTTTTTGAGAAAAATGATTTTTTTGCCTAAATCAACTCCTTATGATGCTGCCCACCTCTGGTAAAATCGCCTCGATCCTCAGTTAAACAGATCATGTGATTAAACACCTTTAGTATAATGGCCTATGTCAAGAGTGTGACTTAGGCATTTTTATTTTGCCTAAGTCCAAGACAATGTGACTTAGGCAATTGTATACAAGCTTGTACAATTACAGCTTGTACCTACATTGTAAATAATTTTCCTGTAAAATAACAGTAAAGAGCTGGCAGCAGAGACGCCAGCTCTTTAATGTTAATTTACAGTATGAATACTGTAAAATGACTTTACAGTAGTTGGCTGTAAACAAGAAATACGGTATACTTCTGTATTTCTACAATTAACAGTAGAGCTGGCAGCAGAGACGCCAGCAATATACTGTAATTTTACAGTATGAATAGTGTAAAGAACATTACAGTAGTGGGCTGTAAATCAGAATTACAGTATATTTCTGTATTTCTACTGGCTTCAAAGATGCCAGCAATATTCTGTAATTTTAAATGATTTAACAGTCTAATACAATCAAATGAAATACAGCATAATTCTTTTAAGGATGTTACTTCAACTTATCACAGTTTACAATAGACAGGCACAATAGATAAAATAACTAAATTTAGCATTTTAAAGATTATTTATAATATCAGTGCAACTAAGAATACAACTTCATTATTCTGTGGGTTACAAACTGCCTAAAATATGCATTATTGTGATATACAAAATAAGCAATACAAACTTATAAAGGCTTGAAATCAAGTTAATTTTATTTGTAAGGGCAATGTCAACATGAATGTTGCTACTGTCAAATTGAAACAACAAATAAACAAACTCTAAGGTGACCCAGAGATTCCAGTTCAAAAGATTTTGAGTAGAAAACAGACATAGCTTAGAGTCTACTTTAAACTATGTAAACTACGCAATAAATGTTATTTCTTAAATTGCTTTTGAGTAACTGACCCTTACCCTTACCAAACATTAAAACATCTGAGACTATAGAGACGGACAAATTTTGTTTTTGGGTCGATATCGGACCATATGGGTGAATATAAACAATTTTTTGCAATAATACTGCAAATTTAGTTTATAAAAACACAGATGTAATAAAGGCAGATATTTTACATTCTAACATTAAACTTTATGTCCTAGAAGTGCACTATGTAGTACGGGGAAGGGGATTTTAATCAGAAGAACAGCTTCGTAAATTGATTGATTGTATGACTGAGCAAACTAAACAAACAAATTGTCTTTGAAAATATGCATCAAAACATTTAGGTAAGAAAATGTGTAGTAGGTCCGTTGTCACTGCGAGCTAGGCTTCATTTGACCTTTTAAAAAAGTCCTGTGACCAGGTGGTCGTGTGTTTTACCTCTGGAAAACGGAAGGACTCTGTTTTAGTTCTTAGCTCCTGTGGGAACTTCTAGAGTCTGGGTGTTTGTGGAAAGGTTCAAGGAGAGATGACTGTCATATGGCTTGTCACTGTTCCTCTCTGCAGCATTATTCCAGTGTCGCTCTGTCAAACAACAAAAAACACAAATTCATATTCAATCATTAATAAACTGTTGAGTCAGAAATGTACAATATATACTCAAAAGCAATGCTTATAAAGAAAATAATACCAATTCCCATGTAACTTAATGTGGCAAAGTCAGACTATCGAAACAACACATGGAGAGAGAAATGAACGAGAGCAGACTGACCTGTATGAAGTCCCATTCAGAGTCAGGGGGTTTCTTCAGTAGCATGGAGACATGTTGACTGCAGGAGCTTTCTTCTGGACGACAACATCTGTCTTCAAGCAGACACGCCGAGAGCATGGCGGGAAGGGAGAGGTCGCGCAATCTCACCCGAACCCGCCTGCCCAACGCCCAATAAAAAGGTGTAATCATTTAAAAATATACACCAAATGTTAAAACAGTCAATCCATGTTGAGATATTTCATTCATTAGAAGGATTGATTTTAATAAATGAACCTCTGTTCAATAATGCTATAAGTGCTTCTGAATGATAACTATCACTGGAAGGCACACAGGAAGTGATCTTCATTATTGTGACTAAAGCTCCATTTAAAGGATCGTCATTATAGGACAAAGTGGAAGATTAAATGTGAACTGTGTTGGGGTCTCTTAGCACATTCTTGTTAACAGCATTTCAACATTTTGCAAATGTCAGGGTGTTGTCAGTTCAACAGAAGAAGATTCCTCCCCAAAAAGATTTCTCTGTCACAATCGCAGCACACACATTAAAACATTTAATTCATTTATACATTGTGACTTCACCAAAATATATAATTTACTCTCATGTCCAACCGTACAAAGAAAAAACACAATCCCTCTTTCTTCTTACTAAAAACATGTCCCTAAAATTAAGTGAATCATGTTGTTAATTTCATTCAAAGTTACAGAGACAGTAGTCTTTACATAAAATGCTAACTGGACCTGCTAATCGCTAAAAGCATACTTCTTTGTGGTTCCAGATATTTTGAATGTTAATACATGGGGCTCAAAAGATACTGGTGGTTAATATAACAAGACAACATATAGGCCTACACAGTATGTATCTGATTGGCAAAAATTGGCAAAGGGGGTGAGCCGGCCGGCCCGTCCATGTAAACACCATGTAGATACGGCTCAGACAACATCTTCGCCAGTGGGACTGGCATGTTACACTCATTGTAGCTGGTGCCCTGGGGGAGGGAGAGGTCACGCGATCTCACCCAAACCCGCCTGCCTCCCCAACGCCTCCCGGAGAGCATGGCGGGGAGGGAGAGGTCGCACGATCTCACCCGAACCCGCCTGCCTGCCTCCCCAATGCCTCCCGGAGAGCATGGCAGGGAGGAAGAGGTCGCGCGATCTCACCCGAACCCGCCTGCCTCCCCAACGCCTCCCGGAGAGCATGGCGGGGAGGGAGAGGTCGCGCGATCTCACCCGAACCCGCCTGCCTTGATTTTAATAAATGAACCTCTGTTCAATAATGCTATAAGAGCTGCTGAGGGAGGGCACCTTTGCTGCCCGACATGACAAAGATCAGTGCTGTTTGCACGTTGTGTTCTTTTTGCCCTGAAGTGAAGGGTTTACAGCTTTAATATACTGTTTTATTAAAGGGATGGTAAATGTTTCTCGTTTGTCTTGGACGTCTCAGCGCATTCTTTGCATGCAGAAAAGATTTAAGGGCAGGGTCTCACTTTGGTTTTGGCTGAGGTCAAGATCTAGCTGAGAGGAGACTTCTTTGTCAGATTACCACTGTACACACACACAGTAGTCTAGAAAACAAACAAGGTCTATAAGAATCTATTCTGCAGCTTTTGATTGTACAGTGTAATGCAACTTTCCAAGATAGATTATTAAGAGGTTGAAATATCCATGTAAAAGGACATTTTATTCCAGTTAGGAAAAAAAAGTAAACCACTCAGTAATAAAGTTAAATCTTCCTCGTAAGTAGCTGAGAGTAACTTAAGCATTGAAAAGGACAAGAAAGTGAAAAGTCTGTACTTACACACAGCAGTCAAAACAGATGTATGAACAGGAGCTTAAAGCCATGCAGCTCTAAGAAGCACTTTGATGCTGTGAGCTGAAAGCTAAAGCAAGTATGCTAACGTCCACATATTTAGCAGGTATATTGTTTACCATATTCATCATCTTAGTTTACCATATTAGTCAATAAACACAAAGTACAGCCAAGGCCGATGGCAATGTTTCTAGATTTAAAGGTTTTTAGTGAAGGAATACACAAATTGGCCTTTTTATGCCTTTATTTGAGAGAGGACAGTGGATAGAGCCGGAAATCAGGGAGAGAGAGAGAGAGTGGAGAATGACATACCGCAAAGGGGCCACACGTCTGATTCTAACCGGGCCACCTGCCCCCAGGAACGCAGCCTCTAACCACCAGGCCACCGGGGCCCCACAAATTAGCATCTTGACCTATGTGGGTGCTAGGGGAACATTCAGAGTTCACTAAATGAACCAGAATTAATCATCTGGGGATCCAAAGTTTTTGACCAAATCCATCCAATACTTTGAGGTTAGTCAATCTGAAACCAAAGTGATGAACTGACCAGCTAACCAACTAAAACTAAACTAACCTTTGTGACGAGCCGAGTGTTTTAAACTTTCATTTAGTAGTGAGTTTTTTTTGTACAAGACAGAAGTAAAAAATAACTGTTATATCAGTAGGTAACCAAAAACTTAAAAACAATGTTACAAAGGTGAACATTTACAGTAGGGGAGAGTGGGGTAAGTAGTGCCAATATTTACTTAAAGTGCCTTTAAAGCAAGGGGATTACAGTAATACCTCCAACTAAAATATGTACATATAGTTTAGGATGTTATGCATCCCTGGGAACAATAACTTTGGATTTTAAATAAACTGTTTGAGAAATATAGCTTTAGAAAAAAAAGTGGTTTTGTGGCACAACTTGCCCCCGGTGCGGGGTAATTGTGCCATTAGAGAATACACTGGGGTAAGTTGTGCCATTAGAGAGAATACACTGGGGTAAGTTGTGCCATTAGAGAGAATACACTGGGGTAAGTTGTGCCATTAGAGAGAATACACTGGGGTAAGTTGTGCCATTGATAATTGAAGTAAAACAGATCATTTTAATCTCACAAACTATAATGCTATATAAAAGCAAGACAAATTCAATACAAAATTACTTATTTAACGTTTATTTAAAGTTATAACAACATTAATATTGCTCCAAATACCTATCCAGCATACTTGATCTAACCTGCTTTTTCGTTTCCATCTGGCAGGCTAATGTTATTTCTTTGTACGAACTCAAAAGCCAGTTCACGGCATTTCATGACACCTATTTCCTGACTAGTGTCTTAGTATGGTCAGCTAGCTCTTTCTGGCCAAACAAGTTCTCGTTGAAGACTTGTTTGGCGACTGCTGTTCTTTCATAGCCTGGCTTTGTTGCTTCTCCTATTTTTTTCTTATCCATATATGTTTTTATGGTCATCCTGCAGATCTTCATCTCCTTTCCAACCTGACGTATGGTCTTCCCATGTCCTCAAGAGGAGTTAGAACCCTGTCTGTCTTCCTTTTGTATTTGCGTGGCATGATGGATTTTGGTCTAAAATTAAGAATGTCACATAGTTTTACTGATCAAATGTAAGAATACAATGTACAATAATAATAAAATACAATAAAGTTATATATAGTAAATAATCATAAATTCACTTTAAGTTGTGCCACTGGCACAACTTAACCCAGGCCCTTTGGCACAAATTACCCCAAGCCCACCATTTTGAAAAAAATGCATCCCCCAGCTGTTTTGAGCAAGCATCTTGCTAACTGTATAGACTCATGGTGTAGCTTAATAAAGCACTAAAACAAGTGTGAACTGTTTTCAAAGTTGTCTATAATTGTTCAAACACAGCAATCAAAAAACCTTGATCATAGAAATTTTACTTTGGAGGTGAAAAAATTGTTTTTTGAACTTAAATGTGCTTATCTCTCAAGCCATGTGTCTCCCTTCTTTGCAGGATGAGTGAAATGGATGCCACTTCAAAAATATGTGGTCACATGACCAACTTCTTCTATGGTTTACTAGATAACAGGGGTGGCACTACTTGCCCCTTGGCACAAATTACCCCACTCTCCCCTAAAGGTTTTTTAAATCTAATTAAACTCTTTGATATTTTTACATATTGTGTTTTAAGTTTTCACTCATATAACCAGACGTGATGAAGTCTGTAACCTCAGACTTATGACGCAAAAAGGATTGGAATAGGAAAAAAGTTTAATGCCTAACTTTTCACAATGAAAGCATAGCTGAAATACTTGCAACCCACCCAAACATTTTTGAAGCCTTAAAGCAGAAAAATCACCCAATCTGGGAACTCTGGTTTGCACAATCATGCAGCTCTGCCTTTTCATGTGATTCCTACCAAGAGCTTTGGGTGTAAAATGGTGAAAATATTTAACTGTTTGGCGATTTCTTCCCCATGTGGAAGTAATAAGCAGAAGCAGAAAGGGGGAGGGGGGGGGGGGGGGGGATTCACACTCTGCACAGCTGGTTCACATTTGAGACTTTATTCTTTGTGTTTTTGTTTGTGTTGCTATTTTAGTCCATTAACATGTTCTCTCCATGCAGGGACTGCTTTTAAAGAAAACATTTTGGTTTCCCTCACAGACTGATTTTACTGTCAGTTCATTGGTGCTGAGATCATTTGCGCTTGTTAAAGTAATTTACAATACAGCCATTTAACATGGACAGAAATTAGCTTATTTTTATGAGCAGTATTTCCCTTCTTTGATCTAAAAACATTGACCACTTTTTACCCTGACAGTAAGTCTTCTCTGCATTTTAAATTGTCCATGTCATTTTCAGTTTTACAAAGTCCAGAGAGGCACATTGTCCACCACAGAGAACAGTCAGCTTGGTGGAAATACTGACCTCATACCTGTCTACATACAAGCTTCCTGTTCATGTAGTCATTAACCTGAGACTTAGAAGCCAAGTTGATACAGAAATGTGAAAAGTGCAGAAAACCCTGGAAATGAGTCTCATAACTCCTTGCATCCTGTTCAGCAATCAACTGTCTTTAATCTTTGGATTGGCAGCTTGTATTCATGAGTAATGCTAACAGGTGCACTGTGAGCAATTGCTGTTAATTTACGGCCAATTTTCAACACTAAAATACTGTTTTGATCTTAAACAGTTAAGAACTGTAGTTAGCAATGCATTGTGGGATGCTCACCTTAAAGCAACAGGACAAAGGCCCTAAACAGTATAATGATGTTTTAAATTACAGGACAATACAGTATTTTTTAAAAAGTGGGTGTTGCATGGAGAACTTGGAGCACGGTCAGTAGTGTGGTACGTTAGGCTGTTAGTCTTTTGTTTCTAAAAATATGCTACTGCTTAGAGGGACTCTGCCTTGAGGGCAGGAAAGAGGGACTCTGCCCTGAGGGCAGCAAAGAGGGACTCTGCACTGAGGGCAGCAAAGAGAGACTCTGCCCTGAGGGCAGCAAAGAGTCACTCTGCCCTGAGGGCAGCAAAGTGCCCCTCTGCCCTGAGGGCAGCAAAGAGGGACTCTGCCCTGAGGGCAGCAAAGAGGGACTCTGACCTGAGGGCAGGAAAGAGGGACTCTGCCCTGAGGGCAGCAAAGTGCCCCTCTGCGCCCTGAGGGCAGCAAAGTGCCCCTCTGCGCCCTGAGGGCAGCAAAGCGCCCCTCTACCCTGAGGGCAGCAAAGGACTCTGCCCTGAGGGCAGCAAAGAGCCCCTCTGCCCTGAGGGCAGCAGAGAGCCCCTCTGCCCTGAGGGCAGCAAAGTGCCCCTCTGCCCTGAGGGCAGCAAAGTGCCCCTCTGCCCTGTCCGATCCTGGCACTGATCTCTGACATAATCATTGGAGAGTAATGGGAATATACTCACAGGCCGATCATAAAATCGAAAAAGAGGGAAAGAGGCCCTCTGCCCTGAGGGCAGCGAAGAGCCCCTCTGCCCTGAGGGCAGCGAAGCGCCCATCTTACCTGAGGGCAGCAAAGCGCCCCTCTGCCCTGAGAGCAGCAAAGCGCCCCTCTGCCCTGTCTGATCCTGGCACTGATCTCTGAAATAATCATTGGAGAGTACTGGGAATATACTCACAGGCCGATCATAAAATCGTAAAGAGGGAAAGAGGCCCTCTGCCCTGAGGGCAGCAAAGCGCCCCACTGCCCTGAAGGCAGCAAAGCGCCCCTCTACCCTGAGGGCAGCAAAGTGCCCCTCTGCCCTGTCCGATCCTGGCACTGATTTCTGACATAATCATTGGAGAGTAATGGGAATATACTCACAGGCCGATCATAAAATCGGAAAGAGGGAAAGAGGGAAAGAGGCCCTCTGCCCTGAGGGCAGCAAAGAGCCCCTCTGCACTGAGGGCAGCAAAGAGCCCCTCTGCCCTGAGGGCAGCAAAGTGCCCCTCTGCCCTGTCCGATCCTGGCACTGATTTCTGACATAATCATTGGAGAGTAATGGGAATATACTCACAGGCCGATCATAAAATCGGAAAGAGGGAAAGAGGGAAAGAGGCCCTCTGCCCTGAGGGCAGCAAAGAGCCCCTCTGCACTGAGGGCAGCAAAGAGCCCCTCTGCACTGAGGGCAGGAAAGTGCCCCTCTGCACTGAGGGCAGCAAAGAGCCCCTCTGCCCTGAGGGCAGGAAAGAGCCCCTCTGCCCTGAGGGCAGCAAAGAGCCCCTCTGCCCTGAGGGCAGCAAAGAGCCCCTCTGCCCTGAGGGCAGGAAAGAGCCCCTCTGCCCTGAGGGCAGCAAAGAGCTCCTCTGCCCTGAGGGCAGCAAAGTTCCCCTCTGCCCTGAGGGCAGCAAAGTTCCCCTCTGACCTGAGGGCAGCAAAGCGCCCCTCTGCCCTGAGGGCAGCAAAGCGCCCCTCTGCCCTGAGGGCAGCAAAGCACCCCTCTGCCCTGAGGGCAGCAAAGCGCCCCTCTGCCCTGAGGGCAGCAAAGCGCCCCTCTACCCTGAGGGCAGCAAAGCGCACCTCTGCCCTTAGGGCAGCAAAGCGCCCCTCTGCCCTGAGGGCAGCAAAGTGCCCCTCTGCCCTGTCTGATCCTGGCACTGATCTCTGACATAATCATTGGAGAGTTATGGGAATATACTCACAGGCCGATCATAAAATCGTAAAGAGGGAAAGGGGGACTCTGCCCTGAGGGCAGCAAAGGGGGACTCTGCCCTGAGGGCAGCAAAGGGGGACTCTGCCCTGAGGGCAGCAAAGGGGGACTCTGCCCTGAGGGCAGCAAAGCGGGACTCTGCCCTGAGGGCAGCAAAGGGGGACTCTGCCCTGAGGGCAGCAAAGTGGGCCTCTGCCCTGAGGGCAGCAAAGCGGGCCTCTGCCCTGAGGGCAGCAAAGCGGGCCTCTGCCCTGAGGGCAGCAAAGCGGGCCTCTGCCCTGAGGGCAGCAAAGTGCCCCTCTGCCCTGAGGGCAGCAAAGTGCCCCTCTGCCCTGAGGGCAGCAAAGTGCCCCTCTGCCCTGAGGGCAGCAAAGTGCCCCTCTGCCCTGTCTGATCCTGGCACTGATCTCTGACATAATCATTGGAGAGTTATGGGAATATACGCACAGGCCGATCATAAAATCGTAAAGAGGGAAGGGGGCCTCTGCCCTGAGGGCAGCAAAGTTCCCCTCTGCCCTGAGGGCAGCAAAGGGGGCCTCTGCCCTGAGGGCAGCAAAGGGGGGCCTCTGCCCTGAGGGCAGCAAAGGGGGCCTCTGCCCTGAGGGCAGCAAAGGGGGCCTCTGCCCTGAGGGCAGCAAAGGGGGCCTCTGCCCTGAGGGCAGCAAAGCGCCCCTCTGCCCTGAGGGCAGCAAAGCGCCCCTCTGCCCTGAGGGCAGCAAAGCGCCCCTCTGCCCTGAGGGCAGCAAAGCGCCCCTCTGCCCTGAGGGCAGCAAAGCGCCCCTCTGCCCTGAGGGCAGCAAAGCGCCCCTCTGCCCTGAGGGCAGCAAAGCGCCCCTCTGCCCTGAGGGCAGCAAAGCGCCCCTCTGCCCTGAGGGCAGCAAAGCGCCCCTCTGCCCTGAGGGCAGCAAAGCGCCCCTCTGCCCTGAGGGCAGCCCTCTTTCCCTCTTTCCCTCTTTCCCTCTTTCCCTCTTTCCCTCTTTCCCTCTTTCCCTCTTTCCCTCTTTCCCTCTTTCCCTCTTTCGGTTTAAAGGGAAAAGTAAAAACAAAATGTGCTTTTTAAATATTTATACAAACATAAAGACATTTCATTTTACTTGATTCTTTTTAACAGTTTAGATATTATGCCCAGTTGGAAAAGTGTGTTCACAAGCACGAGTGAATACACTTCCAACTGGGCATAAAATCTAAACTGTTAAAAAGAATCAAGTAAAATAAAACATCCTAAAGTAGGCCTACCTCTTGAATTGTAGTGGGATTGCAACCATTGACGAAACACTGAAAGCAATAGAAGCATTTTTTATTTTTCATTTATCCGTTTATTGTGACATGTATGATAGCCTTGCAAAGTAAATATATTTTTTTTAAATGGAAGAAAGAAATGCATCCAAATAAAGTTAAGTACCTGTTCTCATGCAAACTCTCTCTGAAGCATCTGACAACAACAGAAGAAATCTCCCTCATGCCTCCCGGAGAACCATAATTATCCTCCTTAAAAAGAACAAAAATAAAACATAGGTCAGGGTAGGTAATAGATACCAAAGTAACAGCAGTTTCATCGTTATTCTAATAAAAGGTTTTGCAACAAACATCGCAATAGTCAGAATTCATCACAAACAGTAACGATTTTTGATAAGGACAAGCAATGCTTTCTCACTCAGCATGTTTACATACAGACTTCTTTACAAACACATTTCAAGAGGCTGAAAAGTCTTGCCATTACATTTGAGCTGAATTTAGAGTTAAGTGTCTGGATGACTGTCCGCCTGTCTATCTCAGCCTTATTGTACACTAATAAAATATGTATTAATGTGTGATTCTGGGAAGAAAGAGATTTTAGGATTTTTATTTATTGAAACTTTATTTTGATCATTTTCTCCTGTTTTATATAGTATTAAATTAAATAGAACAAAAACATCTGAACAATGCTTTTGCATTTTGAAAGAACACAAAACAGGATATACATGTATATAGATATATAAAGCCTCTCTGAAGCATCTGACGACGACAGAAGAAATCGGCTCTCCTCGACTATCTGCTGAGAAACAAAATAAACTATTACTATTTTAAAACTTTTATCATTTTCTTGAGTAGTTATTGGGGGGGGGGGCAAGGAAGCAAAACCTAACATAACTCAATAAATCCTTCAAACCGGAGCTTCTTGGTGCTTTGCTTTCCTTACCTATTATTTTTTTTGGATCCAGCACCCACTGAGGGATGTGTGTCTTTTTTTTGATTTTTCATCGTTATCAAGCAGCACATCAAAAATAAAACATATCCTTCCTTTCTGGGTTCTCACAAATGCCGTCAACTAAATAAATGGTATCCTGAAATCAGAAAGAGTAAAATATGTTTTATTTTTATTTTATGCATGCAAGATCCATTTTGCACTGTAATGAGTGTTGATTGTTTACCATGTTTATTTTTGTCTGGACGAGACAGGAGACTGAAGACACATCTAGAGTGTAACAAACAGTCATCGAGGGCAGGAATCGTATTTGCAGTGAGTTGATCTGAAAAATCATAAAGCTTTATGTTGAGTTCAGAACAGCATCGTGAAAATCACATATCACAGTTCTTTAAAAGGATTTGTACAAATACCTGACAGTAGTCTTGTTTGGTCAGTGTAATCATGCTGCTTTGGTCTGGGCTGTGAAACAGATATTTTATCATTATTTGAGTCCCATTCCTCTGCATAAATCACAGCTGTAGTATGTTTTAAAATAATGATACATACGCCACCATGGAGGCAGAGCTGCACTCATGTGATGAGTTCAAAGTCATGAACGACCAGATCGGGCCAACAGTGAATCATGACAAGGAAGTGAAGGTCCCAAAGACTCAGGGTATCCTTAAGCAGAAGAAAAGACAAAAAAAGGCTTATATACTTGTCCGGATGTGTATCACAGCTTCAAGTGAGAGCACAGAACTCACCTCACTGTCAGCAACATACCGGAGATTTTCCACCACCAATATCTTCCTCACTCCTTTAAAGCAAACATAGACAGGGAAAATATTCAACAATCGTGACACAATCTTTTCCAACAGGCCTTTTAACTTTGTGCAACTGTTTCACGTTGTGTTTCTATTTGTTTTACCCATTAGCTTTGTTTACAGAGCACCAAAAACCAATGCTACAAAGTTCTTTACATAACGTACTAATCCTGACAATACACAAAAATAAAGACTCAATAAAACCCTGAAACAAAAACAACAATGTAGCAATAAACAAGATGACACAGGGCTTTCACACTTGAAGAAAACTCCTGAAAAACTGATAATGCCAGAGAAGCTGAATGTGTGAACGCAAAGGGCCACATTTTTCAGTTGGACTTCACCCGGAGTTTCTCCTCAAGACCCTTAGTATTTTTTCCGTAGCAAGTCAGAGTGAGCTAATGTGAGATCGCAGCAGGATATTATCCGGAGAATTCACCTCAAATTATGTACTGTACTTGTAAACAAGAGCTGATTGAAATTAAGCCATCACTGACAGAGTGAGCGAGACACATCTTAGACTGATGAGGGTCCATCATCCAGTGAGTCAGAACTTTATTTATCACCCTGTGAAGAGAACAGTGTTACAAAAATCCAAGAAATACAGGATGGTTTTCAATCTGTCAAACATTTCTAAGAAAGATTTAACTTAAAAGCATACATTTAAATTCATTTATTGTAATTTAAGGAAGAATGTGTGAATTTTTGCTCCAGTAGATCTCGCCCCCTTGAGCACCAGCATTAAACCAAAACAAACTGCTGTTTGGCGACACCTCTGCTGTTCTGAAGCCTCTGATCTCCTCCAGAGACACACCTCCAAACCCTCTCCGCTCACCTTCACACAAAGGAGTTAACAATTAGAACGCATCGTAATTAAGCACCATTTAGAGCAAGTGGCGGACAAAATTGTCCTTTGATCAAGCATAAGCCTTTTAATCCATAAATTATTGACTCATTCTATGATGTTATACAATTATTACACTATTAGGAGAATAATATTTTGCCTGCTCCATAATGTAATAGCTGACTCAAAATGTATCAACTTCTTACATTTTGGGCAAAAAGTTATTACGTTTTGGGCTCAGCACTTTGTTACATTATCAACCAGTTATTACATTTCGGGTTTAATTACATTTTTTTCTAACATTTTGGGTCGTTGTAACATTTCGGGCTCTTACAAGACTACATCAATTATTTATACAGCTGCGAAGACAAAAAGAGGAATTAATGTTTCATTTGGTCAACAATGAGGCTACGATAAAAATCTCTTTGATACCCATCTCGATCTTCGCCAATGCAAGATTTGAAATGTGGAAAAACCCGCCCTTATGAGTAGAAACGCATTGTATATTGCTGTTGACAAAAAAATAACATGTATTACCATTACGTCACAGCAACAACCGTGCAGAGCAACGATTCACAGAATAATCCTGAAACATAGACGGATCACATTCTTAACTCCCCCGTGTTACATTGAACGGCTCCTTTAAAAAAAAAATCGGTACAGAGTTTTCTCAGAATCATATAAAAAGTTTACCTTCAGATCCCTCGTCTTTCTGTGTGAGGAGATAGCTGCAAGTTTTCTCGTCGCCACTGGATGGCTTCTCTACCAAATCCTACAAAAGAAGAACCCTCATCTTAATGTAGGTAATGAAATCCATTGTGATTATTACAACTGGTGACATTATCGAAGCAAAAGGTGAAATCAGACAAACATTTCATGGCCAGACACAGGCCTTCACTTGTAGTGTGCCTTATAAACACTCTTTTCGAGATGAGAAGGATTCTCTTGCGGGGGCACAAGCAGTAAGGAGTAAGCTTAAAGCAAAGGTGGGTTTTTATTTTACCCAAAAATAGAAAACCAAATTATAAGAACTAGGAATATAAAAGAGATCAATTTAATATAACTTTAAATCAAGAAGGTGAAATCAAATTGAGAAACTAAATTCAGGTACCTGAAATCAATGCAGAACCTTGCTTCCATCCTTCTTTGGTACGAGTACCACTGGGTTACACCACTCGCTCTTCAAAGCCTCAATGATCCCCAGGGACAGCTTCAAGTCAACCTCCCTCCTCAGTGAGGCCAGCAGGCGCTCAGGGATCCTGTAACTTAATCTTCTCACCTCTCATCTTCGCATCTTCTCTCACAACAATGTCATGTTCAACAATATTTGTTCTCCTAGGATTCTCCTGGAAAACTTCTGAATTACAGATAGATCTCACCTGAAGCTGTTGGCCGTCTGAGATCATGGTCTACCAGGTCACTAGAGAGGTAAGTATTGCTCATCCACTTCTTATTAGCATCACTTCTATCACTAGGTAGGAGCACCAGCACTTTCTGTCCTTGTCGTAACAGGACTTCTGTTACTGCTGGGCGTCCGCCATGTGCGATTGGGCCAGCTCACCCATTTTCTCCAGCCGCGCTCTCATCTGGATGACATAGGATACAATGTTAACAGATCCCACCCTCCCCTTGCCTCCCTCCCAGATCTCTCTCAACAGTGCAAACGGGCCCCAAACTTAATGTCCATACAAAAGGAGAGAAACTATTGTAGGATTGTGGTACTTCTCTGTATGCAAAGAGGTAGGGCAGCCATTGATTCCAGTCTGTACCAGTGTTGTTTACAAACTTGGTCTGGTTAAAGTGCTCCATTAGCCTATCCATTTAAGGATGATATGGTGTGGTCCTGAGTCTCCTGGTATCAAGTAACTGGTACACCTGTTTCAGCAGAGTAGACATAAAGTTAGTTCCTTGATCAGTTAATATTTCACAAGGGAAGCCCACCCTTGAAAAGAACTGTACCAAACAGAAAGCAACTGCTTTTGCCTTTATGGATTTTAGTGGAAAGACTTCTGGATACTTGGTGGAATAGTCTGTTATAACCAACATATAACGGTTTCCTGCTTTGCGTCTCTCTACAGGACCAACAATGTCCATCCCAAGGCGCTCAAATGGGGTGCCAATAATGGGTAGTGGTTGAAGTGGAGCTCTTGGGGTGTTTTAGCAGATGTTATTGCACTGAGGGCAACTTTTCCAAAACTGAGCAACATCTCTACGCAGGCCAGTGGAAATGGTTTTTAATGAGAGCCATGTTTTTGTGTTTGCCCAGGTGGCCAGCCCTGGGAACTGAGTGCCCCAAGGCAAGCATGGTGTTTCCAGCTGCTTGGGCAACCACTAGCTGCAACGCTGACTCTTGTTGACAATAGGTGATGCAATTTTGTAGGATATACCCATCACTTGTGATGTCCAACTCAGCTTCCGGCTCCTTCTCCTTTACTTCCTGGAAAAGAGAGACTAAAGATGGATCAGTTTTCTGCATATCACTTATATTACCTGGAACTTGAAACCCTAGTGGTAACTCTGGCTCAGTGCTTGTTGATGGTGTCACCACTGTCTTTTGGAATTTTTCCTGCCTTCTCCGTCTGCAGGTTTTCCGAGACTTCCCAGGTGTGGTCTCCAACTCTTAATTGAAAAAGGGCAGGGCACTGAGAATTGCGGAGGGCTCATTGGATTGCTTGGCCTGCATTCTGGTTACCACAGCGTTACACTTTCTGCTTTTTTCTGGCTCCAACAAATCAAAAAGAACTGGTAGGTCTCTTCCCAGAACAGCATCAAAAGGCAGATTATCAGCAACCCCAATGTTCAAAAGGAAAGTTTGACCTTCTACCTAAATGTACATGTTAGCTGTTGGATAAGGCTTCTCGTCTCCATGAACACAACAGATAGGGATGGTTTCACTTTCAATGTTGGGTGGTACAAACTTCCTGTACACCAGTGTCTGATCACTCCCAGAGTCGAGCAAGGCCGTAAGCGTGGTTCCATTAACTTCAATGTTTTGCATTTTAATAGAACAGTCATTTTTAATGCGAGGATATGGTACAAAGCACATTTGTGCAAGGCAAGTTTATTTATATAGCACATTTCAACAACAAGGCAATTCAAAGTGCTTTACACAACATCAAAAGCATCATGAGAGAGAGAAAAAAAAAAGAAATATTAAAATAGAAAATTTAAAAATCACTAAAGCAAACAATTCAAAATCACAGAGAAGAACCATTTGGACATTCCTTCGCATTTTAACTACCTCCTTCAGATCCCAGATTTGAAGGACTCACTTGAGATTTTCCCTGAATCCTGAAAACGTCTTGACAGGATGCATATTTTCAAGGTTGTACGCAAAACCTCCAACTGTTGGTTAACTATAACAGTTGTAATCTTAGCCGAGTTTTTCGGGTACATGGGTGAAGTATGTCCATAAGTCCACATAGATAACAAATTAGCTTTTTGCTAGAGGGTTTTGTTGGCCTGTTAGCTGACGGGCCCTCCCACATGAGAGACTTACCTGCACTGGTTGCTGCCCCCTGTTGGCACTGTTGGGCTGGTTTGTGTCCTTTGTCATCCTACTTGCATTGTAGCTCCATGGTAGACCCTTTTTCCGTGCCGCCACAAAGACATCGGCCAGCTTGGCAGCCTCCGTTGCTGAATCTGGGTCATGCTCTTTGATCCATACCTTACGACCTTGGCACGCTTACGACCGCCCCAATACTAGCCTATGCTGACTTTTCCAAGCCTTTCCTCCTCTATACAGATACCAGCCACCAAGGTTTGGGAGCAGTATTGGCCCAAGCACAGGAAGGTAAAGAGAGAGTGATCGCTTATGCTAGTCGGAGCTTACGCACCACAGAACGCAACAATGCTAACTATAGCTCCTTCACATTGGAACTGCTAGCATTAAGGGGGCAATCACAGAGAAATGCAATCTCTGTCAATTACCCCTTAGAGGTCATAGCCCTTGACTTTCTGTCTCTAAGTAGGCCTAATGACACTCATCAACACATTTTGGTAATGACAGGACTGTTCACTCGCTATGCCTGGGCTGCACCTGCTCGTGACCAAACAGCAAAAACCACTGTACGTTTAATTTGGTCACAGATTATTCAAACTTTTGGCTGCCCCACTTGTTTTCACTCAGACAAAGGCCCAAACTTTGAATCTGATCTAATGAAACAGCTCTGTGATCTGTATGGTGTTGCTAAAAGTAGGACTACCCCTAATCACCCTTCAGGTAATGGTAGGGTCAAAAGCTTGAATCAGACCTTGCTTCAGATGCTTCACACCCTTGAAACGGATAAACAGAGTAGGTGGCCGGAATATATGCCAGAACTTTTGCAAGTTCCTTTTTAAAACATTTAATACAAACTAAAATAGGCTCATTTTACAAACAATAAATGGATGATCTTTCATCTTAGGTTCAGTTGAAGCTAAATCAGCCTTTGAGACTAATCAGCTTCAGAATAATAAAACTAAATACACCAAAATACTCTAAACACTGTTTTTGAGTGAAACAAACAAAAGAAGAGACTGAGCTCTAAACAATGCCTGTCTGGGCCCTTGCAGCTCTGTACACTCACCAGCATTGTGCAACTTCAACTCCAACCTCCAACTACCTAAAAGCCCCCCATGCCTCCTCTTATATAGGAGTTGGAACCTACCAAAAGGGGTTGGAAATCAATTCACTCTCAGGTGAGTATCACCTGTTCTACAAACTACACATACTATCTGCAATAAGGCTAAAAACATGTCAAAATACATTTCAGTTAAGTAAATACTTAGACAGCCTTTCAAATAACATTTTTAATCTGAACAACCTAAACACCCCTCCACTTCTACCAAACAAGGCACCTTCCACTTGACACACCACCATATAAACCCAAGGCTGGGTTCAGCTCTGTTTGACACTTCCTGGTTGAGAAAGATGAGTGCAGGCAAGCTGTCGAGCAACAGGTGACTAACAAGATATACTGTATTTGATGTGTAACAATGAATAAATGTTTTAATGTAAAAATAGTCTATGTGTCTTTTCTTTTGGTTGAAAATACAATGTTTGAAGTCATTTGTCAGTGAGTTATTCTTAAGATTTATCAGAAGTTATTCACACAAAATACTCGTTGCTAGTCATGCTAAGCTAACATTAACAAATGCCTCTCAAATTGTCAAAAACTCAAGTCTCTAGTCCGACTCATCAAAGTAGAATCTGAGTCCCCAAAAGCTGAGTGTCTGAACTATTCTAATATAGGTGTTCTGTCCTGTGTTTGAACATTGCAATTACCATGTGCAATTGTAATGTGGTTAGCCTTTTGTCATTCTGTTAGCATGTAGTTGCAGTATTTATTGGAAGTATCAGTATGTACTAAGTGACTATGTGTAGTGTTAGCATTAGCATTAGCCTTGGTATTATGTGTCATGGATTTCTTCTGAGCTTTTGATGTAGCATAGCACGTTGCTTAGCATTAGCCTTGTTGTTATGTTTTATGTAATGCTGCGTTCCAGTTGAACTGGGAAGTGGGAAATTCCGAGTTCCTAGTCGGAAGTGTCAACTGGAACGCCCCCTGAAGTCATATTTACTAGTCGGAAACTCTGAGAAGTCGGAGTAGCCCGAGTTAAAAATCCAACATGGCTGCTACGTGCATCAACGTTCGTTAAAGCTGAGACTATATAGTGTTTATTAGCCGCTTGTTCTTCTTTTTGTGTGATTAAATCAATCACACTGATAGTATCGTGCAAGTTCTATCTGTGGACATGTTGTCATGTTATTTTTGTGAACAAACTATCATGTAGTGTGTTGTTATCGTCTGGTATTAGCTAACAAAACAAAGGTACTCCTGGAGGTGTCCATGTTGCTTTTCCAACTTGCAACTGGAACACGCTCAACTCGGGTGTGACATCATTCCCATCTCCGAGTTCCCAGTTCCGAGGTAAATGGAACGCAGCATAGTGCTTCTGAGGTAGCATAGCATTAGCATGTAGCATAGCATTAGCATGTAGCATAGCATTAACATGTAGCTTAGCATTAGCGACAACTAAGCATTCTTTTTGTTATATATTTGCAGTATGTCAGCATTGATCATTTAGTTAATTGTTTGTATTTCTTTATATAGACCTTTGATATGACAGTAATCTGTGCATTTTCTTTTGTCTTGTAGCCTTCACTCCTTATTCAGTCTGGTGAATAAATCAAAGAGCAACTAACTGACTCACTCATCATTGAATGGAGTTTGGCTGACTGTCAAACTACGTACATTAAACACGTAGGGAGGGCTGTTACAATAGGCTTCACTTCTCCACTTAAGCACATCAATTATATTAATTTATAATAATTCATTGCTCCAAGCTTAGGCTGTCTTTAACTCTTTGAGTCTTAATGTTTATACTGTACCTATTTAAGGATGTGATATTAGTAAAGCCCAGAGCCATATGAGGCTAGGCCTGTATGTTTTCCTCCCTCTGCCTCGACCTCTTTGTGCTAAATTACCGGGTTAACGAGTGTCGGTCCTCTGACCGTTAGGCTGTTTTTATTTTAACCTAAATACAACTAAAACTGCCCAGAAGTAATATTTTTTACACTATTTAAATCTAAGCCTCGCTCATAAATTACATGTTAAAATCAATAGCTAGACAAGCTAGTGTTACTGAGGATCTGTTTGTATCAAACATCCTCTGCAATATAAATGAGATATTAAAAAGTAAAATAAGATTTCAATAAGACCTACCGTCTAATTTGCAGTTTCAAAATCTGATACATGTTGATGAAGCAGGTCTCGTTGATGTGTAGCACATGTCCTCCATATTCTCAACTCAACTCAACTCAAACTTTATTTATAGAGCACATTTTATACGACCAACGGTCAACCAAAGTGCTGTACAGTTCAGTAAATAATACAATACAATACAATACAGTACAATAAGAAAAATACACATAAAATACAGTAGACGGGTGTCTTGCTCAGCCTGAATTAAAAGCCAGGGAGAACAGGTGGGTCTTCAACAGGGACTTAAAAACCTCCAGGGTCTGGGCTGATCTAATATGCCAGGGCAAGCTATTCCAGAGCCTAGGGGCAGCCGCCGCAAAGGCTCGGTCACCTCTGGTTTTTAGTCTGGTCCTGGGGACTTCCAGCAGCAGTTGATTTGCTGACCTCAGCGCTCTGGCTGGAGTGTGATAGTGTAAGAGTTCGGATAAATACAGCGGTGCCAGTCCATTTAAAGCTTTAAAAACAAATAACAAAAGCTTAAAGTCAATCCTGAAGCGGACAGGGAGCCAGTGTAGCGAGGCCAAAACTGGTGTAATGTGGTCGCGCTTTCTTTTACCAGTCAGGAAACGAGCAGCTGCATTTTGCACAAGCTGCAGGCGACAAAGCAACGACTGGTCGACACCAACATACAGAGAATTGCAGTAATCCAGCCGTGTAGAAATAAAGGCATGGATAACTCTCTCTAGATCTTTCGGAGGAAGATAGGCCTTGATCTTGGCTAAGAGTCGAAGCTGGAAGAAACTTGCTTTGACGACAGAACTAACCTGCCTGTCAAATTTAAATGCACTATCTAGTGTTACTCCGAGGTTCTTGACATGCGTGCGGGAGTTAGGAGTAAGTGGGCCCAGAAAACCAGCAGAAAAATCACAAACATTTTGCCCAAACGTAATAATCTCAGTTTTGCTTTCATTAAGGTTGAGAAAATGTATGTCCATCCAAGTTTTTACATCTGATAAGCAATCAAGCAATGGCTGCAATGTGTCCTTACTATTGGATTTTAGAGGGATATAGATTTGTACATCGTCAGCAAAACAGTGGAAAGAAATATTGTGTTTTGCTAAGATGGATCCCAAGGGCAGCAAGTACAGTAAAAACAGGATAGGGCCCAAAATGGAGCCTTGAGGGACCCCACAGGTGAGAGGGGCAGCGGCTGAGGAAAACTCCCCTAGGTGAACTGCGAAACTCCTATCAAACAGGTAAGACTCGAACCATTTGAGGGCAGTACCTGTGATGCCTACACACTGTTCTAACCGTGACAGAAGGGTCCTGTGATCCACAGTGTTGAAGGCAGCTGACAGGTCTAGGAGCACAAGGACAGCGGAGTTACCTGCATCAACAGTTAAAATAAGGTCATTAAAAACTCTTAAACGGGCCGTTTCGGTACTGTGGCGTGGTTTAAAGCCAGACTGAAACTTTTCAGTGATGCCATGGAGAGTTAAGAATGATTGATATTGTGTGTCCTTCTCTGAAAACTGCTATTCAAATGATCCTCCAATGATTCTCCATTCAGGAGTTGATGGCTTTTGGTATTTTATAAAGAAAACTAACTGAGAAAAATAGATAGATAGATAGATAGATAGATAGATAGATAGATAGATAGATAGATAGATAGATAGATAGATAGATAGATAGATAGATAGATAGATAGATAGATAGATAGATAGATAGATAGATAGATAGATAGATAGATAGATAGATAGATAGATAGATAGATAGATAGATAGGAACTGTATTAATCCCTTGGGAAGGTTCCCTCAGGGAAATTCAGATTCCAGCAGCAGGTAGCACCAAAAGACAGAAAAAGCACTCAGGTACAAAAAATAGAATAAAATAAAAATACTGTACATAATAGCAGCAGTAGACATTTCTATATTTACAGGTTATTTAATATAAAATAAGCAGTTTAAAATAATAACAATTTAAAATAAGCAGTAGCATATTTTTTAGAAACAAAAGACTAACAGCCTAACGTACCACACTACTGACCGCGCTCCAAGTTCTCCATGCAACACCCACTTTTTAAAAAATACTGTAGTGTCCTGTAATTTAAAACATCATTATACTGTTTAGGGCCTTTGTCCTGTTGCTTCAAGGTGAGCATCCCACAATGCATTGCTAACTACAGTTCTTAACCGTTTTAGATCAAAACAGTATTTTAGTGTTGAAAATTGGCCGTAAATTAACAGCAATTGCTCACAGTGTACAAGCTTGTACAATTACAGCTTGTACCTAGCCACTGAAGTTATTTCCATGATTTAATGCTTATCCCCTATTGGTAAGTGATGAGGTTTACTATAATATAGGCTAGGCTATAAATATGGCATAGTTATTTAGTCTTTTTAGTCAGTAAAATGGGAGCGTGCCTATGTTCCCACAGCCCTATGTTCCCACATTTCTAAGATTTTTTTTCAAAATTAGGCCGTGTTCCCACATTTCCTTTTTCATAAATTTGTATCAGGTTTTATCCCCCTTTCTCCCAATTTGGTAGCCAATTACACCCAACCCTAACCCTTACCCTAACCCTATATTTATGATTGTGATTGTGACAATTTCTGCTGTAGATCGAAATAAGATGACTCATTCATTCATTTACTATAAAGTGCTTCCAAAAAATCTTGTGGGAGGATATAAATTGAAGGGAAATGTAGGAACACAAGACCTAATTTTGAAAATGTCCTAGAAATGTGGGAACATAGGGCTGTGGGAACATAGGGCTGACCCCAGCAAGATATCTAGCTAAATGGTGTGCATGGACTAAGCTATTTTGCTTAGCTATTTTGGACCAAGAGTGGAAAGTGGAAACTCAGTTTTTGTCTAATTTTTTCCACATTACAAGATCTAATTAAGAGAGATTTGAATACCGTATTACAATCTAACAGCTTGAAATGATTTGTATAACTAATTACAAAGGATTTACTTTTTGATAAATGTTTTCATTTTTTTATTTTATCAGAATGTCACTTGAACATAATATTAGTAATCATATCACCATTTGACTGGTAATATAGTTTGCCTGTTGTGCAGTGTCTGCACACAATGCAATGAATGTTTTTCAGAATGATCACCCATTTGTGACCGTATACCTCAAAGAGTTAAAATGTTTTTACCATGTGCTCTGCCAATCAAGGAGAGAAAGTTCCAGGACCTCCCGGTTTCGACCGGAGGAACTATCCCCCAGAACTATGGTCTTTTTGAGGAACTATGTGCGTTTCCACCAAATCTACCATAAATGTAGTTCTGGGGTGCCCCTTAAAAAGACCCTGCTAGGGGTTATGCACATGCAGCCCCTCCAGAGCTGAATGGCTCTAATTTTTTGATTTTTCTGACCTTTATTTTAATCAAAGTTTGACTGTTACAATTATAAAAAGGTACAAAACACATTATTATAGATTACACGGCTTTAAGGACAAATTAACTACACTAAAAATTAACTACACTAAAAATAAAAATAAATGGAAAAGCAAACAACAGAAGAGTCAGAGGTTTAATCTGGATTTGAATCTCTTAAACTTGTGTAGTTTTACTTTAAGTGTATTTAATTTAGTTTAACTTATTCACTCATTCATGGAGATAAAACAACTTGGTTTGACTTCTACAGAAATAATCTACATTTATGTTTGTATTGTTTGTATAAAATAATGAGGGACTTGTGTACTTTTTTATTTTTTTATTCTCCATTATTATTCTTTAAATAAAATGTATTCTAACTTTGGTGACTGAAAATCTGTTTCAGAAATCCAATTTCAAAATGATCCTACACAGATCTTGTGTATTCACAATAAAAAATCAGATGTTCTAAAGTTTAAATGTCATATCACAAAAAAATACTTTACCCTAAATTAACTTCAAGAAATTCATTGCAGGGGTTAATATCATTTCTCTTCCTAAGATGTGTGTCTTGGTGAAATGAGGGGAGTGAGGTATCCAGTGTTCATTCTTCTAATATTTTGATTAGAGTCCTCTTTCCTTTAATGACACTAAACACAGCACTCATCTTCTTTCCATTGTTAATCAATGAAGTCATTTGCAAACAATACTGCCTGATTTGCATAAACTGCCCAGAACTTCAGGCTGCGGTGGAAACGCAGGAACCTTTTAGTTCCTTGAAGAGAAGTCCCTGAACCTTTTAGTTCTGGGGACCTTTGGTCGAAACGGGGCTATGAAACACGTCATGCCTGTCGAGTGTCATCACTTCTTTGGCAATTTGCCACATTAATAGGCATCAGTCAAGAACTCAGCAAAGTAGAGCTGGAAGGAGAAGTGAGGAGATGCACATGCTTCCTAGCATTATGTTAAGTTAGTGTGTTTGTTATGCTTTATTGTTGACAGAGTTGAAGGTGTTAAATTGCCTAAGTCACAGAGGCATGTTAAAAAAATTGCCTAAGTCATTTTTTTCCCTCATGTTACATAATTGACAGACATTGTTATTTGTATGTTAATAGTGATCTGTTGTCATAACCTTGTTGAGTAAAATAATTGAAAAATATCATATATTCAACATATGGCTCAGTTTTTTGTGTTTTCTGAAAAACTTGAAAAAATGACTTAGGCGATCAGTTTAAGAAGGCGACGACATGTGTTTTTGTCGAGTAATGGCCTGTGACCTGTGATGGCTTGTTCGGCACAGCGCTCTCAGTTGAAAACAGTTCAACTTTTGTATCAGCACCTTGTTTGTCAATGTCACTTCTCCCTCAACCATCAAAATCAAAAAGAGACGGGACTTCTGATGTCAGCTTCATCAACAACAATGGCGGAGGAAAAACTCATTGGACTCCGTTTTTTTTTTTTCGAGATTATAATTTCCAGGTCTAAAGCTGCTGCTAATGCTAAAACTGGGAATATTTATATTGCTTTTACACAGAGCTATCTTAAACACACCTAAGTGTCATTTCCGAGGGAAGTCGAAGTTAACTTTCGTAACCTAGCAACAATGAGCGCTAGTGAGAAGTGCTCTGAAATTGAGGGGCCACTTTGAAAAGTGCCGTCTATGGACATTGTCCCTAACTCTACTTAAAAGACTGCTTTAATGCTGAGGTATGTTAAAAAAAAAATCCCCTCTTTCCACAGATTTAAAAGCTGAGGTAGGTGCTGCCTTAATAACTCCCTTCCTGTTGAAGAAAATGTTTCCTATAAACCCACATGACAGGAATCCCTGAGGCCTGGGAAACGTGTTTTTGGTAATTTAGAACTGCAGTGGAAAGTCATCATAGGCAAACTGAAACATGAAAACATACTGTACACATTCTATACTGTAGTTTTCTTTTTACTGCGATGAAATCATAAAATTCTGTTTGGCGCAAAGAATCTTCTCACGTGTGTTACAACTTGCATACCTCAGACGTCTGTACATGCAGATGAAGTTTACAGTTGGGTGCACCAACTCAAATTGTAAACAGTTTGGACATTAAAGATGTTTTGGATCACCTTGACTTGTGCCCATGCAGCATTTAGTCACTGTTATTGATTTTTGATGCCAGTGCAGGTAAAAATATAATTGTTATAGCCTAAGTGTTCAGATGTTGCATGCTTGGTGCTCATTTGTTTGGTGTAAAAGTCTGTTATTCTTTTATCCAGTCCACATCAATGCAGCCGCTTGCAGTCAGATAAGTCACACCCTTAATTATGCATAACTCAAGTCCTTCATTAAATCGAAACGGGTGAGTTATCATCAAATTTAACCGCTGCACTGTGTGCAATGATTACAACTTTAACTAATCAGTTCAAAATCGTTTTTTGTACATGGCTGTAAACAAGTTAATTTCTGCTGTCCAAATGGATTTGATGGAGTTTAACATGGGGTATGTATTGGACTTCTGTATGTTTTGGAGCCAGCCTCAAGTGGAAACTTGAGGAAATGCAGTTATTTGTACCTACGCATTGGCTTTATCTTTTAACACATGAGGTTGCCGTTTGCTGATGAGACAAGTGGTGCCTTCAAACAAAGGAAGCTGGCCGGAACATTAGGCGAAGTAAAGCTCAATATTCACTCAGCAACTCAAAGGCAGGATACTAAAGACTTGGAAAAAATATTTCTAAATTATTTGAACTCGGCCAAATGCTGCCCTGCTGCAGAGAATTGAGGCATTTAAGTTAGACTGATCGAATACTACTGGCTGAAAACTGACTGCCAGGAAAACAAGAAAATAGGAAATGTCAATGAGTTCACACGTTGCGTGGCACGAGCAGACCTGTCACTCTTGACTGACTTGACTGAAAATGAATTAAGAATAAAGTAAAGAATTGAAGAAAGTAATACACTTGTAGAAATACAGTTGAAAGGTTAAGTATCCACAAAAAATTGTTTATTTGGAAGTATAATCTGATTTGGCCGCTTTATTGCCAGGTATGTGAATTCTATATATCTCCAGTTGCTGTCATATAGGGTAGACAAACATGCTGCTCCAGCTCAAACTATTCAAGATTCATAGATTCAAAAAACTTTATTGTCTATCACATTGTGACAGAAAATTACCTTTTGTTGAGGCTCAATAACATAAAACATAAAACATAAAAAACATACAACATTCACATTGAGACTCACATTAGGTCTTATATAACTAAAAGAACCCTAGATAGGTAAAAACAAATGCACAGCATTTTAAAAACATTCCTTATCTAGCCTTGTTTAAAATGCGTATTGCAGTGGGAATAAAAGAGTTTCTATAAGTTTTCTTTTTGGCTAGTGGTACTCTGAAACGACTGCCTGAGGGGAGCAGCTGGAACGAGTGGTGAAGGGGGTGTGAAGGGTCCTGAGTGATGCAGACTGCTTTCCTTTCTGCTGCTTGCATGTAAAGTTCTGACAGTTTGGGGCCCCCAGTATCTGGCACCCTTCTATTTTATGTTTCTTGTTTTTCAGTCGCTGTAAAGCACTTTGAATTGCATTCGATTTGTATGAAAGGTGCTATATAAATAAAGCTTGATTGATTGAAACTCTTTCCATCAGGGGAAAGAAGCTGAAAATTTAAAAACATTCAAAGTCCCAAACAAATGGAATTATGGTGCAGGGATATGTTATTGCTTTGCAGCTCATTTCTGTAGTTTTATTTGTTTTAGATTTGCCAAATGTGTTTGAATTTGAATGGTTTCTGAATTTACATCCTGTTTCTTCAAACTGGAGAAACAGGATGTAAATTGTTTTGGCCGCTGCAATGCGAGTGCACCTGCCGAGCTGGCCACCATCAATCTAAACATGTATCTCAAAACAAGGACAAAAGCCATGGAAGGTATATCAACATACTATAGGCTACTACTGTATATGTACAGGTGCATATAGATAAATATAAATATAAAGATAAGTGTTGTGAAGTGACTGTTGGATGTTTATACAATCCAGGGCCAACAGAGGGCGCTAGTGTACTATGGTGTGGTAGTAACCAGAATGTGGAGTGCTTCTAAAGTTATGTTGTAACATGCAGAAGTTTTACCTGCAGTAAAGTCAGCTCAACTGAAGATGAAGTGTCTGCCTTTTATTCATGATATGTGACCATATCACAATAAGTATCGTAAATGTAATTTAAAGGTACAGTAGAGGTTTTTGTCACAGGGTTATTACACATGGATTGTTTCTGACACTTGGTATAAACTGTTCATAACTTTGTTGCCTTTTATGTCAGATGGATTTGGTGTACAGGGCTCTGGAGAAACTATCAGAGGGGAGAAGTTTTAACACAATATGTGCAGTGCGTGATGGATTTGTAATGATGTTTTCAGCCAGTCCCCTGCTTCTGGACACATATAAACCATGTATGGAGGTCAAGTTTTCCTCAGTGCTTCTTCCTACAGTCCTGACTATCTCTTCTGTTCCTGCACTGTTTCATGGGTGGTACAAAAAGAGAGTTATTAATGTGCAAAAAAAAAAAACAGACCAGATGATACACCTTGTTGATTAGATCAGAAGCTTCTGAGGCTGGTAACAAAATAATTTACTAACCCTTTTCTCTGATGTTAACTCCATGATGACAAAGTTGAGGTGAAAAGTAAAAGAGCATTTACTAATCTGACACCTCTAACGTTTGAAGCATGATTTGGTTTATAAGATGTGATTGTTGTTTGAATTTGAGGCTGTGTACTTGAGTTATTCTACCTGTTGGTGTAACTGAAGCAGAGCAACCTTTGAATTAGAAGGAGTGTCCACATATTTTTAGACATATTTTAGGCGATGACAGCAGTCGGACAAAAGGACTTCAAACTGCGAGAATTGGGATTTCTTTAAAAGCATCAACAGATGTTAAAGCAAGCTTTTAAATCAGCACTTCGAAAAGCTGGCAGATATGGCTTACACCTCTTATAATGTAACGAGACTGTGTATGCAGAACAAGTGTGTTTTGTCATACAATGCTATAGATGTGTCTACCAATAACACGAGATTCACCAACATGTCATTTTCCATTGGTTCTTTGATTTTTAACAAAGATCTCTTTCTTTTCATCCATCTTAGTCATGGTGTATTAGTCTTCTAGGGCAGGGGTTCCAAAACTTTTCCGCTTGCGACCCCCCTAAAAAAAAGGGTGCCAGACACTGGGGGCCCCAACCTGTCCCTGGAGGTGTTGAGGCATATTGCGTAGCGCACAGCCTTGCACACGAACTGGTGGGCCTATCCAAACACTGGTAACACAAAAGAACAACAAAGCCTCAAAACCATATGTCTTTTACAGAGTAATTAATTATAAGAAAGGCCAGTAGCACAAAACAAGTAATTTCCATGTATAGACTATTATACAATAATGGGTCAAATATACAATTTTAAATGATTTTAAATGTGTGTTGTTTTTTTTATTGAAACACAGAGCTGACCAAATGCTCTGAAAGATACAGGCCAAGGCCACTGTCTGGTCACACAAATGTTTGTGGGTTAGGGTTAGCGTTAGGACCCATCACTGTCAGGTCATACATAACCAACAGGGATGATGGGAGGAAACCTCAAAGACACTTCATATCCCTTTAATGACTCCTGCCACAAGTCAATGCTCTTCGCTGCTTTTTAAAATAACTGTGAAAACCAAAAATGTTTGGCAAGCGAGCCATAAAAGAAAGCTTGTTTTGCACAAAGCTTGTATATCTTGTTAAGAGAGAATGAGCCTCGAGGGAAACTCTTAAATCCACAGCAAAGCATGTCCGGAGATACCTCAAAACTCACCTGCAGGTACAGGTTAAACTAAGCTCTAAGCTTTCCTTTCTTTGTGTAGCTGACAAAGCTTACCCTCTGAGCAAAGCCTTCAGGACTTGTTAATCACTTTTTAACAGCTATTTTTTTGCATTTTTAAAGAAATATACCAGTACTTGTATTTTCTAGAAAGCCTAGCGTTAGAACAAGTGTCTCTGCATTTTGAATGTTGATAAACTGTCTAATGCAGGCTTTCCCAACCTTGGGTCCCCATGGAATTCAAATGGGTTTGCCTGAAATTTGTATTTATTGATCAATAAAAAATATATTGTATTTTAAAATATATTGAACACAGGCTACTGTGGGCCAATGCCAAAACAAGAAACTTGCAGAGTTTCTGTCTGTCTGTCATCAATTGTGCAGAAATGTCATCCAGCCCTTCTTCCTCTGTCCACAATAATATACACGAAAAAGCCTAAATGTGCTCTAAAATGAATGTTTACTTGCAACACAGTAGCAAAACTATTACATGATGGAAAACATAATAATTTTAGCAAAAAGCTGTATGTGTTTTGGATGCCTGGGGTCACCAGAGTTTTGTAAAGTCAAAGTGGGGTCACAAGCCAAAAAAGGTAGGGAACCACTGGTAATGTAAGCACATTTTTGCAGCTGTAACAAAAAAAATCAAGGTGAATAATCATGCTGTAGTATTAGTCAAACAGGATTCCCATAATGCATGCAGATACCAAGTAATTGTCAAATATACCATCAACCTTATTCTACAGTTGTCTGTTGGCCTGTCCATCACTTTGATAGTGACTGCTCATCAGCTGCTGACTGGTCCAACATAAACTAAAAGTATGTTGTTCACTTTGGAGATCTCCTAACTTTTTATCTTGCTGTTTTTAAGGTCAATAATATTTTTGGTGTAAGTACTTTGTCTGATGACTACTTTTTTTTTTTAAACTGAGGCTGCAAATTTAGAAACAAATTTGAAAATATGTTAAAGGGAAAATAATTGCAATGATGATGTCGGGATGAGTAATTGTTTTGCAGCTTGTTGGGCTTTTGCAAGTGTTTGTGGAATTGCATGGTTTCTGAAGTTGCAGCCTGGTTTTACTTTCTGAAATTTGTTTGGGCCACTGCAGCGCCTTTGCACTTGCCAGCCACTACCGATCGCACTTAAAGAAATACAAACATGCAGCTTAAAACAAGACAAAAAGTCAACGAAGGAAACATAAAAAAAAGTGTACCACATGCTACTTTATATGGGTGCAGATATATAAATAGAACCAAAAGATTTGTTAATCATAATGTAAAGCTACAGTGGAGATTTTTGTCACAGTGTTATTGACAATATTTAGTGCTTAATTGCACATAGTAGTTTTGTATTCTGGTCATTAATCACTTAATGTATGATATGTACACCTGCACACCTGTACATGTGCAGGTGTACATATCTTTCTGTAAGATATTGTGGACCCAACTAGGAACACGAGTTGGAAATTAGCAATAGCTATATACTCTTTATGCAGCCATCAGTTTTATGTTTTGTATTGGAACATTGTCCCTATTAAATAAATAAATTCAAATTCAATCCTAAGGGATGCCTTTGAGGAAAATTCCTGCTAATCAAGGTGTAAACCATGACGTCTAAAGCAAGTTTTTGTCATGACTCCTCTTACATAACTCATAGTGTGTATTTAGCAATGGATGGCGTGAGACCGCAGAGGAGTTTAAAGACTTAACTGAAAATATTTGTTGTCTTGCATTACAAACAAATGATCTGTCCAAACTTGTTTACCTTGGAAATGCAACCTCAAGACTTAGGAATACAAAATGAACAGGAGTAAACACATACTATTGGCTGAGGGAGACAGCAATGTCTTTGGTAAACACGTGCTTCATTTTAGCTTAACTGTAACTTTTCCCCCTATCTATGGCTTGTTTTCAAAGTGAGAATATGCAACTGGCCATCCATATTTTTTCACATTACTTTTCTATGGATCATTGACTGAAAACCCCTGACCATGGAAATTGAAATGACTAACTGAGTTCAATCAGAAGAAACTTCATTTTTCTGAGAGAAAAAATATATATCAGAAGAGTTTAAAAAAAAAATAGAAATGTGGGATGTCTTTGGAGATAAGATTTCATCATGATTCAAAAGGGTGAAGAGGCCGACAGCAGGGATGCCTAATGGAGTCTAGACACTGGTGGTTGAGGATGCAGGATGTGATGAGGGTTGGACTTCTAAGGGCTGAACTTGGACACTGATGAGATGGATTGAAGGCGACCTGGGGTTGAAGAAGGTCGCACTGATCCACGCTGAAATGGCAAACTGAAAGCAGCAGAGAGCAGAACAGACTTAAAGTTTGGCAGCAGCAGGTTGGTTGGTCAATCGAGGTCCCTGCTAGATCTCGTTGGTTTATAAGTGTTAAATTCCCCGTAAACAGCTGATCACTGAAGCAGGAAGGGACTGAGAAGGAGAGAGAAAGAGAGAGGAAGCAAAATGAATAAATAAATATGGAACAGTCTTCTTAAACTTCTGATGCGCTTCATTTGTCTCCACACTCTTAGAAGTAAAGCTGTCAGATAATGCTGCGTCTACTCATAAACTTACCTGCGTTTTGATTTTTCTTGTATTTTTCCTCATTGATATGACGCTGACATAGAGTAATCAAAGCTTCTGCAGAGAGCATCTAATCAAGGCATGCCTCAAAAGTGTGCGTCATTTTTCATTTTCATTTATTTTGAACATATTTTTAAAAGTATTAAATTTAAAAGAAAAAAATGTATCCAGTCCTACCCCTTTTTTCTTGTTAGCTTTATAAGTTAATCCAAGGCCAAGCTTTACAAAAATAAAGAAATACAGATAACTATCTAAGTAACAAAAGCAGCAAATATAATGTATTACACACATTAATTGGTAGACGGTACAGACCTCACAAATGATATTGACTCAGTTTTTCTCATTGACTGTTCAATTATATATTTGTTAAATTATTTGAAAATGTGTTTAAACTTTCCTAATGTTTTACATGTTTTCATTTCATCACTGCAGCTGTTCCATAAATTAACATCCTTTGTCGTGATACAGTGTAGTGTACAGTATACTTTCCCTCTGCTGAAAAAACCTTTGGATACTGTTCGGTAGCTGATTATTTTTTAACTTTGTACATGATTTGAATAGTTTTAAAGTCGACCAGGTCCTTGGATTTCAGTGTTTTCAGTTTGATGAAGAGTGGGTTTGTTGGTTCTCTGTTGTTGGAGTTGGTTATAATTTTTATGGCTCTTTTCTGGAGAATGAAGACTGGTTCTGTGTTTGTTTTGTATGTGTTCCCCCACACTTCCATACACTAACTAATATATGGGAGTATTAGGGAGCAGTACAACGTGTAAAGTGACTGTAGATTTAACATCACTTTCACTTTATATAAAATTGCAATAGATCTCGATATTTTTGCCTTGACACATTGTGTGTGATTTCCAGGATAGTTTATTGTCTATAATTACCCAAAAAAATTTGGAGGAAATTGTATTTCAGACACTCTTTTGAGAAGCTTCTTGGTCAAGCTAGTTGATCGGTTCACAAAGATTATACATTTGGTTTCCCACTGTATCCAAAAGCTTTTCCAGGTTGTCCCTACAGCATAGTAAGTTTTTGTCATCTGTAAATGAAATCGTTTTTAGCATACAGGAGACTTCACATAAATTATTGATGTACAGAATAAATAATAATGGCCCCATCACTGAACCTTGGGGAACTCCATAGTTTAACTTCATCAGTTCTGATTTAACCTGATTGATTTGAACATATTGATATCGGTTGTCTAACTAACTGATGAGTCAAGTGAGTGTTACTCCTCTTATTCCATATTTCTGTAGTTTTATTTGTAATAAGTTATGGTCAACTGTGTCGAATGCTTTTTGAAGATCCAGGAAAACTCCTACAGCATAATCTTTGTTTTTGACAGCTGTTGTAATCTCTTCTACAAATTCTATGAGTGCCATTGAGGTGGTCCTGTTGTTTCTAAATCCATATTGTTGGTCATACAGTATATTGTGCTTAGTAATAAAATCATCTAGTCTTACGTAGTATATTTTTTCCAGTATTTTGGAGAATTGGGGCAGTAAAGAGACCGGTCTGTAGTTGGAGAAATAGTGTTTATCGCCTGATTTATATATTGGTATAACCTTAGCAATTTTCATGTTATTCGGAAAGACACTGTTTTTCAGGGATTGATTGCAGATATGTGTGAACGGTTTTACAACAAAGTTAATTATACTTTTCACCAATGTCATATCAACGTTGCTGCAGTCTGTTGAGTTCTTACTTTTAAATCTTCTCTTCTCTTTAAATGTTCTCTTTCATCAGTGCCTTTCAAAAAACATGGTATCTGTTACATTTATACAGTAGTTGTACTTTCCACTTTATTTCTATTGCTAGTGTTTGCAATCTCTCTTAGACCTGGCCCGATGCCAACAAAAAAAACATTAAATTAATTTGCAATTAAGGTAGTTTCATTGGTTTTAGATAGGGAATAGTTTTGGTATCCTGTTTTTCCAGACTTTTTTCTCATAATTTCATTCAGTGTATAATACTGAGTGTATATACAACTGTAATTCTACAATTAATGAACTAATTGAACTAATTGCAGTTAGATTGTATTTCTACAGGTCTTTAAAATTACTTTATTTAAACATTAAATCCTATCACAACGCTGCAAGTTACAGAAGGTTTTAATATGTTTTAGTTAGTACTTCTTTTAGACCTTTTATATTATTTTACAATTTTGAAGCTGTGTTAACAAACTTTATTGAATGTGTTACTGTGTGATCGTAGTAATTTGAATGGAATTAGGTTATTTTACTTTGATTTTACGTTTTTTATTTGGCAGCCGTAGCCAGTCCTTTGACCGTCTCTTAGGTTTATTGGAAATGTTTGTAATAACTTAGGGAAAACTTGTACAATTACGGTATTTTTCTGCAGAACCTTGAGCATTGTCACTTTATTGAAGGTGTTTGATCGTAATAATTTAGGAAAAACCTGTAAAATTACGGTATTTATCTGCAGAACCTTTAATGTAAATGTAATGTTTTTGCACTTTTTTTGAATTATGATATTTTACTTTAAAATAACAGCTTTTGTTTGGCAGCTGTAGCTGCCAGTCTTTTACCTTCTTTTTACATTTTTTTTACATTGTACATTCCATGTGTTTTTTTTATGTTATTCTAGTTGTCCTCCAGTAAATTGCAGTAGTAATTCATTTTACTGGTTCTCTTCAGAAATTCTTTATATAACACTTTTTTTTCTTACATGCATTTAATATTCCCTTTGTAAGCCAGGGTTTTTTGGCAGTATTTTGGTTCACTACTTTCTTTACATCGGCATCTTCCACTTAGACTTTGCACCAGTCCTGGCTCATGAGATCATTTTTAAATAAGTCCATTGCCTGTTCAGTTTATGTTTTATTATTTTGTAAGTGTTAATCTCTTTTTTGGTCTCTGTTTTACTCTGTGTGGTCACAAACACTGGCAGGTGGTCACTTGTGTTTTCCCACTGTTTAACTCATACATTACATTTGTAAAAATGTTGTCAGTGTGTGGCACTGTGTTTGTTATTCGAGTTGGTCTTGACTCTTGTGATTGAGGGGTGTAAGCTTATACTGTACATTGAATTTATGAAATCAGTAGTGGGTTTAACAAGTCTCTATTAATGTCCCCTAAACAGAAAGCTTTTTCTTATTATTCACTTTTTCATACATACCCACCAGCTGATATCTAAATGTATGGACACATGACCCAGGAGTTATGTATACACCGCTTATTATTACGTTTTGGGATTTTTCTGTTTGTATTTCCACTGTGACACATTCCATGATTTTATCGACTGCTAAAGACATACTGTCAATATTTTCACTTCTATAGTTTCTATTAATGTAGAGAGCTACTCCTCCACCCTTTTTTTGTTTTCTATTTATGGAATACATTTCATATCCTTCTATGTCCACCGTATCAGTTTGCTCCTGGTTAAGCCAGGTCTCAGAGATAGCTTTAGTGAACTGCTTGTTTAATTGTCTTAAACAGTGATTGATTTTTGAAAGGTTTGAGTTCAGGATCCCACTGTTGAAGTGTATGATTGATATTACTCCTGCTGTTTGTAAGTTTTTGTCAAACTGATCTCCAGTATAGTATGCACGGTGCTTCTGCGTGTTGATGTTAAAATTGTTGTCAGGGTCAACTTCATTTTGAATATCATGATCTTTATGATCACTGAATTCAAAGGTTTTTAGTCCAAGCGTCTCAAATTCTGGCATCAGATCTTGTTGTTCCAAATCTCCAGTTGGAGGGAAATGACAGCTGTTTTGGCCAGTCGTGTTTTGTAAGTCACGTTTTCCGTTTTATTATCTTTACTGATCTCCCATGGATGAGTCCTCTGGTACCTCTCCAGCTCTGTGATGTCCTTGATGACCAACACTTTGGCCTCCTCTGGTGATCCATTCAGTTTTATGAAGATCTTGCAGTTGTATGACCATGTTGATTGTATCCTGCCTTGTTTCTTCAAAATGCGTGCATTCCTGGCCATGTCAGCGTTTTCTTCTTCAGGTAATCATTTAGATACACATTTGTTCCTCTGAGCTTTTTCCTATGATGGCTGGTTTCATGCTTTTGTGTTGTTGGGGCAGAGGATGACATGCCTTAATATCTCGGCTGTCCACATTTATCCCCTTGCTGTCAAGGGAGTGGATCACCTGCTGTTCAAGGGAATCAAGATCAAGAAGGCTGAATATATATTACTGGTAATATTTTTCTTTTTAAGAAAATATAGATTGTGCGACTGAAGCTCTGTGGGCTCTCCATCAGCTTGGTCTGCCCTGGAATATGACCTGGGCTTGATATCCAAGCCGCTGAAAATTACATCATTCATCCTTGAATATTGCTCCAGGTCTGACACACGGGCCTCCAACATTTTTTTGTCCTGCATTTTGTTTTTCAGTTCTTTTATTTCGCCCATTAAGTCCATCATGATCTTTTGTTGTTAATCAGGCCAATGCTTCTACAAGAAAGAATGTTTATCTGCTTATCATGGTTTAGTATTTAATTTAGAGTTTCAAAATTCTTGGTGAAACACTTTTGTGCAGTCTTTCATTACTCCTGCCTCCACTCAGTTTCCCACATCAGACATAGATTGAGCAAAACACAGCTGTGAGAAAACACACGATAAAAGCTGGGTTTAAGCAGAGCATGTTTTACATCTTGTTTAGCAAGAATTCGCCCCAAAGCTACTCTTAAGTATAGCTCACAGCAAAGAATGTTCTGAGATATGTACTGACATGTCAGCCACTGGCAGAAAGAAATGTGTCGCTTCTATTTGGGTTTGTAGTTTTAAATTTGTGAGAAAGCGTAAACAATAACATCAACTGAGTTCTAGTATTATATATTTCCATAAAAGGGCTTGTCATTACATAGTGAACTTGATCTTTCAAAAGACAAAAGTGTGTCTCTTGTGTCAACAACAACAATAAACATTTTGGGTACAGCCTGACAAAGGCCCACCCACTACTTTCGTAAGAATTCCATAGGAGGATTTGCATATAGTACTGCAGCACTATATGCAAGTTATGAGACCCTTTTCTGAAAGCTATCTTGTCGAGACACATTTTGCCAAGGGAAGCTGTAACCCTGAGGGGAAAAAAGTGAGCGAACAAAAGAAAACCATGTTGAGAGAGTTATTGGCATGTGTCAGAGTAAAGAGGAAAACATTGTTCTTGCAGCAGGTTTACACACACACAGTCACATTGGTACTTATCCATTCACATAGCTTCACATTCTACTTTGTGTATGCTTAAATTGCTTCCTCACAATCAATATGGCAAGTGGTTTGCAACAACCCTGTAATTATCACTACAATAAAGGCATGTGGGATTACCAAGGCGGGGTACCATTAAAGCTTCAATGGTGTTCTTGTAATACAGTGCCTAATAGAAATGCCTCTGTACAATAATAACAATAATAGAAATCACCAAGAACATTGAGACAAGGCACTGATGGTGGAAGCGTGCAGCATGGAGCATATCCAAACTGACTCATTATAAAACAAGAATTTTACCAATTCGATTTTTTTTTATGAATATATATTGACCTAAAATAGAGTAGTGAATCTTGCAGATATGAGTATTATTAAGTCTTGGACTACTGACATTTTCAAACATTTACACTCTGTGCTTGTTCCTATAGTTTATGAAGATTTTTTCAAATTTGGCATGTTTGTGCCATAAAAGTTGCTTCAAAACATTATATAACTCTGCGGTAATAATCCCAGTAATACAGGTGATTTTTTTTTTTGATTTTTTTTTTTGTCAAGACACTTTTTAGAGGAATAACTGATGAAAATATCCTTCACCAATACCAAGGTCTGTTCTTGTGCACTTACATGCAGGAATCTTTGTTTTACAATTATAAAGGATGTACATATTTTCCCCTTCATTTAATGCTGAATTTCAGTAACCGTGAGAATGTCAGGTGACACTTAACTGGAGGGGATAATTTATACCAGAAAACCTTTTTTTTGCCTGAAACCTGTCATCCCCTGTAATTAGAGCTTCTCTATACCTTCTTGGGGGAGGGTCTGACTGTGGAATTATGTAATAGAGTGTGTATATAAGTACCGGAAAGTCTGCTGCAAAACCTAGACTAGACACTTCTAAGTCTCTTCTCTTGCAGGGAAGCAGAAGTTGGTTTGTAGGTAATAATCTTCATCCTTTCTGAAACTTTAAAAGCTTTTGCATATCATATGAGATTCAGAATTTTTCATTTTGTCTTACTTCTTGTTTCTCAGTCTGTCTAAAGCTCTTGTTAACATGCCTGGATGCACCTCTATCATCAACCTGCGCTACCAAGATGGTAGCGAGGGGAGCAGCTCCAACCCTGCCAAGTACAACAACCAGGACTTTGCTCAGCTGAAGGCCAGGTATACCCGCAGAGGGGCCCTGTTTGTGGACAGCACCTTCCCACCAAACAACAGCTCCTTGGGAGACCTGCCCGATATGCCCAGCTGGCGTGAAGCGCAAGTGGAGTGGCTCCGTCCAGCAGTAAGTACCATAAAATCTTTTTTTTTAGAAAATTATACATTTTTATTTCAGTATGTAGAATATAAGAATACAGATTTGTTTATTTCCGTCACCGTTTTGAACAGGACATCTTGAAAAGACAAGGCATCAGTGATGAGGCTGTTTTCTGTAGCAAAGGAGCCTCACGGTTTGATTTTGGTCAAGGCAGTGTGGGTAAGTAGGCAACACAAACACAAATCTCAAGAGGACAAAACTCAATTGAATTGTGTACCAATGTTTGACAAAATATTTGTTTTTCTTTGTTTGTCAGGTAACTGCTGGTTTCTGGCTGCCATTTCTGCCCTGACTTTCCATAAAAGCTTGATGGTGCAGGTTGTGCCTATGGACCAGTCCTTCAAGGACCATGCAGGGATCTTTCACTTCAGGGTAAAGGATCAATCAGAGCCAATGCTTTTACAATGAATCTGCAAAATGCATTGTATTAATCTCCTAACATTATATTCTTCTGTCCTGTATGTTTCAGTTCTGGAGGTTCGGCCATTGGGTGGACGTTGTCATTGATGACCACCTGCCTGTAATCGACAACCAATTGCTATCTGTCCGCTCCAAGGGTGGCAACGAGTTCTGGGTTCCTCTGCTGGAGAAAGCATACGCCAAGTAAGAAAACAAACTCATTCATCTTCATTTTGAACACTGTAGTATAGTACATTAGGCAGCAGAGTTGTCTAAACCATCCACAGAGGCAACGTTTGCAAACATAATTTTTATTGTCTCCTGCAGAGTGTGCGGTTCATACACAGACATGAACGCTGGCCTGCCATCAGAGGCCTGCAAGGATTTCAGTGGAGGCGTGAGCATGATATACGAGCTCAGGGAGGTCCATGACGCTGGCCATGATGAGAACCTGTGGAAGTCACTCAGCAATGCCACTGGCTGCAACTCAATGATTTGCTGTGGGACTGCCCAGAAAGGAGTAAGAGCCACTTTTTTAGAAGTTACATTTCAATTAGCTAATCTTAGGAGGGATCTAATTATTTTGTCTGTTCCAGGGTAGATTGGTGAACACCGTAGCAAACACCGGGTTGGTGGATGCTCATGCCTATTCTGTCACAGCAGTAACAGAGGTAAAAACACATCTTTTTATAAAGCGTGCTTCAAAGGTGAAGGGTTAAAAGAAAATTTGAGCTGGGTTTAGTATGGGAACATTTGCTAATGTATCATTGCATCTGTAGGTCCAGTATTACGGCTCCAAAGTGCAGCTGGTGCGAGTCATGAATCCTTGGGGCCAAACAGAGTGGAACGGAGACTGGAGTGACAAGTTAATAATCAGACTTTCATCTACATGTTATTAAAAAAAGTAGCTTATAATGCAATACATCTTAAGACTTTTTTTTTTATGTGAAGAAAACTAACCAAGAAAACTCTTTTCTTTTTGTTCCCCTGTGTGCTCAGGTCAGAGAAGTGGAATGGAGTGACTTCAGAAGATCGGGAAAAGTGTTTTGACCGGGATGATGGAGAGTTCTGGTAAACAAGATTAATTAAAATTACCATGTGAATTTTACAAAAAGTTTATTTTGCCAACTTGTAATGTGTACCAAATGTAATCAATGGGCCTCCTCCCCAAAGACTGATTAAAACATGGTCATAGTCTTAGTGAAATCATCAATTGGTTTCTGAAGAAACATTTTGAAGCCCAACTATGGTGGACTGCAGAATTTTGACTCCAATTGACGTTTAAACAATTTTCTGACATTTTCTCATTTTTTTGTTGTCTTACTATATTTATCTGTCAGGATGACATTGGAGGACTTCTGTCACTACTTCCTTATGCTGTTCATCTGCTGTGAGAACCCTAACTTTATTGACGGAGACCTCACCTGCCAGTGGCAGTGCATGGTTTACGAGGGACGCTGGGTCTCAGGCAAAAGTGCAGGCGGAAGCTGGTCAAACTGTGAGCACAATTCATTCTTTTAACCCTAACCTCAGGGCCAACACGTTTGTTTTGTCTTTTTAATTTTCTTTATTAGAAAACCCACTAATCAGGTCAAGTTTTAACTACATTTTTATGTTTCTTATCTCCTGTAGCTTCCTTTTACACAAATCCTCAGTACCGCATTGAGGTGACTAAAATCGATCGGACAGAGAAAGAAGACAAGAACATCCTGATTTCCCTTTTGCAGAAACCTAAGGCACAGAATCGCAAACAGCAGAGATCCTACCCTATTGGAGTCACCGTCTACAAGGTTTGTATCCTGAATTTGGGATAGATTTCACGGACTTACCTACTACAAATTGCTATGAAGTTCCTTTTAAAATTTTGAAAGATGTACAAAATGTGTATTATGTGTGGAACAAAATAATTGATGGTATGGTATTCATGGGCATTATGACCAATTAGTCTGAGTGATGGGAATATGGGATAGAATAAAAAAACGATGTAATAAATGTTTTCTTCTTGTTTCTCATTCAACAGATTCCAGAAGGGGTAAGAGCAAACCTCACACTCCTTCTGTGCACACCAAACAAACTTCACATTTAAATAAACAGAATAATGATGACAAGATTCTCAGGATAAAATGTCATCCCATGAAATGAGGTTCATATTCTTTACAGACACCATCAGGACGCCTGCAGCGCTCCTTCTTCGACAGAAACAGGCCCATGAAACAGACACAGTCTTACACCTACAACAGGGAACTTGTTGAAGAGCACAGCCTGGAGCCCGGAGAGTATGTGATCATCCCCTCCACCATGAAGCCCTACATGGATGCAGAGTTTGCTCTCTCCGTCTTCACTAAGTCCGATGCTAAGATCACGTAAGGACTAACTAAAACTTACTGACACTTTCTGACAGTTTTTATAAAACTGGAATTACTCATCAGAATATATTATAGATAGCTTTTTATAAAGACAAATATATGAAATCGCTTTGTTGGCTCCTCCAGAAATCCTCCAGAAAAAGGAGGACGCACAAAAATAACTAATTGATCACATATTCTCCTCTGCATCCAGTCCCCATGATGGACATGATGATCATGACGATGAAGAAGAAGAAGCCGACCACGAAGAGAAGGAGGAGAACTTGATCCTTCCTGAGGTAAAAAAAACAACTAAAGAATATAGTGAAAACTACCTGTCATTTAGAGCAATAGACATCTGATCCATTAACTTCTTATCTAAAGGTACCTGGAAAGAAAGATGAGGAGGACACCAAGGATTCTGTCCATGCCCTTTTCAAGCGCTTTGCTGATCAGGTGTGTCATTTGTTTCTGGTTTTACTCATCTTTGAATTGTCTTCCTCTCTCCTGCTCATGTTTTGTTCCTTGTAATTTCAGTTGAAAACGTTTTAGTTGTTTCTGTTTTCAGAACGGTGAGCTGAGTGCCTTTCAGCTCCGCAAACTACTGAAAGACCAATTCCCTATCGGTGAGTTGACTTATATCATGCACACTGCAAATGCATATGTTGTGATTCAAAATCTATCTACGGGTATATAAGTAGTTGAGTTTTTGTGTTTCAATAATTCACAGGATCCAAATGGGGCTTTGAGTATGAAACCTGCAGGAGCCTGATTGCCTTGGTGGATGTATCCTAAAAACAACATTTTAAATGCTAAATCTTGTTTTTTTTAATTTACCCTCTGAATGACCCTACCGTCAGGTCCAAATAAAATCACAACATTCTGATGATAAGTTAAATTTTGTGATAAAAATTCTTTAACATGCAAAGGTTGACCGTAACAGGAGGATGACCATCACTGAATTTAGGAACCTCTGGAAGAAGATTACTGAATACAAGGTGATGAAGCAAATACGGGAATGATAAGTGTACATATTTATACCAATTCAGCACCTATGATGCTCATGACTCTATAGCTGATGTAATCAGAAAAATCTGACTGTATGTTTAAAGTGGTTTTAAAAATGTGGTTGAATATTTTTTGTAGAAACATTTCGATCGTGCAGATCTGAATGACAATGGAAGCCTGTCTGACTACGAGGTCCAGAAAGCAATTCAGGCTTCAGGTAACACTATTTATCAATGAAACTGTCACAATAACCTTCATCCAATAGAGATGATCCTGCTTGATGTTCACAGATCTAACTGTAATACTGTCTCCTCCTGTGTGTATCAGGATTGGATACCAACGATGTGATGGTGAAGCTGTACGTTTTCCGCTATTCAGGCTATTCCTCCACCAACTTGGAGAGCTTCATCACTATGATGATGCGCCTGGAGAAGATGTCAAGTCAGTAACATATCAACAAACCAATTGTGTCGCTTTTATTTTGTTTAAGATTATTATTCTTTTTGAGAGAAAACTGAAACGCAGGTGTGCGTTAAGACATTTCTGACTGAGTTGGCCCAATGGGACACAGACTTATGAAGGGTTGGCATGAAGTATGAATATTATTCATTTAACCTTTACATCTCCACTAATCACATCTACTAACATCAAATTAGCCTATAATACCAAAGTTGTTTCTGTATAGTGTTTTAGTTTAAAAGGCGCCTCTAACAAGGCAATAATCCAGTCATTGTTCAGGGTTTTAAGATTGTACCAGGAGTGATCCATCAGATTTCAGGGGCGGGGTATGACACCCCTCTAGACAAACCCCTGCTCACATGCACTTTGCTGATGATATATTTGTACAGTGCAACGCTTCTACATTCTCTTTAAATGTCTATTTTAAAATACGTTTTTAAGCTTATGTTGTATTTAAAAAGCTGACTTTCATTATTTGATTTCCCTACAGATATCTTCAAGGACAAATCCTCAGGTGGAGTGATCCACCTGACCTGGGATGAGGTCAGTCTATTTTTTAAATCAAATGTACATGTGACATATGTGACAGAAATATTTATATCGTCTGCTGCAATATAAAACTAGTCCTGTATTTAACAGTTTTTTTGTAAAATGTAAAAAACATAACAAAATTGAAAATATTCACACAATGCAGAACTGTACTTTATCACACATCATATTTTGTGAGCACATATTTTTGATGAAAACCCTAAGCCTATGAAGAATTGATAAGCTAATACTGTCGAAGAAATGTGTGAAAAGCACACTTCCTTTTTAAATACAGTTTAATTGCAGAATAAAGTAGGATTGTAATGAAAACGTTAAGTGCTTGAGTAAATACATTTATTTGCATTAAACACCTAATGTGAAGAAAAAATGTGAACAATGCTAACAATTCTGCAAACTGCCTTCCTTTTGTTTCAGTGGTCCAACAGTACCATGTACAACTAGAGCCCAGCTGACACAGGAGCACAGGAGACCTACAGACAAGAGAAGAGTCCTGCAACCAAACACTGTTTCAACCAAACTTGATGTCTTCCTGTGCACAACCTGTAAAGCAAAACATAAACAAGTTTCTTTGATCAAATGATCCAAGTGAAATAAACGTTTACTATCTGAACTATGAGCTTGAATGTTGTTTCTTGCACACGTTTTAATCAATTAATCTTTGTATGTATAGTGCCAATTCATAACAAATGGTGTCTCAAAACACTTTACAGGGGAGCAGGTAAAAGACTTCATTCATTGTTATATTATCTACAAAGACCAGACATTAATCCATCATGAGCACTAAGCAACATTTAGCAAAGTTATATTAGCAAAGAAAAACTTCCTTTTGACAGTCAGAAACCTCAAACAGAACCAGACTTATTTTGAACAGCCCTGTACCGAACTGTGTTGGGCTTGAAAAATTTTTTGGGACAGAGGGAGATGCGGGAAGAAGGATAGAGACAAACAAAGCAGCGGCAACAACAACAACAAGGAATGAGATAGATTTATATCTACAATGTTAGTAATAATGGTGAAGTAAGTGCAGTATTAGCACTAACAACAACGTATGTTAATTATAGAGGTTGAAGTTGAGCAGCTCTAAGATTCAATTAAATATTTATATTAATGATAAAAGATGTAAGGAGAGAGAGAGAGGGGAGCTCAATGTTCCAGGTCCACTCAGCAGTCTAAGCCTATAGCAGCATACCTAGAAACTGGTCTATACATGTGCCAGCCCTAACTATAAGCTTTATCAAAAAGGAATGGTTTAAGTCTATATTTAAAAGTACAGAGGGTGTCTGCCTCCCGGACCCTGACTGCTAGATGATCCCAAAGGAGAGTGGCCTGATAACTGAAGGCTCTACCTCCCATAGTACATTTAGAGACTGTAGAAGAAGGACTTTAAATTCTAGTCTAGATTTTATAGGGAGCCAGTGCAGAGAAGCCAGATCAGGAGTAATGTGGTCCCTTTTCCTAGGTCTAGTCAGTACACATGCTGCAGCTTTTTGGACTACTTGAGACTAGCCTGATAAAAGAATCATTAAAATAATCCAACCTGGAGGTAACAAATGCATGAACTAGTTTTTCTGCATCGTTTTGTGACAGGATATGCCTGATTTTAAATATAATCAGAAGGTGAAAATAGGCTGTCCATGAAATGTGTTTTATGTGAGAGTTAAAGGACATATCTTGATCAAATAGAACTCCTAGATTCCCAACAGCGGTGCTAGAAACCAGTCTGATGGCAGTTATATCTTTAGAAAAAGTCTCTCTAAAGGTTTTTAGGGCCAAGCACAATGACTTCAGTCTTGTCTGAGTTAAGAAGCAAAACATGTCTGGCCATCCAGAAATGTAACACCGAACTTCACAGCAAACAGGACGCAACAGAAGAAATTTCAACCAGGGATTATTTTATTAACTCATCACTGACTACAGCAGAAAAGTACAAACCCAAATCCCACATTCATACATCTTTCGAATTAAGCAATGAATTAAAATGTCCTACGTACACTCATTCCTTTATGAGGCTTCTGTCAGAACTCATATCAACAAGTCACATTAATAAATCCAAAATCCACCTCTCCCAGTCAAAAAAGAAAACCTCCCTTTAAGGCCAGGAGCGCGCTCTGCTGTTTGTACTGGTCCACTGCAGCATACGAGTGGGTTCGGTGGTCACAGAATAAGGTTTAAAATGTTCAATGTTTTTCAACAAATTTCATAAAACACAATATCAACAATGAATTGATTCTACTTACAGGTACTGTCTGTGTAGCAAACGTCTGAAATGGTTTATTTCTCTCTTTTGCTGTCCAAAACTACAACAAATAATTTAATACAACCACTCCATTGTTACTGTACTTGATGCGAGTCAATTCCTCACCCAAAGCCCTGCACATTTGCTACACTACCCTGTGTAGCAATTGTGCATTACTTCAAGGCTGAAAAAAGTACACAATAAATGTTATTATTCCTTTTGAAGAATATTTAGTACAAACTGTTTCATAGCTGTTTTCTGAAATCACTGAACCATGCATGTGGACTAAAGGCTTTGGTAAAAGGTGAGGGAAGACAAAAAAGGGTTGACAAATATTCAATATTGGTTTTGATCTTTTAATTCGATTTGGAGTGGAAAACCAACTTTAACCTTGTCATCTATATTTAGAGAAAGTTTTTGTACAATTTTTAGAGATGGAGGGAATACAGTCCTCAGTCCTCCTCCTTCTCTATATAGGTCTTGCAGGCTGAGCGGGCCATCTGTCGAGCCATGTACCTCTCTCTCGCCGTACTCACAGTATGATCTGTGCTGCGCTTCGCAAATTTATTCGCCTTTTCTTCACCTTCCTGTCCTTGTCCGTCCTCTTTTTCCCCTGTGACAGCTTCCTTGCTTTCTGGATCTTTCTCTTCCTTCTTCAGCACCCTCTCCTTCTCTTGTTCCTGATCCTTGTCCTTGTCCTTCCTCTTGTCCTCATCTGGATTCCTCCTCTTCTCTCTCTCTCCATTTCTATCCCTCTCTCTTTCTTTCGGGCTCCTCTCCCTCTTCCCATGCCTGTCTTCCCTCGCTGTAACCTCCTTGCTCCTGTGTCTGTCATCTTCTCTGCCTCTGTCTCTGTCCCTGTCTTTCCTTCTATCTCTGTCGTCTCTTCTTCCTCCATGTCTCTCATCCCTTTCCCTTCCCCCCCTTCGGTCTCTGTCTTTGTCTCTTTCCTTATCTCTGTCCCTCCCTCTGTCTCTGTCATGATCTCTGTGGCTCTTCTTGTGCCTATCCTTCTCCCTTTCCTTCTCCTTTTCCTCTCCGCTCCCTGATGAAGGCGACCTCTGTCTGTACTGGCGTTTCAAATGTGCGGAGCCGATACCAGGCTTGCTAAACTCAGACTTCTGCCCATGCCCCTCCTCATTGTCGCTGCAAGAACTTGGGGTTTTATCCTGGGAAGTTGGTGAGGGGATAGGTGATGACCTCTCTGTCTCTCTTGAGGTTTGAGTTCTGTGGAAGCAGGAGCAAAAAGATACAGTTAAGGCTTTTTGACATTTAAAAAAATGTATACACTTGTTGTGCTTATGGATGATCAAGGAATGCCGAGCTTTCACTGACTTGTTTGCTGAGCGATCTGGTATTTCCTCCTCTCCTACAGTCTGATTCAGCAGGTGCCGATAGAAGCCACTCATGTCTTTTTGTTTCTTCACGTCCAAGGCAGCTAAGCAAAACAAAGATGAATCAAACTAATTGTTTTACTGTTTTTAGGTAGAGACATTTCCACAAAATCTTCGAGTACATGTCTAAAGCTTTTTTCTTCACAGAAAATAGAGACATTTCTCCATTGCTTTGATTTGACATTTGGCTTTTTGTTGATTTCCAGATAGCTCACAGAAGTTTCCAATATTAGAAGCATTCATACCTTATTTGAAAGCATATCACTTCTAAAAGTAATTATAAAGTATCAGACTGACCCTCCATAGCTGCCTCTCTCTTCTCTCGCTCCAGCTCCTCCTTCTGCTCCTCCAGTTTTTGCCTGTAGGCGGAGGTAACATAAGCCTCTTTATCGGCAAACTGCTCTCCCTCTGCCTCCCTCTCCTTCTGGATCTTCCTCTCTTCCCTTCGTTCCTGTTCTTTCTTCCGGTCCTCAACAGCTCTCATTAACTGGTGGATATACTTTGGCTGGAACAAGAAGACAGAAACAAAGCTGTTTTTATTTAACAGAATTTTGCTAACCATTAGCTAACCATCGCCGAGTGATGAATACAGTTACTAAAAGGTCAGGGAGATTACCTTTTTGTCAGCACCATGCAGAATTTTTTTGTTGCTCTCAAGTCTCTGGTTTTGAATGTCATCGTAAACAGCATCATAATCATATACAGTGCTGTCCTCTTCCAGGGCCTTCTGCATCTCCAAACGTGTCTTTACACAAGAGAGAAAGACAGTTACACACCAGAGAACCGGAAATGATAGATAAATGACTTTGTTAAATGACTGTTTATTAAAAAACGGTAAAAACGGTAAAAATATTAAGCAGACTTTGTTATATACATTTATTTAGTTCTTCCACTCACCTGCTTCATCATCTTCTTTTTGACAGCTTCTTTCTGAAGGCTCTCGCCAACAGAGGTCTGAGAAACAAAACATAGTCATTGACATAATGTTGAGACATACAGTAGGTCTGCTAAGATGATACCTAAAAAGATATTTAAATGCAGTGACTACTGAATGTCTATGAATCATTTATAATGTCCCGCTCGTGAAAAATCCAAAAGTTTACACACCTCATCATCTGAATCATCCCCAAACACACAGGTTTTTTGAAGGATTGCAGTCTTTCCTGCTCCTTTCTTCTGAGGCAAGATCAGCCCATACCTTTGGACAATTACAAAACAAGACCTCTTAAACTGTGGGTTATAAAGATACATCTGTACTTGTTTTCACATATAAAACTTAAAGTCCAAGTAAAAAAAAACAGCTCATTGTTGATGTGACAAACCAAAGACTTCCCATCTGACACCAAAGCTTAGGCAGCCAATAAATGAATTCTACAATTCATTTAGCAGACGCTTTTTTTGTTCAAAGCGACATAAATCAGAGAGTAAATACGACAAGGATTTAGAGAGGAGGAAATAACGTCAGTGAGTGCAAACAAACAGCTTGAAGTCTGATCGGACACACAGGTGCTGACTGGTAGTGCACAGAAGCAAAGCAGTTGTTTTTATTTTGTTTTTAAGAAAAGGTAATATATCATCATCAACAACATGGTCATCTGCTCTTGAGACTTCTAATCATCATCAATCAGCATTAAACCCATCGTAAATATGCTACAATCTGTGAGAACAAGAGCATGTTATTAATTCAACGATGCTATCACAAATAAATAGATCACACAACGGATATGAGTGCTACTCTGTTAGATCAAAATCAAACTTGCTTCACTTTTTTATTTCCATTGTAATAAAAATCACGATAATGTAACATATAATTAGAAGTATACCACTTACACATGTTGTCTTGCATCTAGAAAACAAGATTCTTTGCTGTGGGCATGTCTGTAACACTTATGTTATCGTAATGTTTCTTAACACACAATTTAGATTGTGTAAAAAATTACAGCTTCTGTGATTTATTTAAATAATAATACTTTATGTCTACTACAGTATATATGTCAGCAATATAAAGAGAGCTCAGCTGACCCTAGACCTTTTCAAGTTTTAGGTGTTGGTGTTGTAGCAGCAATATTTATGGTTTTCGCATGTTTAAGAGACTGATGTCTTTCTACAATATGGGCTGAGAGTAGGCTACGTGCTTTATGAAATGTAATATGCAACAAAAAAGCAAAAAAAACATTTTTTCTATCAGTCAAACAAACTGCGGTCTGAATGATATAAAGCATTAGTTTTAAGGTTTTTATTTATTCTTCCCGACTGGTTTTTTGAGTGGGCAAAAATTGCATTTAAGTGTATGAATGACGGCAGATTCTTCGGTTTCAAAATAACAAGTTGGTGATAACCATATTACGGACAAACAAAATCAATATTTCAAGCATTATATGAAGCAAAATTAGCTTCTTTAGCAAACGTTAACTAGCTCATTCACAAGCTAGGTTAGCATAGCAGCAATGGAAACTAACCATATTTCTATATGTATATATTTCTTTTACAAATAACGCCAAGCTGTCTAACCACGGCTGCAAAAAAAACATGATCCAAACCAGACAACCGCCATTTTTAATTGTTTATCACACAAAAATATAATCACGTTAGCATGTTTGTTACTTACTGTTTTGTAGGGGCCGCCATCTTGCTTGACTAAATGTGAACAAGCCCCGCAGATTCGACACCATACTTTATTAAAGTCGTACACGAAGAGAGGCTGAGCTTGGATACGTTTCAGCTATCATGTATATAAGTATAATTACCCCAGACGAGACTTACACTAATCATTTTGATTATATTTAAATCAATTTAATAAATAGGGGTTAATTATTCTGTTACGAATGTGCGAACTTCCATTGAGTGAGCGGTGAGCAAGTAAACCAGCACATTGCTTATTTATTTATTTATTTCACTCAAATGCAAGGCACGCAAAGGAAACGTGTGTGGGTGTGATAGAAACATCTATCAGACATCATTTATTAAGTGCATGAATTTAGTTTAAACAAGCGACGAAAACAAAATGTTTAAATAAAATAGAAAAGACAAACAATAAATTATTGACAATTTCTTATAGAAGGTGTGGGCTAATGTTTTTGTCATGAACGAGTTTCTAAGTCTTTTTTGTACACAATAAACGACAAAGAGGGATTCATTAAACATATTCATTCTGTAAGATGATAGGATACTTATTTGGAATTGACGAAGGGAGGTTTTATACAAAGGAAGATAAAGACTTTTAGTTTGTCTAGTTGAATAATTATTGAACACTGAATCAATGACAAAAGATAAGGATAAATGTAAAAATGTTGATATCAAAAATAGTCAACAACTACAGTTTGTGGGAAAAGGGGGGTGCACCGAGTGCAACAGATTTAGAAAGAGAAGCTAATCTAACAAGCTGTAGTATTTAATAGAGATACGTTTAAAATGTAGCCTACTTGCCCAAATAATATTACAGTATGATAAATATGGGTAATTTAAACTGTAATATATATTTTTTTAAATCAAGTGTTGTTTACAAAATCAATAATTTTTCTTAAAATCCCAAGAGAGTTGGTGACCTTTTTCCAGACAAAAGCAGATTGTGATCAACCTGAATACCCAAAAAACATGTAAAATAAAATTTGATAATGTCATCATTGCCAATGTAAGTTATATAGGCTATGTTCACTGTTTTATTTCTTATTACCTGCAAATAAACTGAAAAGAGAAGTTTTGATAATTAAGATAATGTATTTTTATCTGAACCCTATTGGATAATATGTCCTTTAGACTCATAACCAAAACATATTGTATTCTATTACGAACATAGTTTCTGAGCCACCTAAAAACATTACCATGAAAACCATATTTAAACATCTTTGAAAGCTTTGAGAAGTCTAGAAATATGCCGATTGCATATGGTCCAAAGCTGTATTCTGTCAGTAAGTTCTAAAGTAAAGTAAGTTCTATATAAGTTGAATGATTTCTACGGAATCCATACTGGTGATTATAGATAATATTCTATTAGTACAAGTGTTTCAGTAGTCTTTTAAACACTTTCTTTTCCGAATACTCATGGGCAATAAAGAAATGAGTTGATTATTAGTAGTAAAGATCGTGGTTCACCTGATTTAAATAATGGACTAACTTTGGCTACTTTTAGATCAGTATGTTATTTACAGTGACTGTATACATAATTTGTAAATAAATTCTATGGTTATTCATCACTTACTTATGCAATATGAGCCTTTTTAGTAAATAGACGAAATACTGTGGTGTATAAAGCATAGCCCCCATAGACTGTAAATAATACTGGACGAACCCTGAGTGACGTATCCCGTCTGTGACGGAGGCTTAAAAAGAGTCCAATCGACGGGCGCTTCCATATTGGATTTGTTGTCTCAACCTAACTTGGATCAAAGAGGGATCAACCTAACGACAGCGTTAAGGCGGGACTAAAGTCCGCCGATGCTCGACCAGCTCGACGCTAGCTAACCGTCCACTTCACAACAAAGCTAACTCTGCTTTACATCACCCCCTACGGCTTTCCTGCTCCCACTCGTCCAGAGATAACTCTATAAACAGTAAGTTAACATTAAACTTTTCTATAACACAGTTACAACGAATTATCGTCATCCCAAATATATCATTTTAGTATTAAAACTACACTTTTTTTAAATATATAATTATGGTCATTAGTTATTTGTCACAGCAGTTAGTAGACCGGGTTAGCAGAGCAATACATTAGCATCGTTTTAACATACAATGTAAGAACCACTTTGAGGCTGATCTTTACAAATAAATTCTCCTATTGTGTTACAAATCATTGCTTGGGTGTAATTACATATTAAAGGATAAGAAGTCCGTTTTAAAACGATGAAGGAGCTTTGTTGTTGTTGTTAAACTACTGTTAGACCATAGACTGTAAATACATGAGAGACATCCAGAAGAAATCAATATTACAATGCATACAGTTCATGGTTGTTACTGTTCTGACTAACAGAGGAATGTCTGTGACTTATATTTACTGATAGCGATGTGGGTGAACATGACACTTGAAAAAGAAATGTTTTATATTTATCATAAGATATTTATTTTCTATAGAGCCCTGAAGTCCTGGAGTCTGTGGCCAGTGATGACGAAGGGTCAGCTGCACACCCCAAAAACTGTAGGTATTAGAAATGTATCTCAAGTCTGGCATCTATTATTATGAGTTGTGGCTACCTTGTTCAATATTATCCCTGCAGATGTGGCTAATAACAAAACACACCCTGAGCTGTCACGTGTAGTGAACTGTACATGTTGCCTTATCTGAGGCATTCATTGAACATTTTTGTATTTCTTCTATAGACAGTGTGAATTATTGGTGACAGCTATGTCCGTCCATGTGCCCAGAGAGCTGCAGAGACAGAAGAAGAAACCTAGGCCTCAACAACATCTGCATTTGTTGGTTCGGCTGGGGTGGACTTCGGTTGAAAGGCCTGCTTCCCTTCTTCAACAACTCACTGCGAGGCAGGTCTCCCCCGGATGGCCTGAGAGATGTAACCCACTTGTTCCTGCATCGATGGCGGTCTCCATGTTGGAAGTGCTCTCACCATAACTTTCAGTCAACCTAACGACAGGCTGAAAGCTGGAGCTGAGGCGGGTTTTAAGCCTCCTGACAAACCGTTACATCAAGCCCCTTATTGTGAATAACAATTATCCTTCATCAAATTGTTTTTTGTACCAAGCCGTAAACATGTTAACTTCTGGTGTAAAAACAGGCTTTTTTGAATGTGGTTTTTCAGATTAAATAAATATTTAAATGCACTCCTTTGTTTCTACTTCTGAGTATACATTTTAGATTTGAAATGACTAAAATGTGCATTAATGCTCAACTCAATAGCTAAGTTTTTACTTTTACACAACTTTTTACCAAATACTAACGCAGTTCATTTCTGAAAATGGGATGGAACAGAGTCATTGCAAAACATATGCCCTTAGACACAGCCCCATTCTTAAATCAAGATACATACAGAGTCAATACAATCAATAACTTGTGAATAAAAACACAGTTCAAAATGTCTTCCCAGATCAATATCACATAGTATCTGCTTTCTCCCATCTAAACTAGACAAAGGGTTTAAACATGTGAAGAAAAGGGTATGACTGCAAGTTGTTTGATGGAGAAATATTTTTATTGAACAGCTTCTTACACCACAATTGTTGTCAAGATGCAAACCCTCCTTCTCCTGAAGCTTGTGGAGCTCCTTGATGTACGGCCATCTGATCTGCTGGCCATCTTCTCTCAGCAGAACTTCGACTGATGAAAAGACTGAAGAAGCTTGAGCATGTGACATGGATCCAGGAGAGACTTTTAGTGCAGGGTCTCCAGGATGACAAAAAAAGACAGAAAATAGCAGTTATCCATTAAATCCATGTGTGTGCATTTTCTGTTTTCATCTGTGTGTAAGAGTGCATTTATAAATTCAACCGTGTACTACCCAGACAACAAAGGTATGAAGGTAATCAACATGGAAATGATTCTTTCTATTCTAAGATAAACCTTATTGTAATCAATCTACTGTCAGCTCTCTCACTCACTTGCAGAATGATATTCCACATACAGCCACAGATTTAGTGTAAGGAAACATGAAGGCATTTATTTGGTATAGTACTTCATCTTAACATGAAATAAATACTTCAATGAATTAAAGATAGATAGATACTTTATTGATCCCGAGGGAAATTCAAGCTAATATAATAACCGGTCCCAACTCTCTGTGAGCATTACAGTCTGTGGTGAACCATCGTGTTGGACCTTTAGTTTATAACATCACACAAACTCTTTCTTTTCAACATCTAAACAATTCAAATTCTAACATTTCAGACTTAGTTTAACCCTCCAGTTTATTAGTCCTGGATAGCTATCTATGTTTCATTAGCATCTGTGTCTCTTGATCGGCTAAAGTTAAACCATTGACCGTAAATAATGGGCTACACTGAGGCCAGTCGTACATAGATACCTACACCTCCCGATGAGTATGCAGTACATTTAACAATATCACTATATCATTAATATTTACAGTCTATGTATATCACCAAGCTAACGCTAAACAAGCTAGGACCGCAAAATAGACACCGTAATATTTACAGTCTATGATACCGACACGAGTATGCAGTTAATATAAAACTACTATATCACTTACCGAAAAATACTGAAGCATCACAGTCTTGGATGGTCTGTTAATCCAATTAATCGCACAGCAAGCCAGATTTGTTGCTAGACAAACACTCCACACGAAGAAAAAAAGTCCGACGGACCAAGCTAGTGCTGCTAGCCTCCTGCTATGATGAACTGCTTCTGACCTGAGACAGCTCAGCGCTGCAGCTGTCAATCAAATCTCCACAACCCTTATATGGGCATGACCGTTTTCCATAATAACAAAAAATCAGAGGAGTTAGAAAAAAATTCACCCCCCCCACAGTGGGAGCACATGATGCCACTAACTTATCAGATGTATTTCGTTTTTTGTACCAGGCTGTAAACGGGTTAATTTTTGTAGTGAAAACGGCCTTTTTTGGCTGGGGGCTTATGGAACTTCCGGTGCTTCTGGAGCCAGCCTCAAGCGGACAGTCGATGAACTGCAGTTTTTTGTACTTCCGCATTGGCTTCATTTTTTTGGAACGGAGGTTGCCGCTTGATAGCCCCTGATAAAAGTGCTTAACCCAATTGTCAAAAGTAACAATTGTAGATATATTTTGTTCTTTAACCACTAGATGGCGATGTTGCTCCAAAGAGTAACTCAGATGTAGCTCTGATAAAAGCATCATGATTAGCCAAGGCCCAGCCAGAGACCAAACATTCTTTATTAAATCCAGAAAAATTGTTTCTCTTCGCTTGAGTTAAGGAATGTCAGCTTTTTGAGGAGGCCACAATTATGAAATCAGCAACATGAAGTTCTTCTATAAAAGGTCACCTGCAGTGAAAGGGGCAAGTGATTCAAACTGAGATGGACATGCTGTCTGCTCCCGTTTAATTTACTCATGTCGTTTTTTATTTCCAATGCTGGCACCTGCTCTGTTCTAAAGCTGTGTAATTCTCTTAAATAAGATCAGAGAGCACATGGCTCACCTGTGATTAAAGCTGCAGCATTGAATTCCCCCTGCTTCTTCTGAGTGACTCTAAATCCAAACACTATTATCTCTGCCGTAATCTCCATCTCATCTCTGGCCTGACTGTTAATCCCTCTGGTACAAACAGAACAGCTGAAACTGCCTGATGAATGGATGGATAGAGTGGTGATGAAATAAACTATTGTATATATGGACAAAATAGATGTGGAGATTGAGAAAAGCCTTGAAAAAATGATGGAAAGACTTTAAGAATAGGAATGCTAAAGAGGAAGGACAGAAGAAATCTGTTTATATTGATAGTTGAGGGTTACATTCTTTCTATTTTTTCAAAAATGTTATTCATCATATATTGTTTTAGCCGGGCTTTAGGCATCCTACCCTAAATTTGTAATTTTATGGCAACTCAGTCAGCTGGTATTATTTATGAGGGAGGATAAGAAAGAGACACCAGATTGTTATTACAAACAATGATAGAGCATCTGTGCAAAACTGCATACATTGGCATCTGGGCTATGAAACATGAGCTGATGATACACCTTGCATTGGGTGTGTGGTTTGTGACAGGCAATGGTTGCTACTATCCGCTATCTGTATACCTCCAGGTAGGGAAGATGACAGTGTAGCAGTTCAGGTTCAGGCTAGATAACCTATAGGCAGGGGTGTCACGAGGAGTCCTGGGCCCCATTAAAAGATTTCCTTGTCTGCCCCATAGTTGGCCCCTGTTGTTGACCCTGCACAATTACTAGAACCACACTTACATTACGCTGATGGCCCATTAAAAGCTTTGAAAATAAAAACAACTGAGAGAGAAAGCATAATATAAACTCAGCAACATCTGTAGTCATATTTATTTTTATTTTTGTATTACAATGTTCTAAACATTTCATACATCAGCATATGTACAGAAAGGTACAGATAAGTACAATAATTATGATTATTAATATTATTGCATCATTTGGTATAATCAAATGATGCAATAATATTGTGAAAATGTGTTGAAGTATTTCTATTTGAAGCAATCTTCTTCTTCCTGCTCCTGTTTGTTCATGAACAGTGTATAAGTATGTTGAGAAAATATTCAAATTTTGAAATGAAATCTTTAAATGTCTCCTTTTATGAAAGGTTGGTTGCTGCTAGAGTTATTTAAGAGCTGTGTTACCTCTTTTAAATGAACATTTCAGACCTTCCAGGAGAGGATATGAGGGTGACATTTATCAAACAGGTAAAGGTGCTGATCTGCTGGAACCAGGTAAAGTTAAAAGCCTAATGATGATAATGATGATACTCACTATGTAATGTTTACCATTTGAGATTCATTAACTTCAGACTGCATTGCTATACTTGTCAATCAGATGTGTCGACTGACTGTTACGTTTTAGCTGTCGTCCTGAATTGTCGTCTGTGTCATTATGTCATGATGTGTCTTTATATCTTTAATTAAACCTGTCCTCCCGATGTTTCTTTTGTCTCTGTCGTAATACCTGCCATGACGTGCTGTCTGACTGTGTTGTCAGAATCAGAATCAGAATCAGAATCAGAATCAGAATCGGGTTTTATTGCCAAGTACATTTACACATACAAGGAATTTGTCTTGGTGTATTGGTGCAAAAACAGTTAACAAGGGAAATAAAGCCAAAATAGCAAGAACTTAAATAAACTAAAATATAAGAAGCAATTGCAAATATATAAAATAGAATTTAAAAAAATGTCAAATATAAAGAATGTTGTTTGACTTTTTTTTTTACTTTTTGTCTGACCGTGTCATTGTATCTGTTGTCTTCATGTGTCATCTGACTGTCATTATACCTGTTGTCCTAATGTTTTATCTTATTGTGTTTATATACCCATTGTTTCATTAAATCTTTCACGACTGTGTCGATATACCATTCTGTTTAATGTGTTGCCTGACAGTGTTACTATACATGTTGTCCTGATGTGTTGTCATACTGGGTTGATATATTTCGTCCTGATTTGCTGTCGTACTTTGTCATCCTGTTGTGTCGTCTGACAGTTCCACTATAAATGTCGCTCTGATTTGTAGGTTGACTATTTATACCTGTTTCCTTGGTGCGTTAATATACCTTTCATTATTCCTCTTGTCCTAATGTGTCGTCCGACTGTGTAATCTACCTGCAGTCCTGATGTGCTGCTGACTGTTTAGTTATACCTGTATTTGTAATCCTGATGTGTCGTCTTTTTTGCTTTTATACCTGTTGTTTACATTTTTGTCTGTCAGGTGTCAATACACCTGTTTTTATGGCCTACTCTTTTGTTCCATTCTGATGTGTCGTCTTATTGCATCCTTATACCTCTATTCCTGCCTGTATTCCTGATGTGTTGAGTAACTCTGCTATAATTCCTGTATTACCTGAGTGTTGTCTGACTGTCATTATACCTGTACATGATGTGTTATCTCACAGTGTTATTTTATCGTCTTTATGTGTCATTTCACCAATTGTTATACCTGTCCTACTAATGTGTTGTCTGACTGTATTATTATACCTGTCTTCCTGTTCCGTCACCTGTTGTTAAGCATTCAGCAGGTTTTTACTATTATCTTGAAAGATTTTATGGTTTTAATCAGTCCTCGTGAATGTAAGATTTTTTTTAACCTTTAGACCATTTTCAAAATCATGCAGAACATTCATTTATCATTTTTTCAACTTGTCAAATAATAATAGGCAATGACCTCATAGTATTTGAAAATGCTGCATAGGAATTTAGGCATACAGTAGAATATAATTACCTTTGGCTACAAAACTTAAGGATGTCATGAGAAAGTTGACATTTCTTGGCTTTTAAAAACATGATAGTTTGCATTTTGATAGTTCGCAAGGCTTTCCAATTGGCCTTATGCAAATGCATTGTCTTTGAGAATATTCATTTCAGGCCGTCATTTAAAAGGGCACTCAACCAATTTTACTCAACAAGTTCAGTTGATTTGTCATGAGGAGCACCACTAAGCCTACAGGCCTATATAGAATTATAAAATGTCTTCTGTGGCTCTGCAGAGAGCATTTAACAGTTTTTTTAATTTAAAGCATATGGAAGACATGAGCATTCAACAGGGATGTAAGATCTAGAGACACTTAAATGCAGTATATCAGGATAAAATGCTTCTGGCGTTTAACAGTAGTGGGGCTTAAACTCAAAATATTTTGACCTTTCGATTTATAACTATTTTTTTGACAGATGGGTAGCCCATCTTGTAAATCCCAAAACTTTACGGAAGAATATACCTTTCATGAATAGCCTATCCCTTTGTTGATTATTTGTATATTATTCTCCACTACATGTGCTACGTTGTCTCAGGTTTAGGCCCATTATTTTACTGAGGCACTTTCTATTAACAACTGCTTTGTTTACGTCCAGCACACAGACGGTTAATCGGGATTGACAAACTAAGGGTAGTTGCGCATGCGCAGGTGGCACTCACAGAGGAAATAGCCGGGGAGTAGTCAAATGTTCACGACCAGAGAGAAAGGGAGAGCGAGTACGAAAGAAAACTGAATTCCCTGGCTTAACGGGGGTTTCAAAGCCTCTAAACAATAATGCTCGTCTCTCCGGTGTCGCTTCCTCTCAGGTGTCCGCTTCCCGGTCGCTGAATGGCGCTGGTTACCGTGCAGCGTTCACCGACCCCCAGCACCAGCTCCAGCCCCTGCGTTTCGGTAAGAGCCGTCTTTTTGAACCCTCCTACACTGCCATCCCATCACCACGAAACCCAAATCTTTCAGAGATCGAAGGGGATTTGGGGCTTATTTTTCGCTGTCTTTCTCTCGACTGCTGACAGTCATAAAGTGCCTTGCCTTTGTACTCCTGCGCATGCGTGAAATATAGCCGCTCATCATTTTCAGTTAAGATATCAGTCCTTACTCGCCGCTTTCTTAACCTGTTTGTGTATGTAATGTTACAACTGACAGGAAAGACAACATTGTTTGCATAGTGATAGCACAGAGAGGTTTTATCTCCTGTTTTTTTTATTATATTTCAGTGTTGACATGTTTCCTCTATGCACATTTCCGCCTGTTCAAAGGTTCAATTGGCTCTGAGCTACTACCGCTAAGTAGTAGGTTATTTGCGAGATAAGAGTTTTCAGTGTAAATTGTTAGATTTTCCTACTTTTCTTTTTGACAGTTTATAAGTCTGCAAGCTAGTTTAAATATATTTATTTTGCTAGTTTGGAGTTGTAGTCCATCAATCTTACACGAATATGCCAGGCACTTCCGCTCGTAATAAGCGCCGTGTGACACGCATGAGGCCTATTTCCTTTTGCATTATTATTGTTGTATGGTGTGTTGGTATGTAAACAAGATTATGGACGTGTGTCTTCGTCTTTGTCTTTGTCTTTCTCGCAGTCTCCTCCCTAAACTCGGACCTGTCTGCATGTTCCTCTGTCTGCCTCTCTCTTCCTGTTTGTGTGTGTGTGTGTGTGTGTGTGTGTGTGTGTGTGTGTGTGTGTGTGTGTGTGTGTGTGTGTGTGTGTGTTTTAGTGTAGAGATGTCAGGAGTGTACACATGCAAAGTAGAGGAGCAGGTGATTTTAGTGTCGCCTTTTGCTCTGCCAGTTTTGGTTCTACTAAAGCAGGGAATTCAATAGGCCTACATTATGGGGAGGAAATATTGCACGATTTCACACAACGTGACACACTTCCTGTGTCTTACATGCTGATACTACTTCCAAGTGATGGATTTGGCAATGCTGGAGTTATCAACTTACTCAATGGTTATGGTTATTTTACCAGTAAAATTTGGATAAGAAGGATAACATCAAGTATAAAGTTTTGTGATTTTTTCTTTTTTAAATCACAACCTTGATGTATTGTGATCAAGCAGCAACCTGCAGTGTTGAAAATAAAGCCAATGTAGAAGTTCAAAAAGATATTGCAGTTCTTGACCATTAGTCCCGGAAGTCCCTTACACACCCCATGATAAAATGTCTGTTTTGACAGTAGAAATAACATGTTTCCAGCCAGATACATAAAAACTATCTAGGTCTGAATGGGTTAATGTATATCGACACACTATGTAAAGGGGGTGAAATCTTTTATAACTCACCTATTTTGATATGAGTTATGCATAATTAGGTGTGACCGATCTGACTGCAAGCGACGGCGTTGTAGCGGTTTCTCAGGAGACTAAAGGCCCGCCTCAGATCCAGCTCTTTTCCTTGTTGTTAGGTTGACTGAAAGTTTGACAGTCAGCATTTCCAATTTGGCAACCGCCATGGATAGGCTTCTAAAACAACCCTTTAGAAACCAATAGGTGTAGTCACTCAGGCTTCGTCCATGTTTATTTACAGCGTATGATTGTGATACAGTTTTTGATAAAACAACCAGATTACATTAACAGTTTTCCTTAACAATTGAATTTAATGCCTGGTAAAAAAGAAAATGTCCAAATGTCATGCGATGACCTTACAGGACCCAAGGGACAGCTTTCTTGAAATATATATATGCTGACAAGGTAATAATTGGCATTTTTTCCAGTCTAACTTTAAACTCAAATTACTTGATGTCCAAAATACTCCACAATAAAGAAAACCTGTTCCCCTGCTAGTTGGTGCAAGTACAAAATTACAGTTTGTGTTTTAACAATGTGTTATTTTCTACTCCAGACTGTGTCCAAAATCACAAACTACAGTCAGGTATGCTAGTCACAAATTAGTATTTCAACAGAGGATTGTGGCCTTGAGAGAGACCCTGTCCTTCACACCTTTTTGTTTTCTCAAAGAAAAACTGGTTCTACATGTAGGCATAATGATTACTGTCTCACTTTGTACACACACATTTTAGGTTAGTTGTTCTGACTGTCATCCAGGACAACTTAAAATGTATGAAACAAGAATATTTTAAAACATCAACAATGAGCCATCAGTTACCAGCAATCACAAGAATCAAAGGTACACAGTGATGTCTGTAGTTTTCCTCCTTTGAGTGATCATGTATGTTACAGACCTGCAGGAAGTCTTTCATCATGTAAGGAGTGTGAGCTGTAAAACTAGAGGAGGAAGATATGCATATGTGTAATTTGGAAAGGTGAGGCAGGCTGGGGTGGTGAAGGATACACGGTTTTTCTTGTGGAAATATGCTTTCAAGTTGCAACCCGCACACACATACAGTGATAACGCATTGCACAGACATCTCATTTCCTGTGTCTTTCTGTCATGTGATGTGTGTGTGTGAAGTCTCATGTAAAGTCTATCATGAGATGCCTGCTAGCTGTTCTCCCCCCCCCCCCCCCATTTGACTTGAACTTTATGTGGAACCTGTCCAGTGTTTATGCTTCATAAAAGGGTATTTGTAGGCAAAATAAGAACACACACTCTGCAGTGCACGCACTTGGAAACGTTTATTAAGCCTTTAGGGGTAGAAGTTTTTACCAGTTCTAACTTGGAGACTCCATTGTAGATGCTGTAACTTGTGACTCTCAGCACAGCACAGACTTGTCTCCAGTCCTGTGGATGCCTGCCCAGCCAGTTCAGTCGTGCTGCACATTTCCATAAGCTTTGGGAAAACAAGCTTTTCATTTTCATACATGCAAAATGTGTTTTCAAATCTAAGCAAAGGATAGATATGTCACAACATCGGACAGCATGCCACGGAAACTCTCAGTCTCATCACATGAGATGAAATGAAAACCACACAACATTACTATTACAGATTAATCCATATTTGTATTCTTAAGAAAGATATTCTCTTAGTCATTCTGCTGCTCTATGTGTATTTGAAACGTGCACCCTCATTACATAAGTAATCTAAATGATGTTGCAACACAAGTTAATACAATTATCGTCTTTGGAAGTCGAGCCAAATACACATTTTCCCAACAAGTGCTAACAAGGTTGTAATTATGGAGTCACAAAGAAGTGCTGCTTATATTTTCTCATTTTAAACAATTAATGAACGAAAAAAGGTAGAGAGCCTGAATTCAAAACTCTCTATGGAAACATTGCTTCCAGGGTCACATATTTTACATCAGACTAGGGCTGGGAAATTCATCGAGTTTCAATTTCAGTTAGGATGTTGTCCTCCCACGATCATAAAAACAAGATAATCGAGATTTAAAAATGACTGTGCTGCGCTCCGTGTTGCGCTCGTTTTGTACAAAGGTATTGTCATGTGTGTTAAATGTTTCAAAGAGGTTGTTTCAATTTGGCCACTAGAGTCGCCTACATCACCACAAGCTCAAAAACATTGTTTTTCACTTATTTAATTGAATGTATTGCTTGTTTTTCAAAGTGATTGGAATGCTAGTCTAGAGTGTTAAGTTCAATGAATAATTAACATGTGATGCAGATGTTGTAAAATCAATGAGTAATCATGTTTAGTTATTGTGATCTTGGTATCAATCAAAACTGATCGTGATCAAGATTTTTTTTGCCGTAATCAAGCGACCCTACATCAAGCTTTCAAGAACCGGCGTGATCTGTTTTAAAAACCTCTCGTGCTATTGGTTCTGAGAGCCAAGAGTGGAACCCTGAATTGGACAAGGTGACTGAGAGAGGATGGGCATGCCTCATCTTTGACTTTATATTGAACTGAATGAGTCGGGTCACATAAAAAATTATAACTTCTTAAAAATGTACAAAGTACCAAAAATGAAACTTATGTGTGCACTGCCCTTAATTTGCATTGACCGCATCTGAAATTGCTGTACATGATGAAAAAAGTGCAGTATGATTTACTGCATCATCTACAGAGAAACAAACATGTCGAGGCAGCCCTGTACAAGCTCTTCTTTTTCTCCTGTGCTCATTATTGTCTGTCGTCAACTTGTAATCCAATTCTTCCTATTATGAAGCACTTGATGGTTTGTCATGTTGTTAATGCCACTTAAGCCAACATACAGTGTAAACAAGATAAGAAGCAGGCATCACAAGATCAGTGCCAGAATGTGTTAAACTGCTGCTAATCCTTTGGCCCTCTCATTTAGCAAAGCTTCATATTATTCTCTGTCCTCATCTTCCTGCTTGTTTTTGTGTGTGTGTGAATATGTTATTCTCTGACCGGCCACACCTTAAAAAACAGACTGAGGTCATTTTCCTGGAGAGTGTGCAAATTGAGTTCATAGACTCACTGCACTGCTGCTTTCGGCTCAGACGTACTGAATAGTGTGTTGATGTTGTGTGCCATTTTCATTTGTCTTTGTGTGTGCGTGTGCGTGTGCGTGACTTTAGAAATACACAAGTAACTTTTTTTGTTTTTACCACAGTGGGGTTCATTTACATTTGTCTCACTTTTTGTTTGCTTCAAGTGAAACTATCGAGTATTAATCGTTCTGATGTTAAGATTGGCTTTGATTTGATGTTGGCTGAATTAAAACAGCACTTTTCTAAAACTACGTTTTTAAAGAACATTACAAAAAAAATCCATGCTGCAAAATTAACGTTTGACCCCGTGTGCAATTACCACTAACAGTTTATTCACGTGTTTGTTTGTCTCTATCATTGCAATTTGAGAATAAGTTTGAACATGTTTTCACTTTTCTGATCAATTCTGAATAAAAAGTATGATGTGTCAACATCAAAATAAAGTCCAATAATAAACACTGACACATTTTTAAAGGTCATTTTCACATTTGTCTCTGTAGGAGTCCGGTAGTGGGGAGGATGATCGTCGCTCTCAGCCGAGGAGGTAAGATATTGACAGATATTGTGCACTATCACCCACTTCTTTGTCTCACGTTCCACGTTGATGACCTGTGAATTTAAATGAAACGTCTTCCTTTTACCTCACAGATATAATTTTCAATGGGATTGGGACTTCAAAAACCTGTGTGTAATGTTTCAAAAGTCTAGTTCCAGGCCCTAATGGTTAAAAAGACAACCAGAGCATGAACCGAAGTGTCAGAGGACACAGGGTCTGTTATGTTGCTGCCTTGACTTATGACGCGACATACCTTGACCTAGACAAAGTGGGGAGAAAATAGACTTCACTTAAAGGAGCACTTGATGCTTAATCATTAAATATGTCTGTCCCTCAGGGATTTCCTTACTGATACAAAGAGCTGCTGTGCTATTGTGGTGACACAATACTGCGCTGTCCCTCGTTGCTTTAGGCATTGAACTGGAGTCGGGAGTCTGGTTTATCCTGTTTCATTCAACCACACTTCCAACTGGTGTTAGTCCACCAATAATAAGCAATTTCCTGCCACTGCTTCTGTGTTTATTTGTTCTACCTTCACATGATACCATTGACATTTAATTGCAGTAACACTCACTTTTCTCTCTTTGTTGTATTTGGCCTTTCGATAATTACATCCTGAGATCCTCTCATGTTAGGTTATTACCAGTAGATCACTGACTGTCCATTAGAGGGCAGTATAGGCATCCTGTGAGTCAGGTCTGGGTATGTGGGTCAGGGGAGCTGCCCTGCTGATCCAGAGAGGATTGCTGGCCCCTCCCAAAGTTAAGCGCCTGTGTGTCCGTCTGGTCATTGGAGCTCTTAGGCTTCCAACTGAGAGGGCTTTCTGTATTTGTGCAGCTGGGAGTGAAATCTATATTCACATAGTGTGTGTGTGTGGGGGGGGAGAGATTTGTGTGGACACAGAGGAAGGTATTGTCTCCCATAATTTTGATTTACAGTAAAATGTAATTCAACTCTTATCCTCAGTTACTTTTTATTTAAACTCTTAGGATATTTGACAATAGTCCTAAATGATTCCTATTCAAACGGAGGCTAAATGGACCATTTTCAGCAGAAGTCTTGGATGCTCTGATGATGTTTGATTTAACTGAATTCTGTTTCACTCAAATATGCAGCATCATGACTTTGTTACTTGTAAGGACATGTTGGAGCATGTTGTGAAGGAGCACTTACTTATATATAAATATCTAGTTGCTAGTCAGGGCTGAGCCTTGTCTTGTCTCCAGAGTAGCCTCAAACCTCTTTGAATGTATATTTAGATCAGGATCTGTTTCTATTATACTTGGTTTGTACCGGTCTGCAACTCTGCATATACATAGAAGTATTGTGATTTACCATCATATGCACGGTAGAGAATCGTAAGGCGTTAAGATCGGTCAATTTTCTATTGGTTGAATTTGTCTGTGTGCTGCCACTGGATAGATTAGGAGGAGGAAGAAATGGTTCAACTCAATTAGGTAAACCTCAGCTACATCCTTAAGAAATGTAAACAGACTCGATCACCTGAAACTCAAACAGGCACCTCCTATACTATGATCGTGATCTGTTAAGAACACTCACTAGCTATTTAACACTCAAATATAGTTTGTGATGTCAGCTGGACACATTTACAAATCACAATGATTGTATACATTTGTGTTCGTTCAGTAAACGTGATGAACCACCTACATATATTTTTTGTAGGATAAACATTGAATTGTGGGTAAATGGAAAGGAAACATCAAGGACATATTTTAGGTTCTAATCCTGTCATCAAAGTCCAACTTGCAGGCTACTGTAAATGGTCACTGTTGGCAAAGAAGCAAAACGGTTCAATAGATGTGAGCATGCACACTTAAGTGCTGAATTAATGATCCAAACTGCTGACGTCGGTGTTATAGAGGTAAGCAGCTGCAGCAGGGCTCATCTCTCACACAGGTAGTGGCATTCATTCAGACCTGAATAAGGCTTCAGTGATGCAGTGTGCCTGTCTGCATAAGCAGTGCCTACTGCAGTGCTGCTGATTAAAGTCAGTGACATCAGCAGAATAGTGACGCCAGCTAAAGCAGCAACATTAATGGAGGACCTGCAGATGAGAAACTAAAGGGAAAAAGTGATTAAGGTATTTTAAGTCTTTAGAAGAAGAAGAGTAGTCCTTGCCTTTGAAGTAATCCTTTATTCAGATGAAAAAAAACAGTGACGATGAATATTATTACCTACACATTTCCATTAACCTTCAAGTTTATTTGTGTGGCCCTATGAATCCCCAATAGATATTTAATGTGTGGGGAAAAAGATTATCTTTAATGAATCTCTTTAGACACTGGATATGACTGCAGAGTCTGTAGGCAGTGAATAGATTTTTGGTATTGGAAATGTTGATGTCGTCCTTTCAGTATAGACAGATTGGTTGTATGAAGGACAAGTCAGAACCAATCAGCTATCATCTGATAACAATTTAGCATTTTATTTATCACCTCAAACAAATATTGTGCATATGGGTGCAAATGACTGTAAACAAATGTCCCTGAAGTTCATCTACATTACGGGATCCAATGATGTTGGTTGGACTGTAAACGATGATCAGCAAAAGGAAGAGGAAGTCTGTGCCCTGATAATCCAAAACAGTTGACTTGGTATCAGCTGGCTACACCAGAAGCCCTGACATATTGGCTATCATCAGAAAGTAGCTGATAAGTCAGTAAAATATACATGCAAGACTCCACTGAAGTGTGTGTGTGTGTGTGTGTGTGTGTGTGTGTGTGTGTGTGTGTGTGTGTGTGTGTGTGTGTGTGTGTGTGTGTGTGTGTGTGTGTGTGTGTGTGTGTGTGTGTGTGTGTGTGTGTGTGTGTGTGTGTGTGTGTGTGTGTGTGTGTGTGTGTGTGTGTGTGTGTGTGTGTGTGTGTGTGTGTGTGTGTGTGTGTGTGTGTGTGTGTGTGTGTGTGTGTGTGTGTGTGTGTGTGTGTGTGTGTGTGTGTGTGTGTGTGTGTGTGTGTGAGAGCCTTGGCTGTACTTTGTTATGTATATGCTGTTGTGATTGCTAAGGTGACCGTCTGTGTGTGTAAACGTGGAGACAGACGAGCTACAGACGAGTGTCCGGTGTCTGTCTACATGTCACAACCACATCCTTGCTTTTGCTGCTCGTCATTGGACAGTGTGAGTTTCAGCAGTCAAATGAGAAAAGGGTAAGGTGGAGAGGAGATGGCTCCAACACCACTGAACAATTGGGTCGCTGTGGACCACTAGGACTACCTGACACATAGCAGACTGAGAACAGGATTATGATCCTCTAGCCCTACATGTAACAGATGAACAAATGTGAAAGGATAGTGAGATTAAGGTGATATTTTGGGAGGTACGTGTGAGGGACAAAAAAGTCTCAGATAATGAGAAAGCAGCTTAATGACAAGAGAGGAGGCTGTGGTGAGCCGGGACGGTGAGGTGTAGATTGGGTGTCTGTCAGATTAAAATTCACAGTGAGACTGAACTGTCGCCTTTAAAATTTTCAGTAAGTACTTGACGTTGTCAAACCAGACAAACATACACCATACTTTATGTGTTAACGTGTTCAACGGCCTGTGACTCATCGGACTAATAAAAAGGCATAATCCTGCCCCTAAAGATCACTCAGAGGAGGTTAAAGTTTTTTACACCATGAGGTTATTTCCCCTATACTTGATCCTGCTGCTAAATGAAACCATCTAACTACTTGATCGAGGATTTTATACCGGGTAACACACTACTGCTACACATTTGTGCAGTATTACACAAGCATCAGATGTACTTAGCAGAAAAATAACACTGCGGTTGTTTATCTTGTCATGAATTGGCAGTCAGGTGGTGGCAACACAGTCACCCTCAGTTTGAAATCAATCCTTAAACTGAAACCACGAGGGTTCAAAAAGAAACAAGCAGCGTAACCAAGTTCAAGGTCAAGTTTCTCTCCAAGTCCCCCCTGATATCTTCTTTTTGATTTCTCAATCCTTTTTCCGTTGTTGTTGTTGTTGTGCTGTTGCTGGAAGCAGCAGCACTTACGGTGTCAGGTGTCGCTGCTCTGGTAAGAATTTTCCCCAAAGTTTAAAGAGGTAGAGTTGGTTACACAACTTTGTCACCTTTCCTCCTACAGCAGGGTTCAAACGACACAACTGTGATCAGTGTGTTTGTGGCCAGAACTCTCCAGAGGATCTTCCTCTGGTATGTGGAGTAATAAATGCTTAATCAGGAGAAATATTGTCATGGATTCATTTCCATGTTTCTAACCCTGTTTTCAACATGAGAGAGTATGAAATGTTTTCTGACAAAAAAGCATCTAACCTATATGTGCTCTCATGACAGATAAGGACTCTGTCTTAGAATCTGCTTGGATAAAGAAAAAACATTTCATGTTGTGTTGTTGTTGTTTATGAGAGTGAACTGAAAGATAACCAAAAGTTAGTTTAGTATTTGTCAATCTAAAGAAAGTGGTTATAGGGTTGCTTTGTTAGTGGTATCTGGCTGTCACGATGGAAAGCAATTGCACAACTGAATATTGAGTTTCACACAGTCGAGATGTGATGGAAAAGCTGGTGCTGAAAGATCCTGACAACAACTTTGTCAGACCTAGTAATTTGACTGGAATGATCCTACAGCTTTTTTAAGCAAAATAAAGATAGGGCTCCACCTGCATAACTTAACAGTTGACAGAAGCTGTGAGTAGTTTGAGCTGGTTATGAGAAAGACGGGAATTAATACTACTGATGTACTTTTATGACCTACAAATTAAATGGGACCATCAGAGAGAGGATTGATTATTTGTATATTTAAGCCTGAAACCACTGCTGTGGTTGCCAGACAGTCAGCAACTGCAAGCCACTGTAACAACCCATGTTTACATTTTCCTCTGAAATAATTTGAGGTGAGTGATATATTTGAATGTTAAGAAAAGCAGGATGAGATTTTTTGTTGTCAAAAAAAAAAGAAGACATTTTAAGTACAGAAAGGTAGAGCGATAAGAGTTCCTACCTTGTCCACAGGGGGGCGCCAAAATCATCACACACCAAAAGTTCCTCACAGGAGCTTTAAAATGTTACTGCTATCATTTTTGTTTAACTTGATTAACCAGAGTTATGGAAATGATGGCATAAAGTAATTTTAAATGTAAATGTATGATTAATGATGTTAGCTGCTTCCATATCATGTTTCCTGTTTCATTCCTCCATCTTTTAATTCAGCTGGTCTCTCAATTTGACCTCCCTATGATTTGTGCCAGGAACCAGGATGGTAACCCTCTGAATAGGGATGGGACAAAATGTTGGTACAGCAATATATAGTTGTCCTGACTGGTGTAAGACAATTATCACTGCTGTATAAAGTATCATTTCGTATCATTTAATACCCTGTGATTCCCACACCTGCATCTTAATTTGCCTTTATCTTGCACATGTGCAAATGTCTTACTCTGTCATCTTCTCATATCGCACATAGCTGTTTGTCTCCTATGAAACACTTAAGCAAACACTGATGGATTATTTGAACCCAAATCCTGGCCTTCTTCTTAACCTTATAAAGCTGTTTTGATGCCTAAATCTAACCAAAAGTGGCTGCAATCACAGCCTTAATCATGTTTTTATGGCAGTTTAATTAAGCATAGGCAAGGCACCAAAACAACTTTTAAAACATCTTTAGCCTAATTACTGATTCAACTTTGAGTTTTAGTAACTCAAGTTTCCTATGAAAAGTTTATATCAAAAATAATTCAAAGGACTCCTTCACACAGGCAGAAACCAAAGAAAGTACTGGAGCACACAAATCACTTACGGCCCATTTATTAAGGTGCAAAGGACTGAAAAGTTGTATGTTTCAGCCGGTCGTCCACCCTGGCCTGATCTTTATATTTACTTCTAGTTCATAGTTACAAAAAAAATGTGACACAAATGATACAAATCAAGGAGGAATTTCTGAAAATTAGAATTGATATCTTAACTTGATACTTATGGTAGCAACAGAAGGATTACTTCAATTTTCTTCTGAGATACTAGGCAATAAACTGCCAAATCATTGCATACAAGTGCATGTGCATACATCTCACCTCTGTCTGTTTAGTAAGCCATTTTTTTCTGAGTTAGATCTGAGAAAAGTTTAAACTAAATTACTAGAAAAATCTTAAATATCACAAGTAACATCTTGATGTCTTTGTACTGAAGCCTATAGTAATACATTTTGGAATAATACTAGGCCTATCTGTCGACCAGCATTTAATCACATTAACTTAGTAATCAACATTAACATTCGTAAAAGTTTTTTGTTTTATTGATTTACCTTTGACTTTGAAAAGAATCTACTGGTAGGCCTATTTAGAGATGTGTCCAAACGGTAATGTTGTGGTTGGTGGCTGTCATGCGTCACCCCCTCCTCACATTGAAGCCCATTGAAGGCACAGGATCCCTCGTACAACCGTCGACACACCGCTGTGTGCGCTGATTGGACCATACGTGTCTCCTCCCCTCAGCGGCACTTTTACCGCAGCCTGCTGCAGACAAATGGGGCAGTACCACTGAGCAGATGTTATGAGGCACCTGCTCTGCCACAGCTTGTGCTAAATATGTCAACATATCTGCCTTTTCTCAATATTAGCCTACAGTACCGTGTTTTATTAAAAATCTTCATTATCGATTTTCGATAGAAAAAAAACGTCAGATTAGTTCTTTTCAGATTAGTATCGCTCGACGAGCTTTTGTGTTTTCAAGTCCTCGGAGTGACCCCACCGCCCCACACTTCATCGTCAGTCCGCCTCTGTGCGCCCTGTCGCCGCGACTGGAGCAGCCATGCCTCCCGGTGTTGAGACCGCGCCTCGGAGCACATCCGCCGGCTGTTTCTGCGCCTGCTGCGGGGAGCAGATGAGACCTTATTTCACCGAGAACTCCGTGATATCTCTGGGGGACATTTGTCAACTGTAAGTTTACTGAATACACTCTGCTGAAACCTCCTGGCTTTCTGTGTGACAGTAGCATAACTGTGATACAAAGGAAAATCTCGGGGTTATTGTACTTTCACTGTGTGATAGTCTATCAGAGTTACATTAAGTTTGTATCATATCAGTCAATGGTTGAACAGCTCTTCTTATTTACTAAACCCACTTGGTCAAATCTCCTGACATCCTCTTTTGACATAGTTTCTCATTTAACCTGCTTTGGAGTTTTTAGTAACAATGGTACAGTATGACCATAGACTGTAAATAATACGAGTATGACACATGCATGCAGTTTTCCCATGATTTCTTCATGGGAAGGATGTGACAGCACAGCAGCAGCAGAGTCACTGTCCACAGGAAGACGTTTCCTTCCTTTTGCCCCGAGTCAAATGCCTCCCAGATGACACACTTATCTACTCACATGCAGTCTTCTGTCTTTGCTGTTCTTGTACCAGGCCTATGGATTTCCCCCCATTCAATCTTGTGGGAGCACAGCTGAAAGGCTCACGGTGTATCCAAGCAGAATCTTTTTGAGAATGATAGGATGTGATTAAACTATCAGCTGAGGGAGAACACGTTCTTGGAATTGGCATGCAAATGCCACCTGTGTGTTTGACCTACAAAGTTAGTGCATCGTTTGTCTGTATTTACTCTTTATTTACACTTTCATGAGACATATGTCCATTATTTACATTCGGCAAAAGAGTGCTAACTCAGCTGTTAGAGGTTATAGGACTGAGGCTCCTTTCAGTAGATGCACAATGCGGTCTAGCAACTACATGAACAAATCTTTTTTTAAATCATTTGGTTTGTGTTTAGTTTCAGCATCCTCGACTAGCTTCATTAAATGTCTGTTTATCCCTTTACTGGCCATCAAGGCTTTTTCCATGATTATATGACAATATCCTGAATAAGAGGTGGTGAAATATGTCAATATGTCTCTGCTACAGGAAGGGGTTTTCAATGTTTTGTATGATCTATATTTATGTACTTTTTAATTCTCTTGTAACTGCAGGACAGAGTCCAAGAGAATGTTCCCTTTGGGGACATAAAGTATATCTTATCTTATCTTATCTTATCTGTTTCACTTGTCCATTCAGAGTTTCACTAGAAGACTCTTTGATGCTGTAGCACTAGATCCAGTTTTTTTCAGAAGGGTCACAAATTGAGAGACTTTGAACTTCACCATCAGAGAAGTTGAGTGGGATACAGATGTGGGATGAGACTGTGTTAGAATAAAAACAAACATAACATCGAATATAACATGGTGTGTGATATCCTCCATCACAAATATTTGAAGTCTACTTTCTAAATTTAGAATGTTTTTTTTAAGTTGATAGACCTGTATTACTGTTCCTCTCGTCCTCAGAGCAGACTAAAGACGACATCCTGTCTGGTTTTCGAGCTTCCTCAGCGTCAGCCACGACTTTTATTCATTGCCCCAAGTCTTAAGTGACAAATTTGGACACCGAGTGAGCAGTTGCGGGTGTTGTCAGTGAATCGGCATTCAATCAGTTGTTACAAAACACAACGAGTTGTAATTTGTAACAGGAAAGTCTACTGGTTTAAGAAAAAATAAATGAGTTAACATTTCCTTCTGTCCTCTCTGTTGTCACCCTGTTGTTAGTTGTACCCCCCGTCATTTAATGAACATGTCCAGTTCAGTTAAGCCGGCATGTTATTGGAGACAGCTGCTGTTTGCTGCAAACCTCACAGTGGAGTCAGGTCCTGAGCTCATAAAGGCACACAAATCTTCCTGTTATAGTTCAGCATATGATGTTTGTACAGGATGTCATGTGCAATTTTTTAAGATAACACAAGATTAAATGGGCAATATTGAAACTCATTCAACGTATAGATGAATAAATCCTTCATAGTCTTTACATTAGCAGATGTTTTCATGCTGAGGAACAAACACTCCTGCTCCATACAGTGGGGACTAAAAAAAACCCACTCCAGAACTCCACTGTAGTGTTACAAGGACAGTGCTAGGATAGTTTGTGCTATAAGTATCACAAAATAATAAAAATATAAATTTCCCTGAGCCCACAACAATGTCTATTGCTCGATCTTCCCTCCAGGATTAGTTTTTATCATTTTAAAGCTTTTTTTCACTCACCTTCTCTTTTCTCTCTCTCTCTGTCTGTCCAGCATCAGCGAAAGTTTCCTGACAGTTAAAGGAGCGGCTCTGTTCCTACCTCGAGGAAATGGCTCCTCCACGTCTTCCACCTCTCGCTTCTCACAGCTACGGAGCAAACATGCAGGTGTGGCTTTGTCACAACAACAAACTGTTCGACTAAATCAGTCGTTGTGAGTTTTGGTGAATCTTGAATCTGATGAAAGCCATGTTGTATCCCTCTCCTCCCACTAGGAGACATCCAGCAGCATCTGCAAACCATGTTTACTGTCCTCAGACCTGAGGACAACATCAAACTGGTGGGTAGAGACAAACTTTAGTCTTAAGATTGTCCTTGAACTTTCAGGACTTTAACTTTTGTTTTCCCTGCTCCAGGCGGTTCGTTTGGAGAGTGTTCACACTCAGATCACCCGCTACATGGTGGTTGTTTCAACCAACGGTCGTCAGGACACCGAGGAGAGCGTGGTGTTGGGAATGGATTTCAGTCCTGTAGATAGGTGAGACAGTCACATTCACACAAGCGCATATGTGCCCCCCCCCTGTTCTGATAAGGAGCATAAAATGGTAATCTGTTTCTCCCCTTCCAGCTCCTGTTCTGTTGGTCTGGTTTTGCCCTTATGGAGCGACACGTTGATCCACCTGGACGGAGATGGGTAAGAACAGTTACAACATGCTTTAATGACAGAGATAAAAAAATATTAAACACCAGGCTGACAATAAGGCTGACTGTCTATCTTTATTGAACCTCTTTCCTCTGTTCTCCTTCTCTTCTTGCTTCCAGGGGTTTCAGTGTGTCAACTGATAGCAGGGTGCATGTATTCAAGCCCGTTTCTGTGCAGGCCATGTGGTGAGTCATACCCCATTCACCACACGACTTGGTAGACATGGATATCTACTGTGTATCTTCCATTTCACATCATTGTTTGCAAGTGTTCATCTATTTAAAGCCATTAGTTTAAAAGTATCTATTTTGGTCATGATTTCCCCTTCATCTCCTGCCTCTAAAAATCTCCTCTTACTCTCACTCTGTACTCTCTCACAGGTCGGCCCTGCAGTCACTCCATAAAGCATGTGAGGTGGCTCGTTGTCACAACTACTTCCCAGGCAGCTTGTTCCTCACCTGGGTGAGCTACTATCAGAGCAGGGTCTCCTCCGACCAGGTACGCATTAATGAGTGGAATGCAATGCAGGATGTGCAGTCACACCGTGCCGATTCGCCAGTGCTCTTCTCTGACATGTAAGTATATATTTTAACTTTTCAGTCTCTTCCTCCTTTTTTCAAAACATTTTCTAGAAAATATGATCATAATATTCATTCTGTACTTTTAGGGTGTTAACAGTAAAGTATGAAAAAGTAGAAATAGAATCACTATTGTTCCATTTGGGTGTTATACATACTGTTCAGTGCCATATAGTAGTGTGATCAGACACCCTCATGTTTACATAAACATACAAAAACGACAACTTGAACTTTCTTCCTATATTCTATTTCAATGCCATGTTGTTTCTGCAGACCTACAGAAAGAGAGCTGACTGAGCGGCAGATCAAATCCAGTTTAAGGGAGATCATGATGCAGAAAGACCTCGAGAATGTGACCTGCAAAGAGGTGAGTCAGGGATCTGGTGCTGGAATCTAATGCACCCTGAACAGAGGAAGTGGTCAGTGAAAGTCGAAAAGCTTTCTATCTTGTTTTTTTTTTTTGCGACAAATTGGATCCATGGTTGAGATTTTTAGTCATCAGTGTTGAGCTTTCAAAAAAAAATACTGCCTGCAGTCAATCTTTTTGATTTGCTGTTTAATATTTTATCTATGTGTTTGTGTTTTCCTCAGATCCGAACAGCACTGGAAATGCACATGACATGCAACCTGCGTGAGTTTAAGGAGTTCATCGACAACGAGATGATTGTCATCCTGGGCCAGATGGACAGTCCTACGGAGATCTTTGATCACGTCTTCTTGGTAGGTTGTCGCAGTGTGTAGTTGCTCCTGTCCACAGGATAAGGAACAGCAAGAAAACTGAATCACACATTTATAAATAAAACCATTCAATAATAGAAAATGTCTCAGCTCTTAGATGTTAATAATTTATCATCTATCTCAAGTAAATTGCATGAACATTTCTTGTAGTTCTTGCCTAATCTATGTCTGGGAAACTGGCAAAATATGAGATAGTCTGGAGTAATTCCTACAAATTTTAAGGTACTTTGTTCTTGTTTGGGTTGGAGTGCTCATTGGATGTCAGGACAGCCTGCTACGGGATTAAAGCATTATGAAAAGCTCAGTTGAAGGCTCCGAACTAGTCTGAGGGTTGCTTTTGTTTCCTACAGGGATCTGAGTGGAATGCATCCAATTTGGAAGAGTTACAGAAGAGTGGGTAAGTAGGGGGGCTAAAACAACAAAAGCCACTATACAGTACAAGATGTACTAAAGTCAATGAAAAACCTGTGTTATATAATAAGACCTAACAAAGATTTTGTCTGTTATCCAAACAGGCCGTGTGTAACAACATCACATCCAATAATCTCTCTCATGTTCTTCACCTGCTTCCTCTTGTTCATGTCTCTTTCTTTCTCAGGGTTCAATACATCCTGAATGTAACGAGGGAGATCGATAACTTCTTCCCTGGTGTGTTTGAGTACCACAACATCCGTGTTTACGATGAGGAGGCCACAGACCTGCTTGCTTATTGGAATGACACCTATAAGTTTATATCTAGAGCCAAGTGAGTTTTGCATGACATGACTTCCTCTTCCTCAGATCATCTTGTTTCAGAAAAGTATCATTCTTCCAGTTACCTGAATTTAGCTACTGTTGAGAAAATGACTCAATCAGAACTTCTGACAAACTTTGAAAATATTAGGCTGACGTGTGTGTGCTCTATTCTTCTTGTCCACTCCAGGAAAGCTGGATCAAAGTGCCTGGTGCACTGTAAAATGGGTATAAGTCGCTCTGCTGCCACAGTGATTGCTTACGCCATGAAGGAGTACGGCTGGGACTTGAAAAAAGCATTCGATTACGTCAAGGAGCGTCGAACTGTGACCAAACCTAATCCCTCCTTCATGAGACAGCTAGAGGAGTATCAGGGCATACTGCTGGCCAGGTACTCACTTTTTTTATTAATCTGATATATTTCAGGGATGTGTGTGATTTGTAATTCATCTAAGTTGCATTAGGCAGGTAGTCTGTACTTGTGTTTTTATTTTATTTTTGACCTTTTTTACTGAGAACATTTTGTTGCTGTGGCTTAGAAGAGGTTTAGGAGATCTTCGCTTTGGGGGCCGTGCATTTTATATATTTCATTTATCTGTGAGACAGGATATAGAAGATATTAACCTTAAAAAAAAAATATGTATCTGCATGTTTAGTTCCTGAATTTTGTCTCAAATTGGTAGGTGTGAAATGAACAGACTTTAACCCAACCCCTTTGTCACCTTCCTCCACAGCAAGCAGAGGCACAACAAACTGTGGCGTTCTCACTCTGACAGTGATCTATCTGAGGCCCATGAGCCGCTGTCCAAATCTTACGCCCAACCACACAGCCTGGGTCACTCTGACCCACGTAACCAGGCCAGCAGCACGCCTAGTCCTTCTGTGAAAGAACTGCTGGAGTCACTGGGGACTCCAACCAGCAAAAGCAAAGCAACACACTCCACCAGCCAGCCTGATACTGGTATCCAGTGCAACAAGCTCAGATTTTCAGCCCCTGCGGGAGTGGTGACATCAAGCCTCGAGGCCCCTTCTCACTCTGCTGTGGTGCAGATCAGCAAGCTGGGATCCCCCTGCCCTGAGTCAACAGCTGGATCCGTGTCTCCCTTATCTCCCCCTCTTTCTAATGGCTCATGTGACTCTGAGGAGCAGCCGTCATCGCCTCCCCTTTCCCAGCCGAGGGCCGCCACTGTGGTGCCAGAGCTTCAGAAAACAGACATGGTGACTGTTGCACAAAGTGTTTTAGTGGGCCAGCCTCACCCGCCTCCATCCTTCCACCACCTCCCCCTCTCCCCTGCTCCATCCCCAACTCCAGCCTGCATGGACGAGGTTGGCAAACCACAGGTGCTGTCCTGCTCTCTGCCTGTGATAAAACCCATGCTTGTATCAGTGCCTGAGCCCATGACAACACAAGCACCAAGCACACACCAGGCAGGACCCCAGTGTCTGTCTGCACCAGTGCCTGTCAAAAAAACAGTCTCTGACCAACAGATGTGTATAGTAGCCCCTTCTTCCTCCACTAGCGATTTTATCAGCTACCCCAGTGCCATTCCACAGGACAGTGAGATGTTGTTTGGACACAGTGCAGACCACATTAACTTTTTCAGTGCCAGGGAAAAGTTTAAAGGAATGAGTCAAGATGGTAAAAGTCACTGTGCTGCTGTACAGCAGTCGCCCCAGCCGAAGACTTGTGGCAAGGAACAGCAACCTCCACTTCAGGAGGTACCGATTAGTGGCGGGAAGGAGGAAGGAAAATTTAAGGTAAGACTTCTGTCTGTATAAAAATGTGAAACTGCTGCACTTTCATTTAACTTTCCCAATCAACATTGTCGAAGTTTTGGTCACAGAGATCCTTCAAAGCATCTCCCAGGTCTTTAAATGTGATGTTTTTCTGCTGATTTAATAATAATAATGACTTTATTGATTAAGTGCCTTTAAATACAGATGTTTACAGAAGTACTTTGACGGCCAAAGCAAAGTCAGAAACTTTGGACGATAACAGTATAAACATTCAACAGTCAGACCAAACAGGGAGAACTTTAAAACATTTGTTTTACTTATTTTTATTTGTAAAGGGACAAATGTGGAATATTCGACATGTTGCCATTTGATGCATTGTACCAGATTTAGCTTAGAGCTAGTTTACATCTGCAGTCACTTGGCAGGTCAAAATTAAATAATAATAAAATTATTTAAAAAAAACTATAACAATCTTAGCAGAGTATCCCAGAGCTGTTCATCTCTCTCTCACACACACACACACACACACACACACACACACACACACACACAAAAGGTAAATGCTGAAATGCAGTAATACAAGATCAGTTGTTCCAGATTTGAGTGTCTTTCAGCAGATTTTCAGTTTATTTTTAAAGCTGCTGATAGAATCACAGTTCTTCATATCGTCTGGCAGAGCGTTCCACTGACTTGTTGCTTTCACACAGAAAGCTGACTGCTCAAAGGCAGAGCGACGGAAGGTTACAAAACAATCTCTTGTCGAAGATCTTTTTGTAGATTTTAAAGGTGCACTATGTAGATTTGGTAGTGAAATTTGAAAGTTGGAAGAGTGAAACAATTCTATGCTATATTTTGTGAACTAAATACACAAACTTTATTGAAAGGAAAATGGGTCCCTGAACACTGTCTGGAGCTAAAAAGCTACCAGGAGAGTTTCGGTCTCACTGTTGTGGGCCCCCCACCATCACATCTCTCGTAGCATTTTATCTTCAAACAGTTCCAGGGACCAAATTTTCCTCTGAGGACAGTTTGTGTTTGGAGTTATGAACATGTATCACAGAATCTGTACACTTCTCTAACTTTCACATTTCTCTACCAAAACTCCACAGTGCACCTTTAATGACTCCTCTGAGCAAAAGTTAAAATTCAACAAAAGGCAAAAACAAAATCACTACAAGTATTCATGCAAATAAAAGGTATAAAAGTGATAACACAGGCTGAGATTGAAAAGCAGTTAAAGCAAGAAGGAATATAAATAAATAAAAAAATAAAAAGATAAAAGTGATGGTGGAAAGATTATGAGAAGACAGCACATCAGACCAAATATAACATGAAGAGATTTGGAACAGTTGGAAGAATATATATATATATACATAAACATAGAAAAAAAATATATATTTATATATGTAAATAAATAAAAGCAACAAAGGACAGTAAGAATGGACAAGAGTACTTTGAAAGAGATGAATAGATTAAGAGCAGTAAATAGATCAAAGGAAAACAAGAGATAAAATGCATTTAAAAAGAAGTAAGGCAAAATGAGATAAAATGGTAATCTTTAGAATCTTGTTAAATCCACAACATCTCATCTTTGTACTCTGTAGAGCTTTTGAGTTATTTTGTCCAGGGGCTCCACCTGGTGGAGAAACAGTAGAACTCTTCATTTAGATTATCTTTCACATCTGAATCCGTTTTAATTAAAAGGTTCTTTGATAAAAACTTAATGGATAAACTTAGACTTTCATTTATTATTACATCTATATAATCATTCATATTATTTTCCTTTCTTTGTAGGAAATCATGGTTCCTGTGCAGATCACAGAGCACGCACCTCAAGGCCTTCTTAGTCAACCAGCGCCTCAGGGCCCCGAGGACCAGGAAGTGAGGAAGGTGAGGCAGGAATCGGAAGATGTAGATGGTTTGATAAACAAGGAAGCTGAGAATGTTAAAGAGGAAGTGAGAAACAAAGAAGAGGAGGAGGAGGAGGATGCAGCTCCTGCTTGTCTCCACAGCGACTTGACAAGGGTGTCCGTGCGGCGTGTCACCAAACAGCTGGAGCAGATAATGAAACAGGAGCATGAGACTCCATCACTCTCCTCATCTCCGCCATCCCTCTCAAGCAACTTATCTTGTTCTCGGCGGCATCCACCTAGTGCCCCCCTTGTTACAATGTCTGTTACCCAGGATACAGCCGTTGGCTCGCAGGTGTCAGAGGTTAGCAGCATGCAGGAGGAGCAAGAAGATGTGATGGATGGACCAGTTAAAAGGGACAGTGGGGATTTAATTGAGTTGAGTGATCTAGGAAACACTCACAGAAGCACAAAAGGACAAAAACACCAGCCTACTGATGCTAGAAAGCTCTCTACCTCTTCCCCTTTCCACCGCTCTGCCCACTCTCCATTTGCCTCAGTGAATTTCCTGTGTTTGGAGGGCGTGACAGAGCTCGAGTCAGGCACAGACTGGGGGTGCTCCACAGATGGACCTCAGAGTGACATTATCATGAGGGAGACATGGGAGACATTGTGCGAGCTTGGTGCCTTCCTGCAGCAGGTGAGCATGGGCGGAATCTGCTGTGTGGACCAGGTTTTTGGGCTGAGTGCTGGAACCACTCCAAAGCGAGGCAGCAGCATCCAGAAAAGGGTCAGAGAGGTGGAAGCCAGGATTCGCCAGGCTGGACTGACCCCTCCGTCTCTCATGAAGCGCTCAGCCTCTTTGGCAAAACTGGGCTGTCTGGAGTTGCTCGCAAATGACCTGAGTGACTGGGAGCTCAGCCGCTCCTCTGTAGCTCCGTCTACAGCAGAACCTTCAACCCACTCTGTTAGCGACGAGTCTAAGAAACAGCGGGTCCACAACTCTCCCCCCTTAGACCAACAGCAACCAGAAGGCCTCGTTATTGATGCCGAGAGCCTTGATAAGGATCATGAAACCTCTCAACCTGCACAACCTCCAGCATCATATCCACAGGGACTCCCTAACTCTGGCCAAGACTCTCTGCATTTACCTGGACTGACACTAATGACAGCAAGGCAGCAATATGGAAGGACTCACCCCCTGAGGCGGCTCAAGAAAAGAACTGCTAGTACCCTTTACCACACCATGTAACCCTCACCGTGTGTTTGTGTGTGTGTGAGAGAGAGAGAGAGAGAGAGAGAGGGAGAGAAAGAGAGAACGAGCACAAATCAAGTGCATATGTTTGATTTATTCAGCGAAAACAAACCAGTGCCTCTTGCCTTAAAGGATGTGTTAAGTTGTTTCTATCTGTATGTTTTTTCCCATGAAGATCTGCGATATGAGTCTCAGTGAATGAACAGTGAAAAGGCTATGAAGGTTGTGTTCATTGAAACAGGGGAAATTGGAAGAAATAATGGGTTATTATCAACATTTTCAGAAAGGAGCAAAAACAATCATTCCAATGACCATCGTGTTTCAGATGCTAACAGCCTGAGCCTGCACATATTCAATCCTTGAATCATGGCTGGTTTCACAGTTATCAACTTGATATAAATGTACTTGATCTCTGTTGGTTGGCTGAATAATCCAAACTTATCTTAGGTGGAATGTAGCCTCTGTTATCCACTTCTTGTCTTTTCTTGTCTCATCATCAAAATGTGCTTGTTGTACTGGGTTGCAAACAAAAAAAAAAGATGCATTTTTTTTCTTCTGGTACAATCTGATGTGTAAATTAACCAGCTGAACATGTGCAAAACAAACCTGCACAATCGGTTCAAAATGTACATGTAAAGATGAAGTTGGAATAATTTAGCAGAAAGACTTTGTCTTGAGACCTTTTGTGCTAGCAGCAGTGCATCCAAACCATAGACTGTATACACAAAGGGCCAGCATGCTTCAGCCTCCTTTCATTGAACAGGATGAAGCCAGAATATCCCCATGAAGGGCGCTGACATATTATGAATTTGCAGCCAGAGCCTGTGCAGTAGTGATCAGCTGGAAGATCTGCGGTATTGACATCAAGCTTCTTCCACACAAAAAAACGAAAACACACATTTAACTTGCAGATGAAATGGCAAAAAAATCTCCCAGGTGGGTACAGTCCACAGTGGAACAGATTTATGTGCCGATTTGACACTCACAGTTACGTTAATTAAATGACTCTTATGTTGGTGTTCATTACGTTTACTCTAGCTGTTTCTGCTGTACTCTGCTAGTCCGGTGCCCACAGCGCTGCAGGACAGCATTCATCCACAGAGCTGTCAATCATGGCAATTCATACTGTTTCTAGCAACATCGAAATAATTAAAAAGAAACATCTGTGAAAAAGGATGACTTGAACACAAAATGGCATGACAATGATAACTATGATGACTAAACCAGAGTTAAGAAAAATGTGTCTGACGTGCATTTTGCTTTTATAGTTTGACACATTTCCTATCTGTTAACTCTGTTAATAGAGGAGGCAGGTTTGTGACCTATACTGCAGCCTGTCAGCAGGGGGAGTTTTAAATCTTTTGAGGGGCTGTTTCTCCGTCCATCTTAATATGCAGTCTATAATCCAAGCACAAAAGAGCTAAGCTAAAACCACAGCCACATCAGATGAGTTACTTTCTCAGAGAAATGTGTATCCAGAGACGGCGACAGGATTATCACCTGAAAATGTTTGCATAGCTGTACAGAATTTTGTTGAAACAAGTAAGAGTGAGAAAAGGCCTGCTGTTTGTTGTAATGTTTGTTTTGACTAAACAATACCTCAGTAAGTCTCAACCAAACTTGACCTGCACAAAAGTCAATCTCTGGATTCCTGGAAAGTCAGTCAGAAACAATTACACTGTCACTGTCAACAACTGACGTTACTCATCATCTCTCTTCTTCATCCTCTCAGCTCGTAAGCCACGCAAACTGGACATCTTCTGTATGTATTTCTGTGTGGGGTTAGGGCATTCGGAGTTAAGGCAGAGTGTATATTTGTGATTATTCTGCTATTTCTTTAGGATGTAATGGTCTGTATCGTGAGTTTTGAAAATGTAGGAGCTGAAAATGTTTTTATATCTTGTTTGTGTCTGTGTGTGAGTGAGTAGCACAACTTTACAATGTGGGTGTACACTTTTGTTTTTGTTTTTATCTCTCTTTTTTTGTACACATTTTTAAGGAGTGTGCCTGTGGTTGGAAGTGGAGCTTCTCTGCAGTCTATCAGAAATGTCTGTTCAGGCAGGTCTGTCATACATGCACTTTACTCCCTTTTTAATTTTAATGTGGCTTTTTTCTATGTATGGTTGCTACTTTGGGGAGCATGCGTAGATTGTAGCAATTGTTGGGTATGTGTGTATGTTGTCAAAGCCTAATTTCTATTTTGTTTGATTTTAAAACTTCAGTGTACATAGTCTTTTTTTTATCATGTGCTTCAACTGTGACCATTAAACAGTGGCAATTATTGAGAGTTCTTCATTGCGTGTTTGTGCAGTTATTTACTTTGAAAAAGGTGATGACAGTATAGAAGTTTTTGACAAAACTTAGCCGTATTTTAAATGACTTAGTGTATCTCCTAAGTATCATTTTTTTTGCAAATACATTTCAAAATCCACAAAGTTCAGCTAACTATCCCTAACCCTAAATCGATGTTTTGAATTGTGTTGTTCAGTAACCAGTTTGATATATTTGATTAAATACGAATAATACACTCATAGCTACAGCTGTTCTTTCTATATTTAGCAGTGTCAGGTGAACACACTCGCCACAAGGTTAACACTCTCCCCTTTTGCCCTGGTTAATTCAGCTCTAACAGGTTATCTCCATGATCTCCTTTCTGTGAGGTAACTATTGGTGAAAAACAATGACAACTCTTGATTAATTTACAGAACATATTGTCAACCTCTCTTGTTTCTCTCTATAAATATTGTTCATATACACCTCAGTTGATGAAACTACAGGGGCAGCCTGCAAGTAAACAATGTAACTGTAGAATACTATTTTTCTGTCTTGCTTTAAATATAATGGCACATCCCTGGACACTGTTTGAACTGTATATAAAGTAGTTAACGTTAGTGACATTTTGGTATTTCAGTCTGTTTTCCAGTTAGTCAGACTCGTTGCTGTCAACCCTGTAAAAGTCAGAATCAGCAACTTAAACCACCTGCATCGTTAGTTTTCCACCCTGTATGAAGTATAGCATAGAATTAATCTTGCATGTCATTCCTCTGATAATCTGTTCTTTTTTTCAGACAGTTCTTCCAAATCCAGGATGAACGAGATCTCTGATGGATTTTGTAAAGATCTTTTTTGTAAGCAACAGCGTATCATAGATGCAGATAAGGGAACCTGGCATGATTGTTGATATTATGATTAGCAGTCTCAGGTCAATACTGTCCATCCCTTCCTGATCCCTTTGGCATTTTACCCTTCATAGATACTGACTATTAGGAGGCAGGGGGTATTTCAGTGCAGACAGACACACTGCTGCAAACTGTTTACCAATTTTAAATATTGTAAATTCGGCAATACAACTCCAAATCCAACCCTGACAGAGCTTTTATTTAACATATGTTCAAACACTATAGTCATGGCAACAATAAGACATGTATTGGTCTTCTAGCAATTGTGTAAAGGAATCAAGCTTTGACATTTTTAAGACCAAACGTTAAACGATTAGTCATTCAAAAAAGGGCAGATTGACAGATATTACTAAATTCTAACAGATGTTGGTGTTTTAAGGTCATTCTGTTACAAAGATGTCTGAGGTATCGCATGTTGAATTTGACAGTTAGTGCTCACTTGTTTGTTGGTACAAAGAACTTAAAGGAGAGTTTCTGAAAAAGTTTTAATCAAATATACAAATGGTCAGACAAACTAAAATAAGATGCAACAAACTTCTGGCTTACAACTAGTTGTTTTTTTTGTCAGTTTTATATTGCATGTGTTGCAGGAGTGGAGTATCTGAAGGTAGCATCAGGTCACCTGTGTGCATTTATTCATCTTTTTAACACCCCACTATACCCTGAATCACATTTCTTCTGTTAGAGGCCACCAGCTGTGATAGTGACCCCACGGAGACGCGCTACCCCCTGTATCAGGCGCGCGTCACGTTTTCCTGCACTGACAGAGCCTGTTCTAAAATAGCCGGCACCCACCCTTCAACACACCCCCCCACCCACACCCTCCCCTCTCCCAGCTCGGCTCCGGTCCTCTCTCTTTCCTTGCCGAGGAGCGTCACGCAGTTGTCCGGTGCGTCTCCCACTCTTAGAAAACGGGTCGGAGGACTACCACCTAAAGGAATAAAAACCAGCAGAAGGAGGAGGAAAACTAGTTGAAGGCTTTAAAACAGATACAGTGAGAGTTCCCCGGGAAGAGGTCTCTTCCCGAAACCTTAGGTGAGCTGGACTTTTTCTCCTAATATGTACGTGTGTGTTTGTGTGTGGGGGTGCTGCAGTGGGGTGAAAGGTGCGTCAGCGTCTTCTCTGCACTCAGTGCGCGTCCTCTTGGAAATCTTCATACAGAGTCGGATTGAGCACTTTCCTCTCCTGTGCGGACTGACCAGATCTTGAGCTTTGCACAACAGCTGCGGGTTTCTTGAAGATGAAACCTAACTAACCTCTCCCCACCACCTCCTTACCCCCCTGACAGCCTCCTATGTAAATGTGTAAAAGCTGTGCGTAATGGCTCTTTAAATTTACGGTCCGTTCATTAACGATAAAGCGCCATGGAGTGTGTCGACTTCTTTCTGGGACTATTTATGATCAGGGAGGGAGGAGCGCTGGCCCGGGTGGGACAGAGCAGTTTGTCATGTCTATATTAGGAAAGTGGCAGTGTCATTCTTTCGCTCTGTCTGTACTCTCTTGAGTGTGCGCCACAGTGAAGGGCTGTCTCGTTACCCTGAGGCACATTTAAAGGAGTACCTCAAGGCTTTGATGTGTTAGTTCATATACAAAAAGAGAAAACGATGTGCGCATCCAGCAAAATGCATAGAGGTGCAGGACAAGAAATGTAATAACTGCAGAAAAAAAGAGAAAGGTCCTCACACTGATCAGCTCCCAATGGCGACCTTTCTCTTAGTTCATACAACAAACAATTTGAAGCTACTTTGAGGAAATTTAAGTTGGATATCAAACAGACTAAAATGAATACAAATGGGTCTTTATGACCTACAACAGCTAAAGAGACCATCGAGCAACAAGATTGTTGATTTCTACATAGTTCTTTTTAATACTGAAAATGCTGCAGATGGGTGGGTGTCATATGAACTGTTGAGCTATGTGCTGCAGAAACAGCATTCTTTACATTATCCACAGCAAAGATTATTAATGAGTTATAAATTGTACTGTTAAAAGAAAGCAGGGTGAGATTTTTGTTAAAAACTTTACCTACAGATAGGACAGGACAAAATTAGTGATAAGATAAGGCCCACGTTTTTGTCAACAGCAAGCACAAACTGAAGTTCCTCACAAGAGCTTTAAGATATTTATGCCGCTTTCTTTTTAACAAGTTGTGTGGCAAAACAGTCTGCAGGTTACAGCTCATGCGAAAGGTATGAAAATTAACTTGCAGCCAGTAAAAGTTTTCTAAGGATCATAATAAAAGCCTAGTGTAAGATATAACCTATCCATTCAGTTATAGTTCTGAGATTTTTCAGGGCTCCGGAAAAACAGGCCTCTGTGAAGGCATTTCTTTTTGTTCTAATGGGATATTAAGTTTGGAAAAAATAAAAGTATTTTTCGTCAAGCACCTCAAAAACATCACAAAAAAAGCTAAGAAAAGGGTTTGAGTCGGCATAACCATTTGAAGCTAAGGGTCAGTCTGTCTCAATGAAGAATTAAAACAATCTCATGGATAAGTTTGTGACACGGTCACCGTAAACAAACAAACACGAATATGGCAGATATTGTGTTCACTCTTTAATGCACCACAGCTGGCCAGCTTTAGTGGGCTCTGGAATTGAAATCTGTTGATAACAGAGAAGCTTCCAGGAAGAAAGAGAGCGCTCCTGCCCTCTCATCATTCTGTTGGAGCTATGAATCCTGCTAGTCATTAGACTCAGTGTGAGTCTATATCTAGAATGTTCTAGTGTCAACTTTGTCAAAAGCCTAATATGCTTGACTAGCCTAAATTGTTTTTGTGGTTTTATTTTTATAGGCAGGATCAGTTTTTATGATCAGTTGAACAAGAGGAAGAACTCTGCCACATTTATCAGAAGTCTTTAGGGACTAAAGCAGGCCTACTTCTACATTTAGGCTTTTAGTTTTGGCCTTATGTAAGTCATTGCAGTCTTATGTAAGTCATTGCAGTCTAAGAGTGCATGTTAGATAAGATTTAAACTTCATATTCTCACAGGGATTGTATCACATATGTATGCTTGCCTCACAATAGCATTGTATCTGTCATATATTAAGTTCTCCCCCGACCTTTTATCTGTCCTATGTGTTTGTCTTTGATGTTCAGCTGTCACGTTTTTGCTAGGAAAATCAACTATTAATACTGAGACTGATGGCATGGAAGGCACTGTTATAAAATATCTCCTGTGTTTTGGTGGATTACCCACTGGCTGGGTGCCTGGCACAGCCACAGGAAAGAGCCTAAACATGTTTTTTTTATTGCTTCCCTTTTATGAAGAACAACAAGCAACCTAAGGTAGAAGAAATATCTGTTTCCATCATGTCAGTTCTGGCATCATGAATAGTGTTTTCTGATTTGGGTTCATAGTAGATTGGCTACATAACTAATAAGCTAGCTAATGAATTAGCCTTGGGTATAGACTGTTTAACTGTATACTTTGATAAAATAGGAATTGCCAACCTGTCACTACTCTCAAGCTCCAGCCGCTCATCCAAACTCGGCAGCCTCTGGCTTCATAAAGCCAATATGGTTACATCTAAAATGTGAAAGTCAAGGCTTAAAAACGCATTCCACAAACCAATTTGTAAGGTCACATAGGCCACATACAATGTTCAATACAAATGTGCTACAGTATTTTATTATTAGCAGTATGACACTTCAAAACCTTCAGTTAATCTATTTCATTTGCACCATTTTGTTGGTTTGATGAGATATGAAACATAACCAATCAACTACTAGCAGTTGTCATAAAATCCTGATTTGTGTAAAGTACAATAAATTACATTTTACTGATGGAGTTCTGGCTACCAGAACCCATTGAGGAGACAAATACAACTCACAATATGTTCATCTTTTAAACAAAATAGTGTGTTGTTGCATCATTCATAGTTAGAAACTGCTTGATGGTTTGCAGTGAGCAGTAGGCCAGTATCATTAAGCTGCTTGTGTTAGCACTAGCAGTATCATAGAAACATAAGATGACATTTTGTTCTTGCTACCACGACACACAATCTTTTTTTCTTGTTAATGTGACTTTCAATCGGAATAAAAGAAATACCAAAGGTGAACAAACTTTTCCTGGCAACTAGAACATTAAAAGTTTGAAAGCACCGTCATTAGTCATCACTGAGTCACTTTGACCTTGAAAGCAAATTGTAGCAGTAGCTGCTCAAAGAAACACATGAAGTTACAGTTCAGCAAGAAAGCCACTTATATAAACTACACGGCAAACGGTCTACACTGCAGAAGTTTTATTTAAGCTTTGGTTTGGTTGTTTTTTTCATGATGCTGAAACTTTCTCGTCTTTTATTTGACTTCCTCCTTTCCTTCTTTCCTCTCCTCAGCCATGAGTCGGAGCATCGTGCGGCAGAGCAAGTTTCGCCACGTTTTTGGCCAAACGGTCAAGGCCGAGCAGGCTTACGATGACATTCGTGTTTCCAAGGTTACGTGGGACAGCTCCTTCTGTGCCGTCAACCCAAAGTTCCTGGCAGTCATCATTGAATCCAGCGGAGGAGGAGCATTCCTGGTCCTGCCCATCACTAAGGTCAGTGAGGACAATGGGGAAACTTTTCTAGGCTTTTTTCTAGATCCGCGATTGTGTTGTACTTACTCTCTGATGTACGTCGCTTGGGATAAAAGGGTCTGCTAAAAAAATGAATTGTAGGCTATAGGGGAAAAGATGCTTTATGTTTCTGCATGCTTTTTCTTATATAACATGTACCCAATTGTTACAATAACAATGTTAGAATCGGGGCGCTGATAGCCTAGCGGTTATGGCGTGTGCACCATATACAGAGGCTATAGTCCTCAGTGCAGCGGCTGTGGGTTCGTATCCAACCTCGACCCTTTGCTGCATGTCATCCCCCACTCTCTATTCCCAACACTTCCTGTCTCTCTTCAGCTGTCCTATCTAATAAAGGCAAAATGGCCCAAAAAATATCTTACAAAAAAAACAATGTTAGAATTGTATATAGCAGTCATCTTTGTCCTAAGTGACATACATCTGATAGTACAACACAAGCAAGGATCTAGACAGGAGAAAACAAAGTCAGTAAGTGCCGACAAACAGCCTCAAGTCTGAACAGACACAGGTGCACAGGTTGTATAAAATATCTTTTTTTAATTAATCAGTATCAACATCCTCAATTTTATCATCATCAATATCATCAACATCATCAGTAGCATCAATATCAATCAGTGCATACCCGGTGCCTTTCGTTGGTTGAGCATAGCAGGCAGAAGTGGGTGAAACCTGGATGAGGAACTTATTTTTGTCATTGTAAGTAGGGTGACATAAAGCATCACTGTGGATAGCATGAGCACAGACTCTTATTGATTTTTGAGTACAAGGCAAAAGATGATAATTTAGCACTTTAAAGTAGACGAGAGGACTAATCCCTTTATTCCAAACGTCAGTCTGACTTTAGCTGACTTTATTTATCAGCAAATCAACATTAAGCAGGCATGCCATGTTTGTTTCTCTGTGTACTGTTCGGTCAAACTACCAAACAGAGGATTTTTAAAAGAGAAATAAATTATTTCCAACAACTCAGCATTGTTGACACAGGCTCGCCAGAGGTAGCTTGAGATTTCCTGACTCAGCATTTGTCATGTTTGGTGGCTTGTCTCAGTCTCAGAAAGTTGTGTAATATCAGGCTATAAGTTGTTATGACAGGATCGAAGTTGCATGACATAATCAGAAGGCTATATTGAGGAGGGTGAAGAAGATTACTCCCAAAGTCTTTGGCAGGGATGTGTGCTGTAGTCAAGTTATGGGATCCCAAGTCTTTAAAATACCAAGAAAAGCCCCTGAGGTTGGACCTATGAGATAACTGTATTCTTACCATAACAAGAAGACAGATAACACTATCAAAAGTCATGGTATCATCATTGATATGGTTACAATGGATCGTCACGTTAAGGCTGTTGGGTAGCAGAAGATATAAAACATATTTCTTACTGTCATAGAGGGGAGTCAAGCAGGCCGTGCGCCTGTGTGTTTGTGTTCGCCCATTTAAGGGTTAAAACTGGCTGCTAACACCATTTGTCAATCACAGTCCAATATTATGGGAACTGAGATGTAAATTGACTTCATTCAAAAAATATTGCACTTGAAGAAATGTTAAAAATTATTGTAATCTGACATTTGTAAAGTTTTTATTATTTACATGTGTTTTATATGTAATAGTATTACTTAGTCTTTCGAGCAGCTGGCTTATATACTAGCTAATATATTTAATTTATTTATTTATTTCAGGAGGGTAACAAGGTCATCACTGCTGCTGCATGCCCAGTCACTGTTAATAGTGACAAAGGACAAGAGCACAGTTTTTTGGAGAGCCAGTTAAATGGCTGTGATTCTGCACTGAAGTCATAGTGAACAGACATGCTATTAATAAACACCAATGTGCTCTCCATCCTCCATCTCCCCCCCTCAGGGTCCCCAAAGTGCTACAAGAAAAAACTCCCCTTTCAACGCCTCGTCACTCAGCTATAAATACACTCTCCTGGGGAGTGTGTTTGTGTGCACTGAAGTTGATACATGTGTTCACACCATAGAAACAGGGATACATTAAATAACCTGTGTGTGACATCATAACATTAGTCTGCTTTATATTAAAATGTCTGATTTTCTGTTTCATGACAGCACACAATGTTGCTTCAAGCTTATTTTAAAGGTATGATGTGACATGCAGGTTAGAGGCAGAGATCCATTCTGATAAAGCAGTGGGTGTTGTTGGTCCGTTACCATAGTTTCCAGTTTCCGTTACCATAGTTTCCATAGTTTTTGCACTTTTACCAAAATGCAAAAACAAGTCACTGAATCTTAGCCAAAAGGATATACCTTATAATAAAGTTGACCCTCGTATACATTTATATTTAAGATGAAGTTATCTAGTGGCTACACAGAGCGTGGTTACAGCGGCCCACTGACAGCTAGAAGGTCCCAGCATGTTGATTAAACAACACTAATGTAAGTTTAGTAAACTTTAAATTTGAAGGCAGCCAGAATACTGACTGTTTCAAAGATTTTATTTTACAGTGACATTGAACTGAAAATGTTTCCTTAACTGGTTACCAACTCACTAAAGGCTGGCTTTAGTGGCTCAGTTGGTAGAGTGGGTCGTCTCTCAACCAGAAGGTCAAGGGTATCATCCCCAGCTCCTGCAGCCACATGTTCAATGTGTCCTTGGGCAAGACACTTAACCCTAAGTTGCTCCTGCTGCTGTCTGAATGTGTATGAATGGGATTAGTTACAGTCAGTGTGTGAATGGGTAGGTGTTACCTGCGGTGTAAAAGCGCTTTGAGTAGTCAGAAGACTAGATAAGCGCTATATAAGCTCAAGTCCTTTTACCATTTACCATAAAGTAAAAAATGTTTTAAGAGCCCCAAAAACTATGATACAACACAAACGTAATTCCTAAATTATAACCATTATTCTTTATAGAGGGGCCGTAGATAAAATCTGATTTTTAACACTTGGAGGCTCACAGTGTTGCGCTCACCTGCTGGCTCAGCTGATCCCCTGAGGGGGGATCACTTCATCCCCCCATTAGGCCTCTGCGACATTTATATTGAAGGCGAAACACAACAGAGATGTAAATATCACACCTTGTAATGGCAGTCTGAATAGGGCTCAAAATGTCCCATTATAAAAATAATCTGTAAGGAAACATGTTTAACATGTTTTTAACATCCACTGTGCTAACTCCATGCTGTGTGTGGATGTTGCTGTTGCAGACAGGTCGTGTGGATAAGAGTTACCCCCTCGTGATTGGACACTCTGGACCTGTCCTGGACATCGACTGGTGCCCTCATGACGACAACATCCTGGCCAGCTGTTCGGAGGACTGCACTGCTATGGTAATGAGAGTGAGTGTGTGTTTGAGGTGGTTTGGTCTGAGTGGGAGACAGAAGTTGCAAATGTATGTGGAGGAGATTGTTTCAGTAGTGACTCAGCAATCCTTCATAGAGTCGGTCACAGTTACATCTCTTATCTGTTAAACAAGTGACGTGAATCAGTATAGGCATCAGTGTCTACCTGACAGACTGTTTCACTTTTTCACTGTCCACCCACGTGTTCCTGCTAATGTCTGCCTCTCCATCAGTCTGTGCCTCAGATTTTTTTCTAAAAAAGTTGGTTAAAATCTGTCATCTTTCTGCCATGAACCTCATCATTGTAACAGGTTTGGTGGCATTGCAGCTCGTTCAAAATAACATGAATGAATACTGTTACCTCTTTATGAGCTAACCAGACCACCAGTATAAAGATTGACTGTTTCTAAATAGTTGTGATTTTTGCTTGAGTTCCCTGCTGGTGTTAGAGATATCACTTTGTCCACAGGTGGTGATAGAAAAACAACCTGAAAGTTCCTGACAGCAGCTTTACCTGTTTTGTTTGTTTTCATATTCATATTCAGTGTCCTTTCTCACAGCAGAAGACATTCCAGGCCAAACTGAAGGCTGGTATATGTTTGTACATACAGTATTACAGTATGTAGATAAGAGTTTAACTGGTCACCATCAGTCTACAGTGATTCATCTGCTCTTCCTGCTTTCAATCACCTCACACCTACAGTACAGGCGAAAAATTCAGTTGTTAAATTCATAAACACGTTAAAACACATCCACGGAATCACACTTTATTTGATAAACATCAGAAATCCTAACAAAAGCACAAACTGAAGAATAGATTAAGGGATTTTTTTTAACGTTATATTTCAATCTTAAATATAGACCATTGGCATGCTTTCTTTGATCTTGACTGAAGCCAGTCAGCAGAGGTCACTGTTAGGACCCGACTGCATGGGCTGAAGAGAAATATTTAAACTCATCGTTATAGGACAACTGTGATACATTCATGGATATTTGTATGAAATTATAATGACACAACTTGTTCATGGCAAAATGTGGTTGGTTTGAGACTCGAAGAGTAAAAGCGTCATTAAGATTAAGCTGATCAGAGAAGCAGGGAGAGAGATAGGAGAGAGAAAGAAAGATGAATTTATGGTGAATTAATGACTGAATAAAATAATATAATTTATAGTTTGTGTAAAACACAATATGTCATATTTCATGAAGAATATTAAAGACTCTCGTTAGTAAATCTTGTTTTCTACTTCTTATAATCAATATGCATCAAACATGTTCAGTTCTAACAGGAAGGATGAAATGTTCTTTGATTAACAAATATATTCATATATAAGATATATAAGAGATTTGAACAAGAAAGTCACATGGTATTGCTTCGTGTATGTGTGTGTGTGTGTGTACACGCGTCTGCTCACAAATGGGTGGTATGTCTAGTGTGTTAGCATGTGCCAACATTTTTTTGTTTGTATCATGACAACGTGCCTATTGACTCAGCATGTATGTGCATCTGTGACAGATTTACCCCCATTTGTCAACAGAGACATGGCAGGAATCTTTGAGCGATCCACTGATTATATCTTTGCCTCTGTTGGATGCAGCTGCTGGGACACTGTTTGAGTGCTGTTGTCGGCCTGTGTGTGTGTGTGTGTGTGTGTGTGTGTGTGTGTGTGTGTGTGTGTGTGTGTGTGTGTGTGTGTGTGTGTGTGTGTGTGTGTGTGTGTGTGTTTTGTGAAAGCCAGAATACAGACAGGCAGTTGCAGCTGTCCAGAAAGGCCATAACTGTGATGTCATTCTCCTCAGTCCACGGAGAGGGATCATTGTGTCATCAGAAGAGGCTCATTAGTGTGTTCATGTATACGTGAGAGTATTTGTGAGTGCAACAGAGACATAGCTGTCTATGACTGTGTTTGGATCAACCTCACCTGCTGTGTCTTTAAATGCTTACTGTACACGCTTACACTTGAACAAAAAGGTAGAAATTGTACTCATATACAGTAACTATTGTGAATTGTTTTTCCTTAGACAGTTCTGTGGTTTGTTTGTTTTTTCGTTGCGCCATGCAAGATGTCTCCAAACGACCTGTTTGAGCACACATTTTCTGTGGGAATAAAGTGGAGCAGGCAAAAGACAGAGAGGATGGTCTTTTCTCATAACTGGGGAGTTTGTAGACAGACTAAAGACACATTTTAGTGTTTGGCATGCCAAAGTGTGTTTTGCATAATATGTGACCTTTAAGGAACAGAATTTAAATAATATCCATCAAAGTGACTCTGTTCTTATTTTCAGGATTTGTGGAATAATGAAAGATGTGACCTTAGGTATACAACTATAATCTCTATCGTTAGGGATGTATGACTAATGTTTGTTTTGCTTTACCGTGAACATTTTCCTGTTCATTTTAACATAAAGTCAAAAATCAACTGAAATGTGTTCATTTTAACACTCCTCATTTGTTCATATACAAAAAAGGTTTGGGTCATTTTCACAATTCCTCTTACTTAACTAGTAACAAGCTCCTCAAAAATGTATAGAAGTTTTAAAAAACTGTTATAGTTTGTCACCAATAGGATTTTGGGGAGCAAAATGGAATATTGTTGAAAAGGTCTAACAGTGTTCAGTAATTTTTTACACACGGATTCCTGAACAGAATTACATTAGACTCTGATATTCATGGGCTGCTCTCATTTCTCTCCAGGTGTGGCAGATCCCAGACAATGCACTGACCCGCCCCCTGACTGATCCAGTCGTGGTCCTGGAGGGTCACTCCAAACGTGTTGGCATTGTCAGCTGGCACCCCACCGCACGCAACATCCTACTCACTGCGGGTAGGACTCACCTCCATAGATCATGATCCTTTGACTCTATGTCACAGTAGTGACTGTGATTGTTTTCCTAAAACACACATAAAGATGCACATTTTTTATTCCCCCCCACCAGGCAGTGATAACCTGATAATAGTCTGGAATGTGGGGACAGGTGAGCCCCTCATTTCCATGGACGACCACCCAGACCTCATCTACAGCATCAGCTGGAACCGAAACGGCAGCTTGTTCTGCACCACCTGCAAGGACCGACGTCTGCGTGTCTGCGACCCCCGCAAAAGGGAGGTGGTTGCGGTGAGTCAGTCGAAAAAAAATTAATCTGAGAACTTCTCCTGCTTACACATGTGCAAGTCAAGACCAGGAAAGAGATAAGAGGTAGCCCAACACTTTGTCCAAAGTCCAAAGTGTGTGACACAAAACAAAAGCTTTCACAAAATCTATATGGTGAACAGAGATATAATGATCACTAAACACCAACTAAGGAAAAAACAATCTCGTATTGATTGATTGCTTTCCCATGCTGCCCAACAGGAACGTCTTGCTCCACATGAGGGGATTCGGCCAATGAGAGCCATCTTCACCAGAGACGGAAATATCTTCACCACTGGATTCACCAGGATGAGCCAGAGGGAGCTTGGACTCTGGGACCCGGTAACAAACTAACAAACTAATACAAATGCTGTGGTCATTCATGACTAATACATGCTTTTTTATTGCTGCATTACTCAGACAGAAGGATTTCTTTATCACTTTCTCCTCTCCACAGACAAACTTTGAGGAGCCTATTGCAGTGTTGGAGTTGGACACAAGTAATGGAGTATTGTTACCATATTATGATGCAGATGCAAACATGGTTTACCTTTGTGGAAAGGTACACAGATATGATTGACTGACTGAAATCATGTTTGTAAATGTACTGTGTTTTCAGATTTAAAATGACAATGCCACGCTAGTCTTTGACATGTTTAATGTGTGTTTCTCTGTGTTTGTGTGTACGTAGGGGGACAGCAGTATCCGATACTTTGAGATCACAGATGAGCCGCCTTACGTCCACTACCTCAGCACCTTCAGCAGTAAAGAGCCTCAGAGAGGGATGGGCTTCATGCCAAAGAGAGGTGTGGACGTCAGCAAATGTGAGATTGCACGGTAAGATACTGATCACACAGTGAATAAATTAATATTAAAGCAGCAACATCATTTGACAGAGTCATGTAAGATGCAACGCCATTGATGGTGAAAACTGGGCTTTTCAAATGAGTCAGTTAAGTTCTTACCGTTTGTCCTCTTAATGGCCATTTTGTGTTTAAGGTTTCCCACAGTTTGAAATATCTTGAATGGTATATTTCTGTACATAGGCTATCTAATTGCAGTATATCTACAGTATCTGAAGGGTATCGCTGTTAAAGTCTTTTCACTCTTACTCTATTAAATGACTAAGCCTTACTAAGAACCTTACTCTTGTGTACTTTGAAAACTAAACTTGAAACTTATGAAATTGACTATATCCCGATCTCCACACTCACAAACTGACAGTCTTGAAGCATGTCCTGGTAAGTGTATGAGTGCTTAGTGCTGTCCCACTATCATTTTATCAAGTGCGTGAGGGCTCTTGTGCAGACTTTTGAACAGCAAATTTGACACTTCCCGTGAGTAAGCGATGTGGATGTGGTTTGTAGTTTTATATACAACGTATGAAGACTTGTATATGGCTTTAGTCTAATATTCACAGAGTATTAATATTTCAGTTTATTCTGATGTTTATCAGTTTGCAAGATAAAAAAAGAAAGAAATAGAGATAAACACTGTAGGGGGATTTTTCTTATTGGCAATAGCGCATCTACTTCCAGGCAACATATCATGATTCTGTGTCCCATTACTCATTTCTTATACCATTTCAAGCACTCACACACTTTTGTAATGAGCACCTGACATCATTGAAGTCAATGAGGGTTCAGTGCTTAAGGTTTTAAGGTGGACATTGGGATTGGTCTTACCCTATCATCATGTAACACTAGATTTGAAGCAAAACGCATACTTTATCCACTGTATTCATACTGAAGATAATGTCTGAATCAGATTTGTTTTCAGTCTTTCAGGGCTTCAGAAATCTTTGACAGCATGAGAGTAATAATTGAAAAAGCAACAAAAACAACCAATCCTCTTTTCTGTGTCTCACCTCTTCTCTTAGGTTATTTAAGCTCCTTGACAAGAAGTGTGAACCCATCACAATGACAGTTCCCAGAAAAGTAAGCCAAACTTACCATCATACTAAACATGTTTTGATTTTGATGGCTGTGTGAAGAGGATGTAGATTATTTCCATTGTATGCTAATTCCAAGTTAAATTGGAAAACATTCAGAGAGGAATATTTCAATGTCACTCCTTTGTACATTTTTCAAAGTCCCTGTACTAACTTATGGAAGTCTTTCCAACAGAACAGATGCGCAGTGTATTTCTAAACATATTCACATCTGTCTGCAGTCGGACCTCTTCCAGGATGACCTGTACCCAGACACAGCGGGGCCTGAGCCAGCCATGGAGCCTGAAGATTGGCTGGACGGTCGGGATGAAGATCCAATCCTAGTGTCCATGAGGGAGGGCTACGTGCCGCCTAAGAGTCGAGAGCTCAAAGTGTCAAAAAAGAACCTGCTGGACTCCAGACCCACCACCCGACGCAGCATGTCAACTTTGGAGACCAACAGTCTGCCTGTAAGTTGTTGCATGCATTGTTTAACTTTTGTTACATGCTTGCATGAAATATTCCCCGCATGAAAGCCAGTTTAATATGATTTTACATAAAGCATAATATTCTGTCTGGCTTTATGATGCTCATTTTCAATGAAAATGTGAAGCCATTGCAGTTTATAATCTGTTATGACAAAGATCTGTTCCTGTTAAACACATTTCTGTTTATCTCTCTTCCTCTTGTACCTGCCAAAAAACTTCTTCTTCCAAAGCTCCCTTTCTTTATTTTTTGTTTATTTTTCCTAGTTACTTACTGTCCTTGACCTATTTTTCCCCTTTCTATTTTTCTTTATTCTTAAATTTCCCCTCCCCTCCCTGTCACTGGCCTTTTTCTTTTCCTATTCTGTTTCCCCTTCTCCTCCTCTCCTCTCTTTTCCTCCCTCATCCTGTCTAGCCTCAGTTGCTTGAGAGGTTGTTGGAGGAGATACAGAATCTGAAGGCCACAGTTTTGTCCCAGGAGAAGAGAATCTGTGACTTGGAGGATAAACTTTCCCAGTACACCAATGGCACTGACTGATGAGCATGAAACACAGCAGATTTCAGAATAACTATTATAATTCAGACACACATTTCCCTCCAATTCACAGTGTTGCCCTTTAAAGGTACCATGGTGCAAGAATATGAATGTGGACAATGTAAATGCAAATTGACAGTCCAACCAATTAGATCCAATTCATCTATTATAAGTGCATCATTACATAATCCACATTCCAGTTTAAACAAAGTGTACCTTTAATGCTTTGGCAAAAATAAAAAAAGACCTTATATAGTCACACCTTTACAGAAGTTTGTAAAGACTGAGAAGAGTGAGGGTAATGTAAGTTAGAGGGACATATGTATGTTGGTTTAAAGATCTGAAGAAAGTCAAAAACCTTTTTTTAATTACCCCGTGAGATAAGAATACAAACATATGGTCATCTTAAACCTCATATTACTACACACATGCTTTACTGGAAATATACACATCAGAAAAGCACACATCTCAACTCTTGAATTTGCTCAGGCAACTCATTGACCAGTTTATTTGAATAAATCTTGCTGAAAGCTTTTCAAAATGTAAATAGTGAAAGAGAGGGAGAGAAATTGATGAACTTGTAGCAAAATGTGAAAAGCAAAAAGGTTTTGTGTTCTGTAAAGGGCTATGCATTAGACACATTATGACAACAATAAAAACAGTTTTTTTTTATGTCTTCATTTTCTGTCTGCCGACACACCAGCCCATATCCCGACAGATATATCAACCACCACCTAGAGGTGTTTGGTGGCAAGCTGGTCTTTGGACTATTGCAATCAGCACATGTCCATGTGCATGTGTGGAACCTAAGATGAGCTTGTTGAAGGTATGGATCACAATTAATACATCCGAAGCGAAGCAGCAGAACAGTCTTTACATAAACACAAATGAAATACATTAACTCAACAAATAACACAAAGGGCATCAGGCTGTCTCCATTCAATTGTCAAGCTTAGCTTAGCAGCCATACAAACACAAAATAAGTTTGAGACGTAAAGCTGCATTAATAAGCTTTGGCCACCAGGGGGCAGACGAAATCCAAAACAAGGTGAGACGAAGTCGCCCCACATACCCAAATAACTCAATGAAAAATAATCTTAGGACTTTTGTAGAACTGCACAAATCCTTGCACAGCAAACTACCTGTAAATAGCATATGAAACATCAAGTTGGTAATTGAGAGATGTAGTGGCATCCTCTTTCAGATTGTAAAGCGATCTATTGTTGAAGGGATACGATTTTCTCACAACACACATTTTTCATTTTTACATAGAAATTAGATTTTAGTCCAATTATGAAGAATCCTGAGTTTATTCCTGACAATAAAAAAGCAAATTAAAATGATTTTTGCCTATTTTATACTTATACATTTAAGTATTTTTTTAGGTTGTTAAACGTACAGTATGTAAAATCCGCCGCTAGGGGGCTCTCAATCAAAACAATAACAAAAGATGACGTCGAGGCTTGCAGTGTATTATGGGAAAAAACGAACGAATCAATACGAATGGGCGAAACCGACCTGAGAAAGACAATATGTGTACTGACGATGTATCCAAGTATAATTTACATGACGTTTTTTATCACAGCAGCACATACAGCAACAGAACGGCAGCTTTCAGTAGCAGCTAGCGCTAGCCTATGCAGCGGTCTTTGACGTAACATCCGGTGTTTCCTTGACAACTATCAACATTTCCTGTCTATCGTGGCGGCTCATCATGGCGGCCGCCTACAAGACATGTCCCGTTACAACTATGAAATTACGGATTTCTCTGGCTTTGATAACTTTTGGAAATATTTGAGGTGATGTAAGTACTCAACTAAAAAATATATATAACATGGGTTTAGTCCATTTTTAATTGAAGTTAGATATTTTAATGTAAACATCAGAATGCAATTCTACATACTGTACCTTTAAGTTAGTTTTTTTTTATTAAAAGGTTCACTGATATATAATAAACAGACTTTTAGTTGACATTTTAACTTAAAATAAACAAAATATGTTCAAATCAAATAAATTAATTCAAAGCATAAATGTGAAAAAAATCTTTCCACAAACAGGGATGCAGCCTGTGTTTCTGGCAATAAAGCAAGGGAAGCTTTTAAAAGACACTGAGTCTTTGTAGTCTTTGTATCACCTTATGTTAGTTCTAATTTAAGTAATCAGCCGTAAACTCATTCATGTAAAATCTCTTTGGCTCTTGCACTTTTTCAGGCTTAAACCAAAAGCAAATAGCACCCTCTGCTGGTTCTTTTTTTTGTCTGATCCATTTGAATTGTCCCTAATTTGTAACATGTTGTAATTGTATTGCAAGGTATCATTACATCCTTAGCTGAATCATATTATCTAACTTGACAACAGGTCAACTTAGAGCATTTTAAAAGCTCAGGAGTAGTTAAGTTGAAGTATATCACATCAAGGTCATAATGTTTCCGCAACAGGAGAAGAGCCTTTCCAAAATCATGGAAGATCAAATGAAGCTCTTCTTTCGCAAGTTTTAGTTTTAGTTAGTTTTTAGCTATTTCCTCCATTACCGACCACATGATCACCAAGTTAATGCAACAAATTGGCTACACTGGCTCTGTCTCTGCTTCTCAGACAACATTATGTATCTATCTGCAGATATTGTACCAGATAATCTTGGTCTTAATAGAAACACAAAATAACAACCTGGCCTTTGAGCCAGTGTCATGTCATGTTGGGTTTGGGTCAGGTTGCAACTGTGGCATAGCTGGGTGGTTAATAAAGCTTCCCTGAAATAGCTGAAACCTGCAAATTGGTTGAACTGCTCTAAGTTGTGGTTGCGCACCTACATACAGGTAACATTTTTCATTGATTGTATGTCACCTTGTTAACTAAAAAACATATTGATACAGCTTGGCTTTTTGCATCTTTGACATGTTGTCATTAGAAGCCAAGTTCTGTCAGTATATGAGCCCCTACCACTATGCTCAAGCAAAGAAGTGTGGTCTGTGTGACTCTGGTGGACATAGAGAACGCAGCTGGTGAACTTTCCCTGAAAGTGTAGTAACATGTCCCCACATTACCAATCTTATCTGCCACCAGCAGCTCCATATCAGGCGAACAGCAAGACGAACTGTAGAACACCATCGTTACATTCGCATTATCAGCAGCAGGGTTGGTGATCATGGTCCCGTTTCCCATCCTGAGGCGAACATGGTCGACACCTGTTCCCTGTGCTCCATCGTGCACCCGAACAAAGACTGTCCATGTCGACAAGCTGCAACTTTCAGAGCAGTTGGACTGTAGGGTGAGTAACTCACACTCTGGCTGAGTGAAATCTGTTATCTATGACAAAGTAGGAGTAGATTAAGTCAGACAAAAGGTTATGAAAATTAAAGCCACTTTTTCCTTTTCGATACCTCTTCTAAAAAGCGTTATGCAATACAGGATACCTCTCCAATCCCCATGATATTATATATAAATATAAAGAGAGAGAAAACAATCATTTCTGACATTTTGCTACCTCTAACACTCTCTGCTAGCATCAAACTGTTTTTCTATGTGAGATTTACCTGAAAATATGGATTTTTGGGGTAACAAAATTATGTGTATTTACTCATTCCCTGATACAGTACTTTAGGATGTTTCAAGTGCTACTGAGACTGATATTGCTTTCTTAACAATTCCTATATCCTAGCAAGAAACTTCTAAGTCAATAACAAGCCTGAGAAACATGAAGTTGTGGAAGTGTTCTAATGAATGTGATTCCTCAGTGAGAATATTACCCGGTTAATGACAGTGAAACGCAGCATGACATAGTTCGTGTCTTCGCCTCCGGGAGCCTCAACCTCAATGGTCAGAGTGACATCAGTGCCAGATGGGGTGTTACGAGGTGCTGAGAGGGTCACTGTACCATTAGCAGTTTCTCCAGTTTTCAGAAATAAACTGGTTGGAAAAGTTGAAGAAAAATGTCGGTTGTTGGTTGCTCGGACGGTGAAATTTCCCCCTCTTGAATGGGTCGTCACAGAGAAGGGCACAGAGAACAGTTCTGTTGGTACTAAGATGCTGTAAGAATCAGCCTAAAAACAGAAGGAAACAGGCAAGAGTCAGTATTCTCCTTGATTGAGCCATTTAAAAACAGTTTAAAAGTAGACAAGACTTACATTTAGACTTACAAAACCTCAGATTTTGTTCTGTTTTTTTGACACTGTAATGGTCCAGGATATTTACTCACAGTAATAGTCAAATTGGAAGATCTGAAGTTAGTGGGTGTCTGCCTTTGGAAGAATATTGAAGCTCTGGAGTCAAAACTGTCATCGCGCCCCATCAACCTCACAACAAACTCAACGGATGGTATCCTGTCGACGTGAACTAGGAAGTTTCCACTCCCCTGTGGATCCACAACTCCTTTAATCTCCTCTGATCCCCATGATTCGACCAGAGCTACTTCTGTCACTGTGGCAGTGGCGCTCCCAGTTAAAGACACCAACAAGCTACCATTGACACCTGAAAAGGACAAGAAAATAATCTAATTTGCTGATGGTAAGATACATCAGGAGATCATCAGCATATTACATTGTGTCACTTTTCCTTACCAGCTCTTAGGCGGGTGTCAAGTGCATCAAATCCTTCAAAGGGCCCCTGCGATTCTTCCACAAAGTCAAACAGGAAGTCAATGGGACTCTGACCTGCAAATAAAAAATGAATCAAGGCTAAGCTACACATTGTTTGCCTTCCTGTTCCTACCTACTAGTGTCCCCTTTTTACACTTTTTTTTTTAAATTCGAAAAATGTGAAAACAAGATTAAAACTGCCTTGTAAGTGTTTAATTGTAGCTGGCATTACAGAGAACACTGTTATGCAGCTTTTCCACACAGCACAACACTTCAAAGGTGTATGTCAGATCTTTCTCTTTGCATATCTCAGGAGATAGTTCTATCAAACTACTGGTAGGGTGTTGGCATTATTCCAGGTGTCCTATCAGTGGTCCTCAGTGTTTTCACATTATCATCACATCACCAGTTCCCTTTGATACCTTCCTACTCACAAAGAACAGGGAACTGATTCCCTGAGATCTAAACCAAGGAGAGAAATGTTCACTTAAAAGTGTCAGTTCTTCATTAAGGTCAGTGATAAGACTTAAATGGCTCAAATAAACAAGTATTCTTTTTTCATAAAAGGAGGGTCTCACCTATAATTTTCAGAGTGTAGGGATGAGTTGAAACCATTTTCATTTCCCATAATCCAACTAGTTGTTCCAGCTGCAGAGTCTGCAAGTTTCCGACTGATCGGGAAGATGTGATCAATGATCCTGTTGTGTCCGTGCTTTGTTGAGATTCACCTTCAAAAAATAACAACTAATAAGAAGCACACTTCTACACAGGAAGCTTTTATTCCATTGTTTGAAAGTAAAATAATGCTTGAATATATTATTGGTAGCTATATTATCAATTTGTGTTCTGGTCAAGTTTATTTATAAAGCACATTTAAAACTCACGTTGACCAAGGTACTGTACAACCAAGAGACACAATCAAATGGAAATAAAAGACAGAGTGTCCACAAACAAAGATACTGCATAAAATAAAACAATAGCACATATTAAAAACCATAAACAGAATGATTATGACAGATAAACTGTTGAATCCTGTTAGCAAGTAAACGTATCTTTAAGGATTTCATTTCTTCAGTTCTTGTAGAATAAACATTTGGTGGGCCATCTTATTCTCTTTGCACTATTTATTTGAGTACATTGTAGTTTCAATTCTACTTTGTTACAAAACTTGGGGGAAATGTTAAATGTGGCGCAGTTAAGATCCACAATTGTCGCCTCAACTGTGTTGATACGGAGAAAGGGTTCATTTTAGAAAAGTGGTGTTACCTGTGGGGCTGATGAGAGTGAAAGTGACGGAGCGGCCAGTGATGTAAACTGTCGGGTTTCTTATTGTCTCATCAACTACAAAAGGGAAAACATCGTCCTTGCCCGGGTTCCTTGCTGCCTGCAGAAGAGTCACCTGAAAGATTGCATTAAACAGAGGAAACAGCTAAAGTATTTGAAGCCACAACACTTACTAGTCGTAAAAATCTCTGTGCTATTACCACAGAGGAGTTTAAAGTGTCCGAGATGATGTCGATGGCCACAGGGAGCTCACTCTTCGTGACTTCAACAGTCTGACCTCCTGAAGCCTGAGAGAGCTCCCTGTACAGCTGAGTGTCTTCGGCTGTTATCCTGCTGTGCTTTGGCTGGCTGTCGTCACGCCGTCTCCTGCGATTGGTCAATGTTGAGCCAGAAATCATGAAGTTTATCTGGACAGAAAAAAAGAGAATGTAAACTAAATTAAACAAATACAGTAGACCTTTTACTTATTTTGCTTCTCTCAAAGACAGTACATTGCAACTAGCTGTTTACATCTCTTCTTTATCACATTGTGATGCAACATGTTTAAGTTTCATTTGTTTTGAAAAAAAAGCCTGTTTGTGTTAGAATAGATGCTCTCTTGTGATTGGCCCTTACATGTCTACATGTCTGTTAGTCACGTGATCAGCAGCTCAGTTCATGTCAGCCAATCATGAGAGTGCATGCTCAGCTAAACTAGCTTCTCTATCCATCGCCATCCTCCTGTCTATGCCTTGGCTCAGCTTTGTGTGTAAGTATTTGAGTTAATCATTGTCCATAGTGATGGCTGATCGAGGCTTTGTTGAAGCTTCGACACTTGATTCAACAAATGGTTCATTACTCGAGGCTTCAATGACACAGTGCTCGAGTAGGACATCTAGTATTCAATAAAATGAAGTGCGATCAAGACGTGTTATTTATTGGTTCATGGATTGTTTGGGATTTGATTCGCCATGCCCATTCCTGTTCGACTACACTACATGGTTTCAAGCTGACGCAATAAAATATAAAATAAAAATGAACTCATGTTGAGGACAGTGTTTCTTATTTGGCACGTCTGATTGTAGTAGGCTATAGCTCTACTTAGCCTGACATTTTGTCCTATGAATCATATTCTATCCTAAAACAAGTCTAAAAAGCCCATAGCTTAAAAGAAGTTGAATAGTGAGTGTTCAGCAGGCTAAATATCAAATATGATCTAATTTCTAATGTTAAATTGAGCAACATGACTCTTAGCCCTGTCGGGAATCGAACCCTCGCTCTATTATTGAAAGTCAGTGGTTCTCACGATGCACCACAAGTCCCAATCAAATTCCCCCATAGTTGTTTCACCTGTTTGAGAAACTTTGGCTACTACACTCCATGGTACTTCATCAACTCACACCAATATGCATGTTACAGCGCTTAAAATCTACGTTTTCATTTGCTCTGAGTATCATGGTTTAGTAATGTTTTAAAATTTTAGTACTGAATGCAACACTGTCAAACCGAATCTCTGTCGACTCAGTCTCTATTTGCTTCCAAAGCTCAGCTCAGCTCACCCTAAGAGCCGACACGACCAAACCAGTGACAGGCTTTCGCTACCGAATGAAGCAGTAAAGTGGTTCATAAGTCACTCAAGTGCTTCGAACGTCACTGGTCACGTGAACCAAACCACGCCTCGGCACCGCGCATGTGTCAGAGGACCATCACTAATTGTCCATAGGTAATATTATATGCTCATATTTTATTATATTTCATTTTTATTGTAAAGATATAAAGAAGCAATTCTGTGTTGTTTAATTTGCGGTTTTACATGATAAAGAACTACTCGGCTGGATACAAAGCTGATTCTTCAATTAAACAAACGTGAAATCCATTTGACGTTTCCTCATCGTTGAAGCTATCTTTTGCATCATTACAGTCAAGTTCTTATGTTTAGCTCTCTGGTGATGTGTGCCCTGCTACGCGCTCAGGTACCAGAATACACATTGAGAACATTGCTACGGTTTAGGGCAGCAACTAATTATTTTTGCTGTTTACATTTTCCTCTGTTTATTGATAAATCTCTAACGTGTCAGGAAATTACAAAAAGAAGTCAATCCATACCAGTCTATGATCCATACCCAGAAAAACACAAAATGTAACATAATAGAAAATGTAAAAAACAGCAAAACTCACAAATGACAAGCTGGGTGTAGACAGGTTTGATTTTTTTAACTTATCTAGAACATCAACTAATGTCTCAAACAAGTATTTTGTGCAACTCAGTGTCTCAACAGTAAGGCTTTTGGTCAGGTTCAGAGAAACCAAACTGACTCAGCTAAGTGTTACTGAAATAGTCTCAGTCCCAACCTGAGGTGTTATTATAGCGATCCAGATGGGTTTCACAAACTAGGAGAGGACACTCTGCCATTATGCATAAACAAGACCAAAAACTGAAAGAAGTATTTCCAAATACATATTTCAAGGAATACAGTAAATCATGCTATTTCATACTATCTATAAAAGATTAGACCCTTACCACAGTTTGTGTTCGCTCTATGAGCGCCATCACTGTGTTTTTCAGGTGTTTGTCTTTAGCAGGAGCATCAGTGAAGAGGAAGATCTCTGAATTTGAAGGAGCTCCTCTTAAAGCCAGCTACATATGAGCACAAGAGAGAATGGGGAAAAAAACAAGGAGATTTGTATCTGTTTACACATCAATAATCTTTATGGAGGGAAGTTTTTAAAGATGTAGAGGTCACCAAAGTACCTGAAGTCCTGACAGACTTAGTTCCTCTTCATCTCCTCCACCAGTAATGGATAGTGAGTCAACGACAGTCTTGATGACTTTAGGGTCAGTAGTCTTTATCAGAGGCCCAAATTCTGGATTTCATTTGGAGACAGGAAAAGAGCATGTATTATATATCTTCCAAATTAGTGCAACACTTGAAAATCTACTGACTTAAAAAAAGCCTCTTTTCACAGAAGAAGAGGTCTTTTGACATGCCTGTAGTGCCCTGAAGATCCTACCTGGATCATTGAAAGGTACCAGAACGTAAGCTGCAGGTTCATTCTCTGTTCCCTCTTCACTGTTGATTATGAAGGAGATGACGTTCCTAACTGCTTCTATGTCATCACTCATGCTCGTTGTGGTATCAACCACAAAACAAAGAGCTTTACTGGATCCTTTAGAGAGTCCCATCATCCTGAGAGATGTAGAGAGATTCATTATAAACATAGACAAACGCTCCTTGCCTTTAGCTTCTTCTACAAACCTAACTCAGACATGCAGAACATGTATCTCACTGTAAGAAGGCTCTGTCTCCAGCAGCCTTTCGAATGTCCTCCAGCAGTGCACTGGTCGCAGCGATGGCCATGTTGGCTGCCTCAGTGTGGAGGTGTCCATGGCTGGATCCAAACGTGTCTTTGTTGATTCCACCTTTAGGATCAATGATGCTGGTTTGATCCACTGCTCCTCCGTGGCTGCATTTTCCTTTAAATCAAACGACATGACAGAAAGTTGGTAAGTGCATCTGAGGAACATTTGTATGATTAATATTAGCTTCTTTTTTACAGCCCATCAAGCCTTTGACAATTTGTAGAATTTAGTGAAAGTTTACACTTTCTTTCTGTCTCGAAAATGTGCAAAACACAAGCTGACAACCATAATGACATATCCACGAATAACTACACTCAAACCAACTGGCCTGGGTTTGACGCAGACCCCCGCCTCTTTCCTGCATATCTTTCCCCACTCTCTCCCCAGGTTCCTACCTATGGTTCCTACTCTGTTCCATCTACTAAAATAAAGTCATAAAGAGATGTCCGAGTGAAGGGGCTGCACACAGAGGAGCATCCCAAATAGTTTGGATACCCAGGAATCTCACTTGCACTTCTCCAGCAACTACTCCCCATTTTCATTGTTGGAAATGTGTCCCAAGCCAAGGTCCTTCAGACTGAGCTACTAGTTCTCATTCTCTCAACTTTGAGAATGACAAAAAATGCCTCAATATTTGTCTGTGGAGAAAAGAGTCAGCACATTAACTGATTTTAGTATTTTACAACCTTTATGTATTGGCTACATTAAAGACTCTACTTTAGAACATTGAATTCACACAACAGGAGCCTCCGACCACAGGCTGGATTTTAATGATTCTTAGTTAATGTTAATGAGTCAGTAACCGTCAAATACACATCTTTTAGTGTAAACATCAGGTAAGAATATATCTATCTTTGCATTAGTGTTTGAATGAATCATCACCTTTAGGTTTGGTTGAGGTTAAAGGTACCACACCAAAGTATCCAGAGGTCAAGATCTTCTCCTCTATGATATCCTCTAAGATGTTGTTCCTGCAGTCGTCTCCATCACAGCTGCTACACGTCGCCCTGCTTTCATCTGTAAAAATGGGACATATTGAGGATGTTTTCTTATGTTGAATAGCTTGGCTACATTCTCATCTAAACAGAATTCCTCATCTGCTGCTATTTGTAATCACATCATACCATCTCTTTACCTGCTATGTTGCCAATGTTGACATCTGATCGGAGCAGATTAGAGTTTGGGAATTTGTTCCCTAACTCCACCCAGTTACTGTGACTGTAAAAGTCCTTAAAGTAGAGAAAAGAAGATGAAGGTTGATAATCCATCTTTGCCTGTTTACAACAGTAAAAACAGCATTAATAATGGTTTTAATAATTGTAGTAAATACTTGTAACGGATGACAAATCTCTCCCAGTTTTTGCCTCGCTGCCTCATAATTTTCCTGCACGTTGCTTGCTTTGATGGCCTCTATCCCCTCACTGATGATCTTCCTTCCTTGAACAAACATTTCTTCATCAAAGTGGAAGCTGGCATTCAGAGCATGACGGAGGTCGACTCGTATATTCCTCAGGGTGATAAATGTGATGGCTTGGCGGAAACTCTTGGAGGATTTTGGCGCACCGCAGGCTACAGCAACACCCTCCGCAGTGAATGGCTTTAACTACAACCACAAAATCAATATCAAAAGAGAGATACTACTCCAAGGTTTACATTAACAATAACTGAAGTGAATTCTTACTGGAAAAGTGAAGTCTGCCCCCTCAGCTGCAGCCAGATCATGGCACACCTGCACTGTGACATTTAAAAGGGCTCTCTCTGTGATTTCCAGGTGATTCAGAGAGTCTCCGGGTAATATCCCGAAGCCCTGAGTCCTAGTGAGCAGGATCAGGAGGCTTAACACACCCAGACACAGAGACATCACTTCTCAATCTGTCCAATAGTCTGAGGAAGACAGAAACACATTTCTGGAACACTAGCTTCCTTCAGAGATTCAGCATTTAGCACACAGTGTTACAGTGTATTATTTCATTCTTTATAATAGGTGCCCTCTGCAAGTCCTTATCAATAATCAGGTTATAGTCAATGACTACGTTTACATGCACACCATATTCCTATTAAGGTCCATATTCTGGTTAAGGCAATATCCCCAAAAAGGTGTTTACATGCTCCGCAGAGTGCTGAGCTACTGGAATATTCCTGTTTATTCCTGTAGTAGTAGCGTCATGACAAGACGTGATCTAGGGGCGTAAACAAATCCTTGAAGTAGCATATTCAGTAGGAAAATTCCAACTAACGCGTTTACATGACCCAATATTCGGGCTGATACAGGCATATGCCAGGGGTCTTATTCAGGTTTTTAATAATCGGAAAATGAGCTTAATCGGGTTATGACAATTTGAATAAGGTGTTTACATGACTCCTATGCAATCAGAATATTGTCATTATTCCGATTAATACAGGATTATGGTGTTCATGTAAACGTAGCAAGCAGGGTTTTAATGGATATACTGTTTATGAATGTTGAACTCATAAGATTTGACTTTGAAAAAGTTAACAGAGCTTTTCACTTCAACACTACAAACAAAACAAACATCATTTGATTGCAGCAGGCCCACTTACAAATCTTTGGTTTTATTTTTCAAAAGATTTTCCTTGAATACATCAAGAATACTCAAATAAATAATAATAATCAAATACTCATCAGACATCTATCTTTCAGGCTTTACTTATAATCATGACTTTAAAGTGTACAGTACCTCTGGTCTTGGCGCTGTCGGTGCACTGCATCCTTATTTTGGCAACATGCGTTTCAAAGAGCACGGCTGCCAGGGCGGGGTCATGCAGGACAAGTTTGACCTGTTGTGTAGGAATGATTTTCTATCATAGAAACAATCACAACTGCAGCGAGGTTATATCTGATTGGTAAAGAGGGTACAACCCAATTCTTTATTTCTCTCTTTTTTTTTTTGATTATCTTTAATCTTTTTTTCTAGATGCTTCAATAAACTTTCTATACACAACGGATGTGAACAGTAATATTGGAGTCTGGTGAGTTTTAACCTTTAAAATAGTTGACCTTGTTAAGACTGAATTGATTAAACATCATTTATGACGTCTTTTAACATCATTGAAAGTTAAGAAAGAGGAGTAAACGAACAAACATCCTCATTTTCTTTTTTCTTTTAAGTTTGTTTAAACCACATTTTAAAGGGGCTTAACAAAAGAATCATTCAAAAGTAAATACATAAATGCTACCCTTGTTTCATAATGTCACAATCAGTCTGCTGTAACTAGTCTGACTTGTTTATCTTTTGTTGTTTGTCCATGTGCCACCAAACTGATTTGAAGCTGATTTAACTGTCATACTTATTAATGTTAATCATAACCTTAACCTGACACGCCCTTTACTTACATCACATCCGGTCGTCTGATTTAGAAAAGATAAAGCTTAACTCTAACACAAAAATGATAAAACTGTATAAAAAGTTAACTGTCCAACACTGTAGTGTATTGATTCATATATTTCATTGAGACTATATTTTCTAAATCATTTCCCCACACATTGGTTTACTGGGGTCTCCAACCTGCAAGATGACCTTTAACACATCCAAGACCCCAGTCAGACCAGACACTGCAGCCTTTGTGACACATAATCAAACTTTGACTTCCCGCCACAATCTCAACCCTTTACAAAAACTCAAGCTTTAATTAATTAAAATTCTCATTATGCTGACCCATTTTAGATTATTTTGAGCCGAAAGAGGACAATAGAAAGAGTCGGTCGAGGAGAGGGGGGTGACCTGAGGTGTAGTTCCCAGGGTCGGAGCCTGACCCGGGTCGCCTTTATACGGGGCGCAAGGCAAAAGTGCTATGCTCTCCAACTCTTTAATTTGCTAACTCATTTGTGGAAATGCCTCAGGGGGAGTCGACTGATACCCTGTAAATTATTGAAATAGTTAAAACTAATTCTACAAGACAGGACTCATGTTGGGATTTGGGATTCGGTGCAAGAGGTTTTTTTTGTAGGTGTTGGCGATGTTTAATATGCATACTAAATGTCATACATGTCGGTGAACGTAACCTCTATGGGGTGGGGGCCCTTTTTTGAATAATTTCAAGGGGGCACTATGCACTACTCCTGCATGAGGCCCCCTAAATTCATGTATTTTGTTCCTCTTTTGATGGGTGTGCAAAGTTTCATGAGTTTCAGGCATGTTAAAGCTGCCAAGTACTGTATATGATTTTTTTTATGAAAGACACCTGAAACATGACCTTTGTCTGATCAGTTGGCCTGTTCTTGTTTGTATACTGCCTCCTGGTGGTTAGGTCACTTATTTTCCTTTCCAAAGTTAAGAAACTAAAGTCAGCCTTTGAATGTCAGTAACTGCATCAGAAGAAAACTTCAGTCTGCTTCAATTTGTCAAACCAGACTAGCTGATTTATATTTCTCGTATGAAATTAAACTGTAAAAAAAGAAATCAAATTCAAATACCTTTAAACTTTTGGCTCTATAAACAGCTCAGGATGTGGCTGTAAACCTCTGAGCCTATTTCAATAATGGACACTGTCCAGTAAGGATAATAGGGTCAAGTCAGAGATGGCAACTTTATGACAATTTCTACAATAGAGTGACTTCACAGAAGGGTCTGTCAGGTAAATAATCCATTTGTAATTTGGCAAAAACAAAATCTGTAATAAATAGAATAACCTTGAATGTATCACTGAGAAAGTCAAACATGAACCCCATAATCAAAATAATGAAAGACAGAATTCTGTACACAATTTGTGCTTTACTGACAAAAAGAGATTTTACAGTTTCTACTGTTGATTGCAAGAGCAGTGCTGATCCATCACGTCACCACAGGACAACACCTCAGCCGTTGTTCTAGACTGTATAACTGAACAGTGTAAATCTGTCAGCCTCCCCCCCTATGTGTATTGTTTACAAACAAGACAGCGGAAAACAACAAGTGCAATGCAGTTATGGCATTTCAACTGAAGGCATGTGACAGCAACATAGAGAGAAAACATCTAGTTGTGTGATTGATCGTCAAGAGTCATGAGCATGAAAATAAAAGGAATAAAAATGTGAACTGCTCGTTTATTTCTTGTTGTTTTTGTTGGTGCTCCTTTGAACATTAGGCCACATAGAGCATGCAAAACCTTTCATGAACAGAGATACCAGTCCACCAGACTGTTCCCTGACAGAAGGTCAGTAATTAAAATGTTAAATAATGCCAAATTGTGCCACAATGACAACTTCAAATGATTGACAGAGACTTCACCGAAGTCATAAAACAAAGAGGGCCCGCCCCAAGATTTCCACATGGCAAAATCTGGCCAGAAGAAAAGGTACAGTACCACCAAGTCAAAAATAAACAAACAAAAAAAAAGGCAGACAATAAAGCATCTCCTATAGACTCTGTATAAACAAATTCCCACCTTAACAATTCTACTTTGTCTCCATTTTAATGGCTTTAGCATAGGAACAGACCCCCCCACCTGAAAGGTAGTAGATAGACTTTATCTACTACTCTCTATCTATCTTTGTTCCCAGCAGAAAATCTCACTAGCATTGTCTACAGACTTGTTTTCAATATGCTGTCTTTAATGCTGTGCTTCTGGGGAAAATACAACACGTACAACTATGATCTGTTATTGGAGCATTGTGCTCACTGTAGCTGTGTCTCTGCAGAACAGGGCTGACCCTTCATCCTGCTTGACTTCATTTCCAGACATGAGAAAAGGAAGTCAAATCCTTTAGATAATGTGAAATCAAATGTATAGGCTTATTAGGCTATTTATTCTTGCAAAGGTCGAAACTAAAATGTCCACATTTTAGAGAAATAATTATTCTGATGTCTGATTTTTGATATATAATAAGAAAACATTTCAACTTTCTATATCCAAACTGTTTTCCCAAAGTTTCAATGTTTATTTGTACAGTTCAGCCTCTTTTTTCACAGCTTTCAGAAGGACTGAACATATGGATGAGCTTTCTCATTCTTGTATCTTTAAAAAAAAAGATTCATAACCAAACAAGTGCTTTATAAGCAAATGACTGGTGTGTGATTCAAATCTTGGAAAACTGCTGGAGACAGAAACTGATCATTAAAGTCAAGGTAAGTGATCAGCGTTAAAAAACTTATAATATCACCGTTATATAAACTCGATTTCTATTCTTAGACTATTTGACATATAAAGACAAACAAACAAAGGCGTTAATGGAACTTAAGGCTGAAATTGGAAGAAGAAAAAAAAACGCCAATGGAGCATAAGTAATAAATTCCAAGAAGTTATTCATCTAGAAAAATATCAAGTTCAAAATAAAACTTAGAACAAATAAGAATGACAGACAAACAGTTAAAACCTCCCTATGCAGACAAAAAAAAAGGTCCTGAACAAACACATTTTATTCCATAAAGCAGCCCTCGCTCAGCAGGTAGACCATAAAGCAAGAAAAGCATCAACCATGCTCCAAGCACAGCATCCCTACAAGGCGACCGACAAGTCAGTAAGGCCAGCTAGCTCTCCTCAGGTCTGGACATGTTTCTCTTCTGAATGTGGATCAAAAGATGTAGTCTCGGGTCATCTTGAGGGACGGCATGGCCTCGTTGACATTCTGGTCCAGGCGGTGATACTCCACAGTGTTTCGTGAACACAGCCCGTCCTTCCAGCGCCGGCTCTGAGCCAGGAGGAAGATCTGAAAAGAACAAAAAAAAAAAGTGTGTATGAGATATATGGAAATCAAAGAAATGTATGCACAAGTGCTGATCAACTAAAGATTATTTCCTGCAGAAAAGATAAGACTAAATAACTGGATTCATTACTTCAGCTGTAAAACCCAGATTTACATCATGAGAGCAGCATAAGATATATATACTGTATAACGCTAACAGAAATGCTTCCTCTTAAGATTGGACAGAGGAGGAACATTTATCTCTAGAAAGAAAATGTGATAAATGCCGTTTTCCTCACCAGAAAACTGATCATGACCTGTCACATCTTGGAAGAAACTAGGGATGTTCCTAGAGGCTCATTTTCAAATTTGATATAATACACATTTAGATTCAGTTTTATCTACTAATCTGAAGTTAGAAAAAAATCATAAAAACATCGAAATTAAGCATTTTTTATTTAAAAAAGCTAAACACAGGCTCACAGCGTCAGCGGGTTAACAATGCCATATTTGTAATTTGAGCAGTGCTAGCCTTCTGTCCTCCTTGCAGGTTAAATGTGATTATGAATTGTAGGCCTTTCCTCGAATAAGGATTTACAGTCAAACCTGATTGGTCATATTTTGCCTATCGCCGACTGATCATTGAATGTTTTCTTGTTGTTTTTGCGCTCATTGATCCATTTTGTCATTTGAGTTTAACCACATCATTAAACTGTTAGTCTTCTAGACTTGGAATAACATTTTTTTCTATGGTAGGACTTGATCCTTCCTTTTTCTCACTCATTGAGTCTGCATAAAGGTGACCCTATAAAGACATTACACACGCACACTGATGGCCCAGTGTGTGGATTCAACCACCACAGCAGCCACAATCTACCAATCTGTCAGACAACAAACATCTTTTAATTAACCATTTGAAGACTTGCTGTACTCTCCAGATCACAAGATTCCACCAAATACGGGTCCGCATGATTAAAATCCAGCGAAAGATTTAATCCAAACACATTACATCCATAAAGATCAACGGAATGCTTAAAAAAAACTCAGCTAATCAGCTGACCTTTTGATGACACCTCATAACAGCCAGTGGGAGCCTAAGTTGAAAGGAGGTGCCAGCCCCCGGTCTGACAGCCAATTGCCGATGACTGCCATTTCTTGTAGCCAATGGAATTCACAAAACATGGATATGCTGCTTCTATCAATACTTAGGGGTGATTTCTTTATGCACACACTAAAGAGATTGATTTAAAGTATGAGTGGTTTTCAGAACTGCATTAAAAGTATTAATATGGTGATATTTATACCATGATAACTATGAGCCATGAATTATTGGAGACAACAGACAAATCTATGTTAAATTAGAAGTTGAGCACCCCCATATAGCTGGAATGGAATGATCCTTGTGCTCGAGTGTGAAACTGGCAGTCGACTGAGGCTCTGACGAACGAATTGTCAAATATTCAACTGCATAGGCTCAGCCCTAATGAACTGATTCAGTTAAGTGGTCACATGCCAGTTCAACCTGACACAGCCAGCATACAACTTTATCTCCAATCTTAAATCAAAATAGTGCCAAACCATGCCGCTCCAAAGTCAAAACCGAGGTATTTTAATAAGACACAAAAATAACTAAATAGTTAACAAGTCAACAAATAACTAAATAGACAAGACAACACACAATCCCTGACTGAAAGGAACCACACAGCAGTCCCAACTCCAAAAGCCTCTCGCCTCCTGAACACAGCATTGGGCTTTTAAACACTGAAGCCAGGAGCACCTCATTGAGTAATCAGTAGCTTCACCTGGGCAGAGCTGAAGACAACAGAAGGGGAGAAGTGACAAATGGCTCAGGGAAATATACAGCTGTACCACCAGCTAAACACGCACATCCTTCAACAAGTTTCAGAACGTAGTGCTGAGGGTTTATTTTTATTTTCACTGTTATTGTTATTTTGTGCCCTTAAACGTACAGTATGTAGAATCCGCCGCTAGGGGGCTCTCACAATCAAAACAATAACAAAAGATGACGTCGAGATTCGCAGGGTATTATGGGAGAAAACGAACGAACTCCGTGTTGAATCAATATGAAAGGGCAAAACTGACCTGAGATAGACAGTATGTGTACTGACGATGTATCCAAGTATAATTTACATTAAGTTTTTTATCACAGCAGCACATACAGCGACAGCGTATGCCGCGGTCTTTGACGTAACATCCGGTGTTTCCTTGACAACGATCAACATTTCCTGTCTATCGTGGCGGCTCATCATGGCGGCTCATCATGGCGGCCGCCTACAAGACACGTACCGTTACAACTATAAAATTACGGATTTCTCTGGCCTTGATAACTTTTGGAAATATTTGAGATGATGTAAGTACTCAACTAAAAAATATATATAACATGGGTTTAGTCAATTTTTAATTGAAGTTAGATATTTTAATGTAAACATTAGCATGCACTTCTACATACTGTACCTTTAAGAAAGCTACACCAGATGGTCAAATACATCCTCATTGCTTCTCTCCAATATTGATAGATTTATACTTTATACTACCACAAAGTCAACCAGTGGCTTTTAGGACAGTGTGATGGTCACATCTTGTTTATTTGTATCTAATCCTTTAATTCAATGTATCAAATGTTTCATTAAGCTCAAGCGCTTAGTTGAGCATGTTTTTTTTCTGAAAAGGAGCTTAAAGAAAGACAATCTTACAAAGAAAAACAGAAAAACCTCAGATCTGTGAAGTCAACTACATCCTGAGTGTTACCCAACACTCACCTTCCTCTTGTTGTGATAGGTGATGTAAACAATCGCCACCAAGAAAGCCAGGATGACCAGATGAAAGAAGAAGTGGGAGTCTGTATCCTCTGTGTTGTAGCCGTCTGATTCCTTTAAGTGTGTATCAAGAATCCCCTTTGGTGGCTGCAGGCTATTCTCATTCTGGTCCTTGAAGTTGATGTTACTTTCATACATGTTGTCTCCATCGTCACTGTCTCCGTAGTTACCGTCATCATCATCGTCATCATCTGTGTAATTCTCCAGATTGATGGAAGTCCGTGGTCCATTATCGGTGGTCTCCAGCAGGTCAGGGTTAAGGTCCTGCATTGTGGGCTGATTCAGAGCATCAGAGAGTTTGGAGTCAGAGCCAGGTAAATCCAGCTCTTCTATCTCAAGTTGAGATGGTTCAGGGGATTTGGCAGAAGTGGCTGGAGCCGCTTGAGTTGAGGCTATTGTTTTACCAGCAACTGCAGTTTCATCCGTTACCTTGACTTTTGCTGAGTTGACGTTTTCCTTTACTGGTGTTGTATTTTCATTGCTGGCATCGATTGCTTGCTTTTGATCAGAACCATCAAATATGGTCATTGGATGCGTTCCCTGGCTCCCTTTAGATGTTTTTGATTGAATGGCTGTCATCAATGTGCTGATATCGTCAGGAGCCTTTACTGCTGTTGTTGTGGGGTCTTTGCGAGCAGGTGATACAGGGTTCTTGGAACCCTTTGACATTTCTGGAATCTTGGGACTAGTTGAAGTTGCTGGATCTTTGGAACCCGTTGAAGTTGCTGGATCTTTGGGACCCGTTGAAGTTTCTACATTTGTGGGACCCATTGAAGCTTCTGAATTCTTGGGACCTGTTGAAGTGGCTGGATCTTTGGGACCAGTTGGAGTTGCTGGATCTTTGGGACCAGTTGGAGTTGCTGGATCTTGTGGACCAGTCGGAGTTGCTGGATCTTTGGGGCCTGTTGAAGTTGCTGGATCTTTGGGACCGGTTGAAGTTGCTGGATCTTTGGGGCCAATTGAAGTTTCTGGATTCTTGGGACCTGTTGGAGTGGCTGGATCTTTGAGGCCCATTGAAGTTTCTGGATTCTTGGGACCTGTTGGAGTGGCTGGATCTTTGAGGCCTGTTGAAGTTGCTGGATTCTGATCGGGTGTTGAAGGCTTTGGGTCATCCTTGTTTACAGTTGTTTGATTAAGATTTTGAGGTGCGCCATCCTCCTGATTATTGTTCTCAGACACTGTAGGGTGAGAGGGAATATCAGTGCAAGAATTTTAATACATGGTTACAAAAATAATATTGACAAAATTGTTCTTTAAAATTCCCAAAACGCATCAAAAACACTGAGCCAACATAAGAAGTGGCAGAAAATTCAAGTTCCTTTATTTAAAGCTGATTACTTACAGCCTGTACTCAGTGTAATCGTCTTTCGTGTTGTTTTTTAAGTTTATTGTCTGTTGTCTTGCATATAAAATAAAATGTAATTTCAAAAAAGCTGAATACTTTGTACTGATGTTATAAATATGTATTATGTTTAACAACACTGTTAACAACAGCAGCTATATAGCTGTAAAATGAGCTTGTCCTCCCACTAAGATATTTAAACACCCTTGGGCAGGGCAGTCAACTTGCTTGCTGCCATAAGAGAGTTGCTTAGTGGAAACTCATGATTAACAACAGCTTGTTTGTGTGTGAATGTGTGAAACATGCATCCACCCACAACTTGCCCTCATCGCACAACTACTGGTGACAATACAGAGAGTAAATGATAATGCGTTGGCGATAAATCAATGTTTCCATTTTCAGGAATATATTACGTAGATTACTGATAATGGACATCTCGTTAGCCTTTCATTACTATCAATAAGGCTGGCAGATCTTCTTACAAGAGGTTTGAATACAAATAGTTTTTTCAACTTTGGCCAGGAGTTAAAAAAAAATTGCAGTAAAATTGAATTTAGCTAAACTGGTATGGTTTGTTTTAATTTACGAAGCTAACGCTGATCCACCTCCCCTGAATCAATGACACCCTTTAACCAATAAGTGTCAACATTATTCTATCCTATGGGAGGAGGAGGCGTTGCTTAGGCAGGGATGGAAGGAGAACACCAGGGACTTGAGGCACGAGGTAAGACGTCACAAAGAGAAGAAAGGGACTATTCATACACATGAGCCACAGCCTGCATAAATAATCACTGAACAGGAGATCTTTGTGGTAGCCACAGTTACATGCTTGGCTGGGTGAAACGGCATTTAGTATATTCAGCTTAGACTAATCTTGTTTGGATATTTAGTAAGTTTATAATATTTCACTTAACCCCCAAATCTCATCATATTCTAGTCTTTCACTAATAGGCCATGGTTCCTTGGTCAATGTTAGTGAGATTCACCCAATATCATATTTGTTTGACCCCCCAAAACAAAACTTTAATGCTTGTAAATGAAGTCACAAACCAATTGAGCAACTACACGTCTGATATTTGAATGCTAGTTTTAAAGACCAATTATTAAATCAATCAAGTCAATCAAATTCCTCCCTTTGTGTAAACATCTTTATCTGTGTTCCTGCTTGAATCAATAAGCAGGTTACGTTAAACAAAATGTTTGTCTAACCTTTAATACTTCAAAAGAAGATGACATTTCAACTTGGTTAATACTGCTATCAGGTACTTATATGATTCTAGGCTACATCCAGATATTGCAGTAAATAGCTCCATGACATTTTTCTGCTTACAAGACAAATAGGACAAATGATTATATAGAAATTATTTTCAGATCAAATGCCCCTAAATACGTTTCAGCTGCTGATGAATAATAAATGCATGTTTGTTTTTTTAGCTGTGTCTGTGCATCTTTGTCTCAATTGTACACAGAGATAATCTGTTAGAGAAAGAAAGGTTAGAATTATGACTTGATGGTATCTATTGGGAAGGGAAAAAGAAATAGGCAAAATACATTATTTTTCCCCTTCAAAAAGAGAAAGACAAACACAATATTGAAATCTGAGATGCACAAAGATGCAGTAACAAGATATATAGTCTTCATTTTTAAAAGAATAGAGAAAACAGGCTACAGCTGACCCATTCTTAACTTATTTAGTCAATACATGACGCTAAGTCAAAGTCCATTCATGCAAGACCGAGCCTGCATATGGGGTCAATTTTACAGCCCTTCCCCTTGGTGGTTAACTTCAAAGGCTTTTTCTTTAGGGGGTATGGGAACTGGACTGACAGGGGTACATTAACAGAATAGATATACGACAAGGACACCTGAAACAAGTAACCTTTTCAGGCCATCACAAATCGTTTATGCTCTGGAGTCACCGCAGGGCAACTAAAAGGAGACATTATTGGACGCGTTCAAAGGAGGGATCTTACTAGATCTCAAACCCAACACAGGTTTAATGTTGTGTTAGTTGCTTGGTTATCAAGCGTTTAAGGTTGGTTAGACTTGTATTTACAGCCTATGGTTAGGTAGTGATCCTAAGGTATGCTAGACATGGCGTCTAAACAGGTTAATTGTGTTTATTTCGACTGACAATCACACTACGCATTTATCTCAAAACACAACGGACGTCACTCAATAACAAACCTTTAAGGATGAACTCCTTTAATGTTAGTTTTGGAATTAGTTTATTTCCAATACCATAAGTTGGTTCAATAAGGACTCAAGTTAGACATTGTACTTTTCCGGGACTTACAGACAGGTCCCTCTCTCACCTGACACCCTGCTCGCTAGCATGACGTATTAGCCAACAAGCTACAGTAGTGTAATGTAGCTACCTGACACTGGCTAGCTAACTAGCAGTCCTGTGGTCAGTGAAGTCAGAAATTCGTCTCAAATAATTCATAAAAGTGTAACATACCAGACGTCGTGTCATTTATCGGAGCTGACAGGCACTGTGAGGCAAATAGCTGGACGAAAATGACCAAAGAAAGAGCAAAAATATGTCTCCTGCTTCGACTCATCGTTCCGCGCGCCGCCATGTCGATGTGTGAGTAACTGAAGGGGCGTGGTTTAACACGAAAACATGAGTGTGCGTCAACGGCTGCGTGAGAGTAGAGAAAAGATACGTAGGATGCCCCCCCCCCCCTCAAAAATAATGTCCTGTCCATCTGTGTCATCCCTGTAAAAGACTAAAAGACTCACTTTGTTACTAACGTTAACCCCAACATAGAAGTAGCAAAGAAAAAAAACTAAACGTATGGCCTCAGAGAGATTTCTTCCTCTGAAGTAACCAAAGCAGATGGACATGCATCCCTTTCCTTTGGTCTCTGTTGCCATTAATAATATTCCCTAAAATTTTGATACACTTAAAATGATCGAATTTCCACAAGCTGCTTCTTTCCTGTGCCTTGCTTGATGAACATAGACTAACTTTTCCCTCCAGTGTTTTTTTTTTATCAATTTGAATATCTAAAAATGAGAAATCAACGAAAATCATAAATCTGTGTAGAATGTTTGATGTGCTGAAGTTTTTCATTTTTATTTTCTTCATTATGGTTTGTCACTGTCTCTGGGTCCCCTGGCATTGTGACTGTTTTTTCTGTTAAGTATGTTTGAATAACAGTGGTCAATAAAGACTTGTGGGGGAAAAGATAAGTGGGTCATGAAGTCTGAGCCAGTCAAGTCTCACACCAAATATTAGGTATTATTTTAATGAATCGTCCAAACTCTAAAATCATACATATTATATCATTGCTTTAATAACCTGGTGTAATTGGTCATTGTTTTAGGTCCACAAACTCCACTGCTGCAAGTGACAGTAAAGTAATGTTCATTATAAATTAATATTAAAATGATCATGATATATTTGGTATTGTTAATTTTTGTGTAAACATTTGTATTTTATATTCATTAAATTTAACAAAATAGATATAAGAAGTTATAGTTGTGATTTTCTCACAGATGGATATTATTGTAACAACACTAAAATAGGAAGAAAAAAAGCATTGGGAATTTTGCATAAACAAATTGTTATTACAGAAAATGACTGTCAGACAAAAACTTCCTACAATGTGCCTGACTTATGTTTGGGGTTTGTTAGAAAGCCTGAAACTGTGCAAACTGTTCAAATGAGATGAACTTCTGTATAAAAGGATCTATTAACCACATTCACAAATGTACAGCATTGAAGGTTTTGATTTTCACCAGGTTTTACAGTTCAGGTTTCCAGACAGAAAGATATTATTTTTATTTATTTTGTGGCCACTTTAATCAGTTTAATGTTCAACATTAATTTCCCCCAAGTTTTGATGTGAAATATAAATCATATTAAGACGATAGACTAGCACATTTCAAAGAGGTTCCCAGGACTTCAGCCAGAGCGGTAAGGTAAGCAACAAATACACTCAAGGGTGGACCTTTAACTACTACAGATATGACAGTTTACACTTTAAATGCCTTGTTTAATGAAAAGGTTAAAAAAATAAAAAGTTGGTCAGCTACATTAATCACAGCTCCAGATTGTAAGACCATTAAGCATATTCATACTTGTCCATCCATAGATTTTTTTTCAGCCATTTGCTAAGCTAAATTGTCAAGGTTGGCTGTTTGAATGTTAAGTCTTTGAGTTCTGCACACTAATTGGAAAAAGCAAGTCATTTACAGAGGTGACCTCAGCCTCCAGGAAGTTGTGTTATGCCAAAATAAAAAGCAATACAATTAGAAACTGGTTCAAGATGTTCTTTATTTAATTCAGGGAATGGCAATACTGTCAGTAACACTAAGTATGATTCCCATAACCAGTTGTGGAAGACTACCACCTCTCCATTATATTCATTATATTCAGCGTCCTCCTTTAAAGAAGTTCTGTAACTGTCCTCCACTGTGTTTCACTGTGTGCATGATACATTTCCTTTTATTGGCTTTAATCGACAGATCTTCACTTTCATAAGACTTCACAGGTGGAATAAACTATTTAAGACTGTCAATAAAATAATGTTCTTTTTGCTATATGTAACAAAAGACATGTTTTACACCAAATGCACAGACAAAGAACAAGTGAGACAAAAACACAGAAAGTACACACACTGGGGTTTAGTGTCTCTTAGAGCTACTGGCAGCTGCTTACACCAGGGACAACTAACCCTTTCTGTTGTATAATATTTCAAGACAGACAGTAGAGCTCTCAAGTGAAGAGGTGTGGAAATAACAGTTGTCACCACTACTGCTTTAGAGCCAGGAGTGCTTAATGATGCAATGTAACAGCACCGTCTAGTGGTATAACTACTCAACTGTATGCTGGATGTGTTGAGTCCTGTATGCATTTTGAGCTAGTTTCTTTTTACCTTTTCTCTGTGTTGGAACGCTGAGAAATTAAAGCATCATGTAGGAATGTAGTGAAACAACCAAGAGTGAGGCCAACATCTATGTACTCAAAGCTACCTTTCCCTTGTGAGCTACATAATTCATGATAAAACGTTCCATTGTAGTTTTGTTCTGAGCATTGGCTCTGTATTATGACAAAATAATGTTCCCTTTAAGTGGTCCTTTAAAAGTGGTAGATCATTGAAAGAACAGTTTGACCTTTACGCTGTCTTCTTTTTCCAGCTGTAGCATTTCTAGGGGAAACAAGGGTGTTGTGAGGGCTAGCTAATCAGTAAAGGATTTGCATTTTTTTTTTTTTGGGGGGGGGGGGCATGTGTGCTGGGAGGAAAAGAAGGACTTGTGCCTCATTCTCCTATGCTTGGAATTCCAAGCCGAGACCAAGCTTGTGGCCACCGGCGTTGATGTTCTTGCCATCGAGGAGAGCAGAGAGGGTAAGCTTGATGCCTGCAGAAACAGAGACATCTTGTGAAGTCGTGCGCAGACTAAACCATTTTTACGAGCACCAACCTTTTTTATATTTTTGGCCAGTCCTATAAACAGATGCATGGAATATTTATTTTATAACACATAGTTTACTGAGCCACTCTTTTCTTCATATACAGAAATCTGCCACCTCCATCATGTCTGTTTTCTATCACTATTCAACATGAACGTATATATTTGCTGTGTGACCTTGAAATCAAAGTTGTAATGCACTTTATTACTGTTCTGACAACTGTTCTGTTGAGGGTTTAGCTCTAATAGAACCACAGCTAGCAGAGCAATGCATCTTTAAGTAGTGTGATGTATTCTTTTTGATAAAATACTGCAAAAACTGCAAGGCAGTCCATCACATGTACTCTGTACATGTTTAACATTCACCTCAATAATAGAACGAAATATTTCACGTACACATCTCAATCACTCTGCTCAGATCTGGACTACATTTGGATTTTATCAATTGTTATAACATTGCATTATCTGGTTCACAGTGTTTAATTAATATTGTAGTCTTTGTAAACATGGTCAGTCTTTTGGTTCATTTAAGCACTTTATACCTCATTTATATACCAAGTGCACTCACCTGGCTTAAGAGTCTGAGTGTAGCCCAGGCCCACAAGGCTGGAGTTGTTCACCTTGGCCTGTTTGGGAAACACATGAAATTCAAACAGAGAAAAATGGCCTGCAGGCAAAACAACCATTCACTTATAGTGGCTCCTCTTCAAGTGGGATTAAAGGACTAATGTGACTGACTAAATGAACCTGGTCCTTCTGCAGCAGACAGACTCCTATTGGCCATTTTACCTGGGTAGACTCTGCTCTTAGTCCCACTGAATTAGTTCTTTTCATGGACTTGCATCGGCATGGCAGGTCGTATTGGGAAGATTGTGACTTAGATTTGAAAAGTGCTAGCTAGTTTTGATGCATCATTGATTTCTTTCATAAAACAGAATGTAAGGTCATTCATGATAATAAAAAACTGACAAGAGGACAAAATGCCTACAGCATGGTATCAAACAACTGGTTTCCCTGACCTCTGGATGATGGGATGAGTAGGTTACAACAATCCTTAAGGGGTATCAAAGAAGTTACAATGCAATTAAAAAACACCTGACTATTCTACTACTGTTACCACTCCTATTTCTGCAGGTGGAACAATACTCACAGAGAAGGATGCGTCAGGGTCGATCTGATACTTTGCAGCGATGCCAAAGCGGGTGTTGCTGTTTCCAGCAGTCCAGGCGAGGTTAACGGCTGTCTCCAGCTGGTCATTCACCTTCTGGTAGATGGAGCCACCAAACTCAGTTCCATCATTTCTGAGAAAAAAACAAAACAGATTGGAATATAAATGTTCTGTAATAGTAACTGTATATGTATTCTCCTACATTATATGTGAAATTCTGTTTAGTAAACAAATGCAACACCTTACTCAGTATGTTGCGAGCCACTGATGCAAAGCCTTCATTAAACTTTGTCTGACCTCACACAAACACTTGAGCTGTAACTCAAACTGACACTCAGTGAGAGGTACAGCAGGGAAAAAGAAAAAAAAGATGAGACACTGTGACCAGTCCTTTGCTCCCTCACAGTCTCTCCCTGCCGGACACGACCTCACTCTGCCTTTCAGTGGAGGTTTTTATGTCTGGCAACAACTCCCTTCACCTCACTTGCAATATAGTAAATCCAATCACCTGACTGTAAAAATAACTGCCAGGCACCTGGGGGCTCGGCAGACAGCCAAATGGGCAACATGTTTATCAGCCAGACGAGGACAAGGAAACAGTTTGAAGACTGGTTTGATTAAGGTCACATGTCTGGACTCACTTAAAGATAGAACATTAACTCTGTAACATATTTCATAACATCATAGGAACCTTAGAGTCTTTAGGTTATGGTTGATGATGTTTGAACTAAAGCTTCAGGTTACCATTAGTATCTTGGTAGTATACATTAACTCTCCAATCTACCTTAAACATCTCTGAACTACATTAGATTTACTGTGAGTACTCTACGTATGACAGTAACAATCTGCTGCTTCTTGTAGTCTTACACATTCGTATGGAGCTGGAACTCGTCCGTCTTGTATCCAACAGCGAAGTTGCTCTGGGTGACCCTGTTCCTGCCGGCCTCAAAAGTCATCTGGTAGCCCGCCAGCCAGCCCTCGTAGCCAACCACTGCTGCGCCATGAATGGCTGTACCATTGATGTCGTAGTTCACGTCGCAGCCGAGGTTGATGTGGTCACACTTGTAGCCCGTCTTGACTTTTCCACTCTTCTTGCTGTCAGGATTTTGGGAGGAGACGGAAAGGTAGTTAATCAAAGGTCAGGTTCCCCAAGAGCTAAAACATCCCACTGTTGTGAAAACAATAAATAAAGATGAAGAGGTGCACTTTTTTATCAGGGTTACAGCAGAAAGTATATTGTCACGCAAGTCATGGGGGCATGGGGGGGGAAGGGGGTCTTATTTGGGAACACTGATGATGTGTGGCACAGATTATCTTGTTATTTTAGAGGTTTACAGATCCACGTAACACATTCATTTTAACAGTATCCTGTAATAATGCAACCTCACTTTAAATTCAGTTAGGATTTAAAAATCCCTGATGTCTGAGTCCAGCCTAATGTAAGTGCTTTGTGCATTGTGCCTTTTATCCACATTTAAGAGCAGGGTGCCTCTGTGACTTCGTTAGTGACGTTAGCGGAGCGGGTCAGCAAACCTGGCTAGCCAACATAAGCTAGTTGGCAGTGTTGCATCTCCTCTAGTTCACTGTGTTAATTTAAATCAGACCTATGTTAATTAACTGTATTTCAGCTAAATAAGTAGCTTACACGTCTGCTTGTTAAATTTAATGATCAATTGTTCTGTCCAAATAGAGAGAGAGAGCTGCAGTCAAATAAGACTATTGGACAGTTTCATCAAAAACGCTTTCGAAGAAACAGCTGATTTTGCCTGATGAAGATGGAAAAGGTCCTTTAAACTTTGCTTTTTATTAATGAATTGTTTATACCTAGTAGCAGTAGATCAAAAGGGTATTTAGGACATATTTAACCATTCCTCATCTCGTTATTTTCCTTTTACATACTTTAATAATCCCTGAGGGAAATTCTGGTTTACACTCTGCCATTGAGAGACAGGCTTCACACACACAGGCCTGAAAAACACACACATGCACAAACAGGACCTGTGGACATGCATTAGTGGAGAGATGTCAGTGAGGCTGCTACACACTTCCAGAGCTGTTGGGGCTTCGGTGACTTACTCAAGGACACCTCGGCAGTGCTCAGGAAGTGCCCTGGCACCTCTCCAGCTACCAGACCAACTTCCAGATTTTTCAGAGTTGTCATTTAGCTGCTCTTACCCAGTGTTTGGTGAGAAGGAGGAATCAAACGTCAGCTTCAGCCCCTTAGCCAACTGTGGAAAAGTTAAGAAGATATTGCAAACAAAATAAACAATCATGTACATATGATGAAACTCCAATCAAAGTCACGACATGGAATAATTTAGCCACTATTTGAGTGACTTCAGAGAAAACAATATATTTGTCCTGCCAATAGCAACCTCAACATATTTATATCAGTTGGCAGCCCAACCCTGTCTAATACCTGGTCTTCAAGGGTGATCTCCGTTCCCAGGGTGTTGTCTGTGTTCCACTTCTCTGTGAAGGTCAGTCCGTGCTCTGCCCACTTGTATTTGGTCTCCAGGGAACCTGCGACTTTGCTGGTCTCAGTGTTGGCAGAGCCTGTGCTGGTGAACTCCTGAAGTTAACAGTTTGGGTAAAAGGTTAACTAGCAACCATCATCCAATCATCATAAACGCATAAAGTATATCATTTCTATGAGACGTGGACAGGACATTTGGACAGATTTCTGAGAAATGTTGTTAACAGAAAAATCTTCAAAAATGGAATAACTACATTTTCGTGTACTTCTAAAGGAAACACACAGAGAACATGATTATTTGGACACACAGTCTTATTTGAGTATATCTAAAACAATGATATATACGAGTTAAGAGATGGAAGTCAAAGTGTCCTGGAGCAGCTATGATAAACTGACAAAGACTTACCAGTCCATTCTCAGACTTTGTTTTCAAGTCCAGCTTGATGAGCCCAAAGCCTGAAACATAAAAAGGATCAAAATGATGTGAAGAAGTAACTTTACATCTAATAATAACCCACATGAAACATGAAATCACTCTTAGAACACAAGTACTGGACAGCTCTAAAAGAAATTAAAGACTATTTAAAAGCCAAAGCTGGTATAAACATTCCCCATAATTCTATCAACACACATTTAAAAATGATCCATTTTGTTACTCCACTTAATCAAGGTATGGATTCATGTTGGTGGAAAATCAGCCTCCAGAGTATAATTAAAGTGATCCCTATCCCACTGAGTGAACCTGTGCATTGATTGGCTGCAGGTTCAGTGAGAACATTAGAGCAGTCGGTTATGAAACATAGACACATGGTTTGTTTTGCAGATTCAGGTTTTAGGCCATCATAGTTATTAACTGATTCACCCAACCACACTTCACATGATGAGCTACAGATGTTGATGTTCATGTGCTGCTTAGCTTAGCTTAGCTTAGTACTACTATATTGTCAAAGCAAACCCTTCAGTTAACCTTATACTCATCAAACCAATCGCTGTATATCTTCATCTGAAGCAGCACTTCCTTCTCTTTCAAAAGGTCCTCAGCTCTGGGACAAATCTCAGGTTTGACGCTTTTCCCTGCAGGTAATGTTCATTATGTGACGAGCAGTTACTCAATTCAAGCCGCTGTCAGGCTAGTGGGGATTTATCCTTAATGGAAAATGTGACTCACTCTGCTGCAGCAAAAGAGAATTCCCTTGATAAAAAGAAGACATCACTCCGTAACCTTTAGCACAGCTGTGTGTATAGTACACAAAACACACCCCAAAGACACCTACTAGAACTGCAGATTCTGTCATTCTCCTTAGCTGCTTATGCATTGCCAGTTAATTGCGGGATAAAAATTACACCCATGTTACGCCTCATCTGCAATGTAAAACACACCAGCATCAGAGGTGCTTACAGAGGCGTATCAGGAGAAGACTGTGACAGTACAAAGTTGAGGCTGTTAGGACGGAACAGCTCGGTGTATGTGCACGTCTGAGAGTGTGTGTATGTGAAACTCCCGCTGCTTTTCACACATCGTGCCTCTTGAGATCCCACAACCCCGTAACAAAATGTGAAATCACACACTGAGACACCAATATTGTTGTCGTTTGGATGCGTTGTAGAAGAACAAGGGCGAAGAGATGGTGGAGCTTTGTTACGGTGCTGTTGTGGATTTATAAAAAAAGGACTCTTAACAAGTATGCTGCTAGTGGTAATCTGTGAGAAACAAAGAAGTTTGTTGCAGCAATGCAGTGTTTGCCACATTGCATACAGAGACTGGGTTTGAAGAATCACTGAAGACTGAAGCTTGAAGTTTTGTAAGAACTCTCTTTTATGACTTCATAGCACAATATAGGAAGAAGGTTTGTCACTTTAAACTTCTTGAGTTTAAGGTGACACACAAACTAATATTCATTTTGCAATGGCAGAAAAAATGTGAAAAGAAATGATCATATAAAGAGGGGTGAGTATATACTAACCAAACAGCAGGAGCACACACAGATGACCACACACAGCGCTGTTCCGCCCTGCCAGCTCAGCTGTCATACTGGAACGCTGTTACACTTCTATTACGCCTCTGTTACTACCTCAACTTTGTGCTTCTGTGACATTTACTGATACATCCGGTGTATAAGACGCACTTTTGATACCTATTTTTTAATCTAGAAAGTTGCGACCAATACACCAATGTGTAGCGAAGCCCTCATCATGACACAGTAGACGCGAAATGACGCAACTGAAAATTCGCCCCCATTCATTGTGTATTGAAAGCTGTGCTGGGAAACAAAGCACCGCTTTGTTTCCCAGCACAGGTCAACGAGTGACCAGCGAAGGTGGGCAGCAGGACTTGAGGGAAGAGAATCTGTACATCACAAGTTTCCCTGTAGGCTGAGTGCTCAACTACCGTACTGTAGCTAGTAGGAGTGCAAACTCCACCAAGCGAAAACAAATGGTAACGACAGAGCTGCACAGAAACTTTTTGTGAAGTTGTAGACTTCACAAAAAAAGTTCAAACCTTTATTCTCTCTGGGAGACATCCAAAATAAAACTGTGTCTGATATACCAATGAGACTTACATGCCAGATTTTAGGGTATTTAACAGCGAGATGTAACTGTACTGCCTTGAACAGCCAATGTAAAAGGGGTTGATGAAACTTACACTGTTCCAAAATGCATTGAAGACATTGTGACTGAGTTTTTATGATAGGCATTAGGCAACGCATCATGGCCAAATGTAATCACTTTAAACATTTACTGTAGTATGGAGCTTCATATGTTGCTCTAACGAGTGAGTGTGAACGGCTGCTTCCTGCTTACCATATCCTTTGGTAAAAACATCCTTGGCAGACTTTCCAAGGTCAACGTAGGTGGGAGGTACAGCCATTATCTGCACAGAGAAAGATGAGGTTCAAGGCTGTGACTAAGAACAAGACGAAAAAAATTAAAACATTCTCTCTGCTAAATAACATCCCTGCTGTCTCTAAGTTCTGTTTCCCAGATTTGTCAGCCACACACAACATGAAAGACCCAGTGAGCACACTGCATCAGGAGAGCACACTGACAGATCAGATGTGATGTGTTAGGAGCTCAGTGGTGCTGAGAGAGGGAGGCAGCGGACACTGGAGGTCAGTGACACTGATGGAGAGGAGAGGTAGAAGCCTTATGAAGTTACTGTCTTACATGAGCAACACAAAGGTAGATTGCGATGCTAACTCATACACATTTGTGAAAACATGTCAGCTTGTCACATTTTTGTCACATCGATTTTAAACTAAGAGCTTTGTCAATTGTTTTTTAAAGGGCTTTTTTCGTTTCAAACTATTTTACAGTTTAGAGAAAACTAAGATCCATTTTTTCCACAAAGTAACTTTCTTAACTCAAATGTGATCTTGTAGAGTTCAGACAAAACAATGATGACCACAGACTGAGGCACAAAGCAGATGTTTGCTAACCCTCTATGTGTATGTGTGAACCTCTTTGTCCTTTCTATTCATGAGCAGCCTGTTTTGCAAGACATGTCTAGTTCATCATTAGGATATGTAAACACAGATTCCATTTTTCAAAAGCACAATAGTTATGAAGCAACAGCTGTCGCACAATCATATCGATAACATAAACGTGCATATTGACAGTAGATAGATCAGGAATGTGAACAGGTGAATTGCAATTTTAGGGCCTACAACATAAGTGAACAAGGCTTTCGCTACCAATAATATAAAACACAAATACAAAAACATTTTCCATTAGCGGTTAATACTAGTTCAAAATCCACGTCTCATTCCTGCCTTGAAGCCTGTTCAGCCAGGGCTGTTGGCAACCCCACCTTTTTTCAACAACCCCACCTTTTCACACAAATCATGTGAACATGGTCTTGGGCATATATCCAGCTACTTCCCTCCTAAATCATTTAGGATACACTCCTCTACAGATCCCCCAGAACCAGTCACTGTGGGAGAACTGATCTGTGGTCATAGGGAAGCACTTGGACAGGAAGCAAATGTCACACATCTGTCTCCAGAGCCAATAAACACATACACAAATAGTATGTGCGCTAAGCCATTCACCCTGTGCGAACACACATATGCACAGGCTGCCAAAATCCCCACTGCGCCTGAGTAGATTTGTGGCTTTTAAACATGGCAAGAGGAGGACTTATATTAGGGCTACTAACACATTCGACATATGATCGAATTATTGAGAACGAGGCGACTTTGGGAGCTTAATATTTTAAATTAAAGAGATTAACATTGTAAGGTGATAAAACAAATGAGTTGCCAAAGAGTGCTCCAAACTCGTAACATGATGAGGGCAAATCATGAAACATCAACTTATTGACTTTGAAGCTCATTTTTGGGTCTTCACCAATCTTATGCGTGTACAAATTCTTTAAAAAAGACCTACAATTGCTATACAATAAAATAAAAGGTCTTCCTACACAGGGACTAGAGCAGTGGCTACTTGACACATAGGCTTATGAGGGCAGTGAAGGCATCATCTCCATTCCCTCGACTGCTAACAGATTAGCATCATCAAGCCATCAAGGTGGGATGCGGGCAGCGTCCTCCGTGAGGACGGAATGGCAGGCAGGAGCTCGCATGATGTCCAGAGGGCAAAGCCCTTAGCTAGTTAAGCTTCTTTGCTAGCTAGCTGAGTAACTGCTGATCACTAGCCCATGCCCTGTCAAATGACCGCAAGACATTAGCTAGCATGCATATAGCAGTTCGCTCGTCCGAGCAGCAGGCCTAGCATCTCTGCAGCACGTCGAGCTACATCCTACTCTGATGAACTGATGAGACAGACAGCACTGGGATCCGGAGGTCAGAGGCAGACGACTAAAATTAATAAAGACAAGCGATATACAGCACAGAAAATGTAAGTTGTGTCGCATTTTAGTGATGGATACATAGCCTACCTCTCTGTGTTCCAGTCCTGACCGAGAAGGGGCTTGTCAACTGCACAAAGGGAGGAGAGAAGAGGGAGGTGGCGCGGCGTCACGTACGCTACCAGCGAGTCACGCAAGCAGCAGCAGGCTTCCGTAATCAACGTCAAAGATACAACACTTAATCAAAGAGCAAGATCATTCACTTCCTGTTTGGACATTTATCGAACGTATCCACAGTTTAGGTATGTTTGTATAACACAGCATTAGTAAGCATTAGTCAGTAAACAAGACTGTCAGTGACGAAGTTGACAATTTCTATAGTTATGTTTTAATGCTTGTAATTTCTGTTGCTGGGTAGGTTGTAGACGAAGTGAGTAACAGCGTATTGCTAAGACACCTTTTTTTTACATTTTCCACACTAAACATTTGCAAGTGATATGTTTCACTGTTAAAAGAAAGCAGGATGAGACTTTTTGTCAGAAAACACTACTTGCACATTAATCAATCAATCTTTATTTGTATATTGCCAATTCATAACAAATGTTATCTCAAGAAACTTCACAAAAAGAGCAGGTCTAGACCTTACTCTTTATTATATCATACATGTACAGGGCAAAATCAGCAAAGAGATCAGACTTACAACTTTGTTCACAGGGGGCGCCAAAATCAGCAGATACCAAAAGTTTCTCACAGGAGCTTTAACTTAAATATTTACATTTTATCATACTTGATTCAGTTCAGATAGAAAGTTTGATAAGTTCATTTTACATCTGAACAATAAGACTTTGCAGGAAACCATTGACATCTGTGCAACAAATTACTTGGCAGAAATCTTTTTAAAAAGTAAAATATTGACTTACATTTTTTTAAATATTTAGGCTAAATTGAGGTAAATCTTAAAGGAAGACTGGTTAAATCTTCTCTTCTCTGACCATCTTCAGCTGGAAAATATTACCAAGACTTTAAAACTTATAGTTGTGGTGAATGAAATAAACAGTGAAGTCAAACTTTCATTCTTTATGTAGTGGCTGTTTGTCTGAAAAAAATCGAAATAAAATGTATATCAAACATAATCAAAAAGCCATTGATGCACCATGGGGAAGTGGTGTACGCAGGCAAAATAAGTCAATTGTCCATAAGAAAGATCTGCGTTTCTGATGGTTTATTTCATTAAATCAAGCAAGCCAACAAAAGAACAAAGAAAAGCATGGCTCCTGCTGCCTCTCCATAGGCCCATCCAGGTGCATGCTTGTCCACTACCTGCCTCTTAGCTATATTACCTCAGGTGCCCACAGTGTTACCCAAATTCCAAACAAAAGTAATACAAATAAATACTAATCATGCAAAACTAAATTTAGGCTACTAAACAAATAACTAACAAAATAAAATATTATCAAAAATCTATTCTCAATAAAGAAAACGTGTAGAATAACTAAATACACAACAACACCCAATATATGTTAACTAAATACCAAACTAAATTCTAACAACAAATAAATATCACCGACACTTTATTATGGATACTTTGGAATATGACCCTTCTGTAGGCCTACATTAACTTAAGTAGCCTAATGTATTGAAGGGGGGAGGAGGATTTAATTATCACACACAATTTTGACATGTTGCTACCTTACACTCTATGGTTGAAGTATCTGAGAACTTCCTCCACCGTTACTGCCCTTCAGTATTTAACGCTACCTTTCAGATTTTATTAGAGAAAAAAAGGAAAAACGTGCTTTTGAAAACATTTGGTCAGTTTTGATATAGGCCTATCCATGCTATGTTAAAAGAAGCAAATACAAAAAAGAAAGCTACATACAGGCCTACACACAAAAACCAAAGTACAACATAGATTCAAGAACGAAATGAAAAAATATTTATTGGAAAGAGATAGGATCATTTACCCCTTCAGCTTCATCATCGTTACAAGTTCATACACCCGAAAACGGAAATACCACGAGCTGAAACATCTCTTTCTGCAGCACTCTCTTTGTATAAATTGTGTATTACCTGGACGCATGCGTAGTTTACCCAGGGTTGCACGCAACTCCCAACAGCATCGCTGAAAACCGTTAAGAGCTGGCTGTAGATCAGCTCTCTGCACATTCACCCCACATGTATAATATCGTGCTGTTTATACGAACTGTTCCGGGACAGAGGGGGCATCTCAGCAGATGTAATGTTACATCACATCTGTCCAGGACAGAAGGAGAGGATGAGAGGACACAGCGCTTACTGTTGACCTCAGCTGTTATTCGATGGTTGAAATTATAAACCTATGACTACATAACTGTTTCTCCCTGCCTTTGTAATGTGGTATACAATCACTCCTAGGGAAGCTATTTGATGCAAACGTTGCTTGTATAATAGGCTGTTACTTGCAAAACTCTCGTTTTTTAGTTTTAAACACTTGCCAATATAATGTGCAGATAGAGTTATATACAACATTATGATTCAGAAAAAATAATAAGTATTAGGATAATGAGCCAAATTATTACATTGTCAAATTTGAAACGCGTTTATTAAAGCTGTACACAGTTTATCCAAGGTTTCAGCTTATCATGTCTTCTTTACTCCCCTACAGCATATAGCAGTCAATAGTTTAAACTCCACTGACTACAAATCACCGAGATCATTCAGCAGCATATAAAGTTCTTTTACTTTATTATTCTTATTGGTTACACTTGTTGTCTGATAAATAGAGATTTTGTTTAGGCCAGTTTTACATAATCTGAATCAAATATTGGTCTGACGTTTAAATGTAAAATTATTTAAAGAGAAAACAAATAAATGTTTGTTATCAAATTGACCAGATCCCAGTGTTTCAATCAGAATGATTGTTTCAAATAGCCTTGTACATTCAGTTTTTACCATTTATATTTTAAAGCAGAAAACCTTTTACTCCAGTTTAATATTAGATCTAACAGGCATAAGTGTGAAATACGTTCACTAGTAAGATAGCACCTTTGTCTTCCCTTGCCCTCCTGGTTGTGAATGCAGATTTTAGCTGTGAAATGTTGTTTTTTAGTTTTGTTCTATGCAGGATTTCTCAGAAACGTAGCAGTGTGGTTAAGTGGAGGAAACATTTCCAAAACCTTAAAGGTGCTTCCTTTGCTGCAGACACAGCTGGAAACAAAAAGCAAACAGTGAGACTCCAGTAATACTCTCTCTGTTTTGATATCTCTCTTTCCATTCTTTTGAATAGGCTGTACTTTCACTCTGATAAAAAAAAAAGTACTTAAAACTTAAGACCTCTATTTATTTACCAGAATCAATATGTCTCAAATCATGTGGATTCCAACCACTGATGACTTAAACGGTTCTCTGCCTGATACAAGTGAGCTCATTGAAATCCCCTGATACCAGTGAAGGACTTAGATCAGCTTTTCTGGAAATAACAATCAGCCACCAGCTCATGTAATAAATCTACTTGTGATTTATATGCATGTTCTGTCGATGATTTGAGGTAAAAACCCCATAGATACCTCCTCTCTAAATAACTGAGAAGCTTAGACAAATAAACATACATTAGATCCTGCCGCACTCAGCTTCTTCCTTCCAGAGACATTAAGTACTGAAGAGGTTGTGATCACTTTGATCCTCTAGAGGTCAGTGTTGGTAGCAATCTGAAGTAAGTTATTATTGTCAGTGCATTGGGTTGTTCAGAAAATGAAGCACTGAAGCTAAGGAGCAATCTTCAACCCAGGTCTGTAAAAATAATAACTCAGTCTGTCATCCACAATGTAGTTTTAGTTCATCTTTTGACAGTTTTTATGAATCTTAAACTTACGATTTTTCAGATCAAATTTTGGGTTACAATAACAGCTATTCATGAGAGAAGCAAAAAGGCTCATTTTCAGCCTTTTTTTCAGATTGTCCCACAGGCATTAATGGTATTCTATTAAGAAATAAAAGTAATATTGAACATAAAGAATGTTTTATCATTAAGTGCATCAAATTGTTATATATATATTTTTCATCCATCTTTGTGTGGCTGTGTGTCTAAGTGTAGGTGAGGAGTGTGTTGGTTTGACTAAAGAGTTATTGTATGGTTTTACTGTGATGTGTGTTTGGTGTTATGGTTACATTGCTGTACATTGTTGTTGGTTGTACTGGGATGATATGTGCATTATTGTATTGTCATTTAAAAAAATAATGTTGACCCCGGGACAAATAGCGGCTGCTATGCAAAAGCTACTGAGGATCTAAATGAAAACAAACAAATTAGGAGATGCATGGTTTTAATGGGCAGAGACAACATGTGTCACTAAATTCACAGACCATTACAATAATCGTTTTAATTTCACTTTAATTCACCAGAATGGCTCAAGTTGTTCCTTCTGGTCTGCTCTGAACATTGTCAAAAAATGTATTTTCTGAAAACATTACAAAGTCTTGTAAAGTAATATACATCCATTCTTGTTTTAGTCAGGTGTCTCCATCCACTGCAGATACATTTGCTCAGAAACTCTAAAACAGCTTGAATGTAAGTGATTCTTTGGGAAGGGATTCAAATGCAAGGCATTAGTTTATAAGATTAATTTAGAGAGAAAAGTCAGAGCCATCCTCTTTTTTTCATTTGCCAGGAGGACTTTATATTGAGCATGTATTTACATTGAATATCAAGTATGGATTAGCTGACTGCTCTTCACTAAACTATTAAGTCGTGTTACTTTAACCTGTGACACCCTCCAGCATATAGAGCCATTTCTGCTTTTTTTAATTTTTCAAAACTTTGACTTTTTGCATTCTCCACACAGTTCCCACTGACTGTATTTAAACACTTCAGTTATTTCTTATAGGATATATTGCTGCACTACTTTTGATTCAATATGAACAGAAAATGTTTCATTGAATTCATCTTTTTAAGATAAATTGAAGGCAGCTTTAATGGGCAACACTGATAAACGAGATTAACTGCAAACAGCCTGTATCATAAATAAAAATCTCATGACGGATTAGAAGTGATAGCTCCTTCTTTCCTCATCCATCAACATCCACAGCTTGTTGTCATCAAAACAACATATTTCACTTATTTCCTGGTGTGTATTTAGAGGTCTCCTTCTCTGTTTAATGTCCCTGCATCACTGAATCTCAAGTAACATTTAATCATCAACATAGAAACATGTTTGTCGCCTGTCGGTCGCCTTCAGAAGCAAGCCAAAATTCATTTCTAGATTATCCTCCAGTCATATCTGGATGCTCTGCTTTCATCCCCCAAAGCTTCAAAGCCGAAGCGGCGCTCACTTCAAACAGTTGTCACCGAGTGCCAATCAAACCCCGCTCCAGAAGACAACAAACACTACAGAAAATGTTAATCAGACCAGGCCCAGCATCACCAAAGTAAATAAAATAAATGGTAAACAGATGCTGTAATTTGTTACATATGGATAAATAAGGCAGTATGTCATCTTTCTGGTGCTTTTTTTAATTTTGTGGTTTTTCACACAGGGTCCAAACTCCCCCCCCCCCCCCCCCCCCCATCTATCCGTCTCATAACCTCTTATGAGTCACTGACTTCTCTGCTGTTTTTTCCAGCTCAGAGTGGAAGTCAATAAACCGGGCTCTGGTTAATACAGGGATATAAATCACCAGTAACCTTTTTACCTTTGTTTCTCTCTCATCAAATGCAACATTTAGCGTGCTTAAAAGGTTTTTTTGTTAGAATTGATATTTAGAAGTTTCCGCACTTTCAATATTAGAAGGATTTGTGCCGTCAACAGAGACAATGAAACTGCAAATGGATAAATGAACTCACTCATTCTGTCATCAGGCACCAGCCAAAACAACAAAATGAAAATGATTGACTCTTAGAAATATGGCTTTCAAGTTCTGAACTTAGTATGTCTTGATATTTTTGTGTAGGTCAGGACTCATAAAAGATTACAATAAAAAGGTACACAATCCAATCCTTGTCAAAGACCACAACATGAATGTCAAATTGAAAAAGGTTAAAATGAATATTAAAATGATTAGATTTTGAGTTGCACATGCACATTTCTGTTGTGTCTTTACTGTATTTGTATTTATGAAGTAAATGAAGTAAGACAGTTAGAAGCAGCTGATAATGATGTGCTGGCTGCTCTTTGCTCAGAATAAATAAGCAACCACAACTTGACCTGTGACAAGCTCGGTGATGTAATGTCTAGCAAAAGAAACAATGAGAATGTGTTTGTCAAAACAATACACATCTGTTGGCTAGAACCAGAAAGATGACACAGTGCCTTATTTATCAATGCTCATGTTCTAGCATCAGAGAGCTTTTCTCATTTAAAGAACTTTCAAAACCAACAAAAAGCTTGAAGTTTTTATTGAATCTAATCAAGCTAATAATCCCTTCAACTTTTGTAAAAGGTCTATAAATGCAATAGATTCAATAACAGATCAGCTCGATTAAAAAGTTCACAACAATGACTTTGGGTTTCAGTTGACACATCTAGATGAAAATGTCAATGAATTAAGTTTTATATGTTGCCTTTACGTTGTTGTGATCACTGTTTAAGTGGTTGACATGATAGGGAAACTGAGAGATGCGTCCTTCCTGTCTAAACTTTGGTAAATAGATTGGAGCCATGAGAAAATATAGTCACGGCTGTGGTCAGAGCGCTGCTGTGGAACAGTGACGCATTCTCACTGTGATTGTGTGTACACGTGTGATTGTTTAAAAGACAGACAGGAAGTGTTTGTTTGTGGCATGTTGTAGCAGATGCAGCGATCTTTATCTATCATTCATGGCGTCCAAGGAAATGTAGCGCAAGCCGGTTAACAGTCTTTTTCTCAGTATCTGCCTGGCAGAGATGTGCTGATAATCACTTCGACGTCGCTCTGGCAGACGCCTGCCACCTTGTTCTGTGGAAAATGAGGTGATGCTGCAGTGTTGCCCAACCGTGCTTATGTTGCCAGCATGCTGCTAAGTTTATTGATTGCCATTTAAATGCTACAATGCTCTGTGCAACTCACCATATTTAATCACACTTCCTTTAATATCATGCTTAGGTTGGGAAGTTCAGATGCTTACTGTTGTGTTTAAGGTTTCAAATGGTATAAAATAAACCTTAATAATTAGACATTGATCGGGGACTAATAGGACAATTAATATGGAAAATCATTGTGTTCATTGAGGCGTATTTTAGGATAAATACATATTTTTTTACCCATAAGTTAGAAAGCTGCATATTTTAGCATTCAAGCAATACGTAGCTAACTTTACAGCTTGATAATGCAACACGCAGGGCTACAGAAAGGCCTAACAGTCATGCAAGCTAGCAAACACTTTTATTTTGATATCATGCCCGCAGGGGAGGAAGTAAAATGGTTTATTGATTTGTTTCAGGTTGCAAGTCATTAGATAGTGTGACAAATCTGCTTCTTGATCAGTGACTGAACAGACACCAAATTGTTCAAATCTTTAGGGGTATTTGAGCCCTAAAAAAGGCCTATTTAATATTTAGACATGTATTTATTTTATCAATGTAAGACAACATGTTTGATAAATCCATAGCTACCATAAGACAACAGCTAATGTTGTTGCATTCATGCCCTTGGGTCTCTTTACAATTTGGGGCACTTTAAAATTTGAACAGCAGCATAAGATAGGATACGTAGGTAAGGAAGCTTATTGCATCCATCTGGGGAATTTTTTGTTGTTGCTTGGTTTCTTGTTATTACGAGATCTTTATCTCGTTATTAAGAGAAAAAGATATCGTTATGACGAGAAAAGCATTAGTGTGGTGGGGTGGAATCAACATGCCACAAGAAATTCGGTCCTGGGTTTCGGTATAGACGCCGTCGCAGGCGATTCTGGCGCCGCAATTGTACTCTAATCGTAACTTGACGCTATCACTTCTAATCGTAACTTTTTCTCGTAATAACGAGATACATTTTGTCGTTATAACGAGATCTTTTTCTCGTAATAACAAGAAACCAAGAAAAAAAAATCCCCACATGAATTCAATAAGCTTCCGTAGATAGGCACTTTAGTCACTGTATAAATCGCACAACCAAACTTTTTTTGGAGCAATCCTGTACAGCAGCATTATAAAATCTGGTCAAATATAAAAACATATCCGTAGCTATTTATATAAATAACAACTATTGTTCAGTGAGTAAATAATAGACTGTATAAGTAGTTCATTAAAAAGTTATTTTGCAGTGACCGAATAAATAAATATACAGTTATAGTGCAAGTCATAATTGAATAAACAGTTATTATGCAGTGACTGAATAAGTAGATATACAGTTATATTGCAATAAATGAATTTATAAATCAACAATTATTGTACAGTGAAAGAACAAGTTATTGCACAAAGAAATATTAGACAGATGGCAGCAGTTTGGGAGAAGGGGTTATGGGTTTAGTCCGCCTGAGGGTAGTGAATATGGAATTTCCAGGATGTGATGTTTTCTTCCTGATATATGAGGCCCGTTTGTGAAGTCGGTTTAAGTGGATGTCTCTGAAGGACGGAAGAGATGAGCCAACAATCCACTGAGCTGTTTTGATGACCTGCTGGAGATCCTCTGTGAAGTTATGGGTGTACAGGGAGTAGAGGAGTGGACTGAGGACGCGGCCTTGGTGTACGCCAGTACTGAGGATCATGGTGGAGGAAGTGTTGTTTCCCTGCCTGACATGCTATGATCCACCAGCAGAGGGGAGTTCCTAGCTGCAGTGTGTACAGATTGCTGATTTGCTGAGGTTAATAGAGTTCGAAGCAGAAATTAAGTCAACGGCTCCACTGCCTTGTTGCAGTCTATGCTGTGTAGTGCCCTCTTCACCTGATACGGCTGAAGGATAAGTGGCAGGTCCTTCTCTGAGGGTGTGATGAGGATGGCTGGTTACTTCTTGGAGGTGTCTTTAAAGCGGGCAATAGGAGATGCCAGTGGGGTTGGGGGTTTTGTGCATTGCTAGTGCACTTAAAGGCTAGTACACTGTTACTTTTATGTTTAAGTTATATGAATGTAGATGGTCTAACAGATTACCATCATTTTTAAACACAAAAAGAAAAGGGAGAATCTAAAGATATCAGGTATCAAGATCATACTTAAAGGTAAAACAAACCTTTTTTTTAACCAAATATAACTGCTAGGTCGGTGTCCAACCACCCCTAACCAAACTTCAGTGTGACATTGCAACAAGTAAAAAGAAGCAATAAAAGGTAATGTTTCCTAGCTAAAAGTAATGTTGGTATCTCAAGCTAGGCTAAATATAATTTTAGCTAGCTAAAATGTACATTTAAGTGTTAGCTACCTAGCTAAAGTGACTGTTAGCTTGCTTAGCTCGTCAAAGCTTATGTTGTTTAACCTTAAAAAATATGTGATGTCTTTGGATTTCAGTCTTCATTGTCTTTTGGGTTGTTTTTCAAAAGAGAGTCAAAGAAAGGATAACAAAATGTCAGATTGCCTATGATTTGTAGTATCAACAGCATTTTAGCATTCAACATTGAGTATAAGAGGTCTGTAAATGAGGGAGATCTATCTAACTGCAACTTTATGGTTTCAAGCAATGTAGTTATATATTTTATGACACAGCCCAGCACTAGTCTAGAAAAAAACCTGTAAAAATGTTCAAAACGTTTCATAGAATATCTCTCTGTTAAATGCAGTTCTTCCTTAACTTGCAACCAAGCGTTGACTTAAAAAAAACTGTGTGCTACCATCTGGTTCTGTTTTAAGTAGTTAATGTGGACTAATAAAAGGTAGTGTGCTAATTGAAAAAAACACTGTCATGTTTTAACTCCCTTTTGAAGATGGCACCTTTAAAGGCAAACCTCCTGTAGGTAATAATATAGCTGTACTCTATGAGGGGGGTCTTTTAGAAACTTTGGATAAAAGCGTTCACCAGTAGACATATAATACCCTGAACCAGTCCAAGTAAAAACTTCTGGCCAAATTGATCAAGACAAGCTTATATTCAGATTCACATCTGCCATTGATGATCACAATATGAAACAACGGGCTTGGCAGACAGAGGAGAGTTGTGGCCTGCCAGACTTTTACCACAAACTATCAAACTGCCACTGAGCCTCCTGCTATACACTACCTCACTGCACCCAGTAACAGAGTGTGTGTACTGAATACAGGACCCTGTAATCAACAAATTCTCCATATTCTGCCCCCCCAGGTGCTCACCAACATCAAAGGAGGCAAAGGATGGTGTGGTATCTCTGTGTGCCTGTGCCTTCGACTGTATAAAACAGCCCAACTTTCAGCCCCGAGACACAGGCAGAGAGCAGCCGAGGAAATTCAATTTCATGTGTACCAAGTTTGTACCTGGCAGGTAGGGCTGTGGTTTGTGTCTTTCTAAGTTTCAACTGCACCTGGTTACAAGCTGATCACACCAAAGGATCAGATATGGAAATCTCTCTGCAAGAGATCCAAGTTTTTATGACTGAGTAAAGAGCAGAAGTGTTTAAAGTACAAAAATGACACTTATGGAGACCGCAGGGAAGTGTTGTGAAATTAACAGTTTAAAATGCTGCCTTAAAGCTAAACTGACACAAAGTTAAACCTACAGATTAAATGAAATATTCACCTACTTATTACGTATACTTTACATACAACTGTACCAAATTAACTAAATTATAAAGTAAGATTACCTTTCTCGTCTCACTTTGTAGACAGCTCTCTGATCATGACTTCGCGAATGAAACATGTCAGATTTTTCAGTGAAGGTGTTGTTCAAAACCCAGAGAGAAAAAAGACAAACTACTTCTTTAAAAATGATAACAAACAAACATACTGACCCCTCTCACGGGTCTATTACTCATTGATCTTCAAACTTTATTTCAGTTGAATTAGAATTGTTGTGTGATATTTTGTTATTTGGTTGCTCTCACTGTAGTTTTTAAAGTATAATCATTTTTATTCAAAGCTACACTTTAATCTGTTTTTATTCTTATGAAAGGCAACTTGACTTTCACTTAGTTTATTTTCATTCACTTCAAAAAAAAAGTTTAAATCAACTTCAGTAGAAGTCGATCAAAGTTTAAAGTTAATAAATTGAATCAATTTTATCAATATTTAAAATTGAATTGAAGTATTCCTTTGATTTTGATTTAATTTGCATTGTTTCTCCTCCCTGTGGTCTAAAGATAGTTGTTTTACACTGTGCTCCAACATTAAAGATACTTGGTTTATAAGTGGAGCAAAGGCCCAAAGAGAAAAGCGTGCACACGAAAAATCCCTGGCACTGAATGTCAAGCCCCGAGCGAGTAACCTTGGTGTGCTTTTTGATCCTGACTTGAATTTCACATCAGAAAAATCACCAAAACTGCCTTTTATCTCCTCAGAAGTAGAGCCAGATACTGAAAGGCAGTTGCTTTTATCAGCAGCTGACTACTGTAATTCTTTCCCCTCCGGAAACTTAAAACGTAAATGCAGGGTGCAGATGTTTCATTGGTTGGATATGCATGTTAGATTTAAAGGATCTGTGATAGGTTTTTCAACTTTTCAGTTCGCTAAAGCCTGAACAGGACCTGCTCCTAATGTTCTCTCTATAGCTCAAGAAGTTTAAACCAGGGATTTTATTTTCCTAATCTTAAAGCAATCCAGAAAGATTTGGTGGTTCTGTCTCACTATGTAAGTGTATCATAAGCAATCTGGTCTCTTATTAACATTTTTTTTTTTTATTCTACACTGATATTTCCCTCTTTCAAATGCATGGCTCTATATCAATCATTGCTCCTGATCTGCCTTGAACCAAAGCTGTTTTTTAAACTTATATTTCACTATGATTTGAATAAGAATCTTTAAACCTTTTCTGCTCTGCTATCCATTAAGGGTTGGACAGAATATCAGTACGGTATCATATTGTCACACTGACTCTTGTGGTACAATTACTGAAGGGTTGCTGTTGCCAAATATCGATATTTTAATTAAGAAAAATATGGCACTCTCAACAGATTTCCCTGTCAATTGGACTCACCGCATTACCACTTCATTACTCTTCAGGGGGGCGCCTATGAGATGATTGAGGGGAATGTAAACAAAAGTTAATTCGCCAAAGAAGAAGATGATAGCAGGATAAAAGAGGAAGAAGACAGCACTATTTGGACAGCGGTGAAAAGAAGTTAAGAGATGATAAGTGAAACTGACACCAAATTGCTGCATTGCACTTAACCTTTTAAGGGGCATTTTATATTCTTCAATCAATCAGATATTGTTATGCATCATTTTATGACTGTCTTGTAATGTATGCAGTTTTCACAGAATGGCTTTATCGTGATCTTTTTCCTCTGCCACATATCAGGCATTTTATCATATCGAGAGTATACCTGAGATTACCCATCCCTATTATCCACACTGTTGCCGTTGACAACCAAACTGCAATAGACCATTGATCATGGTTTTAATCTTTAGGTGACTATCTTAAATCACATTGGAAACTTTAAGAGATTGAGGATTTTGATCGTTTTATGCCTCTAAGAAACTGAGCTCAACGTAACAATGACACTGATGTTAGAACTGATTACATGCTGGTATGTAGCAATATTATGTTTTGAACAATTCTCAGCTGCTTCAGTTAAAAGGTTTTTCAAAACTGTAACTTTGCTGAACAACATTAGATTAGGAATTCATAAAATAATAAAAAATCCACTAAGTTTGTTTTGAAGTTAAAGAAAGTTGAAAATCATGCTTTTCTTATCTTTTCCCATTTTGGATGAAGAGGTTTTGGATTGTTGAAGTTTTTATCAGAGGTACTGCAAAGATGCATGTGTTTCTAAATACAAAAATAACCTTCATACTATTGTAATTGTTTGCATTGGTAAACAAATGAGCAACCATAAAATGTAATGTATTAAATACACAAAACAAGTTTGCATTTTATGTTTTCTATTATAAAAAGAAAACTCTCTGCAAAGTTAAATCTCCACATATTGCATTCTTGGCGTTTGCTATATTTATGTTTATGTTTCTTTAGAACATTTATTTAATGGTTTTCGCTAACAGTAAACGTTATATTTATTTAACCCATCATCTAAAGCCAAAAATCGTTAGACCAGCTCTCAACTGGTGCAAAAATAACCGAAAACGGTATAAAAAAAACGATATAAGCTATATTTACATAATGGGATGAGATTGGTTGACCTCAACAACTTCATGTGTGAAGTTTGACAGTGACAAGTGCAATCTGTAAACCGTCAATCTCTTTATCAGTTCCATTCACAGACCACAGCTAACTGAGAGAATGTCAATCGCTTTTCATGTTTAAATGGTAAAAAGACGTTTTCCATCGAGGTGTTTGATCAACACTGAGACCTTTCAGTGGTTGTGTAATGCTGTCTGTCTTTGAGCAACACCCCTCAGTGTCTTCATGAAGCAATCTACAGCATACGACCAAGAAGTCACCGAGAGATGTGAAGAAATCAGACGTATGTTATCTGACGTTGTTTTGTTAAGACGGCGACAGTTAAATCTAAATGCCAGGCCCACCTCAAGTTAACGAACAGACAGCAACAGACACATACACACACACACATCTAACACACACACACAGTAACAGCCACACAGGAACAAGCCCCTCACACACCCACAGAGAGTACCAAAGGCAGACGAGTCTCTGAGCAGGGATGAACTCTTTGACTACGTCTGTTTTTTTAAATATTAGAAAATCTTCTATACAGCGATATACAAACTCTTTTTTGAGATATGTGTAAATCAAACATTTCTAATGAACATAACTCTTTATGAATTGAATCTGTAAGACAACAGAAACAGAACAACTAAAGAGGCTTTCTTCTTTTTAACTTTTATTCACCACAGACGGTGCACAACAACAAATGCTCTTTACAGGAACACCCTGTTCTCAATCACACAGTGATACACATTCCGACCTGGAAACTGCCCGGTCTGATCTTTCTGTGTGATCTGTCAGACACTAAACATTTCTGTGAGACTGAGGACAAAACCGACAGTGACTAAGAACTGAGCAGACACACATCATTGTTTGTAAAAGCTTTGCTGTCATTAAGAACATAAGGTTGATTTTAACCGTCTTTGATGGGGGTTTTGTGTTGTAAAAAATGCTGTCACTCACTGTAGACAACAGCCAACACAAGGTGAAAAGAAGCATTGTTAGATGTTGTCAGCTTGATGTCAATGCAGAGAAAAAGAAAACAATCAAACCTTGTTTACATCTTTATACAGGTAAGTGCAGCTCAAAGTGCTTTAGATAAAGCAGATAAAACACTGGAAACTAAAGCTCACTTAAATATACCTAATGGGAATTAAATAGGTAACCTAAGCAACATAATAAAGCGAAATGATGACAGATATGAAGCACACAAAAATACAGTATGTACTTTTTTTTTAAGTTGTTTTTTTGGCCTTTTTGCCTTTATTGGACAGGACAGCTGTGGAGACAGGAACTGTTAGGAGGAGAGAGTAAGGGGTGACATGCAGCAAAGGGCCAAAGTTAGTTTTGAACACACAGCCGCTGCCACAAGGACTATGGCCTCTGTACATGGGGCACGCAACATAACCACTATAGGCTATCAGCGCTCCCAGTAAAAGACATTTTAAGTTAAGATTTAAAGATATTGACACTTTCAACCCATCGTCAGACTCTTGAAGAAGATTGTTCCAAAAACAGGTCAGAGGATGAAATCCGAGTATCCTTATTCTCCTGACAGAGGGGCCTAAGAGGCCGTTTTTGTTTCTATAAGTGAGTCGGAAAACAGTTTCATGCAAGACTACAGTATTAAGGAATTTAAATTGCTTTCCTTAAGAGAAATGAGACAAAGCTCCCATTTCTGTATTTCTCTAGGTAAGTATCCATTGCTGTGTTTTTTGTTACACTGTTTCTGTTTTTAAAAGATTCTCCATCTCAAACCTCTGAAAGCTCCAAAGCTGTTTGACAGAGCACCTTTCTTAAAAGATTTCTGGGAAGTCTTCATGTTAAATGATTTGTTTTTCTTATTGCATTGTTTACAGTATTCAAAACAGTTAAAGCAAACTGAGTGAAGTGTTGAAGCCAACAAACCGTCAAGGACATTTGGACTTTTTTGTAGTCTGTTTGTTTTTGAGTAATTTGATCTGCAGACTAAATCTTGTCCATTAATTTAATAGCTCTGGGGTTATGGGCCCTTCAAAACTTGTATATCTTATTTATCTTTGTTCATAAATCTCCAAACTGCATCCAGAATCCGTATTCCTCGTGGCAACTCATATTTTAGTCAAGCTTTCTAAATGCTTCAAAACAGCAACAAAAAAAAGCAAATTATATCAATGATAAAAAAGATTTTAAAAAGTTATATTGGATATATATAAGTCCTTCTGATTTTTTTCCCATGGCAGAAACAAACCAGTCATCTGTCTTCTTTTTTTTAAATGAAGTTGGTTTCATGTTTCACTGTAGAATGGTACTTTACATGCTGTGACAGATCATTCATCCAGTCACAGTCACATCTCCATTCAGTCAGGCTTCGTAAACTGTGATATAGTGTGTTATAATCTTACGGGACATTCATTGAGAAAAGACCAGCTCCCACTGACTGTATTTTGGATGATATAACCTCAAACCTCAGCTTCTCTGTTCAGACAAATACATTTCAATCTTAAAACAGGCCTCACAACAAACCCCCAATAAAGGTTTGACACAAAAATGTCAAAACCTTCGACAGCTATACATCACCACGACATTCTAATTAGTGCCATATCAGAGAGATGGATCTCACCAGAAGCTATGCATCAAGTAATGCTTCCGATTGTTTCCTGTGTGTGTTTATAACAACCAGGAGACAGAGCCGATGTGGAGATATGTGTGGTGACACTTTTGTCGCCATCACAACAGGGGCCCTATAATCTTCCTTCAGTCAGGAAAACCAGAACAGATTGGTTAGTACAGCGCTTCCAGTGTGCCATCACTATAAATCACCATCATGACCCTGAACATGTACAAGAACGCTTGACGACAACAAGGCCTGTGAGAATAATGTTTGTTCCCAAGATTGCTCCATAATGATTGGATGATATACTGTGAGAAGAGTCCCCTTCACGTCTATTTCTCACACACTCATTGTATGGTGGAGTGAAAATATTTCACAACCACAGCTCACAGGATCTGCAGGGTTTGGGTTTGGTCCCTTATCATTACAGGGTTTGTTGGCTGTGAACAAGCATCAGGGATTGTGTGATTGTTTACTGTCACTATGAGAAATCCTGGAGAGACAAAAAAAAGCCATAAAACAAAAGCCCAACAATGAATGTCTCATAAACTACAAATGGTGTTACGCTTTTCATGTTGTCGCCTGTTCATATGAGATCTATTTTCACATCTAGTGTGAGATGGAAAGTTCTTACTTTCATTACTGTTGTCAAAATAGTTTCCTTTTGATTGTATTTGGATCTGCTCACACTTGATTTTGGTACTACAGGCCACTTTGGCTAAGTGGTGATTGTGATGTTTTCTCTTACTAATATGTTTTGGCTTTTATGTGTGTTTTTGTCTGTCTGTGTATTAAAAATGTATTTATGATTAATTGTTATACATTTTTAATGTTGTTAATGTGATTTATATCCCTCCCTCCTTGAAAACAAGAGGGTACATCTTAAGGGGTTTATCCTAATAAATCCAATTATCGTAATGTATGAAACTTTTTTCAGAGGTTCAATGAAACTTTGAGTCTACAGCCAGGCTAACAGCACTACTGTAAGAGGCTGTGCTTTAGCTTGCGTTACTATGAACATAGTTAATACAAATAACATTAGTAAATATAACATTCATGCTCACTATTTTAGTCTCAAGTCGTAGCGTGCTGACATGTGCTCATAAACTCTATAAACAAAGTACATTATAAGTTTGAAGGTATATGCTCATAATGCAATTTTATACAAATTGAATCTTTGACGTAATGACAGGGCTCAAGAGAAATGAACTGATAACCAAAGAAATACAATTCAACCAGCGAGGGACATGAATGCCTGTACCAAGCGCAGTTTATCCATTAGTTGTTGAGATAATTTACTCATCCACTGGAGAACATGATTGTGTGTACCAAAGTTTGTACAAATCCATGTAGCTGATTAAAAGTAACATTTTTAAATGCTGCTGGAAATGTACAAAAATATTAGTATTCATCCTCTGGAGATCATGAATGTCAATGCAAAATGCACAAGTTCCATTTAATAGTTGTCCAAAAAGTCCCAAGTAAAACAGATTTATCCCCTTGAGATAAAATGAGAACAAATGTAGGAGCACCGTTATGTCAAGAACTGAGTCTTGGCTACAAGTTTGCCCTTTTCCTTGTGTTTCTCGAGCCCCCTTAGGAATTTGGTTAAAATTGTTTTTGGCGCCCACCAAAGGTCTCAGCATGCAACAGCACTGTTGTAATACACACTGCTGTTACACCTACCCGTCTTAAACAAATGTGCATCAGTTGACAAGAAGAGGGTGGGAAGCCGGCAAAGACGATGTGAGAAGCCAAACAACCGTGTGGACTTACACAGTACAGTCATATTTCTGTATTTTGCGCAATTAAGACTTTGCTAGTGCCTACTGCCCGTTGTTTGCAAACGGTTTACATGTGGAGTATGTGTTTGTGTATTCAGTTTTGCCATGAAATATGGACTGTGGCTAAATGGCTACACTGGAGAAGGTCATTTATTTCATTTATTTGACCTCTTGGTGGTGGGGGATCAACAAAATCATTAGGCTTTATCATCTGAGGACCATCAATGTCGTTGCAAAACATTATGGCAATCCACCCAATAGCTGTCGAGAAAGTCACCAAAGAAAAACCAATTCATCCTCTGGGGATCAAATAAATGAACACCAATGAAGGTGTATGTATGTGTACGGCAAACTATCCAATATGGTTCAAATATATTAAGTTGAACCAAAGTCTTCGATCAACAACATGTATCAATCATAAATAGTTATACTAAAGTTGCCTGTTATGACCAGCTCATTTAGGCTGTAACAGTCTAGGGAGGTCCACACAGTAAACTTGCTTTTAAGTAATATTGTTATTCACAAACAAACCAAAACCATGGCGGAAGGTTGTGCATGTTGGCTGTCCTGTGGGAGAGGGAAAGAAAGCTGAGAAAGCCTGACTTATATGCCATTCCACTCAGGTGAAGCCAGGGGTCTCCAAGTAACCAGCAAGCAAACCATAACCGACCACCAAAGGAGGCCAAAGCTCTGAAACAGAACAACAGTATCAAGTAAAACACAAATGGCCAGGGCCGTCACATGCCACAAACAGACAAATCATACAAATACAAGTTATGATGATTTACAAATCAGTTTGCTTGTTTTTCATAAATAACTTAAAGTTAATACGTTTTATTAAGGAGCTGAAAAGACCCTTTAATGTTATGAAGCGGATGCAGTTATTAGTCCTTTGTTGAATCAACCTGTTCTATAAGCTTTTAACTTTATAGAGAAAGAAAGAAGAAAAAAGTGGAAGAGAAAGACATAAAAAGAAGTAGTAAATGAAAGCCAAAGAAAGCAAGGTTGTGAGGAAGAGGAGGACAGGAAAATAAAGATGAAGACAGGCTCAGAGAAAGACAGAGAGCCAGAGTGGAGCAGTTCAGTTACAGTTAGATATCCAATCTGTGTTCTCGGTCTCTGACTCGAGAAAAAACCATCAAAGCTTGAGGTTTGGGGACTCAAAAGTCGCTCCAATCTCCAACCATTTTCCACAGCCTTTCAAGGTCTGCCAGACGTTTATTTGTTTTGGATTAATGTAATTAACCCCCTCCTTCCCGTTGTCGCACACAAGAAGCGAGTCACAGTGAAACGATTACAAGGCCTCAGCTTCTCTACCAAACCAGCACAGTGGCTCAAAGATTTCACATCACTGGAATAAATGTTGCTTTAGCTTGACATGTAAATCGCCCTCTGGCAGTTTTCAAAGCAAATCAGAAATTACTTCACACTCCAGGCACAAAAAAGGACACATTTCAGCATTGGAATGACATTTTTTCTGCAGATTCTCTGATTTTTAGTCAATCAAAAGTTATACATATTCACACTGACACTTAGTATTGGAATTGTTAATATTGTTAGGAGCATTTTTTGTCCTGTTTTACTTTTTAAATGAACCTTATACTTCAAATAGAAATGAACTTTTAGTGATAAAATTGTAAAAAAATGTTTAGTGGTACTTTCTACAACTACATGCCTCAAACCATTTGTGAAAAAAACATATAAAGAGACTTCCTATAAAGCAAATGGAGATGTTTAATGGAATATAATAAGAGTTGTGAGAACAATGTCAACGTGTATTGGTCAGATTCATTCGAAGACCTCAGCTATAACTTTAAAAAGTATGTATATTTATGCACACAAAAAAAGATGATAGTTTTATATTGCCCCATAATTCAGTTCATCACACTGTGTTGAGTCATTTAAAAGACTTTAATCTAATAATATTCCTTTCATAAATAAGAGAGACCCCTGCCGACTTCTGACATTGGTCATAAAATGTAAATTCTGAAATGATGCGGTGTGTTTAAAGTGGGTTTTAAAGGTCCTCAACTTGGATCATAAAACTTACAGATTCAGTAATGGCCAGCCTTAAACTTCATTTAAAGTATAAAACAGGTTTTCACTAAGCAACTCACAGACCTCTCCACACAGCCCAGAGCCATAACTCTTATGGCGACTATATATTTTCATGTGACAGAAGTCACAGTCAAAATGATGTGTAAGTATGTAATACATTAGTGTTCCAGCCATAGTACAATGTCCCATAAATCCACAGGTTTTTTTTGTTGTTGCTTCAAACGCTGCATGTCCCTTCATAAGAAAAAGAAGAAGAGAAAAAAAAATCAGAAAAGCATTGTGAAGATTTGTCGATCAAACCCAGATGGGACCAAATATCAGTCTGCTACAATGCCGAACGTTTCTCTGAATTTGCATGAGTTGGAATAATGAGAAGTTTTTCTTCAGACTGAGAAAGGCAAGTTGTGGTTTCAGCATTTGTATATGCATGCGATGGATGTAAGACAGATACCTTTATTTCTACTTATAAAAAATCTTGTGATTTTTTTAGAGCATTTAGAAGGTTTTTAATTCCCCCATAAGAAGGATGATGCCCCTTTGTTGCCCCATGGAATACAACTTTAAAACTTCATAAATTAGCCAGATGTAGTTTAATGTAGATTAACAATACAATAAATCTATCCATTTTTTTTATTTTCACAAAGATTTTCCAGTGCTGGTCAAGATGTCTGTTGACCTTTGCTTCTTGCTTCGAGGCAGCTGCTAGCCAGCAGGAGTTATGTAGTGCTGCTTCCGTAGAACCAAATAGTATTCAACTCTCATAGTGCCACTATTGTTGTTGTATAGTTTTTATATATATCTCTTTCTAAACTTGTTATGTGTGGTTTTTGTTGTGCTTAAACAGAATAGCTTTTATTCTGTACTAGGCTACTTGTTTTTTGTTTGTTTTTTTGACAGATTAATAAGCCTCTCTTTTAAACAATCCAACCCTCTATAGCTCTTATAATCACAATTCCCCGACACATTTACTGGTCATTCATACAGTTTGAGGCTCTGAACATTTTCAGAGATGACGCCCTCATAAAAACAATTTCATTTCTGTCATGACTTAATAATGTTCTAAGCATTTAACTCCTGAGCCATATATTTAAGGTGATGATGGAAATGGCGATGTCTACCTCTTTTGGTTTTATGGTCATGGATTAAAATATATGTCATAAAACAATATAATAAAGTTTCCATTTAAATTGTTTGATTTCTAAAAATGTTCTCGGCCCAAAACTGAACAAGTACAACAAGTTTCATTATGTCATGAAAAAATATGATAATTTCTTCTCTTCTCAGGCATATAAAACTTGCACTATCAGGTCTATCTATTTTCTTTGAGGTATATTTGAATACTCAAAGCTGCCGCTACTGCTTTTTCTTAAACACAAACTACAGTGACCGTCCTTCATCTTTCTGCAGTAATAATGTACTGAAGCTCACACCACCTGCTGAGGACATTAAATCAGCATACTTTCCATCTTTCACCTCAAGAGGTCAGCCTAACTCCCCGTGCTAGAAGCAGCTGACCAGCTGAACTGATGACCAACAATCTAAATCTACACACAATATTCATCTTTGGATGTACATATCAGTCAGAAAGATGTACCTGTAAGTCACTGTACAGCACAATATTTTGACACATATGAATCTCTTTCACAGGAATGTCTTGTTTAAGGTCATTTCAGTATCTGGGAGAAACTTTACTCAAAACGACCTTTAAAATGCTCATTTGACAACTTTCTGGTCAAAAGCACCTACTGGAGTTACAAAGGAGCCTACCTTAAAAAATAATGGATATAAATATAAAGCACAACGATGTTATTGAGCAAAATATGTTGGATTTTCTGCAGTTTATTATTATTGTTTTTTTTTATTATTGCATTCCCTACAACTGACCAATTAAGAATCATATCACATTGTTATGTGTGTTTTATATGTTTTTAAGGCAACTATAATTGATTAGAGAAAAGAGGGATGATTGGTTGCTCAATGTGGTAGAAGTAAAAGTAGATGAAAATAAAAAATGATTTTGGAAAACAGGTGAAAATGTGATACACATAAAATTGGGGGAAACCACTAAAGTCCATCAAAAAGTATGTTTCGAATATTAAGGTCTTTGTCAGGGCTTGCAAAAGAAAAGAAATGTTAATTGAGATTTGTAGCAAAACATTTGTCAGTCGTAGTTCAGTAGTAGTGTGAAGCATCAGTAGGAGAAACATGTTTTAGAATCTAGCCAGTATAATGAAAAACAGTGTTTTCTGATGTCCACAAACATCTAGAGAGAAATCCATCAAAGAAGATGCAGAGATCTCACCCACTGTCCCTTTGAAAGTCCTGAAAGCAGCGCAGCCAAAAAACACGACACAGTCGGGGATAAAAGAAGCTTGTTTTTGTGTGGAAATGTTTTGTTCAGATAAGGCTTTTTTCTAACTTTATTCAACGCAGGTTTTCTGTGAAATCTGAGCAGAATTGTAAAAATGAACTGAGAGGGACATTTTCTTTACATGGTGTCTTTCTGCATTTTTTGCCATTTAACTCATCACTTTTATCCACCTAGAATTTGATTAAACTTCCTAAAACAAAATGAAATCATTAAATGTGATTCAGAACATTTGAAAGGCAATGTTCAATAGCTGTCTTCTTTACCTTGAAGAATTGTTTATTTTAATAAGTTAAACCACCGGGCAAGATGCAGGTAAGGCAATTCAGAGTTTAGTGTTTTTTTGTTTTACCAAAAAAAAAAAATCTATGAAAAGAAATATGACTCAAAACATGGACTCACATTTCTGCGCAGTCGCCTTTAATCTACTTTCACCATTTCACCCTCCCCCCTCCTTTTTCTTACCTGCAGCGTATCCACCCTGAAACAGGAGAGTGCAAAACTGATGATAACATACTGGTTTTTAAGTGATGCAATTCTAAGTGAAAAAAACTTGAGATATCTGGTGATAATGAAAAGATCTATTCCTATAAGGTTCATAATTGTTCTTATTTCTCCTGCTTGTTTCTTACATACATTTCATTTTGACAATGGTATCCATCCTTTCCTTAGCTTATATTAAGTCCACCCTCTGCACTCATGGGATGAGGTTATCTAGGCTTGGACCCAAGCAAAGCTTTCAATGCTTTTTTTAAAGAGAAACTAACTTACAGTAGTCCTCTCTTTTCCGTCCTTTTTCCATGTCTGCTGCCAGAAATATAAATTGCCAGGATGTTTTCTTTGTCCGTTACGACGCTCCCTACGTTTGACCTTGGCTTCAGATGAGACTGTTTGGGCTCTCTGGGATGTTGAGGAAATTTAAAACATTTCACAGAGCCAGGGGATGAATTGATTTTGTTTCCCGAGATTCTCTTCTACTGTGACTTTTAGTGCTGTAAATTCTTTCCAAGAAACTTCTTGGAGCTGCAATGTTGAGGTACCTTAGAATAAAATAATTTTCAATTGTTCACATCAAGGCCAGGGAATTCCAATCTGTCTATTTTGAACATTTTTTTCATTAGCAGGAAAAAGGCAAGAGCTGAAAATATGTCATGCAGAGTAGATATTTTACACACCTTACCTTTGCCAGAGTATCCGTTTCTTAAAGCCTGTTTTAAAACATAGTAGACTCATTTGAAATGACTTCCCTCGTGAGCATCAGATTTTCCCTATTCAAACTTGGGCTTCGTCATGTTGCATGTATTAAAGGAGTAAATCATCTTGACGAGCAGGAAAAACTCTTTGAGCACTTCACAGAGTTCTCTGGTCAAAGCTTTTACTCATATCATCAGAGTCGTGCAGAACGCTTTGCATCTTCAAATATCAGTTTCCTGGGAGAAGGAAACACAGGTTGACTTTCCAACTTCTGAGGATCTTGACATTTGAAATGTTGCACCAGCAATCAGACTCATTAAATCAGTTTTGCATGTAGAAAACAGAGTGAAATGTCAATCACTAAGAACTGACGCAGTTATAGTTACATGCATGATTCAGCTGCATATGATGTCTAAAGGTGTATCTTTGAATAGATACAAACAGCAGCCCCATTCATATTGTGGTATTAATGTTTCCTGCTTTGACCTGATGGAAGCATTTTACCACAATGTAGCATTTGTTCTGCTCACATCATAACTATAGCATTTTAAAAAAGCAACACTCGTGCCTTGCAGGTGTCCTAATGACCTAATATATTTTCTTGTTATGCCTAAAAATAGACTTTTGCATCATCATACAGGAACCATACACAGTGTGGGAACCAGCAGCCTACCTGTCTACCTGTTTTTTTTTTAATGACTCAAAAGGCTTCGAAACTGAATTGCCCTTCTGTGATTAATAAAGTCGGCGGATTTTGAATCTGAATATTTTCTCTAAACAAACTTCCATGGCATGCTCATATTGCAATATGGCCCCATGGACCCTTATGGCAGATTTATTTGTGAAATACTTTTTTTATTTTCAAAGACACATCAGAAGCTCTTATCCAAAATTATTTTTTGTGCACCAGATTTAAATTTGAAGTAATTCAGAAAACTTCAACATAGGGGATCATGGTTTTCTTGTCGTTGTTGGACATGGGTGTCCTAAATGAATGATTTGTGAGAGGATCAACAAGTCGTGTTTTCATTAAGGACCTGGAAACTACTCTTTTTCACCTTTTTTTAACTCTTTATATCCATTTATTTGAAATGATGAACTAAGTGTGTGTGCACATACGTGTGGTACATATGTTTGCTGCTTCAATACAGATGTTTGTCCGCACACATGTATGTGCAAAGGCCGATCCTGAATCCTTGATGTTCAACTGCAAGTACTGGCATGGAAACACTCATTAACTCACACACACACACACACACACACACACACACACACACACACACACACACACACATACAGGGCAGGCTCACACACCCACTCCCCTAACCTAAACAATGATCCATCATACGAATCCACATCCTTCTCTGAGCCACATCAGTCCCTTTGCTGCGGAAAAACTGATCCCAGAATCGGCTGCTAACTGTCAACTGCAGGACTGTGAGCCGCCCACTCACCACTAGAAAGAGACCACTGTGGACGCATGCATTTAATAGGCCTGCCATCACAGTAAATGGAGGCTTAGTTTGAGAGCTCTCTGATCTCTCTCTGGATTTGTGACTCTCCTCTTTTTTTAAAAACCCCAAAAACAGTGAATACAATAGTGGATTTGTCGTGGCTGTAATTGTAATTTTAGTCTTAGTTTAGTCCCTTGTCATTGTAGGTGAATTGTCTGGCATGTCGCAGTTGTCAGCGTGGGTTATTGTGTGGTGGGTGGTGTGTTTGCTTGCTTACATGTAGGTCTCTACAGTTTCCTCTACACACATGCAGCCATTAGAACAAGCTTTGGCAAACATTTACAGCTGAAATTAATTTTCACAACTGTCAACATTTAATGTTCACAATTTATCTACTCTGTGTTTAAAAAAAAAAAAAGTTGAATCTTTCTTTTACTGTGTTATGTTTGAGCTACCAGTCTGGGCTTTTATTTTGGGCAGGTTTGCAACCTACCCACTATAAAAAGAATATAGGAAAATTCAGCTATTTTCATTAACCAAGTGCCAGGCATGGAAATGCATCATCTTGCTTGTGCTGCACACTTAAGCACCTAACTGGAAGGTGTACAAGCCCCTCACAGTGTGTTTGTGAACATACAAGGAAATTCAAACTTAAAGCTACATTAAACGATGACAAGAAGTATAAGACACAATTTAATGAGGGTTGATGTACAGATCTAATGTTATAAAATATGTAATATTTAACTTATTTATTATGGACAATTCTGTAAGTTAAAGGCTCATTTTTTTGTGTCTGTTTCAGAGATGAAAACAAAATGTGAGTGTGGTCAGCATCAACCACCACCTGCAGCCTTGAGCTGCCCTCTCCCTCAGTACAGATGTAGGCCACCCACACTCTCTGCCCTTTCATACCTTAATATCAAACTCCTCATAATGGACCATCTGGGGACTCATATGGTTATCTCATTAGCATTAGCACAAGTTTATCTTTACAACAGTTACAAAGGGATTTCCTTTTTTCTTTTTCCAGCTGTTTGGCAGCTTACTGGAACAATATGTTAATGTGAACAAATGTTGACTTTTGGTTCAGTGACAATTTTAAACAACCTGGTTTTCCCACTTGGGAAGCTGCAGCAGGATTGAGTGTGACGCCTGCAAGTTAGTTCATTATGAATCCATTGGAACCTTACAGGTCTTTAACTTTAGGTTAAAAAAGGTGAGCTTGCAGGAAAACTCCTGTTTTTTTTACATTTTGACAAAGAAAAAAAAAATCTTTTCACTCTGCAAAGTATTTAAACAGTTGCTTCATGTTTTAGCTAAAGTGGATGGGTGTGTCAAAAAAGAGCAATCATATTGTCAACATCAACATTTTTGTAAATTTTAATGCGGTCTCTCCATTGAAAGCAGATGACTGTGCATGTGCTTTGCTTCTTTTTCCCTAAATCCATTAGAGACCCAAAACCAACATGGCGTGGATTGTGCAAAAGGAATGTAAGATACAAACAATTAGATTTAAATATGAAATTAAAACGGAGCAGATCGCTGACGTCAAACTGTGGGGAAAAAAGGAAAGAATGGAAGCTGAAAAGACAAACAGAATATGACTGTGATTGTTAGATTTGTCATGCTTTCATGAGAGTTTTTATGTTCTGGATGATGAAGTTCGGGTAGAACCTTCATCAGAGACAGAGTCGGGCCTCTCTGACTGTGGTGAACACATAACCACTAATATCAGGTTGGATCAGTAGAGGAGAACAACAGCACAGCCGCACTGAACAGACAGCTGCAGCTTCCTGCATCACAATATGTTACAAGTGGGATTAGCCACTCAGCTAGCATAATAACAACAAAACAATACAGATGACGATAGTACAAATTATTAGCATAATAACACTTAAAGCTACCACAGCTACAGCCACACCTGCTACCACATACTGAACATGGAATTTTTAAAGACATAAAAAGAGGAACAAATGTTTTAAATAAACTTAAAATATGTGATACAGTCATCAAAGTAGGAAACAAAAAAAAAATTTCCAGCCACATTTGCAGTTTTGCAACGTTGCACTTTGAGGTCAATGCTAACATCTGCATGCTAACATTCTTACAGTCTGTAGCCCTTCTAACACATGCACATAGCTCTTTATAAATGTCCCCAAATTGTGTAGGTGAGCAGCATTTGCTACATTTATCAATGTGACTTTAACCACACTTTTTTCCTGTAAGCCTCCTAAAAAAAAGTCAGCAATTAGTCGGGTGACCATGTGTGAATGCAGCAGGTAATATACCGGAGCTGCTTCATAAAAAATGGTCTGCTAGCCACTATATGTTCTCTTCCACTGTTTCATTTATACACTGTACATGACCAATTACACATAACATCGATATACAAAAGTGTTTTCATAGCGTCTGACTTGGTAAACATTACACTGGGACTTCTGTGGTGTTCTTTTTTATCATGTCTTTCCTCCTGGCCCTTTCCCAAACCCCCAATCTGAAAGGAAAATCTCACACTGTTGCGGACATGTGTGACTGTGAAAGAGCAACTCAGGAAGATTTCAGGGGCAGGCTGTCCTCAAATTTAGTAGAAATGTAAAGGAGTGCATGTGTGAAAAGGGCTTTGGGTTTCTGCTATACTCTCCCTACCGGTTTTTGATTGGATATGAGAGCCATTTGGTCAAACAAAGTACTCTCTCCAAGACAAACCCTGATGGTGATGGTTAAATAACTACTTTCAGCTCTGACATGATTTTAACCAAAGTTCTGACCTTTTCACTTACAGTCCTACTTCTACCATGTTGATGTTGAGCAGAATAAACTTATAATGTTTTAAACCTTAATTTTTCTGTAACAATGATAACATTTGCATATTAGCACTAGAAATAAATACAGCTGAGGTTGATGGAAATCTCTTTCTTTTGAACAAAACGCTGACAATTGATATCACCACACAGGGTTGGAAATGTGCAATGGAAAAAAAAACGTTTTTTCCATCGAGCCAAGCTGCAGCTTTTGTGGTTCATCAGCGTGTGAGTGTGTTTAGTGTTGTCTGATTCGAATCTAATGTATCAAGCTTTATATAGCAGGCAAGCTGCCTCTTCTCGGGGAGATCACACTTGTTATAGTGTTTCGGTACAAAAGTGTGTGTTTTAGCTGTTCTGTGGTAAGAGGCTGGATGTGTGCGTCCTTCAGTGTGTGTCACTCTGCACAAATATGCATGTTTTTCTCTCTCTGTGATTCTGTGTGTGTGTGTGTGTGTGTGTGCGTGCGTGCGTGTGTGTGTGTGCGTGCGTGCGTGCGTGTGTGTGCATGTGTGTGTGTGTGTGTGAGGAGTGAATGACTTGGCTCCACATCAAAGGCCCCTGCAAGTCTCTGCATTAACGAGGCCCTTTGTTCCTTGCCTCCCAGATTACAGCACGTCTCTCCCCATGCTGCCAGTGAGCTGTGTGTGTGTGTGTGTGTGTGTGTGTGTGTGTGTGTGTGTGTGTGTGTGTGTGTGTGTGTGTGTGTGTGTGTGTGTGTGTGTAAGAGAGTGAGTGTGAGTAGAGGGCACATTAACCTGTAGACTAAAGGCCAAGGTCTGATCCTCCTCTTCATCATTATTCCTTCTAATGTAACCAAAACTAAAGTAGATCCAAGGAAACTATCATTTTTTTCATTTAGATTTATGTGTCTTTGAACACATTTTCTTTTAAAACTTTGCTATTTTTATTGTTGCTGTTTTACGGCCAAGAACTCTCATATGTGTTATGCTGTTATTTTATAATATCCCAAATGCCAGGTGTCTTTGCAATTTTTAAGAATGTAGGCAGTTCTGACTAAACTTCCTTTCCTATCACAGGAAATGTGTTGGTAGCACTCAAACTGTCAGTAGATTTACAAGCAGTTAAAAAATGTCTTTTTGCTGAATAAGTCTGACTTAACCTGGAATTTTAAAGAGGACATAATATAGCTCTTTTCCACCTTTTCAAACAGTCCCCTGTGGTCTAAATGAAGCATCTGTGCTGTGCTTTGGTCAAAATAAAACATGAATCAATCACCAGAGGAGGTTTGTGACCCTGTAGAAACCAGGTCTCTCAGAGCGCTTTGTTTTGGTGTGTGTGTCTCTTTAAATGCAATGAGCCCCCCCTGAGTTTTCCTGGTAGAAATCACTCCTTCGCTAGCAAGAATAACAATGGCGGACCTGCATAAAAAGTTTTGCTCTAGGCTGGGGTGGAGTCCATGGGTGGAGATACCAGGGGATTTTTTAAAACCAGAATCCCACTGTGACGTCACAAGGAGAGCAAATTTGAAACGGAGCATTTTTCTCTGTGTTGTAAGACTAATGCCAACCACAAACAAAGGACTGGATGGGTTTATTTCACATTTTGCAGGGTCGGTAGAGACTCAGGTTACCCAAATAAACGCTCAAAAACACTGTAAAAGTGGATTTTTCATAATATGTCCCCTTTAAAATACGTCTTAACATGTTCGTACGACTTTAATTGTACTAAGTCAAATTTCTTGTAGCCGGACTAACGTCTAGACAATGCGGTTGGGGGTTGAAACCGGCCTAGGCATTCTGGCACCGTTCCCGCGCCAGTCTTTCTCTATGTGTTCACTGTTCAATATAAAACCAGTTTTACTTTGGCCAACTAATAAGATAAATCAACCAGAAGAAGGTCAATAGACACTAGCTGAAAGGGGGCTTATTTCCACCTAGCAGAGTCGGACATACTTGGAAATGATTTTCCCCCCTGTGCTTGCATACTGGGACAAGGATAGTGGTCCAATTCAATGGCCCAACTGGGAAAACACGGTCGCTCTGCTTTAAGTCCTATAATGTTTATATGTGACTTTAATGTAAAAATTGAAACAACTTTGTAAAAGTTAACAGAAACTTGTCATGGAATACATTTCACAGTTTCAACATAATCCTTAAAGGTAAACTACCGCAGACTGTCTAATTTGCAAGCAAACATTTATTGGCAACGTTTCTGTACTAGACCTTTGCCTGATGATTGTTAAACAACTCATTTTTCTTCACACCTTGTGCCTCTGCTCTGCAGATTCCTTCACCTCACCTCAATCAGCTCAGCAACACACTGACACAAACCTCCAAGTGTTTGTTTGGGTGTATGTGCATGGTGACAGTGTGGCGCAGAGACTCTTTTGCTGCTTCTATTTCCAGCCACTATCAGCCCTGTTTTTCATAAGCCGAGAGATGATTTGTTAATGCACGTCTTTAAAAAGTTCATGAACTGAAGCGGGCCTGAGCAGAGATGGAGCTGTTCCAACCACAGCTCACTCGTTCTTTCCTGTGAGCACAGAGGGAGAAGAGCGCAGCTGGATGCAGGCGATTGAAGCAATTTTTTTTCTCCAAACAGAGACATAGAAAGTTCAAAATAAAACGGGGTATTCTCCTCTTATAATGTGACAGATAGCACCAAATGAAAAAAGGATGATACATCAGAAGGGGATCCTTGGAAAAGAGTCCTCACTCTGCAGATTTGTCAGTGGACAAAGACAGAACACAATTTTAAGTTTGGCTCTTTACTGTTTTAATTTTAAATTTCAGTTTGTGTTTTACATTTGGCAACATCTGTCATTAATCTCTATACTTTCTGGAGACAGTGCAAAGGAGTTTCTTCATAATAAATGTATTAGAAATAGATCTTTAGCTTTGATTTCTGTTATGTGATCTAGTTTAGTAACATTATATCATCAAACATTTTATTCATGCATTATTAACTCTGGGTATTTTTGATGTAGCAGCTGAACTTTCTACTCGATTTGTTTTGCTCCGGATGAAATAAAATGTACATTCATTACTTTCAGATCTCAGAGTCACAAATAAAGTGTTTGCATCTCCGTCCACTGATCCACCACTGCAGACCAGCAATGTGTTTTTCAAAGCTCTTCTCCTCCACTGTTTATGTTTGTTGACTTCACCCCAAAAGCCCCTCCGCAGATCTGTGATATCAGCTCATAAATGTTTGATAAGGAGCTAACGAAGAGGTAAAGGGACTGCAGAGGAGACAGACACGTTCAAATCAGCAAACATTCAGCAATCTAGAGCTTGAATAACCCTCATTATCTGGCATAACATATCACGTTCTTTCTATTTTTTTCTATTTGAGATATTATTTTGCTGAGCCAGTATCCTCCTTCCCCCTCTCAAGTCCTTGGTCTCAAGAATCTTTATTCTTGGTGTTGTTTTTGCTACTCGTGTTTCAACCACTTTTTCAGAACTTGAAAATGATCCAAAGGTTATTTGGGCTCCGTAAAACATGAGACCGATTTTATTCAACGCTATATTGCATCCTGTCAATGCACATCTTTGCTGAAATGATCGTCTTTAGCACAAATTAAGAGCGTTTTCTATGTGAGATATAGGCTTTCACTAAATATACATTTATTTATTTTTAAAAGCGTAACACAAAATTACTTGCAAAAGACTTTATTACCTAAGACTGGGTAACTCTGATGCTGCTGTACAGACCCTTAACATCATCATCTTCAACCTTTGAATGCTTATGCGCACAGATCGATGGTAAAGTTATTATCATAACCCTAAAACGGATGAAAAACACCTTCATGTTGAATAAGTGATGTCCGAGAAGATAATTCTGCTGTTTTACTCGTAGAAGCTTCGACACAAAATAAAACTGCTGAGAGATTTGTTGAGGTTCCACATTGCCGGCTGGATGCTGCCTGGAAGGAATATGGTTTTGATTGTAGGAAAACTACCAATAAAAAGCACACAAGTGGTTCTAGTTAAGAGCTGTTTGCTTGGATGTGGCTTAACCCCAATGAAAGGACATGATTTAATTACTCTGCAGCTTTAATGCGCCTGATGTTACTTTAGAAAGCATAGTATATAATCTTTTTTTTTAACTCACTGTGATTCATCTTTGGAGAAAAAAAGAAACAGGTTAAAGGAGGAACATTTCCCCCACCAATGATGGAGCAATGGAAATGATCTGCTCGTATTAAACAAGTCCTTTATATACTGATGATGGAGTTCATGTTTGTGTATTTAGCACTAACACTTTTACTGTTGTTGAGCTATGTTTTAAGGGCAAAAAAAAAAAGAGTAATCTTTTTTTGAAAGGATCGGACTTGAGAATGTCAAAAGAAACATGAACAAGGTCTGCTTCCCTTCAGGTGCAGGACGAGTCCAGAAGAAAGCACAGCTCATCGTCAGCCCATTTTAACTCTGTCCTTTGAAGAAGCTCTGCTGTTACGCCTCCTTATACTTTGAGAGAGGACCAAACAGCCCCGTCATATTGGTTCCCCAGTGTGTGATATTGCAGTTTTCCAGCTTTTAGGTAGCAAAACATGTGCAACATGTAAGGAAATAGATTAAGCTTCTCTCTTCCTCTGTCTCTCTCTCTCTCTCTCTCTCTCTCTCTCTGTCTCTCTCTCTCTCTCTCTCTCTTTTTTTTGCTCATAGTGACTCAGATTAGATTTGTTTTTCTTATGACAGTTTAAACAGCACAAGTCACATGGAATCTGATCTTTTCAAATCCGATTTGGTTTCACTTTCATATGTGGTCCTACATCAGATACAGGTCGGATCTTTTGCAATGTGACCTCGGTCTAAACAGGCGGCTGGGAATGCATGCGTCCTTGGCGTCACTCTTGAGCAACACTCATCACAGTTCTGCGCTGGTGGGATGGGCAGGAGCCACTGAGATGAGCCACTGTAAAGCAAAACCTGAGGGGTCATATCCTAACTGTGTGTTTGAAAAGCACATCTTGCTGCGAGTGATGTCGATGTTGAGTCGTTGTTCTTTTTCACATGAGGTTCAGTTCAGGGCCGAGAACCACTGCAAACAGAATATTAATTAACACTTTTCTTATAAAAGGTCACATATTATCCTCCTTTTCAACCAGTTCAAATAAGTCTAAGCGCTCCTTAAAACATTTCTGTGAAATTTCTTGTTAAAAATCCACTCTGATCCATTATTTTTATCATGCCTATAACCCATATATTTCAGCCCTGCTCAGACCAGGCTGTTTATGTGTCTGTAGCTTTAAATGCAAATGAGCTGTATCTGACCACGCCCCTCTAGAAGGGCTTGGGTGGCTTGGGCTTTCTTACACCATGAGAAGACATCTTAGAGGGCAGAACAAACACCTAGATGTGGGAGTGACACCCAACCGGGAGAGGGGTTACTGCCCTTTGTGATGTCACAAAGGGAAAATCTCCAAACGGCCTGTTTGAGCACACATTTTCTGAAAAGTAGAGCAGGACAAATACAGAGACAATGGACTTTTCTCATAATTGGGGGGTTTGTAGACAGACTAAAGACACATATTAGTGTTAGAAATACCTTCAAGGTTGTTTTTACATAATATTAATTTGATATATATTGCAAATATTTGTAACCAGAAAACAGATTTTTTTGTCTTTAAATTTTAGTCATGTATGTTTGTCTCTGGTAAAATTTTGGATTATTAAAACATTTGCAGCTTTTCATCAAACACACTTCCTTTATCTTTAAAAAAAAATCAGTCTTTGTCAGATATGGCACTCATATCTGATATCTGTATGTGAAAGCTCGCCTGCTGGGGTCACAGTTGCTAACATCCTTTTGTTTTCTGTGTGGGCTGCTTATCTTTTCTGTCGCGCACAACTCCTTATTTGGTCTTTCCTGCCAAACTATGAGTGTGATGTCAGAACAGCCATTACAGTTTGAGGTAAAAAAAAAAAAAAAGAAAAAGAAAAGAAAAGATGAGGAAGATGTTCAGACTGTGTGTGAATCACAAAAATTATTTACTGACATAGTGAATATGAAATAAGTGTCTGATCCAACAACGATAATTAAACCACTCATTGTTCTTGCTGTATTCAAAGAGTGTGTTTGAGAAAGAACGAGAGAGAGAGAGAGAGAGAGAGAGAGAGAGAGAGAGAGACAGATATAGAGAGTGTGAAAGTGTTAGTAGGTCAAAGCACCTCAAAATATTTCAAGACAGAGAGCCTGTGTTACCATTTCTGGATTTCTCTTCTGTGCATCAGCCTGAAAGACACAGACAGGCTGCATGAATGCTAGCCTTCAACCTGAGGTGAACCTGTGAACTCATGTGATAAATGTGTGTTAGCATCAGCACAGATACTCTGTGTTAAGATCAGAGCAGAGCACTGCAGCTCACGAGGCAGAGTGGCCTGCACAGAAGAGGTTCTGTCTCCCTGGAAAAACAGCTGTCTATATTTAATCAAGGCGAATAAACAAGGAGTTTAAACAACTCATTTATAATTTAGATTTGCATACATTAAAACCGCTCATTTTAATCTTTTTATTAATATGCATCGACGATATTGTATAAATATGCAGTTTTATGCAAATACCAGGCCCATTTTCTGTTTGTATTTAATTCTGTTTCCCAGCTGTGGATCATCATTTTCATTCAAGGCAACCGACTCAAGATTAAGTCAAGTATTAAGTCACAGCATGGGAGTGTATAAATATTTCTCAATTAAAAACTCTGAAGACCAGCTCTGCTACTGTATCAGCATTAAAAATGCATTGGCATGGGGAGAAAAACAGGGGAAGTTTGATAAGAAATCAGAACTTCAAGTCTACATCTTTGAACTGTGTGTTTTTTTTTTCTTCTTCTCCTCCTCCTCCGATCTAGTAGTTGCGATAGCTAACACTTTTTGCTGTTTTGGAGACTGTTACAAAATCTGGGGGATGTAAGGACCAGCCAAAAACATGCTGTGTATCTGTTATTGATGAGCATGCCGTGCCTTCTGATGTTTTTTCACAGAATGTCCTACATTTTTGCTGTTGCTTGTCTGAGCTGCCACTTTTCTGTCCATGCAAATGAAGAGTTTTGTTCCACGATGTGAAAACTACCAACTGAACAGTGTGACAACAGCCGCTACAAAAGGACAGTGGGAACAGGAGTCAAAATCACAGCGCATAATTAACAAAGATATTCACTAACTAGATGAGGACAATACCAAAGAGTTTCATCTGTGGCATTTTGAACAATAAAAATATTGTTTCTAGTATGAATCACTAAAACTATGTTTGTAATAAGAAAAGGTCGACCTTTGAATGCTGCACTCAAGATAAGGTATTTGGTTAATGCTAACCAGGCAGGGCTTTATTCACAAGAAGCAGATGAGAGGGTTCACCGTTTCCATCACCACAGCTGACACGCTGAAGTCGTTTCTACACATGCACTCAGCATTACGTTTTTTCCCTGTCCGACAGGGGCGGGTTGGGGTGGATTGGGGTGAGTGGCGTCTCAGGATGCAAGACATGATGCGAAAAGTTCAGTGACAGTTTTCGCCTGTATAGCAATGTTGTGTGTAATTTGACATCTTCACAGTAAACGGAAGCACCAAGAAGAACATAAGTGGCGAGCAGAAAACATAACAAAACATAACAAAGGTCGCAAACGTCATCAAACCCTCCCTCTCACTCACAGGAATTTCCCTAAATATTGGGTTCACACATCGTCTCAGCTTCTTGCAGAAATTTTAAAGGAGGATCTCAGGAGAAATTCTGGATAAAGTCAGGTTGAAAAAATGTGGCTGTTTATGTTCACACATGCAGCTCAGGATGTGTGCATGTGTGAATAGGGCTTTGGTGAAAGTCAGAATGTTGCATACTGTCTTAACATCTAAAAAAACATCTGATGTAGTAGCACATGCACATTATGTAGATTTGCATTTACAGATTTTATTTCACACATGCAATACTCCCAGGCACAGGTCACCGTACATTGTTGTATGTACTTAATATAATATTAATGCTTATATTTAAAAATATATTTATTGCACAGGTGTTGATAATGTCCAACAGTCACATTTTGATGCAGAATTTTCCTTTCCTCAAATGTCTATCAATATTAACAAGTACAGAACAATGCAGCATGCCAGAGTTTAGTTTATGAAACTTGCAAAATGAGGAAACATTTAATGGGATTGCTGCAAAAAAAGAAGGGGTCTACTATTTGTAAAATTTCAGATTCGCCGATGAATAATGTATCTTCAAATAGTGTAGGTTTGTTATTCTTCAGATCACAATCCAGGTAAATGATTCTTATGTAAGTAAGTAGTTTGGATCTTAAAGTATAAGGAGCCTACCTCAATCAATAAGAACAAATCAAACTCTCACCCACATCAATCTGTTGACAATGATCCTCAAAATCAGAGACATGCTGCTATTTTCAGGAATTATGCAGCTCTATTTTAGGTAAAATAGGATTCTGACTATACTCTTACAGGAAAGAGTACTTTTCATTGGATTTCATGATTACCAGGGAAAAAATGGAATTAACTGATGATATGTCAAAGTTAGGTATTCAGTTTGTGAACTCTGAATTTTAACAGTTCAAAAAATATTTGCAGCATTTTTGTTTGACAAAAGAAACGAAACATGAATTATTTGTTATTGTTTTGATTGAGAGAACCCTTTAGAGGCAGAAATGACATGCCATAAATGTACAATGTAAAGTAAAAGTAGTGGATGAAGAAACATTGACATATGAGTGTAACACTGTTTTATGTTCTTAATAATTTACTTCTATATGGGTTTTCTTTTCAAAACAATTTTTATTCTTATTTATGAACTGGTTACTGTTTATTTCAAAATCTCTATTTTAAAAGTAAGTCTTTACATATTCATATTTAATTGTTTATAATGTAAATACAACTCAATATAGATCTGCCTCTCACTCTTTATTTTTCTTAAATGTAATAATTATTTTACTAGGCCTATTTTATATTTTTTGTCCACAACATATTGACAAAGTGCTTAACATCAACAGAATAAATCAAAATTAAAATAATTAAAAAACAGAAACTGTTTGAAATAATAGAAAACCTAAACTAAATAAATATATATTTTTTAAAATAGGGTTGTTTATCAGACATAGATAGCAAACTATTAAGTGTGCATAAGGACATTTTCAGTTATCAATAAACTGCTTATTTTGAGGTCTAAGTAATTATACTAAGAAAATGCATTTATTCAACACAAATAATGAAACTATGGCTGTATAATTGTATTTGAGTATCAAGTGGCATGAAATGAAAGTTAAGTACATGTTTGTCTGGCCTTTTTCTGCTGGTAATCATAACCAACTTTCCAAACTACTCATGAAAAACAAAAAGGTGCAAAAGCATAATAAAAAAAGTCTCCTGAAACCAGAGCATAATTATTGTCATAAGTAGTCTTGTCTTAAATAATAAACTAAACTTTCTGGATTAATCATCTCTCTTAACCCCTCCTACTAGACCGTTTTTTTTGTTTTTTTCTTTATTTTGTTTTACCAGCAGCCTGTCTGCAGCCAGGGGACCGTGCGTGGTGTGAACACGCCCCTGGAAGTCATGAATAATGCCTGTGCAGCTGAGCTCGCGGAGGTGATGTCTCTTTAAGAAGCTCAGCCCTCCGCCGAAACAATCGTACAACCCCCCAACAAGTCATCGGACCTGTCAATCATCCGGTCGGCGCCCTTTGATGTCGGTACTCTTTGACTTGTCTTTGGGCTCAAATGAGCTGTTTGCTGTTGTAGGGAAACATTAGTCCTCTCTACAACAGGGAGCACGGGGACGCCACATCTCAACTTTATCCGTACATGTGGTGCGGGTTTCTGCACTTTGGACTGCGGAGATTTAACAGAAAGTCTCTGCTTTATTTGTACTTTTTTTGTTGGTTCTAATTTCATCTTTGAAAAAAAAGTGTTTAACATCGCAAGGGGAGGTGGAAAGTAGCAGACATGCCACAGCTCAGCAGCGGCGGTGGGGACGACCTGGGAGCGAATGATGAGATGATAGCGTTCAAAGACGAAGGAGAGCAAGAGGAGAAAATCCAAGAAAACGCGTTCACGGAGAGAGACCTGGCCGACCTCAAGTCCTCTCTGGTGAACGAGTCGGAAATAAATCAAAGTCCGAACGCAGCGGTAGGTGGCACGGAGTTTCTCTGTGAGTGAGTGAGTGTATGAGTGAGAAAGCTTGTTTTATTTTACACGCTGCTGACAAGCGTTGAATGAAGCAGAAAAGTGCCGTGAATCGCCTTCAGGGTTACAGTAGTAAAACTCCCAGACTACCTCAGGTTTATTACAGTCGAGTGATGCCATGTCCAAGTGGAACATAAACACACCATTAAGTGAGATAAACTGAGTCTACTCTACCTGAAGCTCAAGGAGAACTTTAGTGAGGTTGTTTTTGGTTGTTGTGTGTGCATGTTTTCTTGACTGCTTTCTTTTTGAGTAGCCTACCTGACCCGTGTTTGTTGTCGGTTCTTCCAGGCGGTCAGACGGGCACAACAGGGCGAACAGAGGGGCTTCTCGGAGAAACACCGGGAGCATCTAAACGGTGGTAAGAGGAAACACTAACACGACCGTTCACATCCGGTTAAGAAAGCTAATTTAACAATACCATGTTAATAGCCTATTACAGTATTTTTGGTAACTCGGTAGGCTTTTATAGGCTACGTGCTGCAGTTTAAAAGCCAACTTCAAAGAGTTTGTTTCAGGTGTAGGCTACACTGCAAAAAAAAAGTCCAGCAGGTCTTAAGCAATCTTTCAAATCCGTCACTAAGTTAGCGACTTCTTCTGTTTCTGTTCTTAGGTACCTGCTTTACATTCAGATATCCTAGAGGTAATATGAAACACTTCTTTGAGTCTCTTGGCCTTCATTCTTCTTCTTTTTAAACTACATAATTTCACTCTTACACAATAGGCTCCAATAGGCCTATGTTGTCTTGAAACGACACATTAGAGAGATTTGCCTTTGCTTGTGTACCCAAACACATTTTAGATTGACAGGCTAAAGTAACCTTTGACATTTTTTGCAGTGTAGCTTTTTGCCAGACTTCAGCTGTGGGGTCAACCAGGGATTCAGAGGTTTATTTGAACATTTTCTTGAGAGTGAACCCCCAAAAGAATGCAATAAATTCACTAGGCCTATCTCTCCCTCGATGAAGGCACACGAGTCGTCTGTAAATCACTTCAGTCATTTGAAAAAAGTTAAAATGATCTCACATTGTAATGCATTGAGAAAAACGTCATCAAAAGTGGCATTTGTGTCTCTCTAGGGAAAAAAAAAGAGTCAATCCAAAAACAGTAATCTCTCTAAATAATACTGATACCAGTATTTAGTAGGCCTATTTGGTCGTCCTGGTTACATGCCAGGTTAAAGTTTTGGTACGTACAGGGAAAGCTCCACAATGGCTGTTATATTCAAATAGAGTAAAAAAAAAAAAAAAAGTAGTCTGTCTAGCTCTGTGTTTTGAGAGCAGGTATAACCAAGTTATAGCTGACCCTCAGGAGGCCTCTGATGCTTAATATGGGTGGTGGAGAGAGAAAAAATTAACACATAGACTACAGGAGTTCACGCCTCTCAGGCTGGGTGACGGTTGTAACGCTTTTGTCTCAAGTATTGTCGTCTGTGCTCATTGAAAGGATATAACATGTTGTAACTAGATCACTTGTAAATAGTTAAACTACTCTGCATGCATTTTTATTTTTTACGCTTTTTCTATCAGTTCTTGAGACACACACCTAAATCTTATAGCAGAATTTTGGGAGTAAGTGTTTTGTTTTTTTAATTAATATCTAATTGTTTACAAGGATAGAAAACTTCTCAGAGAACAAACCAGCTGTTTTAAAAAGAAGGGATATACTTTGTCTCAATAAGATATTTCTGAAATGATTGACTTTTTCTAAACTATTGCTTGTTATTTTTTATCATCCGACCTCAGTGTCGAAGCAACAAGATGGAGGCATTTACAAGACGCCGGCTTATCCGGGGTACCCGTTCCTGATGCTGCCTGACCCCTACCTCCCCAACAGCTCGGTCTCTCCATCTGTAAGTCCACTCATGTTTAACTTCTCCTATACTGGCTGTAGTATACTGGGCAATGTGTGTCCTTCAGATTTTTTCGAGGGGATGCCTGAGGTCCGTGTCTGCTTGTGTTTACACCCTTCTTTGGACGCTGTGCAACTTTGGGCACTCCAGAAACTTCTTGTGTTCACTGAACACTTTCAGTGCTTTCTTTTGTTAAACCTTTGAACGATGACGGTGGTGATGCTCGTGCCCTTGTAGCTCATTTCTGTTAATATTTCTTCAGGTATTTCTGCTTTTTCTTCAGGATTTATTTCAAGATTGTTGTGTGGTAGTCAACTTTGGGCTTTCTTAAAAAATGCAATCTGCAAGCCATCATATTTAATACTCAGTTTTCACAAAGATATTTATATTATTATCCCTCTACATAAGTTTTCAAGAGTATTTCTTTGTCGGTTCATGATTCAAGATATCTGAGGGGGGCTTCGAATGAAATGGGATTAATCTCACCTGCCTGCAAAGAGTTGCTGTACGTCTTATTTCACAATATAAAATATTATAGCAATATTTTTTGGCCAAGAAACACTGCTCTCTCTTCTTTTCCATAGGAAGCAGTTCATTTATTTTAGTACAGTATTACATTTGAAAGAGGCAGAGAGGCACTGTCAGCCGAATCGCACATCAGTCACAAACTTTACATGTGCTCTGATTCGGGCTTTGAACCGTGTTTTCCCGCCTTATTAGAGAACGCCGTGTTAAAAACATGCTCACCCTCAAGAGCGCCGCAGCCTCAAGAGGAAAGGCAAAATGAGCTTGTTTTTGTTTACCCCTTCGCCAAAGTTGAAATATGATTGATGGCGTCATCACGAACCGTTTTCGCATGACGTTTTCCATCTGTGAATCACCAGAGGTTCGTTGTCGCCTTAATGGCTGATCTGAGTGTTGAACAAACACGGGAAAGACTCATGGAAAGATTTCAAGTCTGCAGAATCACTCATCCAGCCAGACAGCTCAAAAAAAATGAATCATAAAATCCCTTCAAGTCAACCGTAGAAACCAATATCCACGGATAGGCTGACTAAATGCACCAAACATGAGTGGCTTTGCTTTGTTAATTTCTCACGTGTTGAATTGTGCTGTCGCCTGAATTAACCCCCGCACCCCACCATGCAGACAAGATGTTATTAGACAGCAGAGATGCTTGTTTATGTGATCGCATGTAGGCCGATCTAGTGTGATGCACGTCCAATGAGTAACCTGCCGTATCACAGAATCTACATTATGGACTAAATGTGATTTGCTAATGACTCGCTGAACTTTCTGAGAGAGTCTGAGTCAAGATGCAGCTTTGTGTTGTGGAGATTTAGAAAAGGTCATTATAGGGTCAAAAAAAAAGATAGACGTTGTAAAAAGAATACCTTCAGTGCCTCAAGTCCCCACATGTTCAAAATGTTCTTTTTCCAGCTCCGTGCTATGAGAAACAAACTTTGTTGTCAATGGTGACAGAAATGAATGTATACGAACATATCATTTACAAATGTGGAAGATTAATCATTTCTTTACTTCTTGTTGACGGTAACTACATATCTGTCTGCTGTGCAAGATTTAAGGATGTCATCTCGAGCTTTGGAAAGTACTGATTGGTATTCTATTTACTAAAACCTCAGAGACCAAACCGCCAAAGAAATGATCAAGAAAACAACAGACGGGTTAATAGACAATAAAAATAGTTGCATCCTTAAGAAATGAAGTATATCTGAACAAGTTAACACTTTGTTATTTTGACAACAGAAGAAACTCTGAGACAAAAGCAGTTAGCCTTTTTTTTCTTGGCACTCACTTTTACACACACTGTTAGACATTTCTGTAATTTCTACAGTTATTTACAATTTATCACCAAGTATGATACTGTAATTCCTCTCTACAGTATATTACTTTGATTTCCATTGCATCATGGGAATTTTTGGTGACGTCAGACATCATATCCAGTAATTTGCTGTATTTTTTAAATTTGCGGGATGATACTGTATTTTCTGTAACGGTCCTTTTTCGGCGCCAGTTCAATGTTTTTTAATTACTGCTATTTTATCTTTCATTCACTTTAGTTTTTCCGCTTGAATTCTGAGACTGCCAATATTTTTGTATGAGATAGGAACCATTACTATAGCAGGCAGCTTTTGCCGGGGAGGGAACACAACAACACAAACACAGAGACAGCAACACCGGTAAACAAACCCGTTCAGAGACGGGCTGGAAACGGACCGCAGACTGGCAGAAGCCGGACCGAGACGGACCAACGAAAAAACAAAGAAAGATCCTCATAAGGTAATTTTTCTTCTGAGGAGAAAAGGAAGACCAACAAGGTAAAAAATAATAATAAGAAAAAAGTAAATGTACTGAAAATAATTGCGGTCAGGTCAGTGCACTCACACTTTAAGCTAGGTTGTCATTTGTCCACAAAACTTTTCAAAGTGAACGGAGTAAGCCTAAACGTTAATTTTTACAGACGACTTTGTGAATTAAAGTACCGGATTCAAATTAAATTCATGATATTAAAAGCGAAGTTTATCTTTAAACAGTATCAAGCTAGTTAATAGGACATTTTGACAGTTGCTAGTTTCATTAGCTATATGACATTGTCATATCTAGTTTTGGCATTCGTTTTTGTTTTTTGTTCATTTCATGAGAAATCAGAAGTAAGGACTAACGTTGTAATTCATGTTATTAGATATCATAGTTTAAAAAAGGGAATACGTTGTGCTGGTTGTGCTCCGTTGTAGTAGAATATCAGCAAGTGAAAATATCCCAGGATCATTACGTTGTAAAAAGTGATTTCAGTTGCAGTGGCTAAGTTTTATAGCAAAACTCACGGAAAATTACACATTTTGGTGGTAAATAATAACTTTGCAGCGTGTCCTAACAGTATAACGGCAGGCAAGCGTTATCGCGTCACATCGCGCATGATCACACTCTGGCTGTCCACACTGCATCTGTTAATTATTTTATTCTCTGCTCTGTGAATTTCAGATTTCCCTTGCAAACAATATGACATCTAGTGCTTTTGTATTAAAGGTGGACTAACGGATGTGTGGTGCTTTGTATTGTGGAGCTATTGACTGAAATCACAACACAGAGGCTCGTCAACAAACGGCTCGCGGTGAGTAGAAAAAAGTTTTTCTCCCATGTTGTCATAGCTCAACATTTCAGTCATGGATGTGGATATCATTTATGCACCGTTATCTCCACTTTGTAAAAAAAAAAGGTCTGTTGAGTGAGAAAAGCTAGTGCCAATGCCTTGTAGAGCTCCTTCCTCGTCCTTTTACGCGAGTGACAGAGAGGAAAATTGAAACGGGGCGTCAGGGTAAATTCGGCGCACTGCGTCACGCTGCTATGCGCTTTGTCGCTCTTGGCCAGTTAGGACAGGCTGTTAGAAAGGAAAAGACTGATAGCTGTTGAAGCCTTATTCACTGATAAATTTCTCTCAGTATTACTTTATTGGTTATCAATATGTATCGCTGTAAGGTTTGTAGCCACAGCACTGTACATTTCAAAACATTTTGTGCCCATGCTAAAAGTCATAGAAACTTGGCTAACTACAGGTTTTCATGTGGCATAGAACAGTGTCCTGGCAGTTTCAGAACTTTTTCTGCATTAAAGTCCCACATGCACAGAAATCACACACCTGTTGTGTCACAGAAACGAGATGCATGTCAACATACTGGTAACCACAAATGCGGTGTCCAAGGATGTGATTATTTGGCTGCTAATTTCTCTTTGCTTTGTGTTCATTTAAGATTACACATACGCAATGGCAAAAAAGTAAATTGCCCTTTTGAGGGATGCTCAAAATGTTTCAGAGTGAGGTCATCCTTTGCCACACACATATCTAGAAAACACAGGCAGTATTTAGCACAGCCAAATGTACCACAAGATGCTGATGTCCAAATTCCAGAGTTGCAAGACCAAGACGAGACAGTTGATCCGACTCTTAATAGTCATGAAATTAATCCAGATTTGAACTCTTTTCTTAAGAATCTGTCATTGTTTTATTTAAAACTGCAGGCCAAAATGCTTTTGCCAGCCACAACCATACAGTGCATTATTGAGGAGTTTCAGGAGGTCCATAGCAGTGGAATGATGCAAGTACTTAAAAAAGTAGAGGAGAAACTGACAGGGTTAAACATTGCTCAGGATGAAATTCAGAAAATAGTTAAGGAACTTGAACAAGAGGATCTTTTAACTATTTACAATGAAGGCGTTTTGAGGTCAGACAGAACTAGGAAAACATATTTCAAAGAAAGTTTTGATTATGTTGAACCTGCTCAGATGTACCTAGGAACAGATTCTAGTGGCAAGGAGCGCTTCTGTCAGTATGTGCCAGTTAAAGAGACACTTGCTGCCTTGTTTAGGCAGTCCACTGTGAAAGACCAGTATGCAAAGTCTAAATTACTTGTGCACTGTGATATGGTTTTAAATGATGTGCATGATGGCATAAACTTCAAACAAAATGCCATCTTACAAGGATCGTCACCTTCTGTATCAGTAATTCTGTACCTGGATGCCTTTGAGGTGGCAAACCCCCTTGGCTCTGGCAAAAAAAAAACACAAAATTATGGCCATGTACATGACACTCGGTGAAATATTACCACACAATCGTTCCACTGTAGACCCCGCACAGCTTGTTTTTCTTTGCAGAGAGGAGGATTTTAAGTCGTTTGGTCAGGAAAAGGTATTTTCCCGCCTAATTGCTGATCTGAAAGACTTGGAGGATTCAGGTTTTCAGTTGGATGATGGAAGCAACCTGAAAGCATCACTTATTGCTATATGTGGTGATAACCTTGGCTCTCATTCTGTTGGTGGATTCACAGAAAATTTCAGCACAAGCAAACATTTTTGTAGGTACTGCTTGATTAACAGAGAGACATTTGCCAAATCACCTTTGGTATTTGGCACACAACGAACACCTGCAAATTATAAAGACAGTGTTGAACAACTGACCTCTGATCAGAATATGATAGATGGCATCAAATTTGATTCAAGTTTCAACTCGCTGAACTCTTTTCATGTCTGCTCTGGTCTTCCTCCGTGTCTTGGGCATGACCTTTTTGAGGGAGTAGTGGCAAATGATTTGGCCCTGTATATTCAACATTTGGTTAAAGCTGAACACCATTTTACTTATGACCAGATAAATAGGGCCATCTCACAGACAAAACTTCTGGGCAGTGATTCACACAACAAACCATGTGCGATCAAGGAAAAGGCTAAGAAGCTCAGTGGCTCAGCCTCACAGAATTGGTGTTTCTTACGATTATTACCAGTTTATGTCGGGAGGTGGATCAAACACCCTATCGAAAGTGAAGTTTGGCAGTTGTGCCTTAAACTAAAGGAAATAGTTGAACTCATTTGTGCTCCAAAAATTAATCAGAATGAGGTTGCATATCTGAAAGTTTTGCTGGAGGAATACGTATATTTACGGAACAGTATGTTTCCTGACCACCCTCTTAAACCAAAACATCACTACTTGTTGCATTATCCTGACCTTATCCTTAAATTCGGGCCACTGATACGCTTGTGGACTCTAAGGTTTGAGAGCAAGCACACGTATTTCAAACAATGTGCTAGAAAACTTCACAATTTCTTACACTTAACTAAAACTCTAGCAGAAAGACACCAGCTTCTTCAGTCATACCTAGGTTGTGGTAGACTGTTTCCTCCGCTCGTTCAGGTTACAGGGGAAGCAAATGAAATTGATGAACAGTCATACAACAGGGATATACAGATGGTGTTTGAGACTGCAGATATTGATAAACACAAAACCTTAGAGGTTTCAGCAGTGACCTTTAAAGGGACCAAATACACCAAAGGCCTTGTTGTCGTTCTAGAGCACACTGGAGACACATTAGTCTTTGGGAAAATATCCCTGATACTTACTGATGAGAAACAGGTGCATTTTGTTGTTTTAGTACATGACTCAGTTCTGTTAGTTGATCTTGGAGTCTACTACCTATGTAAGCCAAATAATAAATATGCATACATTAATGCAGATAGGTTGCAAGACTATTATCCACTGCCGGTGTACTGCATCTTGGACCTCCCTGCTGTTTGCCTGCATCACTCAGTGTGTTCTTCATTCTAGGTATGGATGTCGAAATCATTCAGGAAATCCAGAGGGTGCTACCTGAATTGGACTATGAGAGGTTGATGGCCATTGTTGAACACCTGTCATCAGTGGTTGGAGTCACAACGAAAGAGGACCTCGCCTTTGTTGAAAAGAATGACTTACAGCATCATATGACACCAATACAGTGCCGTAGAGCCATCCAAGCCTTCACACAAAGAGGTAAGGAAAAAATACATCTAAAGCAATGTTAAACATTGAAGATTCTGTTTGAGGCATCTCTGGGATAAAGCTTAAAGGTTCACTATGTAGTTTTGGTAGAGAAATGTTAAAGCTGGAGAAATGTACAGATTCTGTGGTAGGCCTATATGTTCATAACTCTGTACACAAACTGTCATTAGAGGAAAATTTGGACCCCGGAACCATGTTTGAAGATAACATGCTACGCGAGAAGTTATGGTGGGGGGCCGCAGCAGTGAAACTGTAACTCTCCTGGTAACTTTCTAGCTCCAAACAGTGTTCAGGGATCCGTTTTATTCTTTGAATAAAGTTTGTGTATTTAGCTCAGAAGATATAGCAGAGAATTGTTTCACTTCTCCAACTTTCAAATTTCACTACCAAATCTACATAGTGCACCATTAAGACACACATTATTCTTGTGTTTTTATGGCTGGAGCTAATAATTTTCTAAATTAATAGTGGATCAATGAAATTAATGATACATGAAATGGCTGTTGAAAAAACAAGTTATTTATGAGTTATCTGGGTTATTGTGAAACTGTTTGAAGCAAAACTGCCTGAAAAACAACTCCAGGTGTTACGGTAGATTTGATAATTATTAATAAAGCAATTTTAAATGTTCTGTGTATGACCTAAACTTGTAAATATTGTATCTGTTAATATATTCCCCTTTCTTAATAGAACTGAATGGCAGAGTGGACACTGATGTCAACTGCTTGACGAATGAACAGACCCTCCCTCTCTCAACATTGGACAACCAACTGAGAGACTTGACACCTCCATCTGCACAAGCCCACAATCCTGGACTCTCATCGATCAGCCAGGTTGAGATCCCTTGGGATAAGATGCCTGCTTCACTCTCACAGGCAATGATAAGAGGGCAGAGGGCTAACCCTGCAGACAGAAGAGCCATGGTCAGAACTGTGGTTGGTGCCATGCAGGAAAACTGTCCAAACCCCAGTAGGGCTACCTGTATAGAGGTAGCAAAAAAGATTGTGTCAAAATACCCTTTGACTTTTGCAGACACAGCTGGTACAGGTGAGCAGCTGGGAACAGGCTATTATTCACTCGTCAATCAACTTAAGACAAGAGTTGAGCACGTGAACCGAAACAATGTAAGTGACAGAATAAGGCGACCACGGACTATGACTGACACAAGTAATGGTAGCACTACCACTAAAACAGTGCGTTGCAAAGTTGACAGCTATGGCTGTATAAACTGGCAACCGAAGAGTCTCCCAGAAGGAGAGACGGTTGATTCTTTAGAGGACAGACGAAACAATATGGCAGTCATATTTCAGTCAGCTGGTCCCAGAGCCGCAGAACTGCCAGAAATTGACAATTCAATGAACTTGACATACATGTATCAACGTCACATGATAAACTCTTGCCCCCCTCCCAGCATCAGTGAGACTGAAGAACAATGGCCTTTCCTCTTTACAAAAAGAGGACTTTGCAGCCATTTTAAAACCCTCACAGGTATCGATATCTGTGATCGAATGGGAGAGGCCCTTCAGAGCAAGGGGAAGAGGATGATACACTTCCTGCAAAGGCATGAAACAGAGACATTCAGCGCCTTGTAAGAGAGATCAACAGCGACACAGGAGTAATGCAGCAGAGCCGGATGGGCATAGCATCAGTGCTTCTTCTGATGAAGCATTTCCTTGAGAAAGAAGACTCCATCTTCATCTTGGCTGATGTAAGTATTGTGAATTACATGATACATACAGTATATATTTTAAACATGTTTTAATCCCCGGCTTATTTTGTGTTTTAAAGCCAACTGCCACAAAGACATCCATCGAGGAAGAGATGACCCTGCCAGCCACGCCGAGACTGATAATGCTTGGTAAGACACAATGATTTTGAGACAGGTTTGAGTGTCCCTTCTGGATACTGCTTTAAGTTTGCACTTTGTATATGTTCTTTCAGGTGAAACACTTCTCTCTTCAACAAAGTGGATGGTGAGCATAGAGGGAAAGGTGGCATATATTTTGGAGGAGCACCTGGCTTTTGCAGATGCCCTGTCTGTGTTTTTTGGATGTTTCTATGTTTTTAACATGGAGTACCAGGAGCCTGCGTGTGCGACTCTAGAACTCGTACAACGGTAAGTCTTCTTTTCTCCACATACTGAAACTGCTGTTAATTCAAAGTTTATTTTGCATGTTTATTGTTAGTTTATCTGATTCACAAATATACCTTTTCACCTTCTCTGTGCTGTTGTTTTTTTCTTCCCTAAAGATTCTTCTTGAGGATAAATCCTGAGGACGGATCTAAATGCACCGCAAAAACAGGAATGAGTCGTAAGACTGGTGAAATGGTGAAAAGGAAGACTGCAGTCATCAACAGCAGAGTGTCATCCTTCCTTCGCCAGCTAACAGAGTTTGAGTGGAAGAACCTGGATTAGGTGAGACACTTCTCAATAGGATATTAACAGTATACACAGAACAGTTTCCAGTTTATTAGGGACACCAAACTAAAACGAATGCAGTCTAATCCGTCCTGCATGAAATCCTTGATCATGCTCAGTTTTTGTTGAAAGTGTTTTAGAAGGGAGCTGATTCAATTGTATTATCTCTTTGGAAGATTTAGTTTGTTCTGTTACTGAAGTTTCTCATGTTGTACAAAACAGATAGTTATTTCTATTATTTTTTTCTACAGTTTATCAATTCTGAATAGCATTAAAACGTATCTGTGTTATGCAATCAAGTTCAATAGCAGCATACTCCATCCTCCAAACATGTTAATACAATTTATTCAACGCCACTTTAAAACAGGTTCAAAAACTGAACATTGATACTACATAAAAGCATTGTATGACCGTTTTATTAGATTTAAATTTGTGTACCTGATAAACTGGCAACTGAGTGTACAACATGCTGTTTTACCAACTCTGTGATAGGTGTAAACAAAAACATTTAGAACATTTGAAGCTTCAGATAGATTCATTTTGATGATATTTGATTCTATTCTATCGGTATATAATCAAATCACTTATCACAGTCTTTCTTTACTTACAGGGGAGTGTTCCAGCCCTGAACAAGCTGGGACTTTTGCCAGCAAAGGAGCACAAAACAAAATGTTCCTGTCTGCAGAGTATTTTTCTTGTGTTTTAGTTTAATATACTGTTCTATGTATGCAGTTCAGATACTATGTTCCATAAAATACTTTCTACAGTGTGTATTATTATTGAAAGTAGTTTATTCATGCAAGTTCATCCTACAGTGTGTTATTTTAAATGAATTTCTATCAATAACATGATTTTAGATCAGAGTATTTTTTTACAGTGTGTTATTTTAAATGAGTTTCTGTACATTTTAAATGAAATGTTTTTCCCATTTCCATGTTATATTCTGTATGTTTTTAAAAAGTAAAATAAAAAAATTAAATAAAATAATTAATTGTAATTTTTTTTTTTTTTTTTATAGATTCAAATCAGTGTACGGTAGTGTACTGTAAACCTGGGTTTTTCACTGTAGCAGTACTGTTTTGCATAATTACAGTATCATTTAGTTACTGTAAAAGTGAAATACGGTTATAGAACTGTAAATGTAAATTACGGTAACTCACTGGCAACCGTGTTGCCAGTGAGTTACCGTAAAAACCCTTTGAAATGTCTAACAGTGCAATGTTGCATTTTTTTGAAGTTGAGTTTGTTTGTCTGAGAGTGTGAGCCTACGTGTGTCTTTCACTGTGATTGAGAATCTAAATGAATGAACTTCTAGTACGAGACAGCGTACTTGTATTTCCTTAAACATCTTCATTGCATAACAAAACACACATCCGGCGTCGACTTAGACAAACACGCTGAGCGAGTGTGATGGTATGTGTGGCTCATCGACGTGTCTCCTCTCCTTTCGCCCTTCCTCTCATAATCTGCTCCTCTTCTTCTCGGGCCCGGGTGTGCCAACCGCAGCAGAGCCTCCCAGAGATTGTTTTTGTTGAGGGTGGGGGGGTGGGGGGGGGGGGGGGGGGGGGGGATGATGGTAAGGGTAAGGAGAGGGGGGGTTGGTGGTGGTAGCAAGATAAAGAGCACTTTCTTTCCCTGTGTGTCTTCCAGACTTCACACAATGCTCACTTGTTGCTGCGTCCCTTGTAATTAGCCCGCTGGTTGTGAAGCGGTAGCGGCGCATAGGGCCCCGTCTACCTGCCACTTGAAAGGGCTGAGAGTGGTGGTTTAGTCTTGGGGGTTTTCTGGGGGGGATGATGATTATGGCTGGAAGAGATGGATCAGAAACTATAGGACTGGGAGACTGAAAGAAAATCAAGCCTGTGTTCGGTGTTTTTAAGTGTTGTGGTGTTAATTTGGGATGAGGCAACGCATGTATCACCTCTGTGTGTGTGCGTGTCTGCCTGTCTAATAACAATAATAATAACCTTTATTTATAAGGCACCTTTAAAAACAGATGTTTAGACAGTGCTTTGACAGACAAAGCAGAAACAGTCTGTACGTGTCTGTATGTTTCCATTTGCGACTGCTGTCCCTCGGTCTTTTGACGTTGAAAGATTCACTGTTTCATTTAAGTTTCTTCTAGCGATGGCATATCCAGGAGGGGAGTGAAGTAATGAGTCATTCTGCTGTTTTTGTTTTGTACATAGAAAATCTTAAAACAGTAAAAATGTCCAAGAGCCCAAGATGACGCTTTTTAGAATACTTTTAAAAAAAAAAGATGAGCTGAACACGAAGATTTTCAGCGTAAAATGATGTAAAAACATTAAATTCACACACACACACACACATTCATAGACATAGAAACAAGATTATCAGATTTGCTTGTGATTTTTGTCTGAAGATCTCTCAAATGAAACAAAAGTATCACCACTCTGTATTTTTTGGGACCTTTTTGCTGAATGTTTGTGTTCTGTACCTGGGTTAGGATTTGCTTCTTTGCTTAGTCCTGTATTTTACACACAAAAAAAACATTTTGTTTGATATCCTCAAATGTCATTCTTAAAAAAAAGATCTATTCAGTCAGTGTGGTCCAGATCATCTTTGGAGTTATGTCATAAAAGTGATGATTATATAAACCGCTGCAGAGTTATGACGTCTTTAGAGTTGAAATAATTTAACTTCAAATCAATCACTTTCTGTGTAATTTAATTTTTAAAGCCTTATTGTATTGAAAAAACTAAAACGCCAAGCTCTCCTCATTCCAGAAACTCGTCTGCAGTTGAATAGTTTGTAATCTTCTTTATGGGACTAGATGTTGTTAGCATTTACCAGCTAATCAACAACATGGGCAGTTTCTTTAAAACCCTTAGTGTGTTCCTGTAAACTGTTCTTAACTGTTGAACTCATTGTGAGAGCAGCAGCTGAGTGACTGTAAGTCAGATATTAGTTGTAATATTTGTTTGCATGCATCGTCCCCTCCTGTGGGTATACTCGCCGTGCTGGTTTCTCTCTTGTTGTACACGACTAATATAATAATTCCATGTTCAGATTCTTTTTTATATTTGCTCATTCAAGTCTTATGAATTCAAACTGTACATATCAAAGAGGGAAAGTTTCAATGAAAGCCCGACCAAGGACGTCAAACATTTGTCTGTAACATCAGGGTCGCATCATTTCCCAGAACAGCAGCCGGGGGGGGGAAGGATTCCCAGAGCTGCTTTTATTGTATGACGAGAAACATTATTTCTCACATTCACACCAGCAGATAATCTGAAAAGGACAAGAAAAGATGGATGAAAAACATCCCTTTATATTCTGGTATGAATGTAAAATCTCATGTAAAACAGCGTCTAATCTCCGTGTTGAGAAGTGAAGCCTGCACACTGGAGAGACTGCTGCTAACCGTCCTTATCCCATTCAGACATAATTCTCCTATTACTGCATTTCATGGGACATTTCCCTGTTGTTACATTAATGTAGATATCAGCAGGCCTTTCAGAGGAAGTGGCCAAACAAAAAGGATTTATGGGATTCGGAGATATGAATAAACTCCCTCAGCTTGTTGTCTTCGGATAAAGCCACATCGAGAGTGTGTAAGACAGTGTAATAAACGGCAAACACACAATATCCACCAAGGATATTCGTATGTATACAAGCTGTTGGCATGTATTCTGTGTGTGTGTGTGTGTTTCCCCAAGTTTGTTGCCGTTAGCTTGCGCTTGTATGCAGTGTTCGTGGTGTGTTTTATGTGCCAGTGTGTGCTGCATGTTGTGTGTTACTCCTTCACTGGCTGTTTTTATTATTCTGTGGATTACCAGCAGACCGTGTTCTTTAAAAGGGATCATGGGTCTTTGTCGTCTCAGGGAGTCAAACCCCAGTGGAGGAGAGATAGTCTGTAACAACCGAGTATCTTCCTCCTCTTTAGCATCCATCCATATTTTCCTCCTCCTTCCTCCACTATCTCTTTTCTCTTTAGTGTAGTGTTGTCATCTTTGCTCCAAATCGTTCTTTCCCTCATATGAAAGGGACAGTGGCCTGATAAGTATGAGATCATCAAGTAACCCAGTAGTTTAAAAAAAAGACTCCATCTTGCTTAAAGGTGCACTATATGGAGTTTTGGTAGAGAAATGTGAAAGTTGGAGAAGTGTACAGATTCTGTGGTATATGTTCATAACTCTAAACACAAACTGTCCTCAGAGGAAAATTTGGTCCTTGGAACAATGTTTGAAGATAAAATGCTACGAGAGAAGTTATGGTGGTGGGTCCGCAACAGTGAGACAGTAACTTTCCTGGTAGCTCTAAAGCTCCAGACAGTGTTCAGGGACCCATTTTTTCCTTTGAATAAAGTTTGTGTATTTAGTTCAGAAAATATAGCATAGAATTGTTTCACCTCTCCAACGTTCAAATTTCACTACCAAATCTACATAGTGCACCTTTAAGTTTTTTTGGAGCAACTTCAAACATTGTTGATCCATTTTAAAAGCAACAAGAGTGTGAGCAGCCCGTTGTTTTCGATGCTTGATGATGGTTTAAAGACGAGTTTAAAGTGAAGAAAGAACGAGTAAACAGGACAAAAGCAGTTTTCTTGCTTTATTTATCGCAAGACTTTCCTTGTCAAGTGTTATTTTACTATAAGCATTTATCAGTTATCATATAACCAATTCAAATCAAAAGCTCTGCAATGAAACACAAGACTGGGACGCTGTTTTTTATTTTATTTGTGCACTCTTTCTCACTGTTGTCTACTGTTCACTTATTTTACACTGAATAGTATTAAGAATCTCACACATGTTAGAGTGACTTTTCAACCGTCAGTATTCTTAATTGAAAGTTGCACTTCCTGTATCTGCTTCACAATAAAAGTCTGTCAATGAAATCCTTTAATGTGAAACATCACATTGATAGGACTGCATCGGACTCCGACAGCAGATCAAAAAACAAGCAAAGACTCCTGTGTGACGACGTCATATTGCATGATTTTTTTAATGGAGATTAGCGGTTGACCCGCCCACTAAGACAAAAACAGGAGCCGTCCTTTCTTCTGAAGTGGCCGATGACTCAAGCACGAGGAATCATTGGTGGTCAGTGGTTTTATTTTGATGAATATTTGGACTAGACGTTAATCACTAACTCTTAGCGACCATCACTTTATGAGTTCAGTGTGTCTGTGGATGGTTGGGTTGAAAGAAGCACGGATTATAGATTTTATACAGAGCAGCTTTAACATACTATAAAACCTTACTTTTTCTTAAGGAGTAATAAATGTGTAAGTTGAGTTGATTGTTCAGACATCGTGTTCCTATGCAGATCATTTTCCTGAAACAATTAACCATTAAAGCTAGCATCTGATATTCAGTGGTGTGCATATTATTCACAGTCAGAGAGGCTGTGAAACTCCCTCTGATGTGGAAGCTGTGGTCACACCAAGCCGTCAACAAACTCCGGAGACAGCACGCTGCTCTGAAACTCTTTCCCGCTCACTGTACCTGGACATGCTTACTGTATGAACTGATCGATGAAAATAGAAAAATGTTTGTCTTTACGTGCATGAAAACTTTCTCACTGGAATGTACAGGCCAGAGAGCAGTGTCATTGTCTTGATTGGGGGAAATTCCTGTCGATTTGACATTTTGCTTCACAGACCAAAAGTGAAAATTGACAGGAAGACTGCTGACAGTGTTGACATGTCTGGAAAGAGTAGGGGTGATACTTGTCATTTCTAAGACTCGACAATAATTTATTTATTTTTTCAGTTTTCAAAATGTCCCTTCATGACTTCCCTGAACCAACCACAGTATTGTAACCGTGCTAGGAAATAGCTCGATTAATTAGCCTCTCTTCAACCACTTCAACTGACAGCCTGTTTGCTTTTTATTGTTCAAGGGGAACGTTACGTTTCATGTCTTTAGTCCATAAACGTTTTCACATGCCTCCTCCTCTTCCTCGTATTCCATTCACCATTCTGCTGCTGGTGTTAACAAGCTCCCCTCCCGGTCCCCCCCCCCCCTTTTTTTTCCTCCTCCTTGTATCTCCCAAATAATACAAAGTCGATCCTCCGAGATCAAGGGAATGGCATGTGTGTGTGCAAGCCTCTAGGATCTTGCCACTTCCTTGTTTCCTATTGTATTGCGGTGTTGACAGGGGGGTTGTTCAGTCAGCCCCTAGTCCCTGGGTAAACAATGGCAGCAACACAGGCTGAGGCCTTCCTAATCCCCCCCCTTTACACAGACCCAGGGGCTGGGATGAGCGGCGTGGGGGCCTCCCTGCCTCTGACTGACTATGATAAGGACCCCAGCACTCAAACTTAAGAAGAAAAGCTGCTTTCACTGGAAGGGTGCAAAAGCTGGATTCGGGTGGAAATCTTACGTCTCTCAAAGTCTTTCGGAGAAATGTCTTGTTAGAAATATTTCCTGACTTGAGAGACATGAAGTAACATCCACGTCATTCACGTCGAGTTTTTAAACAGCTGAAAACGTTGGACTTATAAAGTGAAGGTTTGCTTCTGGATGGAGGAACAAGGCAGCACCTTTACTCGCTTTTGTTGTGATGTGTTAAAAGTCAAGATTACAGAGTGAAATTAAGGCTTCTGATTGGACAGATAATCTACATTATTGCTCCCAGCCAAACATGTGAAAAATCCTCCTTTGTGACGGTATCATGAGAGCAGTTTCCACCTTCAGTCACAGAAAATGTTGCACATTGTTTTCTCTTTATTTCTTTATTAAGTAAATTCAATCTGCAGAGGCCTTTTTTGTTTTCAACCAGTTTTCTCACTGTTCTCAGAAAACAAGCGAAAATCCTCCTTTTGTGTTGAGATCATACGAGCAATCTTTTCCCAAGTTGCACACATCACATAATCACATTGGTTTTGTTTGGGCCCCAACAAATATTTCCAACTTTGAAAGTGCCCCTGTAGATGTAAGACTAACACAAGATAGTTACAGATAATAACATCATTGAAAAATGAGAAGACGATACAAAGAATAAGAGACGATACATGATATCTCTTGAAAAGAAACCATCACAGATATGCATGTCTGTGTGTGTGGTCACAGGTTGGCAGGCTGACTGAGTCCCGTTGCTGCAGGAAATATGAGCGAGAGATCAAAATAGACGTGGATGAAGAAAAAATGATAGAATGTAAATAGAGTAAAAAAAAATAAAAAAAAGAGGCGAGTGCTGCAGAGTTAAAATGAGCATTATAGAAGCAGGGGGGAAAGGGGGGGGGAGATTAAAATACAAATGACCATAAGAGCGACCTCATCCCCCCTGTCGGCTTTGAAGTAGCGCTCTGTGAAGGCACCTAAAGAGAAACAGTTCAGAAGACTATTTCAAGAGGCGGAAATGTTTAAAAGAATATCAGAAGTGGAGGGAAAAAAAACCCTCGAGAAGGCCCCGAGGTGTTTATACCTGTAATTATTCATCCACTTATTTCTTTCCTGCGTCGAGGGGAGGTGGGACGAGCAGTAAAAGACAGGTGTTGGCATAGGAAGTGTTGGTTTGTTGGATTGTTTTATCTCTGTCTTCTTATACATCAAGAGACATTAAGCAAAATCTACTTGATTGTCATTTTCTGTTGAAAATAAATCAATGAGCTGAAAGGTCAGTTGTTAGCGATGCTCTGTTGCAGTTTGTTTGGGGGGTATCTTAAGCTGAAGTTGGTAAGTTTGTGTGGTGTGAGTGCTGCTGTTTCTCTAAATTAAGATCACATTTCCCATAATTCCTCCCACGCTTCCTGTAACAAAGAGGATGCCGGAGGTCAAACATGTTGCACGATGATTTTTTTTTCTCCCCACCTGCATTTCACTTTTGCTGCCGTCAAACAACTTCCATGAGAGTTGAAGCTGTGTTTCACAGGCCACATTGAGTTTATATTTCTAAGTAAATCTTCCACTGGGACTTAAATCACCATGCAATAACAACTCTGTCCTGGTGTTGTCAAACAAGCAGTCCTTACCAAAATAATGGTGACTTTCAGTTATCAATAAATACTTTAATGTGTTTATCAAGCATCATTTCACCACATGTCACATGGTGCTTATTTACAGCAGAACAGGATGTAACAGGAAAAAGAAACTTCAGTGTGTGTGTGTGCGTGTGTGCGTGTGTGTGTGTGTGTGTGTGTGTGTGTGTGTGCGTGCGTGTGTGTGCATGCGTGTGCGCGTGTGCGTGTCATGTTGGATGACGCACCCAGGTGAGTCATTGGTCTGTAGAGTGAAAGCGTTCAGTCTCTCCTTTGTTGATGTCAATGACAGCATTGTCTCTGTCAGGTACCAGAACATATCAAAACAGTCACACAGATCAGCTCATCAATTAAAAAGAAGAAAACCAACAACCGAAGTCTGAAAACATATCTTTATTTTCTTATCTTATAGTATTTGATAGGACAGCTTGAGAGAAGCAGGAAATGCAAGGAAGAGCTGCGACCAATGCAATGAGGGCTGTATCTTCTCTACATGGGGCGCCAACCGAGCTAAACCAGCACCTTAAATGTGTTGCTTAATGAAGTCACTCTTTAACCATCACGCTCTGGATTGGAGCTCCTGGAGAGCCTTCAGTTCACCTCTTTTTTTTTAATTCATTGTACCGTTTTGACACATAGTTTCTGCAGGGTGTCTCTTCCTCACCGTGTTCACTCACAACATGTGTATTTACCTGGTGATCTGGTGATTTCCACAAAAGATACAGAGTTTATTTCTTCACTTAAACAAAGTTCTCGTCCAACATGAAGTATGCCGAATTAACATAATAGGAGGATTCCCTTTCTTTATTTTATTTTTTTACTTGAGTAGAAAGCTTTTTTTTTGAGTATAGATTGATCCACTTTAGGCATTTGCCTTTTTCAAAACCATCCCCAGGACTGAAAACATGTGTAGTCTTGTATATCTCTTCTGTAATATTTCGGCACGTCGGAGCTTTTTAATCCTAACACACTAAACGATTCATTAAACTCTGATGGTGGCAGAGAGAGAAAGAGAAAGAGGTGACATGTGACGTACAGATGTGGAAGTGTGGATGAGATATAAACTACCATATACATGTTTATATTACTCTGCAGGTTTGAAGTGTTTTTCAGAGATGTTAGTTTGTGGACAAAAGTCATTGTTAGGGACAGTGGACAGCTAGAGAGGTATCCGGATACTGACATGCTCAACTCTACGCTCTTGCCGAACACATAAAACACACATTCAGCAGAAAAAGTTTCTTCTTCTCCTGTCACGTATTCTTCCTCGGTAGGTTTTGGTAGGACCGATTTTGCTGCACTGGACTGATTACAATACAGTTCTGCCATCACGTTGCCGTAATGCCATGATAGCAGTTTGAAATGAAGAAACTCACCTCTGAGAAAAGAGACGTTAATGGCATCAACTGCTAGACTTTGACGAGGGTCGGTGGTGGCAAAAAATAGAAAGCCTCATAACAGAGTATTCATCCTCTATGTTACATTTTTAGGGACATTTAGTATTTTAAGTTAATCAGACATCATTATGTGTTTATATCATTGTTTTGCAGTATTATTGCAAAATCCCTCTATCATGATATTAACTTTATTGTGGGCTACATATTGTGTCGTATCGTGTCCTTTCATTTTGTATCGTCTTGTATCGTTCTATCGTAGCATGAGTTACTCTGCGATTCCCACTCCAACGTGTAGGTTATATAGAAACTACTGGAGGTTTCCATGTTTGTATGTTCAGCAGCTGTAACACACACACACACACACACACACACTCCCAAGGTCTGTAGGTCAGTGTGCCACAGTTACAGCCCGGTAAACACTCCTCCTCCCTCTCCTGCTGCTGCTGGTCATTGAGGAGTTTCAGAGCACACTGTGGAAAAGCCGCAGTTATCTGCCCGTCAGACACAGAGCAACCACACAGAGCTCGAGTGTTTGAATGAGGTCGTAATAAAGGCTAATAAGTTTGACATGCATGTCATATTTAATAACGAAAGTAGAAGCGGGGAATCTAAATTAAAGAGCATTTAGTAAGATAGTAAAGAAATAATATGACAGTACGTTAGTGAGTGCAGAGGTTGACTTTTAAAAAACAGACAAAATAAGAAAGAAGAAAAAACCTTTAGTTTGAAACATACCAAAGAGTTACCATCCCATGCAGCGAGGCGAGGGACTTGTAGCATCTGATTGTGGCTTCTTTCAAACATCAATGTAGGAGATTTTTTTCAAATGTTGGAGGGGAATTTCTTCTGATATCAAGTTGATTTTGGTCTGTGGATTGCTGTTAAGAGTGAGAGTTTTGTTTTTTTGTAAAAAATCACATGACCTATGGGAATCACGGTCTTGTTTCATTTCCTCTTGATCACTGTCAATAATCAGCCGGTTGAGCAGTTTCACAAGTCACTATAGCTCTTTGGATTAGTGGAGGTTCACACACTCAACATCAACACACACACACACACACATTAATAATCACCCTGTACTTTCCAAAACATGAAACCAAATCATGTGTAACAACAGAAAGAGCTTTTAAAAATAAATCTCAGGTGCATTAATGTAACCGTGAATGTTCTCTATGAAACATATGTTGAGCTTATGAAATGTAACGAAGCACTGTTTGAAGTCTAAAGACCTACATGACACTAAATCATTTGATCATTCAGAGGAGGATAAATAATCAGGAGGAGGTTATACCAAAAAAATCCTGACCCTGGTAAGGGCCAGAAAGGAGACACGGGTCAAATTAAGTTTCACACAGGTTCAAAAGTCCACGCCTCTGTTCTTACATCATGTAAACAAGAATGACTTGCATTATGCACAGCTGGACAGACGGAACTTAAAGGGATAGTTCGGATTTTTTGAAGTGGGTACAAGGTACTTGTCAATAGCGACAGGAGATGCCAGTCAGCATGTCCTTTTTTATTGAGAAACTGGGGTAGGGGGGCATTTGTACCATGTCATTTAGCTAGTGGGTAAAATCAATCCTGTCTGCCACGATGTATGGTCCGGCACTCCAGCCAGTTCCTCAATAAAGGGGTTTAAGCCCCGTTTCCACCAAGTGGTCCAGTTCAGTTCGGGTCGGTACGGTACCCATTTATTGGCGTTTCCACCGTCAAAAGTTGGGAATGGTACCAAAATAAGGGATCTGTAATGTCCTACTTTTTTGGTACCCTTCTGCTGGGGTGCTAAGGGTACCGAGCCGACCCTAAAGTGTCCCTTGTTTACTGTGTCCTTGTTCTTCTTGAACGTTTAACTTAATTAATAGCTGGCTACACCGTGTTGGGCTGCTATGATGTCACACTATCACATAGCTGACACGGCTATCTCTATTTCACTCCGCTTACCAATTAAGGGTTACGGTTGGCTGTGGAAACGCAAGCAAGTTCAGGGTTTACCGGACCGAACTGTACCAAACTGTACTGAACCACACCAGACTGCTTGGTGGGAACGGGGCTTAAGGTGACCGGCATCTTCTGTGGTTTATTGACAAGTACCTCATACAACCCTACTTCAAAAACTCTGAACTGGCCCTTAAAGTTTGTGAAAGAAGAGAAGCTAAACATATTAAGCACAATTCAATTCATCATGACACTTCAAAGTGAACCTGACTTGTTAACCTAATTAAACAATGAATGCACACATGAAGTGTAGACTGTGAAAGCTAGTGACACTCGTTGACTTGAACCTTCTAATTAGCCTTTCAGTCTGAGTCACTCACGATGTGTCTGCATGTGTGCTGGAGCTACGACTGTATGCAAACAGAGTCAGTGTGACGGCCATATGTGATGCTACATGACAATTTGCCATGTGTTCTGCCCCTTTCATCTGAGGAAATTTACAACCTGTTTACACTCTTCCACAGAGAGATGGAGGTGTGTGTGTGTGTGTATGCGTGTGTTCTCAGAGTTTAGGGAACTCACTTCACATCTTCTTGTGTGCGTTTAAGTGTTAATCATGCACAGGATAGTACTTTGATTCATGTGCGTGCATGTTTCATTGGTGTTTTGTTCAGTTGGTGGCTGCTTCTTCTTCTTATTACATTTTCTGGTACCAACACTGGCACTGTGACTTTTTGATTGCGACTTTGTTTTCTTTCCCACACTATGTAGCATTTCATATTCGTGAATTTAAACATAGATCCTCTGTTGCTTGAACGGTGAGTCCTTCAGTGAAAGTTAAGACATTTCAAATCAAAAGAACTTTGGATCCCAATATGTAAATATGTCAACTGAGAGCGCTTCAACAACCAGTCACCTGATATTCAAACTCTGAGCACTAAGCTAGAAACTAGTCAGTCTCAGTCCAAAAAAAATACTTTTCTAGCAACAAATAGTTTATTTTCGAGTGATAAAATCATATTTAGAAGAATGACAATGAATCACTGTACATGGGTTACATGCAGGACTGTTTCTTGGCTAACTGTTTAGATTTGGGTTTCACCAAAACACTGAACCCCTCCATTAGATCTTTTTTTCCACATATTTGGCAGTTTGGTGTGTAACAGATTAGTCCAACCATCTTTGGCCAGTACTATCAAGTATGATGTCCATCCTTATTGTGTAACATGTTAATCAACTCTTCACCTTTCTGACAGGCTTGTTAGTTAATAATCAGATAAGTCATGAATGTAATGACGTGACTGAAAAAAAGATACCATGTAGATACCATGTAGTTAAATGTAGCGTCAAGGATGTTTCCGAGAGAGAAAGAGATGTGAGTAGACACCCAGTCTTGGTGTGTTGATGTTAGTAATTGATAATGCCCTGTGAATATTTCTCCCTCCTCTTCCACCGTACTAACCTCAGCCCGACCTTTATCACCACTTTAATGTGCACTTGATTAAAATAGCCTTCTTAAAAATAGTCCACTAAATGAAACTCAAACCCGTCCTCCTCCTCCACCCCGTGCCCGTGGCTCTGCCCAGACCAGCTGGAGCCTCCACAGCCGCATGAAGCAGCCCAGCACACATGGCTGTGATCACACACACACACATATACACACAAACACACACAAACACACACACACACATGCACACAGAAGCAGAAGTCTAATCCTCCCTCATATGATATTCATCTGCTGAGAGAGGGAAGCAGCCTCCATCATCATAAGCTATCCGGCGTACACACACACACACACACACACGCACACACACAGGTCCAACGCACCATTAATAATGTTCTAACTCACACACATACTGAAATCATACATGTTAACTACACACAGATTCATAATTATCACACACATTCATAGCTGTACTGTACGTCTTCACTTCCTTCTTCCTCTTTATGAACACACACACTCACACACACACACACACACACACACACACACACACACACACACAGCAACAGTTACCTCAAAGTGTGCTCAGTTTAACAACACAGCTATACAAGGTGGTATGTTGTAATATTTGTTTCCCTTGCAAATCAAAAGTGAATGAATCAAAAATGTTACGTGTACAATTTAGCCCCCAAATTGCCCGTGATGATTTGTCCTGTAACAAGTTTGTTAGTAATTTAGTTAAATCAGAGAATAAATTAAGGCTAAAACTACAAAGGCAGATATCTTTGTGTCAGAGCCTGCACGAACCTGGCATGAATTCTCCAGGCTGCTCTGGAGGCTTGATTTAAAACAATGCCTTACGGCTAATTTATGCTACTACAGAGTGTTACATGGAATCTGTAACACACTATTTCCCAAACGTCAGGTACAGTATTTAGCACCATTATTATTAGACCCTTGTGCTCTATAACACAACTTCCCTTAACCCTTGTCAATGCCAAGCGTGCTATAGTGTCTTTGTTGAAGCCGTAGGTTGTCACTTTCGGGATGTTAAAATGACGGTGCTGAGCTTTTGAAGTACAACACAGAAAATGGAAAATGAGTCCAAGGTGAATGTGTGCAGGCTTCTGACAGGGGTGTGGGTCGCTTTGGCTCTGTGACCCTGTTTTAAAGCTTTTTTGAAGCCTGAAATGGCAAAGGGAGGAATTCCCTCTTCAACAGGTTTCCTTTTAAAAGAGCTCGGTATGCGTCAAATTGATTTCCTACCTTTGTTTTGCCCCTTTTGGTGGAGGAGGGAAAAGATACCCATCTTTACATTTGGTGGTCATGGGAAGCAGTTCTGTTGGTCTACTGAGAGAAACCCTCAAGCTTTTTAAGATGCAACACTCACGCAAGACAGAGAGGCTGAGACATGATGAGGGTGCATTTCTTTCCTCATTGTCCTTCACTCTGAGATTGAGCAAAAAGAAAAAAGAGAAGATGTTGATGGTGTGTTTGATAACTGCGTCAGGATTTCAGGGTTGATGGAAACGAGAGGCCGGGGGGGGGGGGAGAGAGAGGTGGCCTTGAGGAAACAAGAAGGGAAGATATTCTCTTCAAAGAAGGTGAAACGACATGACGGGGAGGCAGAACATTTGTTGTCACTGAAAACCAGATATTAAAATGTTTAGTTTCAGGAAGTTATGAAGCTCGTGTTTAATCAGTGTTTTGAATGTGTGTGAAGGTGTTGTGGTAAATGGGCTTGTACGAGCAGTTTTCAGGGCCAGAGAAAAACTAGAGCAACTGCAACGTGCATTGTACTGTGGTCGGTGTGTGTGTGTGTGTGTGTGTGTGTGGGGGCGTGTGTGACGGTGTAGTACAGGGTATGTATGTGGGAAACACTGTATGCACACAGAGAACAGATGAAAGGGAAGAAGTGGGCGGGCCGGAAGTGCAGAACAAAAGAAACACTTCATCTGATTTATCAGACGGGCACAGATCGGAGTGATCAGGTGGAGGAAAAAAAGAGGATGGAGAACACACAGAGAAAGTAGACGCAGATAATCCAGAGAGAAATTGTAAGAGGCAGAGGGATTAATGGAGAGAGAGAGAGAGAGAGAGAGAGAAGGATGAAGAGGAGAAGACATGCAGCAGCGGAAGGGAGGCAGCAGTAAACAATGAGCAGCGGTTACTGCGTTGTGCACCTGGTGAAACAAAACCACAGCCCCAAATCGCAACAGACTCTGACACCTTAAGAAAACCTTTAACCGTTTCACCACCGCTCTCAAGGAAAACAAACGTAAATCCACGGCCAATAACAAACCTTAGCATTGAGATTTGACTTTGACCATAAAGGAAGCAGATTTGTTAGAAGGAAACCAAAGTGGGCAGCAAGATTGCCACACCAACCTTTTTTTTTTCTTCTTCTTCTCCTCCTTTATTTTGCACCGTCTGTTAATTATACAACAACATTTCTTTTGTTAAATACAAGATATCAAACAATGTCTTCACTGATGAGGATTTAACTCTTCACCACTGGTGCAGGAAACACAGCAAATATGTGAAATCTTTGTGTGATTAAAAGCTTTCAGTCATGTTTATGTGAATGCTTAACACACACATATCATGAACTAAATACATCATTTAGGGTTTGTAATGGTGCTGCTTATACACCTGAAATATCGAAATTAACCTTTGAACAAATACCAGAATGATTTGCAAAACTCTTGTACTCTCTGCAATATTAGAAAAAAGTTTGAAGACAAATTCAGATTTGTCTTCACCTGACTGAGATCAGATTTGCAATTTGTAGTTGAGTCCTTGCAAGGCAGGAATCACAACTCCACTGTTTTGCACTCAGTACCAGGACAAAGAAAGATGTGCTTGTGTTTTGCACTCTTGACTTGTTAAAAAAACACAATAAAAATAGTAACCAATGCGAATGGTGTTGAGGGATTTTTATGTGTTTTTGGAGTTTATGTTGCAGACCTCCTTTTTAAATCAGAGTAGAAATATAACATCCGATATAGTGAGCAGCGTTTGTGAATGCTTAAGCTCGACTATATGGACGAGTTTCAGTCAAACATCTTTTACACGGTTCAGTCTCTCAGAGTTACTCTCAGAGTCTTGGGAAAGTACAGCCTGTTTGAGGAGTTGAAGAGCTTAATAATGTCATTTCATAAAATGAATCTGCAAGCTAAACTTTCTTTGAATCGTAAATCAAAGCTCAGAAAGAAAGCATGAAAGAAAGAGTCGCAGAACACTCTTCAGTTCACAATTACTGTGTTTAATGAAAAGAAGACCATATCAAGTTATTTATGACCAAATAAACAACAAATATGATGCATAGATGAAGGATTTCTTTTGATGAAACTCGTCATTCTTCTTCATCATCATCATCATCATCATCATAGCTGCAGAACTGTAATTCTTGTGTCTTGTGAAATTGGCACCACTGATCAGGCTTTCATTTTCTGAGTCTTTGCTGACAGACATGCGTTCAGTCAGTCAGACTCCATCCATGATGTTTTTATGATCCCCTTGCTGAATCCTCCTTCAGACAGAAGCAGATTTACAACAGGCACAGTCACAGACCCAGAGGACTGCAGAGCGACGACTGTTGTTCCACCCGTCTCTCCTCCGTGTCTCACATCGGTTCTACTGTCTCTTCTCTTCCTTGTCACCCGCACTAATTTCTCCTCTGTTTGTCTTCTTTTTTTTTTTTAAAGCACCGGGGGTCTTAATGCTGCCAATTAATGACAGCCATAACTCTGACACTGTCACAAACAAGCAGCACAGCGTGAGCACCATCCAGGCTCCAGTCGCTCCCCCCCGCTGAGTCACAACAATCCCAGGCCAGCTAAGGAAATACTGGTTTCAATTAAGCACCCATTAGCTAAACATCAAGTCAGCAGTGTACTCTTTTCATTAGAAGCCATTATGACTTTATTTATCTCTTCTTTTTGCCTGTGATTGTCACTTCAGAAGAATTCCCTGAATTTCTCTGGAAGCTCTCTTAGTTTCATTTGATTACCAGAGTGTTGATGTTGACTGTTATATGCGGAAAGGGAAACATGTGAGATAGTGAAATGATATATAAAAACTAATCATCTTCATCATTTATATTTTGATTGCTGTTAATCAAAAAATGTCCCATGTGTGTTACATTTGAATCCTTCGTTTTAAACATAAGCAAAACATTTGTTAACCGGGGTTGAACCCTTTTCATCGTTTAGACAATCAGGGTCTTCTCCGACGTGCGTCTATTCAGACTACCTGTTCAAGGTGCAATATTTACGCCCCTGTGACGTCTTTACTGTGAACGTCACGGAGGCGTTATGGGGGTGGCGAAGTGATCCCCCCTCACTACCATCCTCGTGGGTAGTAAAAGAGGCTTTACAGGGCTGTTACAAGCTGTTTCTCTACACCTTGTGCTTCTGCAATGCCTTCACGCAGTGTGAATTCACAGACTGGGACACCAATATTACGCCATCGCGGAATTAATTTGAATGTAGAAAGGCGCGATAACGGCTGAGCATATTTACGCCGATGTTGCAGAAATAGAATCTGAAAAGGACTCCACTGTGTCAGTCTGTGTGCGTTTGTGTGCCAGTGTTTGTTGTGTACAGTTAGGTGTTAGGTGTTAGCTGTTGTGGTTTACAATGGAAAATAAAGGCCTTGAGTCTCATTGTCATCTGAACAACACACACACACACACGGCTCCTCCCAGGCCTTGTGTGTGTGTTGTTCCTGTACTGATGGAAAACTTTAATACTTCAAAACCTCAACTACGTCTCCTTTTTTTTTTTCTTTTGCCACTTTAAATGAAGACGTTATTGTCTGCAAGAGCATCTGGCTTACAATGGAAAATAATCTATCATAGAAAAACAGAGATAGATGCTATACAGTTGTAGAAAGACGTACTAAAAAATTACAATTCTGGCATTACCCAGCATAAAAAAAAAGCCAGGTTCATTCTCTGCATCTGTCATGCTCTTAACAACTTCATCTTGTTGTGTTTGCACCAGAACCTCTGCAAACTTACCGGGTGGTAGAGGAAACTCTACCACCCGAATCAGCACGTTTACCTCCTGTCATGGAAAGATGTGACGTTTCAGTTTACATTTTTCCAGGTGGGAAAGTGTTGCATGAAACATAAAAACAGTTTAAGCCTTGGAGAAAGGCTGAAGTCTTGGTAAATGAAGAGAAAACCTTGTTGCACTGTGACATCATCTCTTAACATGTTGGCCGTGGATGAGATGCTTTATTACAAACAAGTCATGGAAAAATCGTGGAGTTAGATGAAATGGTTATGGATTGAAAGCCTGTTGATGCTTCACAGAGCTTCACACAGTATCACATGGAGTAACTGGAGGGAAGGAGTCCATGATGGGTGCAGTGAGCTCTGGTTTGGCCTCAGTCGAGCTGCCTGGTTTTTTTGGTTTCCCACCATGTTTCTGTTGGACCGAGATGAAACGAGTGATGGAGTAAGAGATGGAAGAAGCTCTTCTGAAGAAGCAGAATACTGGCACATAGATGGAGAGACACCATGAAACCAAAGAAGGGTAGAGGCTAAGGTTTTTAATGGTTAATCTTAAAGTTTAAATTTACATGAACAATAAGTTTATAAAAGGGCACCATAAGCCAACAACAGGACAGCTGGAAAAACTTCCCTCTGTTCATATATGTACAGCCTCAGCCCCGTTTTGTACCACTGATGTGAGATGTCACATGTACATTGCATAAGTTTCTGAATTGAAGATCTTGTGGCGGTTTCGATAAAACTAGTGTCACAGGTCTTGAAACAAAAAAGTTAAAGAAGTCTAACCTGAACCGGGGCCGCCCGTCTGGAGGACCACAGACCTTACAACCTAACCGCTAGGCCATCTGCGCCCCATAGAGTATTATCCTAACAGGTTGAACATAGTCTTATGGAGCTTGTAATGGTCAGATTTCTTGGGTGGACATTTTTCAACAAAAGTTTCAACAACATTAAAGAATGAGACTAACTGTTGGCAGTGACATCCTGCACGGCTGCTGAAGGCTGTTTTCTGTCCACCTGAAAGCGCTTTGTTCAAACAACTTAATGATATATTATTGTTTGATTTTGAATGTTGTCAGTTCCATTGATTTTGTGGACATCATAGGGCAGTTGGAGTCTGAAGGCGAAGCGAGCCATGAGGGCTGCTGATGGTTAGCCACTTGGCTCGATGTGGACCTCTGGACTGACAGAGAGAGAGGCCCGGGAACAATTATGGCTTAGAAGGAGTACCAGAGCTGAGCCAGGCAGCTGCTGGTTGTTCTCTCAATATGCTGCGTGCGTGCGTGTTTGTGTGTTTGTGTGTGTGTGTGTGTGTGTGTGTGTGTGTGTGTGTGTGTGTGTGTGTGTGTGTGTGTGTGTGTGTGTGTGTGTGTGTGTGTGTGTGTGTGTGTGTGTGTGTGTGTGTGTGTGTGTGTGTGTGTGTGTGTGTGTGTGTGTGTGTGTGTGTGTGTGCGTGTGGGGATGCTCTCACACGCAGCCACATATTTACATTACAAATGATGACGAAACACTTCAGCCGACCACAGACACAGACATCAGACATTTTTACAGATATGATGGAGGGATGAGAATGATGGAGGGATGGGTCAAAAAAGCAGAAAGTAAAGTTGAGAACATGACAATTAAGAAGGGCTGAGTGGATCAGTGACAAAATGCTGAACCTTTTTCAAAGCCATGGAGTTAAAGATGTCTTTGTTTACCTTGAAGAATATTGAAAAAAAACAAATCAAAAGCTATTTGCCAGAGCCCCAAATTCAAGCCTTTAAAATAAAGATAACAACAAGTTAAAAAACAACCAATGTTTTCAATAACCTCAGTGGTTGTGAGCTTTTTGACAGCCATAGGTCCCCTGTGGAGAAATCAGACATCAATGGGAAACTAGAATGAGGAAAAAGTTCTACTTACAGCGTTTCACATTTTGCACTTTAACCTGTGACTGTTGCAGCTGTTGTTACACCTCAGCTGTAGAAGAAGCAGACGTGAGCACCTTACAGTGAACATGGTCAATGGCCTCAGCTCTCATTTGACGCCTGCTGTGAAAATGTTATATAAGACTAACTTTGTAAGGTTGGAAAGTGAACTCTTCTATGAAGGGCACATAGAAAGAAGAAGAGAAGAGTGAAGGAGCAACAGATGATGAAGCTGATTGAAAGGCAGAGGTCCTTCAGTAGAGCCAGCCACTTTATTTTGGGGTGATAATAACACAGTGTGGGTGAGTCACCATGTTATTAGTGCACATGATCGATAGCAGAATGTATCAACCCCCACTGTTGGCCAAACGCATAGCTTGGAAGGCGCTCCCCAAACCGCAGTCCTGCCCTGCTCTTAGGGGAGACCCTCAGCTACACACATACACACATGCAGACAAAGACACAGACACAGAAAGGGACACGCAGTGTGTATTTTTTTCACAAAATAATGGAAGTATACACTTTCTGAAAGAAATACACATACGCATGAACACAGGAGTGTGCACGTACAGTTTGGCAGAGGGAGCGGTGTGCCCGAGAGATTGCGAGCTGTGACAGGCGGTCTCTCTGATGCTGCTGCACAGCGAGGCCCCCTGGGCCTGTGCATGCAGCTCTGTGGTTGAACAGACCAGCACTGGCTCTCTGTGGGTTTTGGACTAGCTCCAGGTGTGGTCAGCTGGACGGGAGCGCCCCCGCTTGGATCTCCCAATGTACACAGATGACTGCAACGGAGTTGTGCCATGGTGAAATCCTCAGCTCAGTTCATTGCCCAAAGCTGGAAGAAAAGTATTTTCTCTTTCTCTTTACAGCGTGTCTTAAAAGCGTACGAGTAAAATGGACAATTTGGGGTCACAGAGGGTTGCTTCATGTCACTCTCGGAGTGTTAATTCTATTTACCTACATCTTTGAAGATGCATCACCTTTAAGCTTTAGTACCTTCTTTTGCACGATTTTCTTCTTTGGATGACTGAAACATGTTTGGAGCTCCTTGCAGCTGCATCAGGAATCCACAACTGATTCGTGGTACATAAATAGGACATCATGTGAAAATTAGCAATGATTAAAACGGAGCGATTAGACCTCCTTAAAACTAAAAACAGCTAACAACCTTTGATGCTTTGATTTGATTTTGGAGTTAACTTTGGTATCAGGTCATGTAATCATTCTAAAACACCATTATACCCTAAAAGTGAATGGCTGGAGTCATGTCTGTTTTGTTTTTTGGACTTAACGCGAAAGAAGTCGAGATCACCAAAATTGTTGCACTTACACGTTTGTTTCCTTTCTAAGGGAAGAACTCATTTTCCTTAAGTCAAGGTTGATACAACATTTCATAGAAAATTGGCCTTTCACAGCATTTTGCATCTTTTTAGCTTTCTTTGTGTTCAAATTTCAGTTCAGTTAATTAAACCAAACAAGATGGTTCACTGTAAACTCAAGATGTTCTGAATAAATGCCTTAATGCTGATTAAATCGTTGGAAGACGCAAAGTAGATATCTCATAAGATAAAACATTTTAAATGGACAAATCTTTAATCTTTATTTTGTCCAAAGGGCTTCGTCCAGCCTCGGGGTAAGACAAACTGTTCAGTAGCACAAACCACGGTCTGCGTAGTTAAACCTGGTGGGGGAGTGCACGTCTTTTCTATAATACCTCTTTGAGTTCCTGGAGATAAAAGCAGCTGGCGCAACATCAAATCAATAGATGCATCAATGGGAACATCTCCTGAAGATTAAAGAGAAACTGGCTCAGAGACAGAGTGAGAAGGCAGAGTGCTAATATAGTACAAGACCCGGCCAATGGAAAGTGATTTAATTGATGTGTGTGTGTAGAAAGGAGAAGGATGAAAAGGTGAGACCTGGCCAAGATGCTGTGAGTGTGTTGGTGAGTGTTCGTGTGTGTGTTCTAGGTTACTCTTCTTTCTATGTGTGTGTGTATAATTACTCATTCTGACATCTTGTTTATTTATGCACCTTTTGTACACACCTCCTGTACTCCTTCATGTTGGTGTTTTTGTTAGTTGCATGTTGGACATTCAATAAAAAAGAGCCAGGAAACTCTTCTTTCGCATGTTCACAGTTCATCAGGAGCCGTAATGATTATTCAATCCTTTTCAAAGCCAGAAAAATAACAGAAGACATCTCTATGAAAAGCACATGTTTGACTTTTTAAAAATGAATAGACTAAATGATTTGTTACACTATTGAGAATGCCCTCATTTGGAACATCAACAAATTCAATTTCTTCTTGTGTCAATGATATTTCATTTCCCAATGTAACTCATCTGCTTGTCTACAGAAGTGCTACCCTCCATTCTTGTAAAAAAAAAACATGTGACCTTCTCATTTACCGTGGTGACCTGAAGTTCTTCACGAGTATCTTTTCTCTAGTTTGGCCGTCAGTCTGTGACTCCTTACCAATAACTTTATTCCTGCCTTAAACTAAACCGACTCTCTGCTCTCCAACCTCAGCTCTGTCACTGATTATTCTTATTGTCTCCAACTCCTACCAAAAGCCTTTTGTCCACAAGAGAAACCCGATGAAACACTGTGTGCATCCCGTCTGCACAACTTGTCACAACCACCGACATTTAAAGCTTTGTAAATAACCTCTCCCCCCCCCCCCCCCCTGTAAATGAGAGCAGCATGTGGGGGGAATATATCGTCAGGGAATGTACAAAAATATTCCTTCATAGCGAGCAGACCGCAGGACGAGGCCTGTGCCGAGCCGGTCTGTGTGGTTGTGGGCCGGGGTTTGTACGCTTTCTGTGCAAACCCACATCAGAGCTCCGAGCCCTGTGTAATGTGATCTGGACGGGCGGAGGAGGGTTCCCCCCCTGGATTCAGAAGAGCCGACAATGAGGTGCAGAGCAGGGACGGGGCGGTCAGTGATGTAAGGCAGCGCTCGGTAACAAACAATTATGACTGCGGATACAAGGACTTCTTCACAGGTCTTTTTTTTTTCTGCCACCATGATGGCAGCGTGTGTGTGTGTGTTGCTGCATGTCTCTATTTGTTTTTTGTTTACCATTGCAGCTCTTTTATTCTCTCTTGTTTGATTTCAGATGTTATTAGTTTTTTTCTCCAAATAAGTACATGTTGGACTTGTGAGGCCATATTTAAAATCAACCTCAAAACCCTTTCAAAATATCACTCCACCACGCTAAAAAAAAAACATCTTAGCAAATCTCAGCAGGGAGCCTGCTTTGAGCTGAAAACTAACAGATATCCAAAAAATGGTGCATGCTGCAGCTTAGAATAAACACAGTCATTTGAACTTCAAATTTTCGGTTTGATGCACTTCATTCATACCATGTATGACTTCATCTTTCACACGGGTGGCCTTTGCAGAATGAAACCTTCCTGCATTCTGTTCCTCTCCTTTTCTTTTGCATCTCTTTTTTAAATCTAATTTCTTTTTCATTCATCTTTCTCTCCATCTCTCTGCGCTCCCTCTCTCTCTCTCTTTGACTCTCGCTCCTCTCTCGTTCCCTTTGCTTACAAAAAAAGTCCCGAACAAACAAACAAGCAGCGGGTGGCTCGCGTCTCCCATCTATAATTCAAGCCAGTCAAACTACAGCAAAGTATGTTTGCCAAAACGCACGAGGTGCATCTCTCAGCACCGTGGAGACAGAGGCAGAGAGAGAGAGTGGGGTATTTATGATTTTGATTAAAAAAAAAAAACCTGAAGAAGAGCGGGGATTAAAGAACAGGAAATATATTACATGATCAAATTTTCAACATTCTGGTTTAACACGTTTTTACAGCAGAAGATAACAGCTGCTGCTTTATAAATGAAAAAGAAGAGGAAAATGTTCCAGAAATCGAACAGAGCATAATCACCTGTCAGTGCTTTAAATTATTTTATTAGAGATGTCTGTATACATCTAATCATTGTGCAATAATATGTGTTCTTAGGGATGTTATTAATGATTAAATTGAACTCCACGACTTTCTCAAGCACTCTGACGCAGCTGTGAAAAAGTAACTGACTGAAGGCGATATCCATTTTACAGAAGAGCATCATATAACCTCGTGAGTCCAGGCCAAACCACATGTGGTAACAACCTCTTATAAAGCGTACATGAGAGTCGAGAGGAACGCTGAAGCTGTTTTTCCAGGTGTTTGAATACAAACTCTGGGGTTAAGTTTTCAAGTTCATCTCATGTACTCTGGCTGAAACTGAGGCTTGTAACATTCAATTAGCGATTTATTTCTGCGATTTTTTTTTTTAACTACACATACAAGTTATAAAGTGTGTGCTTTAAAGCTCTCTACCCAGTTTTGCCTTTTGGTTCAGTATATGAGATGTAACGTTGAGCACATTACAAACACAGTTTCTCAATCACAGTACTGGCTATTTGGAAATCTCCAAGTACACGTGATCCTTGATTAACACATTACACCTCTTGACCTTTACTTCTGCTGCTTCTGGTTCAATATAGTTCAGTGTTATGGTTTCAGATTGGTATTTGAATGCATGGAACTACTCTTAAGGTACAGCCCTCTCAATAAGTGATACACAACATCTAAAATAAACTATGTGACATATTGAACTCAGAAGTCAGAAGAAAATAAGTCAAATCTGTGCTGTTGGTTTAGGCCATGAAAAGCAGGTTATTATGGGCTATCAGTAACAACACAAAAACAAATCAGTGCAGCCTCAGTCTCATTCTGGAGACTAGCATTATTATTATTTTCTTTGTAAAGATCATTGGGAAACAGTCCAAACATGATGAAAAGAGAAATATGTCGATTCTAATAGATTGAGGAGAGACAAATCAGGGAATTCAAACATTTCAATGCTTTACAGTTTAAGAGGTTTTAGAGGTTTTCATTCATTTCATCATTTAAAGTCCATGGGTAGAAAGAGCTGGTTAATTGGGCAATTGCAAAATATATTTATATATATATATGCATATATATAAAAGCTGTATTAATTTGTTGTGTCTAATTTCGATGAATTTAAATATTGTCACATAAAACCAAAACTGTCTGTTGCTGTTTTTTTATGTGTTTTTTTTCTCACTTTTTCACTTTCGATATCAATAAATAATTGAAGAAACAAATCTTGGGACTTTTTGCGGTGGTGTTTAAAGGTGAGGACGGGTGTGTAGGTTTTTTTTTTTTTTATGGTTGCCTCAGCTACGGCATGCAGCTCTGTTTCCTCAATACTGCTTCTCTGCACATAGAGCGGGGAGAGGCCCAGCAGGTGGGCCTGGAGAGGTAGAGAGAAAAAAGAAGTAGAGAAGAAGGGGAAGGGGGCTGCTGGAAGGTGGGGCTCACCGCACATCCTGAGGAATCGCTCCAGCCGCTGGGGTTAAAACGAATTAATCACACAGAATAAATTAGGAGATGAAAGGAAAGAAGAGGGAGACAGAGCAAACTCCATCCATCCATCCATCACTCTATCCTTTCCTCTCCCAACCATAGACTGTAAATATTAATGGACGAAGCCTGAGTGACGTCACCCATCTATTACTGCAGGGGGCTTTGGAAGCCTATCAGTGACGGTCGCCATGCTGGAAATGCTGTCTCAACCTAACTTTCAGTCAACCTCACGACAGGAGCTGGAGCTGAGGCTGTTTTTGTTTTAAGCCCCTTGACAAACCGTTACATCGTGCTTGCCTGTCAATGGAACTATGGACAACTTGTATCGTTCATAAAATCAAGACGGAATTATAGAACCCCCCCCCCCCCCAAACGTACACACTGTATGCCAATGAAGACAATAACTAATCAGACCAAAATCGTTGTTAATTTCTGCAGTTAAAACTGGCTTTTAAATGGGACGTGTATGCAACTTCAGGGTGTCTTGGAGCCAGCCTCAAGTGGACACTCGATGAACTGCAGTTTGGCATTGGCCTCATTTTTCCATCTCTCCTTTATCTCCCCTGGTCTTCTCTGTCTTTTCTCCCTCTGTGGTTCTTCAGGTTATGTCTTTAACAATCAGCCGTCGACATAAAGGCTGATTGTTTATCTGTTCTAGTTTTCCTTTTTGATTCAGTTGTTTGTTTTTTTAAGATTTAGGGCTGTTTCTCAAACAAAACAAGAAATGTAAAGACACCCTTCCTCCACCTCTTTCTTAGTGTCATCTCCTTATTCCACTGATCCTCTCCTCCTCCTCCTCTCTTTTAGACAACTTCAATTCAAAGGCACTTTATTGGAAGAAAAGGCAGTTTCACAAAGCAAACAGTGATTCAGTTTGCAGCCTTGATAGTTGGACATCCAGGACATTTTATTTAGAAATAAATCAGTGAATCAATCGCACAGATTAAGTGGTTGAACCTATCACATGTTCCCTGTTCTGCTAAGACCTTGATTTTTAAAAACCGTGCAAGGTTTTCCAGTCAAATATTTGTATCAACTTTTTCCCTTTTTAAATGATTTTGTAAAGTGAAACTGAAGGAGAAGCGACTGAAGGTCACCTTTTTTGTGAGGATTGAATGAAAACAGATTAGAAAGAAGGTGAGAAAAAGGTCAAACACTGTCAATGCAGTTTAAAAAAAATAATTTCTACCACAGAAACACTGCAGTGTTTGTCACGAATTTGGGATGAACCAGTTTGAAGTTTGTGAAAGTCAAAGGTCTCGGCTTTGGGCTGCTCGTGTCAGCATGCATGGAGACTTCAGAGAAGAACTTTTGACTGCTTTGTGTCAGTCCTGTGTGCGGACTCTGCTCATCAACCATGATGAATAGTTTGTTCTTTAGAGTTTTTTGTTGTATTGGCTGAAATCTTTGAAGGGTAGTTCTTTTAACCGTCCTCAGTTGGACTCATTGATCTCTCTGAGACGATGACAGGAAGGAGCTGATTGGACGGTGGCCTCAGGGCTTAGGTTGGTCTCTGAGGGATTGATGACTCGTCTCACACAGACGTTGTGTTTGTCTGTTGGTTTGTAAGCTCTGTGGCTGTGTTTGAGCCTTGACTCCTCACGCTAACACACTTACTATCTGCACACTTACACCTTATAAATAGGTAATGAAAATATGGATCTGTATGAACTTCCACTGTTCGCTTTTCCAGTGTTTCCTTCAGGAGAGCTGCAAGGTTTTATTAACTACTCATCTCATTGAAAAGAATTCTTATTATTATGTATTTTTTTAAACACTGAAGCAACATGTGAAGAGTTTCAATTTGTTTCTAAAAGTTGACATCAGTTGAGTTCTTTTAGTCTGTGAAGTGACTTAAATATGAAACTAAAGTGCACATTTATTTTGCAAAAAGAAGTTTGCTTCAAATATTTCTTATCGCATCAAAAGTGTGTGCACAAATATAAAGATATATGTTTGATGTACTTGTTTGAGTCCATGATGTTAAGGTCATTCAGCACTTTCTTCCCCTCAGCTATTTCTCCAATGCTCCAATAACACACAAAAGGGACGAGATGATTTTCATTCAAACATCAAAGCAGCCGATCAGACCGTGTGTGTGCACATGAAGTGAACCGCTGGCCCAGAGGGCACAAGCGTGGAAGCTGATTGAGTTGTCTGCTTTCCTAAAAACCTGACTCAACAACAGTTGGTTTAACAAGTGGAGTTAGACGAGTATGAATAACACAGGAGGGTCCCATCATGCACTGGGGGGGGGGAGGGTGAAAACTCTTTGTTTCCCATATAACTGTCTCTGAATTCTGTCTCATAGAAACCTTCACATTGGATCTGTCTCTTTCTATTGTCAAAGAAAACAAAATGTTCTAACCATGACCTGTTATTCCTTTTTCCGGGGTGTCTGGTGGCTGTATTTGTATAATAAATAGATTCTGGCACACAGGAAACGTATCAGCGAAGGGTTTTTTTAAAGCCTGGTGGCATTTCCCATTTGGGCACATGGTCTGGTATTTAGGCTGAGCGGGTGAGTGAAAGCTGTCCTCGGCAGCCGCACAGGAAACGTTTCACAATGAGTAAGCGACAGACAAGATCTGTCATCTACGCAGGGGGAGTCACCACATAAAACCTGCGGACAGGATCGCTATCACTACGGGGGAAAACAAAGCTGGTGTTTCCGTCGCTCGCACTGTACAGCAGGCAGACGTCGATCCATCTAAAGGTCACTTGTGGGATAAAACTTTCATCCCAAACTGCAGCCAGCAGATCGGATAAAAACAAGTTGTGCAAGTGTGACATTTTACACCGGAAACTATCTCAACGCCTTTTTCTTTGCTCTTAGCCCTCTTGCATTTCCAACAATGCTGCTATCAAAAAAAAAAAGTCTTCTAACCAGTTCCCACAATACGAACAAATATAACTGTGGCCTGAAGAAGCCGTAGTATCTATTGTTTGCATAAAACCAAACCCAGGAGGAAGTGAGTCTCAAAGAGGATTTACGTCCTCTGTGGTCTCTTCATTTCCTCCTCTGTCTCCCCGTGTCAATATTTGAGTTGCGGATGATTTCCCAGATGTCACAAACAAGTTGTTAATTCTGGAACTTTCTGATCGAAATAAACAAGTACACCATTAATTAGCTCTCTGTAGGACCAATCATTAGAGATCATTTGTGCGGCGGGAAACCGTCACCGCAGTCTCGAGGAGAAAGTTGCCGTCTTGTCTGTCTCCAGTCGTCCATTCATTAAGAGAGCGATAACTCATCTCTAAATGCCATCGCTCTGGTTGGATTTGATTTTGCACGCAGTCACATCCATGGCCCCGAGCCAGCTGCAGCAGAGCTCAAAGGTTTTTTTCTCACCACACTGAGCAAGAGCTGTGAAAAGTGAATCTTACTGTGCAAGAAAAAAAAAATCAAAGATACCATTTACAAAAAAATGTCTATATTTAGTTTTTCATCTCAAAGTCTGTACGTCTGTTAATTATTTTATTAGCTTTACTTCTAAGTTCCCTTTTATATAATGCTAAGTAACCATCATAACAGTGATGTAGTAGCTGTAGAAGTAGTTTTTTATATTAAGCATGATACTCTTCAAAGCCGTCGTCACAAGAACTTAACGTTTGAGAATCGATGAATCCACTACTAATTTCATGATTATTCCTCGATGGAGTGGAAAATTGAGTAACTTGGCTAAAAAAACTATAGTTTGCTAAATTCACCACAGGCTCCTTACATACACAGGACATGACCTCGGCTTCCTCTCTGGTTAAAGAGCAACAGCGGAAGGAGAAAATGTTGTTGAATTAAAGAAGAAGACGTATATAATTAGAAAGGCGGTCGTAAAGGGTGAAAAGTGCTATTGTCATCTGTGAACCATTATGTTTCAGTGCAGGATGCATAGTAATATGTACACGCACGCACACACACGCACACACACAATGTTTCTGTCAGTGAGTTACAAGCAGTGGTTTCTGATTCATCATTGCCATGGCCCAGATGTTTCAGTGGTGTGTGGTAGCAGTGGACGATAGTTTGTGCTTGTGCGTCCGTTTGTGTGTGTATGTGCATGCACACCACTGGGCTTGTCCTTGCAAACATGGATGCATATGAGTGCGTGTGTGCGTGTGTGTGTGTGTGTGTGTGTGTGTGTGTACAATATGTGTCTGTAATAGGGGGAGTGGGCGGGCTTGTTGGGGGGGGAGGGGGGTGTTTGGCCCTTTTTTAAACACAGTTGCGTTGTTATGGTTGCCTGCTCTTTGATGTTGCCCAACCCTCCACTAAGAGGCTCTCATTTTGGGCTCCTGACTCTGGAACAGGCAATGACTTCCAGATTGGGAGACCTACTCAAGACTATGACTGCTGGGGTGGGACGGGCTGTGGGGGGTCAGGGTGGGTAACGGAGGGTGGCTACTAGCTGGCCATCAAGATTGTTTGCATAATCTTTTTTAAATCTATCCAAAACATAAAAAGATTATAGCTAGAGTATGACCCACAAAAATGTACAAAACCTTCAGACTAGGGCTCAGCTCAGGATACACATCTCGATATTAGGTTCACAAAATGATTCTGTCAGGATTTTTTACAGTTTTCTAAATATTATAAAGACTTGAGATTGAGGTTAATTCTGATTAGTGACACTTCATCCCTTTTTCCTTATGTTTCTCTTTTAATAGAAGTATTTGAATTATTATTAAAATTTCAAGGGTTTAATTTTTGAGCCCACGATCTTTGTCCGTTTTTAACCTTAACCGAGTTCTTTGTGTTGTTCACCACCAATCAACATGTTCTCATGGAAAAGTTTGTATCATGTCCAAAAGGTTTGCAGATGTGTTCAGTGTGATCATTCCCTCAGTATTTCTATATAAAACCAGTTAACCAGTTAGCCCGCATCAATCCTTACCAAACACATTAACTAATGCCTTTAAGCAGTTTGTGAACGTCATATTAAAGCTCCTGTGAGGAACTCAAATGATCTCTTCGCTGATCTTGTCCTCTACATAGTTTGCTTCCGCCTCAGTCTTTGATGTAGAAACATTTTAAAAAGGCTGTTTCCCAATTCTGCTGCCAATCCCCTCGTGTGACACCTACCCTGTGGCACGGGGGGGACAGGCATTAAAAATGACTGTATAAAGTAGAGATATTCCATTTGCTCTCTAATAGTCTCATTTCCTTCTGTAGGTCATTTAGTCGTCAGTATTGAAGTCAGTCTGTTCATTACCAGCTAAAACCTCCACTGTAAAGCTTAAACAAGCCGGCTTTTTATTCATCTTTGACAGTGAGATTATTGTGACTCTCTGAATTTACTTAAAGGTCCCATATTATGCTTTTTCTGGTTTTATATGTTCTTTAGTGTGTTCTCCAGGTGTCTTGTGCATGTTTAGGCACATCTACACTATATTGCCAAAAGTATTCACTCACACATCCAAATAATTGAAATCAGTTGTTCCAATCACTTCCATGGCCACAGGTGTATAAAATCAAGCACCAAGGCATGCAGTCTGTTTCTACAAACATTTGTGAAAGACAGGGTCGCTCTCAGGAGCTCAGTGAATTCCAGAGTGGTACTGTGATAGGATGCCACCTGTGCAACAAGTCCAGTCGTGAAATTTCCTCGCTCCTAAATATTCCACAGTCAACTGTCAGTGGTATTATAACAAAGTGGAAGCGATTGGGAACGACAGCAACTCAGCCACGAAGTGGTAAGCCACGTAAAAAGACGGCGCGGGGTCAGGGGATGCTGAGGCGCATAGTGCGCAGAGGTCGCCAACTTTCTGCAGAGTCAATCGCTACAGACCTCCAAACTTCATGTGGCCTTCAGATTAGCTCAAGAACAGTGCATAGAGAGCTTCATGGAATGGGTTTCCATGGCCGAGCAGCTGCATCCAAGCCATACATCACCAAGTACAATGCAAAGCCTCAGATGCAGTGGTCTAAAGCACGCTCCCACTGGACTCTAGAGCAGTGGAGACGCGTTCTCTGGAGTGACGAATCGCACTTCACCATCTGGCGATCTGATGGACGAGTCTGGGTTTGGCAGTTGCCAGGAGAACGGTACTTGTCTGACTGCATTGTGCCAAGTGTAAAGTTTGGTGGAGGGGGGATTATGGTGTGGGGTTGTTTTTCAGGAGCTGGGCTTGGACCCTTAGTTCCAGTGAAAGGAACTCTGAATGCTTCAGGATACCAAGAGATTTTGGACAATTCTATGCCCCCAACTTTGTGGGATAAGTTTGGGGATGGCCCCTTCCTGTTCCAACATGACTGTGCACCAGTGCACAATGCAAGGTCCATAAAGACATGGATGAGAGAGTTTTGTGTGGATGGACTTGACTGGCCTGCACAGAGTCCTGCCCTTAACCCGATAGAACACCTTTGGGATGAATTAGAGCGGAGACTGAGAGCCAGGCCTTCTTGTCCAACATCAGTGTGTGACCTCACAAATGCGCTTCTGGAAGAATGGTCAAAAATTCCCATAAACACACTTCTAAACCTTGTGGACAGCCTTCCCAGAAAAGTTGAAGCTGTTATAGCTGCAAAGGGGTGACCGACGTCATATTAAACCCTATAGATTAAGAATGGGATGTCACCTAAGTTGATATGCGAGTCAAGGCAGGTGAGCGAATACTTTTGGCAATATAGTGTATGTGCAAAAATTCAAAGTCCGCGGAAACGTGGCTTCTCCTACCTCCTCCTGTTAGCAGTAGCAGTAGCTGCATGTAACGCTCGGTTCTAGCCCCCCTCGTTGAAAATTGGCAGTGTGATATCACACTGCGATGATGTCACTGATCCAAGCCCATTGGCTCGTTGTGGCAAGCACAAGCTCATGCTGCACATTAGCTGAATTCCAAATATGGTAAAAGGGGTGTAACATTTCCGAGAATTGTCCGAACGACTGACCAATTACAACAGAGCAGATCGGCCAACCAATCAGGTCAGACTTGGCACACGTGGGGACCCTGCTCGGGGGGGATTCAGAGCGTAGCAAACAGGCAGATGAGACGGGCTGCATCGATCGTCAGTACATGAAAACAGACACTTTTTTCGAACATTAGCGATTGTGAACGTACTTTAGTAGGCACATACATTAGATATATGAACCCCAAAAAGGGCATAATATGGGATCTTTAAAGAAATAAATTAGAGAAACATTTTCCAATGAATCAATGAACCTTTATATGTCATATAATAAAAGAGGTGTCAATGCATTTTATATTTATACCGTTGAAAAAGAAATGTGTTTTAGCCCCGTCTCATCATGTGACCAATCAAATTGATTTTATCAAGATTTTTGTGTATTTAAGAGAAAATGTCACGCTCAGCAGTTTAGGAGGAAATCAGGGAACTCTTCAAAGAACTCTGGTTAGAAAGTAATCTGATAACGCTTTTTTTCTGCAGTGTTTCTTCTTCATTAATGTGGTATATTGATAATGTAATGCAGCTGAAGACAAGCAGGTTCTTGATTAAACTGCTAGATTAAAGTAAGAAACCAATCCAAAGTGTTCAGAAGTTAAAAGATTTGGGGAATGGATGTAACCACTAGTCTTTCCGTGAACATGCTGCATCTTTTCTTTCAGAATCATATTACTCATACCAGCGTTGTCTTAGTCATACGGGACAATTTCTAAATTAGTCTACCCAGTGGCAAGCAGTTCAGGTATTTCCCACAGCTGTCCCTTTTCTTTCATTACATGCATTAACCGTCCTTTAAGGAGTCATCATGATGAGAAGAATCTCACACAGATACAATCGTATATCTAATCTCAGTCTGATCTAGGCCAGGAGTTTCCATGGGATCAAATCCTGTGAGAGATTCTTGAGTCTCTTTTGAAAGAAGTTGCCACCTCATATTCTCCTCCTACTCTTATTTATCTTGCCTGTGTGTGTGATTTTTTTCTGTTGCTTTAGGCCTCAAACTTTCCCTGTTTAGTCTTAAGTAACATGTAGATAAATGTGTGTGTGTGTGTCACATTCAATCAGCTAGCCCTGCCCCTCTGACCTCTCATATATTGCCAGTTTAAGATGGGATATACACACCCCTGTTACCCCTGGTCTGCGATGTGTAACACGCTGAGGCAGACGAGCAGGGAGAGGTTGCAATGTGAAATTGCATCACCAACTTGGCCCTGTTGTATCTCCCCTGTGAGGTTGATTTTCCTGTAATGTTCAATGTGGCTTCACAAAACTGATTGAGTAGTTAACTGAACGTGATCTCAAGAACATTCCAACTCTCACAGTGAAAAGTGAGGCTTAGTTTCAGAGAGATTCAGTCTGCTTTGTGTGTTTTCTTCACTGCTATTATAAATGAGAAAGAAAAGATGGGTCAGAGGTAGAAAACGTCATGACTATAAAGGACGGTGAAAGATAAAATACAGTTAGTATAGGGAGTCATTTGGTTATTAACTATTATGATCAAATTCAATTGTTATTTTCTTCACTTTGAGTTCAAAGCTAAAAATGCCAAAAGACAGAAATGGTACTTGTAGGACAAGTTCAGGTAAAAAAAACTATTTTTAATGAAGTATTTGATTGGCTCCTAAATTTCAAATAACTATGGATTACATCACAAGCAGATCAAATACTTTCTATAGAAGGTCACCAGGCTTTTCTTTCTCAAATGTAGCATTTGGTTAATTCACAGGATCTTTATATCAATACTGCTCTTTTACTACTGTTATCACTGTTTTTTTACACATGTTCATCTACCTCCTGGAAAGTATGTTTACATTCAGCTAAACATGACTTACAAATGTTGCATCTAATTTTTCACATTCCAGAGTAGTACTAATGTTTAGTTAAATCCTGGATGTATATATTTCTTCTTATTCTTATTTTCTGATATTTTTATATTTCTAGTGCTTATTCACTTGTATTTAATATTATATTGTTTTAGTTACTAACATTGTGTGTTTTGATAACCTGCTGCTGTAACGCCACAATTTCCCAGTTTGGGATCAATAAAGTACATCTATCTATCTATCTATCTATCTATCTATCTATCTATCTATCTATCTATCTATCTATCTATCTATCTATCTATCTATCTATCTATCTATCTATCTATCTATCTATCTATCTATCTATCTATCTATCTATCTATCTATCTATCTATCTATCTATCTATCTATCTATCTATCTATCTATCTATCTATCTATCTATCTATCTATCTATACAGAATGGAAAAAAACGATTTACAATATGGTTGTTTTGATTTTCCTTCAACAAACTGCTTATTGAGGTGCAACCTTGTTTCATTGAATGACAAAACATGACATCTTTGTGCTCAGATCTCTTTATGAGGAAGCTCCGTCCTGCGAAGCAGTTTGATTGCAGCCACTTGAAAGGATTGCACGGTGAATCGTCCGTTTATTCCCGATGAATATATCCGTATATATTCATCTATTTAATGTCTGCCACACCAGGGCAAGGATGAGCGTGAAAGAGAAGAGAGTGAACGAGTGTTTTTGAATGTTCCATCTCCGAGAAATTTGAGATTAAAGACATTAGACTCAAAAGCACTCTGGAAGGGGGGGAACAAAAGAGAGGACGCTTTAATTTCCGCTTCAAATATAAAAAGAGACGAATCTACTTAGTGTGTCATCTGAAAAACTAAAGAATACATTAGAGGTGTTTTATCAGCATAAGGTCCTCTGAATGAAGGCGCGTGTGTGCAAGCGACTGCGTTTCTTTGCACGCGTGTGTATGTGAAATGCATACATAGGACTCTGTGTGTGTGTGCGCGTGTGTGTGTCAGGGTCAAGGTGGAGGGCCTTCATCACAAACAAGTGATGTCTGAGATCCCATTAACTCTTGTATTCAGCAGCAGATTTCTGTTCAAATAAAGTGGAGATAAAAGGCAACAACAATATGCCGTTAAATCAAAGGCCTTTCAAGTGAAATTAGACTACAGAGACACTGAGGGATGCATCTACGGCTCCTGATGCACATAAAGAGGTGCTGATATCTAATTGGAATTTTGAAAGTAATCGCGTCTTTGAAGTAATTGCATCTTTGATGTAATCAACAAACAGGCGATTTATTATGCAATGCTTTGGCAACGGCTGCTTACATGATTAATGTATGTACAGTAATCCACTTTATCACTTTAACTATAAATTGCTTTATCTTTCACAACTTGCAGTCTTTCTTCTTTGTTGCTGGTTTTGTTGTTACCACAGAGAATCATTCATCATAAAAGCGTGAAACATGCGTAAGGGGCGTGTAACACATCTACCAAGTGCTTTGTTGTGACTCAAGCATTACAGTGACTTAATCCTAATAGTACTTGTTAACACCTTTAGAGGTCATGAACTCGACACAGGTTACCTGAAATTATTACTCACCATTTTAGCATAATCTCGCAAGTTTTGAGATGAAATGCATCATAAATACCTCCTGGAATTGATCATCGTTCAGATGGAAATGAGTGGATGACACACTGGGAGAGTATACGTCACTTACAAGCAGCCATGGATACTTCAGTCCAAAACATCACAACCTTTGATATCATCATATCTTAAATCCTGCCTTATCAATACACACTGATGCCCGTAGAGCAGCGGCTGTTATTGTAAGCTTAGTTCTCCTTTTTTTTTTTTACAGTGTATTTGTTTTACTTTTAGGTCGAACTCAGACTTGGCAATCCGTATCGTGCCCAATCACGCTTCACCCTCAAAGTCCAGTTCCTGTGACTTGTGTGAGTGCTCTGTGCCGTGCTCAAGCCCGGTACACTTCTTTGGCCCTGGCACAGTTGGAAGTGGTGTGATGAAGTTAAGTTGCAGCCTTGTTCTCTGTGTTCTTCTCCCATGTGCGGACGCGGACTCGACCCTTTAAAAAAAATAAAAAATAAAAAAAGTGTAATCCTCCTGTCCTGTAAACTAAGCCTGCTTCATGGTCACATAACACCATGCATGTGTTTTATTGAGACGTTATGTAGGCTACAAGAGGTAACCGTGCTCAGGAGCGGTTAGTCCTGGAGCAGTGTGAGTGCAGGCCAGCACTCCCAATGAGGGGGGGAATCGTGCTTCAGCACAGTACGGGACAACTGGGCCTAGTGTGAGTGCGCCCTTAAGGTGTCATGAAGCCATACCAAACTGATTTTCAGATCCTCGGCTTGAACACCTGATATCAACCTTTTCACCAGTTCAGTCTGTTCTGACCGAGCCTCTGAAAGAGCACACGTAAAGTTCAGTCGATCACAGATAACACCTTCTGTTACCTCTCATTTTTACTTTGAATTGATTCCCCTAATGATTTATCTTAACACCAAAAGTTAGCTAACACGGCTCCTCTTAATGAAAGGGTGAGAGAACTTTTCTTCCATTGCGTGTGTTTGTGTTTGTGTGTGCCTGCACCTGAACACATGTGTGACTAGTTTTCCTTTGAACAAAAACATAGCTGCGTGTTATTCGATCTTAGGTGAATGTGTGTGATTTTGTGTGTGCGTCTGCGTGCGTGGTTGTCCCACACTTGCATGTACACACTCGTCTGTCTCAGCTAAGGTAATTATGTGTAAGTTGTGCGAGTGGATGTGTGTGGTGGGGCTGAGGAGGGGGCCTTTTTTTTTTAAATACAGAGACCTTGATAATTATGGGTTAAATGAGTGCTCTCAGCCAGCCTCCCTGAGTGTGTGTAAAAAAAGGAAGGCGCAGCTAAAGCCACTTCAAGGCCGGCTAATTACCCCGAGGAAGAGAGGAAACATAAATGGACGATTTTGTGGCTATAATGTTTCAGCAAAACGGCTACACCAACCTCAGCACGTGAAACTGAGCCACAGTGATGTTTGAACGCTCCTAGCAGCCCTGCACACGTGTGTGTGTGTATGTGTAAGTGTGTGTAAGTGTGTGTGTCTGCTTACATATGTGCAGGATATGCTGAGAAGCCGTATAGGTGTTTGTATATTCTGCACTGTAGGTTGGTGTAAAAAATGTAATTTATTGTGTGTGTTTGTGTATGTGAACTGTTTCCCAGTCGGTGTGGAGGAAGTCTTTTATATGTGTGAAAACGTTCTCAGATATTTATTGACTTTAGCTGCAGTCCTTGTCTTACTCTGCTTTAAACTCGTTCGCTTAGGCCTTTACATGTTACCTCCATACACACACATTCTGATGGTGCCCACTGCAGGTTTGGGATATTTCCTGCAAAATGCCATAAATGCAATAATTACATAACTTCCCTCTTTGAAGACAGATCTTTCAGAGCACAGTTAATCATTATACAAATCAACCTTCAACCTCTCTATTAACTAGTCTTCATGTTTTTACTGTACCTCAGTTGTTTAGGTGTGATTTTGTTAAAACACAAATTATTACATTTTCATTCAATGATTGTAAAATTTGTTAAGAACTTCAATCTTTTAGCTGATTTCTTAATTGTGTTGTATTGCTGTACACATTTCTTCTTCATCTATTTACTTCAAAGATTAGAGAAGCTGTTTACAGCAACTGTAAATGTTTTCATGTGTGCAGTTACTGCAGCAAATATAACTTTTTTAAACTGACAGGACAGAGGAGACTTTCCAGCTTCACACTTTTGCGTCTAAGAAAACATTTTGAACACAGCTCTGATGGAGCTCAGGGTTCAAAAGGAGGATCACTGTTTCACTGAATGAACCTCGACTGACTGTGGGGGATCTTTGGGATGGGTAGAAAAAAAAACAATTTAATTTGTCAACATAAGACGATCCTGTCAGATCCTATCCTATCCTATCCTATCCTACAGAGCTGTGTGTCGTGCGAAGATGTGCACTGATCGTTTCTGCTGCTGTGGGTCACTTCAGGTGTTTAATAAACTCAAACATTCCTGCAACCCATCCGTTATTCATCCACATTTTAAATTTCATGACGCCGTTGCCCCGTACTTAGTTGTATGACACACAAACTGTGACTGATCCAGACGGCAGGTGAACGCTCATGCAGGTGAACACACATGTCAGGCTTTTATGAAACTAACAAAAACACAAACAGAGTCTTTATCAGACTATAAGTCTTAAGTCCTCCTCTCCATCGTCCAATTCTAATGCAGTAAAAGCTTGAGTCCCAGTCCAAGTCTGAGTCATCAGTGCACAAGTCAGAATCCAGTCATTCAGACTCCAGTCCGAGTCCTGGACTCGAGTACTATGACATGGCATAAGTGTTACCATGACAACATGTGTCTGTCAGGGGCATTAGTGTTGCCTCTGATTTATCCTGCCAGGTGACCAAAAAGCCATGCTGCCTAAATCTTTGTATATTTCTTCACCCTAAGGCTTCTTCTCAACCTCCCCTGCGCCATCAAACCTGCTTCCTTCAGGCTCTTCTGTACAGAGGCAGTGTGTTTTATTTGCTATGTCTCACTAATAAAGAGGTTTAAGCAGTTTGATCTAAACTCTACAGCAGCCGAGGAGCTTACACATGAGATGTCTGCTTGTGCATGTGTGTGTGTGTTTATATGCGGAGTGAAGATTTTGATGTGGATAGAACAGGAGCTGCTTAAAGTGTGTGTGTGTGTGTGTGTGTGTGTGTGTGTGTGTGTGTGTGTGTGTGTGTGTGTGTGTGTGTGTGTGTGTGTGTGTGTGTGTGTGTGTGTGTGTGTGTGTGTGTGTGTGTGTGTGTGTGTGTGTGTGTGTGTGTGTGTGTGTGTGTGTGTGTGTATGTTTAAATGTTTAAATGTGAAGTGTAGCCATGGAAGCTCTGACTTTAGGTGATAAGGTGTTCACTTTGAAACTCAGCAGGAAGTCCAGGAAGAAGCAAAAGAGCTGCTCCTCTGTAGTGCTGATGTTACACACGAACATACTCATTCTGATGGGCCTACACAAAAAAGACACACACACATTCAAAAAACATAGAGGCTTGTCCATCATAGTGTACAAATAAAAGTCTTTTCCAAAATAAAAGTCTTATACCTGAAAATCAGCAGCTCTGCCCAGTTTTCAAAGAACTGCTCAGACACACAATGCACATTCACACATACACAGATTTGTCCATCCATCCATCCACATACACACACACACACACACGCACGCACACGCACACACACACACACACACACACACACACACACACACACACACACACACACACACACACACAGACGCACACACGGTTCAAACCTATGCAGTGTAAGTGTGTCCAGGCTGCCTTGTTATAGCTGCAAACCGCTGTGACGTATCGTGTGTCAGCCAACATGCTGTGAGCATTAGCAATAACTGGATTTCACGTAAGTTATTGAAAGCCATTTGTAAACAGAAACATGAAAGCAAACAAGCTCGCACGCAGACTCACTTGATCATCAAAGGCTTATCGATCAAATGGGCCTCCTCCTCCTTTTCCTCCTCCTTCTCCCTGCTCCACTGAAGACCAATGAGAGCAAAGTACAGCCCATCTGTTTGTTCTAAACCCATGTTTAACTTCACTTTTGTGTGTCTGTGTGTGTGTGTGCGTGCGTGCGTGCGTGCGTGTGTGTGTGTGTGTGTGTGTGTGTGTGTGTGTGTGTGTGTGTGTGTGTGTGTTTGTGTGTGTGTGTTTCTCCTCTTAAAGATTTCTTTCCAAACTTTGTAAAACAAAATTGAACAACAATCCAGCTATTTACTGGTGGAGTCGTGGCAATCTGCTCCTCTAAAGTTGAGGTTATTGCACATGCTCATTATTATAAACTTGCTAATACTGCTGAAATTTTACACAGCGACCCATTTTTGCAAAAACGTGTGTAAAGAAAGAAGATGTTTGTTTGTGTTCGATTGTTTTTTTTCTGTTTTGACCCACCGTCACAATTTGGTCAGTGAGAACAATTTTGCAAGTCATAATTTGGATCTAAAACTTTTTTTTTCTGTTCTGTCAACAGTCAAACAAAGTGTCGGTGGTACAGCAGTCTCATGGGATGCACCCTCTGACATCTCTCCTGCCCTACAGCAATGAGCACTTCAGCCCCAGTCCTCCACACCTGCCCACAGACATGAGCCAGAAAACAGGTGAGAACACACACACACTCGTACAAGAAAGACATTTATTTACACACACTCACAAAAAGACACACATGGCTGTCAGCCAAATGCAGCACACACACACACACACACGCACACACACACACACACACACACACACACACACACACACACACACGCACTGGCCCTTTTACCAGAAACAGACACACAAAATTTAATATGACAAACTTAATGGATTCATGATTTCATTTCTTACTTATTTTTGTTCCTTTTCCAACACACACACACACACACACACACACACACACACACACACACAAATGCTCATACATTACATTCATGTTTGCCAACCTCACATCCAACCCCTCTATCCTCACTCATGGACGCACACACACACGCACACACACACATATTCATGCACGCACACAGTGTGTGAAGTGGCAGCTTCGGCTCCGTCAGCCTGTGGTGGTTCTATGGCTGCTCTGAAGTGGCCTGCTCCTCTGAAGGGACCGCCAGCCACACACACACACACACACACACACACACACACATACAAAGATGGAAACAATTAGAGTGACAATCGCACAAGTCATCACTGCAGCACACACAAGGTTCTCCTTAGCAAGCGCTGTGCATACAAACACACACTGCTACTCTGTTTGAAAGTCACAAACAAACACACCCTGACATTTAAACACTGCAGGAGTTTGGACTTTCAGGGGAGGCTGGAAGGGTGGCAGGACTGTTGGCTCCATCCTTGATTTCTTCTCTTCACACTTTTTGCATGTGTAAGATATCGAAATAACTCACCTGAAATCAGTGTCAGCGTGTCAGGTCGGATTGACATTGAATGGCTAATGAATTATGGTTTCAGGCTGGGGAATGGACTGGTGTACTCACTGATAAACTGCATTTAGTGGAGTTTAGGAGGCCAATACCAACACTGTTATTAGTATTGGACATTTATTGATACAGGTATCAGTGTTGGAACAACTGTATTGAACACAAGCTGTGGTTTATGAATCTGAATGAGATCACTGGAGGGGGGTTTCGAATGTGATGACAATAAAAGTAAAAACTTTTTCCCATAGAGGAGAGAACACAAAAACAAACAAACCTCAGCTCAACAAAAGTTGTTTCTCGTCTCAAAATCTCTGATTAGATATAGAAGTGTGACCTCAGGCATCTTCTGCCTGCTGCATCTGGAAATCCCCTTCATCCTTCAAAAAACGCTCTCCCAGTCTGGTCTAGACTATTTCATGTGTGTTTGTGTTTGTGTGTGTGCGTGTGCGTGTGCGTGTGCGTGTGCGTGTGTGTGTGTATGTCTGTTTGTGTGCGTGTTACTGTGATAGGGGTTTGAAGCAGGTGGCTCAGTCTGTCATTATGAGCTGAGTCACAGTACTAGCGTCAGCCATGGACACACACACATGCACACACACACACACATACCTCACACCTGGCTGCTGCACATATCTTTCCCATTCAGGAACATGCATTACACACACACACACATTCATACCTCCCTTCACATATCATTCGTCAGGTATAGAGTTACCTCATCAGTGATGTCATTTTTCAGCACACCTATCTTCTCCACTTTGCTCAAACTTTTACCTGAATCAATGAGCTCAACATGGATCAAAAAAGTGCATCACCTGTTGACAGGACATCTGATGGTTATCTGAAATATCATCTCTACAGGACGTGGCCTCTGCAGAAAGATTACTAAGAAGACAGAGAAAAACCAAAGTGGTTTAATTTAGTTTAGTTAATCATGAATTCACAGGCAAAAACAAAAAAAATCTTTTAAAAGCCAAGAAAAAAAACACATTTTAACATCTCACAACCCCTCAGATGTATTATGTGACTTCCTGGGGTGGAGATCTACTGGCTCAGATACAATGTAGCTGTTCAGGAGTCTGTTTCAAATAAATGATGTGCATTAATTATCCATATTTATATCTTAGTATGAGTATGGTGGCCAGCAGGAACAATTTACAAAATCTCTGCTGAGGCATTTAAAAGCCTGATTAGTATTTTTTTGCGGATGCTAGATTGGTAACATGGAAGCCAGTTGAGATATTTTAGTACCTTATTTTTGGGGGTTTTCAATTCCAAGTTTTGGTGCTTCTTTGTCAAACTTAATTTTATTTAAATCTCCAGAACATCAAAATGCTTGAATCAAGACCTCCAGACTTCTTTAACATGTGATTTTATTTTTTTTCCTCATATTTGACATTGGCTCTTACGAGGCAACATTCTGAGTGTCTTCCTTTTTAGAAGCAAATGATTAAGCTTGGTTGGTTGAAGTCACTACCTCTGAACATTTTAAATGAACTTGTTGGTTGATTGATTTTGAATTCGTGTCTTTTGATTGTCGCTTGTCTGTGAATAATTGTCAAATTCTAGTTTTACATTTCCTTGGGGTTTACCTTTCCACATCCACTATAATCACTTGATCTCTTGTAATTCTAGTGCTTTGCCAGATTTTTCTCTCCCTCTTTCCGGCCTATAATTATACCACACATGCATCTCTTACATGTCAGGGTTGAAGAGAAAATCAGAGATATGATTACTATTTCTGTTTTCTTTTCTTTCATCTTTGTTTTTGCTTCGTCTCTCCGTCTACATCGCCAACGATGGGTGAAATCCCAAAGAGGACTTACAGTCTTAAAGTTTATGACAACAGAAAAGTGATGTCATTTACTATATCTGTCTATTTTAACATTTGATTTAGAAGAAAATTGTTTTTTTCTCCATTGCCTCCGACTGGCTATAGAGTAAGATCTACGACAAAACAGTTTTAACGTCTTGGGCATAAAGTAACCGAATAATGCAGTCCCTTGAAAAATCCATTTGTAAGACATTTTGTTGGAGCTTTGATTATGAATCATTATTTAACTGAAGCTGCAGTGAAACTTCAGTTCATCACCGTACTGCAAAAGACTTCAAAGAAGAGCGACGAGGTCAGGGATGCAACGATGAAGGTGACATTGTGAAGACCTTGTTAAGTTTCTTCTGAGTTTTACACCTGTCGCTGTGTTCCCATGCAGACACACAGGATGTGTGTCAGTACAAAGCGAAAGCTGTGATGTCAGCGTTAAATCTGTAAACAAAGAAGTGCAACAATGTGGAAAGAAAAGGGGGAGGAGCTTTTCACTTTTTGGCTGTTTCGTTAATGTTTAAAAGTCTTGTTTTTGCCTCATAATCAATCTCAAATTGGTTTTATTTGTTCATATTTGACGTAAAATGTAGCTTTTGCTTGTCTTTTAAAATGTTTAAAGCATTTATTTGAGATGAGCCCAAACAGATTTAAATCTGGAGTAAAGTGAACTTATTGTGCACACACGTCTCGTCCTTCTGATTCTCTGCTGTTTTACATTTCTGACCCAGTCACTTCAGTCATTTCTTCAGCCAACTGGAACAACACTTTCAACATGTGATACCGAAGTAGTCAAACCAGCACCGACGCTTTGCCTTGGGCTTCAGATATGACTGTGGTTGAAGACAAAACAGTGTAAAATAAACAAGAGAAAAGCAGAAATGAAACGTGTGCTGACTTTCACTCTCTCGTGTGCAGTTTTGACAGATTAACACTTACACCAGAGACTCATGTGGTCTTCAGGTATTACTGTGCGGGTGCTGCACAGAGAGTGTGAAGTTGCACACACTTTTTCTTCAGTTACATGAGCCCTATCTTGGACTCGAACAACATTTGAAGTATTTGAAAGAGCTAGCTCCATCCATCTTAACCCATATAGACCTGATGAGACGCAGACGTGCTTCTACCTTTAAGACCTGATGAGACGTCTACGTCGCATACAGTAAGGCCATGAACATGAGTGCAAAGGAAATTTTAATTTACAGTTAAAGCCAATAGGTTTAAGCTTTCAAATGTTTGATTTTTAAGGTCTCTATCTGATACAGAGACAAAGATTTTAGTAAACTTTGAAATTCTGTGCAGTTTTTCTGAAAACCCTCAGGTTCTGGGAGGTTGATTTCAAACGTTACTTAGGTTTTAGAGGGCGTTTTTTTAGGCGTCCTTAGGTCTAAATGGGTTAATCTCTTGAGAGGGTTGTCTGGTAAAGTGCCTTCTCTTTTTCTAATATTTTTCAGTTTATTAATTTCTGTGTTTATGACCGTAGTTTAAAGCAGGGGTTTCCAAACATTTCATCTCACGACAATCAAAATAATGGTGCCAGAGACTGGGGAGCGCTCTGCCCCTGGAGGTGGTTAAGACATATAACGTAGCACGCAGCCAGTCACACGCACTAAAAGACCTGATGTCCAAACACTGGTAACAAAAAGAATACAACAGCCTAAAAAACTTAAAATAATTGTATTTCTCGGGGGGTTCCCGACAGTGTTGTCATGGATTCCTTGAAAAAGTAATCCGATTACTGATTACTGATTACTCCTCAAAAAAGTAATCCAGTTACTTTACTGATTACTTTATCATCAAAGTAACTAAGTTACTTTAAAAGTAACTTATTAGTTACTTTTTACCGATTTCCTCCCTTCGCTGCCTCAACATAACGCCGAATTTCCACCAGATCCGTGTGCATTGCGTGTCCGCTCCGCGTGACGGCTCCGTGCACCCCCGTCCTTCAATAGCCACCGGCTGCGTGCTCCGTCCGCAGCACGCAGAGCACAGCCGGTCAGCTGGGGTGCAGAGACAAAGGACTTCCCGCGGTATTTTAAAGATTAACTCGTGACAGCACGAGATAATACGATGTGCATGGTATTAAACTCTATATTAACCTTATAAACACATAAACAAACACACATACAGTCGTTTTTCTGAACCGTTAAAAAGGAGTCTTTTATTCTGAAAATAAACCGGATGTTTTAATGTTGTATCGGTGTCTGACTTCCTGTCCCGCTTGTTATTTTCTGTGCTGAATTGATGCGTCGTTCTCCTGCATCCGGCAAAAATAGAAGCCTTGCGTATCTGCTCCGGAGGGCTCCGGACTGCCGGAGCTGAGACGGAGCTGAGACGGAGCGCAGCGGACCCAGTGGAAGCGCACACATTGAATAAAGTGAAACGTATCAGCTCCGCTCATTCTCTTCGAAAATGACAACAAAATTCTGCATTCTACATACATTATGAGGCAATAACAAAATAGTAACGCACAGCCACTTAGGAAACTAACTTTAATCAGATTACTGGTTTGGAAAAAGGAACGCGTTAGATTGCTCGTTACTGAAAGAAAGTAATCAGATTACAATAACGCGTTAATTTGTAGCGCGTTAGTGACAACACTGGTTCCCGACCAGCACTTTGGGAGCCACTGGTTTAAAGTATGAAATTCAAGTTTTTAATTGAGTTGAACTCTTAAAGTGAACATTTTTTAAACTAATCACTTTCACTTAGAAATACTTGTAAAAATGTGTAAAAGTAATTTGTTGGCCCCTCAGTATTTAACTTAACGTATTTGTCAAAAGCTTTATTTTAGTGCAACTTATTGTAGTTCTTGATTTTAAAAACTAAGTATGAAACAAAGAACATTGATTTTTCAGTATTCTAAATTTATTCTTCAGGCATTTTTGCCTTTATTATATAAGACAGCTGAAGAGAGACGGTAAATGTTGGGAGGAGAGAGTGGGGGATGACATGCAGCGAAGGGCTGAGGTCAGAAATCGAACCCACGGCCGCTGCAATGAGGACTATAGCCTCTGTACATGAGGCGGAAACATAACCGCTAGACCAGTGGTTCTCAACTGGTAGGTCGTGACCCAGAGGTGGGTCGCGGAGCCATTTTTAGTGGGTCGCAAATGTGTGCCTGGAAGAAAACTTGTGTTAAAAAAGTCTATGAAGCACTTTTTAAACTTGTTTGTTTTGTCCAGTTTCTTGCGTATGTCACATGTTTTGTACCGACTGAGGTCCAAACTGCACAATTTTTCAGTGAATAAATATGATTGGTCGAAAAATATCCAATATTTGAGTCGTGATTGTTCATGAAGGAGTAGCTGATCTGGTCCTGAGGCTAGATGAGTTGACAACCACTGCGCTAGGCTATCCCTGCCCCAATTTGAATACAAATGTAAAAGGTTTTCGACACAAGCGAAGATTATAAAAGAATTAAAGCTGACTTCAAATCAAACAACATGGAGATATGTAGAATGATGCAGACATGGCTTATACTTAAATGAATTAATAAACATGAGGAAGGGGAAATGAAATGTGATGACTTATAACACTAAAATGAAAGTAGTCATATTAGACATGGTTTTATAAGATGTCGCTTTAAACTGTGAAACATAGAACGTTGATATCACTGTGACTCTGGACGTTTGGTCCTAACAAAACGAAGTGTTCCTGTACATGAATAAAGATCAGTCATCACTCATTACCGCCATTACTGTAACAAAACACTACAAAGTTCCTTCTGGTCTCTGCCTCTTTTATGTCACCACAGCGGCTGTTTGTCGAGTCATTTAAAGGCTCACATGCTGCAGTACTTGCACTCTCAGTGGTCATAAACACCACAGCACGTTATCAGAGCAGGAAGGCTATTTTCAGCGCCTTTAACTCTCAGTTTAACGTGCACACGTTCTAATACAGAGCTACTTTGACTCATATAGGTTCCCTTGAAAGTTGTTCCCGCGATGCTGACGAGGATAGCGTGAGATAGTCACTGTGGTTGCCTTTAGGTAGATGCTCTTAAAGGGGCATTCCAAATAAAACTGCCCCATTACTGCTGACAATTTCCCCTGCAGGTTTCCCAACAACAAAGAGCTCTGATAGTGTCAAAACAGAAGCAAAAAGTGATTCAAAGAAACCGGCTTAATGTTTTCACCACATTCACTACAAGAGTGATCGTTTAAAACTTGTGTCAATCATTCCCATCATTAATATCTGTTTTTAACAGTGAGATATTTCTTTTTACACTCAGCAGTCAGCTGAATTGAATCAAAAGGAAGATGTTGGTTAACCTTTATCCTGTCAGTTTGAATATACAGACAGAAAAAATTCATAGTAGCCATGAGGGAACATTCAGTCTGGTGTTGGTCCTCTGGCAAACAACCAAACAGCCTCTGTTGGTTTGTTGGAACAAAGTATCTGTGAAACGATGAAGAAGCAAAGATGATGCCGTGGTGTTTACTCTTAACCTCTGAGGCAGAAGTCCAAGTCTTTGTAGTTATTATAGGAGCAAATCTTTTCTCTATTTCACTGCAAAGCAAGCTGCAGAAAAAAAGTGCAAATCTACAAGCTGCATTCTAGAATGTGTTGCATTTTTTCTGCACTGTCTTCAGTTATTTCAGCTTTGTGTCCATAAACGTAAGTTTAAGTTGTCAGGTTTGTCAATCAATGTGGCATCAAACTACTCCAAGAATATATACGGTAACTGCAACTAAGTGGCAACTAGTGTTAGGGTTAGGGTTTGAACCTTTTCAAACCTCAACGTGATCAAAATGTGAATGTATTTAAGATGTATGCTGCTTTTACCAAAGGAGAAAAACAAAGTGATATGGAATACAAACATGGTCATAGAGAAATAACAAGAATCAATCAAGTTAAATGAAGAAAAGGTTCTTTAACAGAGAAAGGAAAGAGAGGACACTCAGTCCTACAGTTGGATATTTTTGCTGGTTTCATGTCCATACAAGCTGCAGAGGTGCTCACACTGTGAGACACATACCTAAAGAATAAAAATGTCTCTTCCAACTTATCAAATGTATCTTTTACTTGAGATAATGCAATTTTACAGGATGCAGCATTGTGCTACCAAACAGTGGAGCCAGGATTAAAACTTTTGAAGCACAAGTCCCTTTGTTTGATGGTTTTCAGTGTTGGCATCCCCGCTCAGCACTCTGATGGAAATACATGCAGAGTCCGTGTTTTGTCTTGATGTGCTGATGTCATTCTGAACACAGCCTGAGGGCGAATCGGCCCTGTGTTTACAATATACGATGGACCTTTGGGTTAGTGTGTGTCTCAGTTGAACACATGCTGGTGAGAAAACTCCTCCGTGATGTAATCGTGACACACCTAGATCAGTGATGGGAAGATGTTACGGCAGGAATCAGTGATACAGAGGTCCACTCTGCTTCATTAAGATCTGACTTTGACTGTTTCTTTCCAGCTATTGTTTTAAGTCAGGACAGTAACTTGTTGACTAACAAGTAACGTCTAGTTGGAAAGAAATTGAACTCGTGCTTTTGCAAAATCATTTTGAAATGTTGTCATTCTCCATAAGCTGCAGAAAAGTGTGCTTTAGGGCTTCTAAAGTTGAGAATTTGTAAATTTTGTGAAGCCGGAAGATGTAGTATTAACATTCAGTGAAGGTTAGATACATGGGACATATTGACAGGATCGTTTCATCTTGATGGAGGAGAAAACAACCATTGGAGGCATTGAAGAACGGGAGAGACAACAGGAGTAGAACATGAGAGTGGTTGCATTTTGGACACAGACAAATGAATGATGGGAGAGGAAAGATAAAGAGTTCAGGTCTGTAATGAAGAACAGAAAAAGGGGGAGGAAAATGAGAGGTAAAAGGTAAAATAGAGGTGAGAATGAGGACAAAAGGCGTTAATGGGCCCGGACAGTAGAAGGGCAGAGGGTGTTGAGAAAACATGAGGGAGGAGGGAGGAGGGAGGGAGGGAGGAAGGGCGTAGTGAGAGAGACGGAGGGAGGGGAGGATAGATGGCAGTGGTGAGACAGGTCGGCTGACTCAGTCACATTCCTGTCGTCCAGATTTATAGTGGCTCGGGGTCCTGAAGCAGGCCCGGAGCTGTGGCCAAATTATAGTCATCTAGAGCATTCCTGTGCTGCAAACACAGGTTAGCAGCCGGGCCACGCTAAGTGCTAGGTGCTGCCTGTTGACAAATGACTTCCTTTGAAGGGCACAAAGAGAGAGAGATATTTACTGTGAGAGGGGGCAGAGTCGAGCCGTCTGTGTTTCTTTAGTTGGAAAACATTGTTGCTAAAAGTAGAGATGAAGTGATGTTTGTTCGTGTGCATGTTTGGGTGTGTGTCGACCCATATCTGGGTACGTGTGTTTGAAATGTGGGTACCCACAATGAACCAGTCAAACCAACTGGCGACATGGGCTCCCAGTGGAGGGTCCATACACATTCTCTCACACACACACACACACACACACACACACACACACACACACACACACACACACACACACACACACACACACACACACACACACACACACACACACACACAAAGCATCTTCCCACATAAACACAGCATCATGTCTCACTCACACACACTCAGAGATGGGAACAGGAGTGTGTGACCCGTGTTATTAAGGCCATCTCTGCATTTAATACCAGGTTCCCAGACTACTAATAACCCTAATAACCTGTCAGACCAGGGGCCAAACCCCAGGGGCTGCTGACCTGACCCTAATGAGTGTGTGTTTGTGTTTGTGTGTGCATTACAGGACTAAAACACAGAGGGATTACAACAGTATCTAATGTGTTTACACGTTTACATTTGAAGTGACAAAATGCAAAAAAAGGAAAATATTGAACACAATCATGTTAATGTGCGTGTAAATGTGTGCGTGTCTCGCAGGCGTTCACAGGCATCAGTCCCAGGACCTCTCAGGGTACTACTCCCTCTCTCCAGGCAGCGTCGGCCAGATCACTCCCTCCATGGGCTGGTGAGTCACACACACACACACACACACACACACACACACACACACACACACACACACACACACACACACACACACACACATATCTTTGCATGCTGTGACTCACAATGACCTTGTTACAACTCACAATCCTTCCCTAACATTAAAGGATGACACAAGGTCCGCCTTTAACACCATGAAAGCTGAAATATAGCTGAAACCTTGAGTTTATTAGCCCTTATATTGATAGAAAGAATTGCAATAAGCATCTATTAACATGACTGAGAAATAATTGTCTTTCTTTTTAAAAAGTCAGAAATGGCTCAAAGTTATCACTGGCTTCAGACTCTGTTTTTTTTTATTCTTATATGGCAGTTAATTCAATTTGTTGGATTTTAAAGGCATCACCTTGGACATTTTTTTAAAGTCTGATAGACACATTTCACTTTTCCTGACATTCAATTGGCCCAACCATTGGTGGATTAATCAAGAAAATAAAATGTGAGAATCAAAAAGAAATGGACAGTAAAAAAATGAAGGCATTACCTGAAGCAACATTCTGAAATGTTTTGAATAAAGAGAGTTAAGAAGGACACACTGCAGTCGTTATAATGTGCAGTAAAGTTCAGATGATTTATTTTATGTTGGGTGCATTTTGTTACATTACATGTTGTGTTTTGAGTCACCATACTGCACATTTCAATATCCCTGCACTGAAGTATAAGATGTGTTCTTTTAAAAGGTAGTTAGTATGAGATCATTTATCACCCATCAATTAAACACATGAACTTGCCACTTCTCTTTTCTCTGTTTTTTAGAGTAAACTGAATACTTTAAGGATCAGATCATAAAATGTATTCAGCTATGTCAACCTGCACTTTTAGAAACTCTGATAAGGAAGTAAGTGAGAAAACATTTAGCGGCATAATCAAAAGAAAATCAGCAGTTGATGAAATAACAGATTGTTTCACCAATCTCCGGTATTTTCCCTGTTGCAGACTTCACACCGTTGACCTCAAGTAACCTCTAAACCCTGAAACATTCATTTCTCCAAAACCGTCTTCACAGCCTAACATCATCATCATTATTCTCGTCATCTCAGAGCTTTACACACACACACACACACACACACAACTCTGACCCCGTCAGTGTTATACATCACTGTCTCACCTGGTGTCAGAGTAGCTAACCCAGGGCAGCAGGACTGTGTGTTGCCATGGAAACCACCTCCTTTGATCCTCTGTGTTTGGGACTCGCTACTTGAGCTTCTGAACCCTTGCTCAAAAACAAAAAGGAACAACTGAAACATTCAAATGAAATTTCGCCCAGAATAGTATGAAGTAAATACAAATCTAGTATTTTGTCTAAAGGCGGTAAAATAAAATCATCCATCCAGGCACAAAGAAATGTTTTTAGTGTTTTTACAGACCAAAATCAGATTGACAATAAAGTTTAATCGTGTGTTTCAAAACTTGGATGTAGTTTGGAATGAATCATCGGTGATGGAGACAAAAGACACGAGTCATGCAATATCCTTCAACGCATTTTCCTTCCTTTATTCATACTTCCTTCCTGGGGATTCTGGGAAATGTTGGCACATTCAGGTAGATTTCTAGATTACAAGAAATTAGTGAAGATCCTGGAATGAAATATGATAACGAGCCTGTTTTCAGCTTTTATTTATCTGTGGTACAACTCCTCTCTGCAGTGCTGGTCGTCTGCAGCAGCCACATCTGCTCCTCATTGGGTCCTTCCATTCGTTGTTTCCATCATTTCTGCGTCGACTGTGAGCTTGGGATGTCATGCTGGTCGATTGTGAACTTATAATGTCAGGCTTCCATTGATTTATGGATCAACGCAAATCCATTTATTAGAACCTACAGTATCTGTGCCTGGACCAAATCCCCTACAGGAGCAGTTAAAGGCTTACATCAAATGTCATAGAGATTTGAAAAGACAGCTTAAAAACTCCGCGTGAGCAGCTGCCTACGTGTGTGTTTATGTCTTTTATCCATGGTTCTGCCGGATGAGCTGACGGTCCCCAGACGTGTCAGAAAGTCTGTGATTTACAGGCGTTTTATCTTTTTCTCACACTTCAGTATGGATTTCCACAAATACTATGACCAGCTAAGCTCCTTTAACCCAGATTATCTTCTTGTTTTAGGCCCTTGTAGCGTGTTTCCTTGTAGACAGAGGAGGAGGAGAATGAGCCATTAAATGTCAAACTGTTGCTTTCTTCTGTATCGACTATTAGCCTGCTCACTCCTCCATGTCCCTCCATGACCACCTCCATATGTGCCCCCGGCCTGTTGGTGTGTTTCAGAGTTTGAAAGGATGCAGCTCTGCAGTGGTGACTGCTGTGGAGGGAGCACCAATCTCACAAACATGTTGCATTATTAAATACAGTGTGAAACAAGAGCTAAAGAGGATGTTTGAAAAGTGCAGAGTGAGGCGGTCTGGATCATGATGGGACGGAAGCTCATCCGTACAGCTTGTTGGAGGGGTGCATGTGTGAACGAAAACAGCTGAAATTTTAAACTGAAACAGTCTGTATGCTGCCAGCCCTTTAGTACTCAGGGTAGCCTAGGACTCAGGGAGAGCCGGTGTGTGAACGCAGCAGGTAATATTCACAGCCAATAAGTTGGCAGGGGGATGACCGCATTCACTTTGAGCGAGTGTTTTTATTTACTTTGACTCTTTACGCCTCATTTGTCCTAATACTTTTTTGCACTGTTGCGTCTGTATTGTGGAATCCTCCTAATACATGTTGTAGTGAAATTGAAACAGGGACCATGAAGGAAGACTCCTCCTCCTCCGCCATCCTCTGCACTTCTACAACCTTCCCCTCACCAAAACTGGAGCGTATCAGGTTGTGGAAGTGTGTCTTTCCTGCATATCTCCCACTGTGAGGTGTGAAAGGCAAGTTCCTGAAAATATCAGGACGTGAATGTAGGAGTCCATGTGTTAAAAAAAAAAGGACTTAAGTGAGGCGTTGAGGCCTGCGTGTGCCACAGTTTCCAGTGAAATCAGAAAATAAAGCCAGAAATCTCATTTCATTGACAATCAACTGAAGAGCAGGAAAGTATAGTCAGTGTGTTTTGATGCTTTTTGCTTCAGAACAGTTGCTGTCCTGCATTGCTGTGATCCACTGATACGTTCAAGCTCTGAACCTTTTCATGTACAGTGATGTAATTACTATGTTGTCACTTCTAGTCCGAGTCTAACAAAGAAAATGCTCCTGTCTAGTGTTTCATTTCATTCTCAGCATACCTCTGTGCAGCCAGGCCTTTCTCATCAGAGGTATTTTTTTCTGTTTGAGAGAAGGTGGCGTCAGCATCCCTCAGCAGCATGTTTGACTCGTATGACGGTATATATGAGGGCTGGTCATTTAAAATCATTACATACACGGACCATGGGCCTGGTGTTTTGGAGCTTCCTGGTGAGATTAAAAGCAGACCAGTGATCTTTGGATCTCTGCAGCTGACGCCCTCTGCTGCTGGGCTTTACTGCACATGTAGAGCTGCCTCCTGGCTTAATGAATGTAGACAGGGCAGCGTGATGGTGATGATGATTCTACAAGTGATTGAATTACTGGATGTGGATTGTAGTTTGTGTCACTGCATACATTGTTACATCAGGAAGAATCAGTTAAGGGGGATGGTTGAATCGGCTCTCAGGAGGTAGAAGTGTGCCTTTATACATATCAAAGGCTCGTGGTTACATCCCATCCCCGCTCGCTCTCGACCTCCCGCGGTGTGTGAGTGTGTGTGTTTCTGCTACCGGTAAGCCACGTATTGACACACAGCTGTCAACAGTGCTGTTCTGGAGCTCCGCGGGGGATCACCTCGCATCCCAGGATCCCAAGAGCTTCTACAACAAAGTCGTTTTTAAGCATCAAAACGCAAGATTTCACATTAAAGAAGAAAGAGCTTTTAAGATTTGATTGATGCTGAAGTTTGCTTTTTTTATGAAAATGGCTTGTTGCAAAAAATTTAATAAAATATAGCAATGTAAGAGAAGCGGAAGGTTTAAGTTTCTCCTAAAACTCAAAGCAACCCAAGTCAATGTAAAAAAGAGAAAAAACTAAATCACAAAAACAAAGAAGAAATGTTAAAAGAGGTATCCATGTTTTCTCACTTCCCCAAAACAGTTCCTTTGTGTCACAGGATAGCTTGAGTGTTTAACGTGTATCTGATTTTCTTCCCATTTTAATTGTGGTTATAATAAAAGATTGATAATAATGGATTCACATTGAGCTAAATGGGGGAAACAGTCAGAGAGGAATAAAAACATTCTACCTGTAAATCTAAAGGGCTCAAACTGTGGCCGTCTCTCCCCTCTGCTGTGCTGTGGCAGGCAGAGTCAGCCAGTCTACCCGGGCCTGTCCCCCTGTGGATTCAGGCAGCCCTACTCCTCCAACCTCCCCGGCTCCTCCTCCTACTCCAGGTATCGTAGAAAGCTGGTCGGACCGAGCCAGAAAATTAATACACAAAAGTACGCTTTGCATCTTCAGCTGCTATTTGTAGCACTTTCCGAAGATCTGAGCAGGAGTTTTCTGTGCGACATGTTGTCCAGCTTCTGTGTCTGCTTTCATTGTGGGAGTCTGTTTGGAGCCAGCGTGTGTCTGTAAGAAGGACTAGTTCAGTGTTTTTCTGCCAAAGCAAGCTGAGTTAATGCAAATAGCTGAGCCATTCACTGCTGCAAAAAAAAAAAAAAAGGTGACATCCTCTTCACCTTCAGTACCCTCACAAAGACATGAACTGCTTTTTATTGCTTCTTCCTAACTTTCATCTCCTTTTCTTTCTTTCTGCGTGTGTGTGCTCCTGATCTTTGACACGTCATTATGAAACTAGATTTTATAAAACAAGCAGACATTTTTTTTCTATTTCAAGGACGACGAGAAACCCGGCAAATACAAGTGTGAGCTTTGTGCCCCTGCTTCGAGTGTGAAAGATCTGCACTGCCTTCATATTATTCAGCAAAGGGATTTAAGTTTTTTTGTGCTGCGACTCCAAATCGTCATGTTTGATCCTGAACCCCCAAAAAAAGATCTCCTTAAGGACACAAACAGAATAGAAGTCAGCGCTTACACCCGAATGATGCTTTGTCACTGCAGCGCTTTGCCGGTGTGTCAGGTTATCTGCTGAGTCTCAAACACAACTTACAGCACCAAAAAACATCAATGAACCCGTCTTAAAGTTTCTCTTTAGAAAGATTCCATGCTACACACTGTTGGTGGGTATTTGAACAGTGGCTGTGTAAATACTTTGTCACATATTAAATGTACCTAACTGTATTTCAGTCACTTTATAAAGTCAATTACTGCATTCAAACGCTGGAAGACTCTTTTTTTTATTTTGATCATGAATCAATCAAAAAGTACGGATATTCAAAATCCAATCATTTCACTGGTTGCTCAAAGATGTATCCTGAGCTACTACATGCAGGTTAAAACAAATTAGAATGTATATTTTTCTTGTCATTGTTTGGCCCAAACATCACACAACATCATTTTGTCCCTTTTATCTCCATAGTTTGTAACGGTGTAAAAACAAAAAATCTAATGGTGGATGGAGAAATGATTCTTTGACTGTAAGGATTTTTGTAAGTTTGCATTAACTGAAATTTGACTTCTCACGGGACCACAAGATGTGAAGGAGGATTTTTCTTTCTCGTAGTAATGCTAGGGCGCCCTCTAGTGATAAAAACTTCAATTACACGTTGTGACTGAGTCCTCAGGATGAACACTAGCCACCAGTCATGTTTTTATTATATTTTACTTAGCTGTTTTCACAAGTGCTTCTGTTTAACGTTAACCACTCTAGACTCTTGAGAAAATGTTTAAATGTCCTCTCTAGTTCCACCAAGCCTGGGAAAATGTCACAACAGTCACCAGGTTAAAGATCCACCTCAACACTTAAAACAATCAGGCTTGTCATGCTTTCAAGCTCATTGCTTACAATCAACTGTTGCTTTTGCTTGGACGCTCACCGTGCTCTCTGCCCCTGACTCAACACATTTCCCTCCAGCTGATGAAATCTGTTTTTTTCTGTCACTCTCTTGCCTTCCGTCCTCCAACCCCTCCTTCTATACCTCCTTTAACAGGTTCCCTCACTCTCTGATGCTGGGCCCATCGGGCATGCATCCTACAGGGATCCCCCACCCAGCCATAGTGCCCCCTACAGGCAAACAGGAACATGACCAATATGACAGGGGCATGTATGCGTAAGTATTGTTTACAATGAATAATCATCTTTAAGGGTTTCTTTACCAACCTTTTATAAACTACAGGCAGAAGACAGTTAGCTTAGCTTAGCACAATCACCAGAATCAGGGAGGCACCTCTCGTTAGCACATTATCTTGAACAACCAAAGTGTCAAGATGTAGTGTTACGGTTGTAAATGTGCTGGACTATTTCTTAGCGAGAAGCTGCTACTTCCTGGAGACCTGTCTTCACTGTGAAGATGCTAGGCCTCCTGCAAAGCCAGACTATGTTCCAGTCTTTTTCCAGTCTTAAAGCTAAGCTAAGTTAATGGTCTGTAGCTTCATATTAAACATACAAGTCTGATAGTGCTGTGTATCCCCTCAACTATCCTTCAGTGAGAAAGTGAAGATGTTTGTATGCCAATATGTCGAAGTTTTCTTTACACTGCCTGAGTTTTCTGTTTCTGTTTATTCTTATGATTTTTGTAACCGGTAACAGAATGTATATGGGCACAATACCAGGTGTAAGCTCTTGTACAGCTTGGATATTAAAATCAAGAAACCTCAGATTATACTTCAGAATCTCTCTCGGTCTCCCCTAAATTCTATCACTGTTCTTTTCCTTCTCAGGAAGCCGCAGATGGAGGTCAAACGGGAGAAGGAGCCCAAAAAGCCGGTCATCAAGAAACCCTTGAACGCCTTCATGCTCTACATGAAGGAGATGAGGGCGAAGGTCATTGCAGAGTGCACATTAAAAGAGAGCGCCGCCATCAACCAGATTCTGGGACGAAGGGTAAGGAGGGCACACACACACACACACAAACCACTAAACAAGAGCTAACCCTGTTTCCAGGCCAGACTATAATTTCACACGAGGAACACAACAGGACTATGGTAATGTGAACTCTGCTTCCCTCACATACTGATGCTACTGAGGTCATATAACAACTCATACGTGGTACAGTGATGCTGACAATGCAGCAAAAATGTAAACATATGTAAAAACAAGATCAAATGTTTAAAAAAATGTGTCTTTGTGTGTTCCCAGTGGCATGCGCTGACCCGGGAGGAGCAGGCGAAGTACTACGAGTTGGCCCGGAAAGAGAGACAACTCCACATGCAGCTCTACCCGACCTGGTCTGCCAGAGACAACTACGTAAGAACTCTTCTTACTCCAATACTTCCCTCCTCTTCCTTCAAAACATTTAAAAACAAATATTGACAACTGCTCTTTCCTGAGTTGTTCTAAAGAAAACATATTTAGGGGGGAGTAAATGTTTAAGTCAAGAAAGCACCCTCACTCACTTTCATTGTACTTCCTTTCTTTCTGGTTTGTAATTTAAACCAAGAACCATTTATACAAAGAAATAGAACCAGACCTTTTTTGAAGTGTGTTTTTTTCTCAACCAGAATCTGAAGGAATTAGTCAATTTACTGTCTTTACTTGCTACTGTCTCAAAATCCTGCATGATTATCAGCTCCCAAACCTGTCAGTTCAATGTCATAGATCATATTTACAAACATTAATGGCATGACGAGATAAAGTGGGTCCTCTGAGATTTACAGGAGGCAGTCAAACCTGTGTGATGCATGTGTTTTAGTCTGATGTGTTGGGGGATGATCTGTATCTGGGCTGCTGTGTGCCTCTGACTTGTCAGTTTGCTGTTGAACTCTTGCAGGAGGCGGGCCTTAGCGGGGTCGCAGGGGAAAAGAGTAAAGCTGATTGGGTAGGGACACTTCTTATGGTGGATTTATGCCTCTGTGGTGGGAAACACTTGAGTATGTGAAGAGCTGCATGAAAGGGGGTGTGGGTATTTCTGTGCAAAGTCTGCATGCACCTTCCAAAAATCCTGATGACTCACAAGCAACAGCTACAATCTAGAGGAAAAGGAGAGACAATACGAGCTGTAAAAGCAGCTCTGATTGGTCAGTTATAAATACATTTGCACGGGACCTTGGTTTTGAAAACTAGTAGTTATTACACAGAGGTATAAATCAACCCGTTTTGCTTAACTAACAGAGAGCAGGGCCGCATGGCTGGCCTCGCTGCTTCACCGCCTTAGAGATTTATTTATTTATTTTGAAGGGGGGGGGCATCTTTTGTTTTGTTATTATTAAAACTAAACAACTAAGGCTCACATTAAAGACATACAGACACATAACCGTTTGACCTTACACTTACAAGTTTGTTTTTAGAAGTCATACAGATCATTGCAGGTTTAAGTGTCATTTATAAGAGGGTCAATATGGGGGCAACAGATGGCCTAGCGGTTAGGTCTCGCCACATGTACTTGCTTGCATGTCACTCCCCACTCTCTCTCCCGATTTCCTTCTCTATCCACTGTCCTATCAAATAAAGGCAACGATACATCTTTAAAAAGAGGGCAACAAGTCGTAATCCGGCACGACTGGCTTTGTTGTAGCACACGCTCTTCTCAGTCTTTAGATACCTGTACGGGGAAACAACCTTTAAATCTTTTACCTGCTGCCCTGACTCTCTATATCTGACTGAGCTGCAGATATAGAAGGCATGACACACGAGTTACGGTGACAGTTTACTAGGGGCTGTGGTTTGATAATATGTCCAGTACCTCTGAATAAGTTGCTTCATGTCACAAACATGCACATTGAATTTGTTCTGTTGTCTTTCTACATTTGTCGAGAGTTCTCTTCAAGCTCCTTGACGTTCGGATGTTTTGAACAGGAGTATGAGTTAACTGTGATCATACCTGTAGGAGCTCACACAGTTTGCATGATGGAGCTTTATTCCGTAGCTTAAGTTTGTACGTAGGTAAACATTTATTTGTTAGCCCATATTTGTTGTGCAAGAGTTTTTTAAAAAGATTATTAACTAAAGACTTCTCTTGTATGGACGCCTGTCCAAAATAAAGGCAGGGGGAGTTCATCTACTTCAGTGAATGGCCCATTAACTTATACATTTTAAGGAACCCCCCCCCCCCCCGTCATCAGCCTCCAGGCACTGCGCTTCTCCTTCAGTCAAACTACAAATGCAGTCACTGGACCTGTTAGCAGAGCAGGAAGTGAAGTTCCACATATCGCCCCCGCAGCTGTGGAGGGTTTCTCCTCTTAGCCCTAAAAACACCTACATGTAGTCTATGCAGACACACAGACACACATGTACACCCAGAGAGCGTCAGAAAGGTGCAGTTGCAAAGAGAGTAACCACATAGACAGTGCTGACAGCGAGCTGAGGAGGGCAGACATGAAGCGTAGGCGGCAGGCAGATCTCAGTACCCACATCCTTCACCTCACCCAAACATGAGGCCTCACTTCACCATCAACGGATCTTTGTGAACAACTCTGATGTTTAACCCCACACTCATACATCACAGTCTGCCTTGAGATTGGAAAAAGAAAAGTGACAACACTTGTGTATTTCTTTGTATTCAAGGTGATCTATACTTATTTAAAAGCTGCTTCTGATCTCCGTTTGGGTCGTTATTTGAATTTAGAGTCTTCTGTTTTCTTTTTCTTTCTTGCTTTTTCTTGCTTTTAGAGAGCATTAAAGATGGTTGCTTGACCTGGTTGCTGCTTTCAAATTGCATTTTTTTTCGGTTCTAAATGGATTTACATGTCAATCGATTGAAGCCACCTCTTCCAGATTTCTGAACTAAAAAAGAAAACTGTTTGTTTTCACGCTGCATCATGAACTCTTGCTGTCAGAAGGGATTGCACTATTAACCAAAGCAATATGTGAAGCTCAGACTTAATGCGGGCCATACCAGATGGAAATTGATAATTAATTTGATGTTGTTTTTTTTCTCCCACAGGGCAAGAAAAAGAGGAGAAAAAGGGAGAAGCTGCAGGACTCCAACACAGGTAAATCATTTCAAAAATAACTGTGTACCGTTTTCTGATGCGTCAGCAAATGCATCAGTAATATCAGAGCAGATCTGGGACAATTCATGTTGAGCTTGAACTTGCGTTGGTGCTCTTCTGCACTTCAAGTTGATGTCTTTAAGGCAGGATGTGTCACTAACGTCAAACCAACCACCCACTCTGATTTCCATCTAACCTGAATTCTAACCGTTCGAACCCCTGGTGCAACAAATCCTAACGTCCAATGCCTGATCACATCACATCATTTTTTTCCTTTTCAATAAAAACATCTTCTCTCATTTCTTAATATGAAACAAACACACAGAGAAATCTTTCAAATGTCGATCACTTACTGTTTATGTGTTGTCATGCATTTACTTCTATTACTAACAGCATGAGCAGTGAGCATCCTCAGTGATGACGCACTCGCTCGAGCAGTTTCACAGCAAATCTTTAACATCATGTGTTTTGACTCCATGTGAAAGATTAGTGTCAGAATATATCGGATTAAAGATGTTAGCAGTCTGCTAGAAAGATGGATGATTGTAACTTTTACCTGAAAATTAGGCATTTCTTTATGAATCCAGTGTAAGACTTCTGGAGTTAAATAGCTAAGGACTGTCTTTTGTTTTTTGTCTTCCAAAAATCAAAACCCCTTTAGAAATCTGATACTAACAGTGTCACAGCACGCCTGCCTTCTCTGTATCTGTGTGTGCATCTTAACAGCCTGTTTTCCAGGAGGCCTTACTCGTTTACCTTTTTATGTCTTTGTTGTTTATTTCGGTGGTTGTTGATGTTTGCAGTGCTGTAACCTGCTACTAACACACTGACTTTATGGCTCTCTTTGAATGGACAGCTCAATCGGTGCTTTGTCCTGCCGTGACAAGTCCCTTATGTGTCTTTCTCCGTATCTTCATTTTCTCTCCTCTGTCCTCACCCTCTAACCTTTTTTTGCTCCTCTCTGTACTTTTCCTGCTCCTTGTTTTGTGCATGCTGTGCGTTGTGCTCAGACCCGGGCTCTCCTAAGAAATGTCGAGCTCGCTTCGGCCTCAACCAACAAACGGACTGGTGCGGTCCCTGCAGGTGTGTACCAAACATCAGCACTAACCCTCTCCGTAGAGCTGCAGCACTGTCACATCATCTCCTTTTATCAATCATCCATTCATCAGTGCATCACTTCCCTCTCATAGAGTCTTTCCTATAGCTGCTCTGGAGGTAGTAATAATCTCCTAGATGAGATGTGAGTTCACAGTAACGTTAGCTTCATCCACTATTAAATTCAAATTCAGTTACTCCATCCATTGGCGATCACTGTATGAGATGAATCATTTTACAAAGCCAAGCTCTGCCTCTGAGTGACTTTTGAAATCTGCATGCTGTCTGTCACTAACTTTCTGCTCTTCATATTGATGCAGTATAACTATTAATATACCTGGATACAGTTTTACACATGAAAAGGGGATCAGAATATACCAGTAACCCGAGGACTGTGCCGTAATCTTCCTTCCAGATTGTAAAGAAGGACTGTGAGGAGAACTGTTCCAGTAATCTTATCAGATCCAAAAAGATCCACAGATGAATTCATTTGTGACAAAGTCTCATGTATCACCTTAATGGTAAAAGATGTTTTGGCTGCACTGCATCACCACCAGGCTATTTAAAGTTATTGTGTTTTAAGGGGGGAATCAGTCAACAAAAAACATCTTTCAAAGTCCCCTGATTCTCTCTTAAAGTCCTCTTTATCAGCATGAATCAGTAGCATGTCTATAATTCTGCAGCAGCAGGCCTGTCACCACCTCAGACCGCTGTGTTTCAGTCACAGCAGGTTTTACAGTTAGACAGCAGTCGACAGCTTCTGCAGGACTCAGGAATCTGTGTGGTTCTGTAGAAAAAAAAGCTTCTACCACCACAGCACTGTATCAACCCTGCTGTCTTCCCCACCATCACGTCATGGAAATCGAAGTGTGTGTGTGTTTCAGTTTGAGAGAACAAAGTGTGTGTGTGTGTGGGGGGGGGGGGGGGGGTGAATGTGGTTAGAGCAAATCCTCATCGTTCGCAGCTCAAACACACACTCCCTGCAGCTTTTGCATTTTGACGACATTCTCATGCCCATCTGCCTGAAACTTTCTCCATTCATGCGATGTGGTGACGGGAGCCTTTTGATGGTGAACTCTGACATTTAGAAATCACTTTCTCCTGCACTCTTCTCTGTCTAAATATGGCCTAGCGCCCTTCCTTGCGGTTCAACTTGGTGAGTCATATCATCTTCTGGTAATGATAATGGGATCCTGTTTACTGCTTTGATGCTGCACTCGGCAGTACAATAACACCTCACAGCACGTCACTCAGGTTGACAATGAGTTTGGTGCAGACGAGGGGGGAATAGTGCAAATGGGGTCGCAAAAACACCTGCTACACCTCGCTGGATTATGTATGTTTAATACAATAATACGTTTGTGATGCGTATTATGTGAAGGACAAGCAATACAGGACATAAATAATAAATATCCGTCAAAAAATATATATTGGGGTGCTGATGACCTAGCAGTTAGGATGCACCCCGTGTACGGAGGCTGTAGTCCTCCAAGCGGGCGGCCCCGGGTTCAAGTCCGACCTGCAGCTCCTTTCCGGCATGTCATTCCCCACTCTCTCTCCTGATTTCCTACTCAGTACACTTCATATTAGCTTAAAACATACACATAGAATAATATTGTTATAAGTAGAACGGGTCAACACTTGTGCCAATAGTAGGACCGTTCTCGTTAGTCTCTGTTAAAGCAGCAAGAGTCTGGAGGCCTTTAGCTTAGCTTAGCATAAAGACTGAAAGCATGGGGGAACAGCTAGCCTTGTCAGTCCTTAAAAAGCATGTCCTAATGTGCGAGAAGGTTTATGTTTTAGAGGTCCTAATAGATGATGTAGCTTTAAACTCTAGGCAGAGCGTTTTCCCCCCTTCTTCCTTTTAAACCATTTCATGAATATAAAGCAGGTTCACTCATTTGCAACAACAGCAGTCTATTTAAAGCTCGGGTCTTTTCATGAAAATATAAGTCTGTGATTACATTTTCCTAAATAGATTGATCGTGTAGAGCAGTGGTTCTCAACTGGTGGGTCGGGACCCAAAAGTTTCTTTGTTCTATCACGCTTTGTACCGCCTGAGGTCCAAACTGCACAATTTTTCCTTCAATAAAACAAACTAATTGAAAAATATAAGAAATTTGGGCCGTCGATTTTTCATGAAGGAGCAGTTAGATGGTCCTGAGGCTCGACCAGTTGAGAACCACTGGTGTAGAGGACATTAACCCTTCATATACACATGTGCACAGTGTGACACTAATACTTCTCTGTTAATCATTATAATCATGTGTGTCCATGTTCATACAACGTGTGCATGCTGCATCTTCACTGAAGCCTGCTGACGTTTACCATCCACACTTTATTCACAGATAACTCTCTCTGACTGTCCTTAGGAGGAAAAAGAAGTGCATTCGCTACCTTCAAGGAGGAGGCTGTCCCAGCCCATCTTCTTCAGATTTAAGTGCTATAGACTCTCCCCCCTCCCCCTCCCCCAATCGCCATCGTCTCTACCAGCACCAACGGCCACTCTCACCGGGCTGCTCCCCGCCTCCCACCTCCCCGTTAACACGCCTCCCCTTGTCTCCGCCGGCACACTTGCACTCACACACACGCCTGCCCCAGCAGCAGTCTGCGAGCAAGCGCGGAGACCTCCGTCAGCCCTCAACCAAACCCACACACACACACCTGGAACTGTGCAGCAAGCAGAGCCACAGCTCCACGACGGCGCTGTCAGCCGCCAAGGCAGCAGGACTTTCTCTTAAAGTACTAACAGAGACTCAGTGATCCATCAGGTCTTCTCACATCACTGACCCTCTTCACTTCAGCTTCCTCCAGAGCCGTACAGATCAACTTCCTGTCCTGACTTCCTCCTCACAGTTTACGATATTCTGTGTTCAGAGGCCGAATCCTCCAAATATCTGTGGTTCTAGACCCAATAAATCAACAGATCAATAAGGCTCTATTCCTTCTCAAAGTCATCTTCACAGATTGGTCCTGCCTTGGAGACAGCTCTGCCTCATAAATCATTTTACAAATAAGCCATACGCCCCCTGATGCTCCCGTTCAAAGTTAACCCTGTGCTTTCTCTCCCATGACAATCACAAACAAAGAGGTTTTTTTAAAGAGCTCTTTGCTTCATAAACTACAGTGCAGAACCAAACACAGGGTATGGAGTTCTCAGAGTTTATAGAGCATCAAGGTGAGGCCTGTTGTAGTGTTTTACATAAACATTTAACTCTAAAAATCTACAACTATCATTGAGACCAAACCTGAGGGAAGCAGACACGAGCAGAGCCAGCCTGACCAGCAGAACTCCCCGCTCTAAAGAGACGAATGAATAGACTTTTTACTCGTCATTTTGTTAAACTTCAGTTTCATTACATGTCCAAACATTTTATAAATATGTGTGTATCCGCATTACAGAAAAGAAACATGTAAGAGGTTTAAAAAAAGTCCAAATGACACAAGTCAGAGCATAAATAAACGTTCAGTTACTTTCTTTTCTAGGCACTTTCAGGCTGTCAGTACCTTGCTATATCAACCAATTCCTGTTTTTTCAGCTTCCTCTGAAGTTTTGTTATTTCTGTTTGACTCTCATATACATTTTGAAAAGGTCAGATGTTTTTCTGATGAAGAGAAAAAGAGGTTATTTTTTTCTTTTGACTGAACATTTTGCAGCTCCGTAAACTTCTCCGAGACCAAATGGGTACTATTATATTATATTGCATTGTGTTGTAAAGTTTTTATAAATGTTGGAATTCCCTATTATAATGAAACTTTTATATGTTTTTATGAAAAAAAAAATGAAACCAAAAAAAAAAAAAAAAGATTTTAGTTTGTACCATTTCTTAAAGCAATACATTTTGTGTTTGTCTTTGGTGCAGAGTTTAACTTTTTCTTTGGTCAAGTGTTACAGCAGGATCGTATCAAAGATATCTTGTGTTCTCAATCTGTGCATGTTCTAACTTCAATGTTAAGATAAATAAGGCTTTCATTTACTGTTCTGCTTGCAGCTTCAAACTCAACTGACAGCACTGTGAGCTAACCATAGGCAGAGTTTTTGTTCAGCAAAACCGTTTTCCTCCAGCAGAGAGAGCTCTTGGGCTAGAAATAGCTTGTTTTTTTTTGTTTTTTTAGGATGTTCACGTCAGTAGTGGCAACAACTCCAAGATGTCTTTTGTATTTTTTACGCCTCTGATGTATTTCTTGTTTTTGTTTGATGTATTAAAAGTGTTTTGAATATCTTGCTCATGTCTATTGTAGTTTTCAAAAAAAACAAAACACACAAGGACATTTCAAGGGCAATGACTTCAAAGTCAAAAACGGTTTCAGGATCAAATACTGGTCATGCTCTTCTGCATGAGACAACTTCAAAACAAAAACGACAAATCAACCTTTTTTCTTTCAGTTTTATTGACTCCTTCAATATGTTTGATCATCTCAAAAGCCAGCATCAGAGTTGATCGGAGAAGTTTCCAATTCAATACAACGTGAATCAGCATTTACCAATTCAGTGTCCGCAGACGAGCATCTGTAGTCCTTTAACACAAAATCGTCTTTTCAACTCAGACTTCACTTCTCCTTCAGACACTCCATCCTCTCCACAGGTTTTCTTACAGAACAGATGCATTTATAGAGCAAAAACTAAATATTCATTTCCATTGTCAAAAAAGCCATTTTATTTCATCCGTTAACCTAAAAGAACACAAACATGTCCAGTAAAAAAGACAACCGTAGCGATTAATAACTGGGGGGAAATATGAAAGGAGTGACGCATCTTTAAGGGTACAAAGCCATGAATCCAGAACTATTTTTAACGTGAAAATACAACACGTGTGTGGTAACCGAAAAGAGCTTCTCTTTATTTAAATTAAGACAACACACAGGCAAGTTAAAATGGTCATGCTGTTGGTGGGGTGATAATTGGGGGATAAGGGATGGGAAGGGGAAGGGTGTGATGTGGCTCTAAGTACACTAAATGTAAATATTGACAAGTATGAACAACGCCAGTGCAACCAGTTAGCAAGGACAATTCCTTTTCAGTGTGGTAGTGTTGGCAGGATGTCCCCCTTTACTTCTCTTCACACCACTGGTTCTCTTTGCGTACCTGATGACAAGAGAATGGACACACGATCAATGTTTTGTCTTCTATTTTCTTTGACATCACACTTATGGAAGGGCTATTTGTTTTTAAGACAGACAGGTGATGGGTGGAATAACTACCTGGGCTTCCTCCTCCTCTGTAAAATCATTTTTGATGTTGAAAGTCTTCCTGATCTCCTCTGGGGTTTTGCCTTTGATCATGTTGGCCACCGTCTTGCAGGTGACATCTAACAGGCCTTTGATGTCCAAATAGTTGGCGGCCTGAAAAGAGACAACAAAACCCGGGACATGAAGGCGAAGCAGAGGGAGGAGAGCAGTGAGAAAAGAAAGCTGAAAGGACTAAATGAAATCTAAGCATTTCATGGACAACAAAAAAAGTGGTTCAAGGTGCATGAAGAGCAAGCTTCACTGTCGTTGTGGTTTGTAGTGTCTACATTGTAGAAGGCGGATGACATTTTTTCTAGTGTCGCATTCTTGTTTGTCAGCAATCAACACTGACGAGAATAACAAGCATGTATGCAGAAAATAGCCCTGAAGTGAAACAGCAGGAGTCGTCCATCTGTGCAGGGAGAAACAAATGACAGCAACATCTGTACTTGGAGTTAAAGGTTTGATTTCAGCCGGGTCTAAGTTCTATAGAAAATATCAGCAGGTTTAAAAAAAAAGGTCAGGTAAAGATTAGAGTTTTTAGAAAGTATTCTAGCAAAAAAAGGAACTAAAAGAATAATAAGGCAGTGTTTCCCGCAGCGGCCGCCGTAACAACACCCGTCATCCGCCTTTTTTTTTGTGATGGTTTAAGATCCTTCTGCGTCTCTATACGACATCCAACAGCATCTCCATTTGGATCAGACCCCAACGGTTCGGGCCGCACATGATCCGTGGAAACGTGACTTAACCTCTGTTCCGTCTCGCCGTGTATGTGTCTACAGGTACCAGCTGACGGCTACGGGTGACAACAATCAGAACTGTATCATCAGTAACGTAACAGCTGCAAACATAGACAAATGAACTTCGTTACAGAGAGCTGTGTTGGGTTACTGGACGTAACTCTAGTTCTATGAGTACGTGTGTGGCCCTCTAACGGGCTTTGATATTTTTTTGGATATTAGTTTTTTATTGAAATGATGCAGCTTCATTTCACTGTGATGATTCCATTAAAGACATATGATGTGATTGTGCATGTATATATAAGAAAAATCTGACAGTGGGACGCAGTTCTCTGCATTTTACTTCGGACTATTTTGGTAGTCTTTTGTAAACTGTCTTGAGAAATATATGAGCAAAATTCTCAATAATATTTTGACATTGATTTCAACCATGTATCTGTGCTCTACTTCTGAGTGCAGCGTATACATTAAAAAAAGATCCCTGTTCAAAAGACATCAACCTTTAAACTCATAATGAACACATATCATTAACGTATCATTTGATGGTCACTGCGAGAGCTTTGCATTTGTTTTAATGTCACAAAAACTCCCTCTCAGCTACTCCACAATCACTGCCCATTTTGCATCCTCTAGCTTTGTGTATAGAATTACATTTAAAAACAGGAGGAGGGGGTCAAACAACTCAAATGACATCCACTGCAACTTGTGTTTCACTTCTTGGAAGCACATTGCAATCCAGCACCGATTTCCCAATCACTCCAAGCACTTCTTGGTAACCTTTAACAAGCTGTGTTAACCTGCAGAAGCTGCCCGGATCATTCCCTCTGTTTTTGTATTTATGTTAAAACTGCCTTTTTAAATCCCAGACCTTTACAAGAACATTGCCCACACCACCAATCTTCCAGTTGTTGCTAAGCAACTTAATAATATCCCTGTAAACCAAATAAAACACTCAGCACTTTGCTACAGCAGTGAATGAAATCCACAAGTGGGTAAGACATGTTCACAGTCAACCTCACAATGATAAAGAGAATATCCACAATGAAAACGTGATCTGAAAATGTATCAGCACTCCAAAGAACCAGTTCAAGTACAAAGTACAAGGTGTGTTTTTCCACTTAATCTAATTATGCTTTAAACAGTCAAGAACTGTGTCGGCCTGCAGACATTCTTTGAAAGGTTTTGATGCAGGAGTATTAGAAAAGCAATGTGTCTCTTTATGTCAATGACTAATGTGTCTTTTAGGAGTGTGACAAAATATCGGTATGGCGAACTATTGCGATATTTAATTTGAAGATGGATAATCGATGCGCTCTCGCCGCGTATCGTTTTTTTCTAAAGTTATTATCAAAGCATAGCCGCTATAAACTTCTTTCATCGTGCCTCCGTAGTGAGTCGAGTCACATGCTGCAGTTTATGTTCCCACAGACTCGTCTCCCCCTCCCCCTTTTGATCCCAACGGAGCGGGATCACTGCTGAACATGAAAACGAAACTTAAGAGTTAGTCCGTTTAAAGAACTCTATCCCGGTTATATACAACTGTTTGAGATTTCGCCAAACCGACAGGGCTCGAGAAAGAGTTATCTGAAGAGTTTGCAAAGTTAAGGTTTGTAGCCTACTTCGGATGGCGACACAACGAACCGTTTTAACGAGCCAAAGAGACGTTAAACAATCTGCAGAGAGTCACACAGAGCGGAGCTCAGACAGTCAGTGATGGGAGATATAACCCCGGTGTTTAAACTGATGCTGTTGGTTTTTTCTGTCCTCTTGTTTTTTACAAGTTACTAACAAGCCTCTCCACCTGAAGCTCACCTGTTGTGATAACGGAAACGAGAATGTAACGATGTTATGAAACGGAAAGAGGCGACTCCGCGAGGTCCGAACCACGGTGGTTTAAAAAAATGTTTGAATTAGTACAATCATTTATTTCAATACACTGATTTCCATGCATACTGCTATAACTTATAAGTGATGTCAGTCAGCTGCTCTCTCTCCTCTTGTTCAGTGTGCATTATGCAGATGAGAGTGAGTAACCATGGTGACTGTCTGTCTGTCTGTCTGCCTGTCTGTTAACGATGTCCCGCCCCCTCTATGAATAAAACTCTTCTAACAGTAAAACTTACTTTGACCATGTGTCCCAGATTCAACATATTCTGTATAATGTTTGAAGTCCTCATGTTTTTAAATGAATGATAACTGTGTGAATGTACCTGAACACTAAAATAGATTTAAAGACACAAAAGAGGACACAATACTAAATCATTATTTCAAAGTGGAGCAGAAAACCCTCAAATTGTGCATAAAAATTAATCAGAATGTAGAAAAGACATTTCTGATGTTGAAAATGTTCTGGGGGAGTCCTCCAGACCCCCAACAAAGACATTTTTAAATAGACTCAACTTATCAAAATAGAAAATAGTGTCACTGTTTGTCACACCTAAAAACAAATCCTGTTTACAGTTATGTTGCACTAAAGTGTCATTGTTTTGCACTATTGCTGTTTGTACTGTTAAATTATACTGCAAAATATAAACTATGAAATTAATTTTTTTGTTTGTTTTTGTTTGACCCTTATAAACACACAGATATATAGTAGGTTATTAAGAGCAATATATCGATAATCGCAGTATCGAGATACTATCATTATCGTGAGCCATGTATCGCGTATCGTATCGTGAGGTACCCTTAGATTCCCAGCCCTACTGTCTTTGTGTCATAATCTTTAATATAGCCACATCGTTACTAATGAAAATATCTATGAAAGTAAATTATATTCATAATAGAGTTCTGATTTATTCTTTTATACTTCACACTACAGCACTGGCTGTCTTAACAAAAACAAGAACTTCATATAAACATTTACACATGCTTCACATTCTTGCTTTTGGGTCTTGAGTTGTAGTGAGCACCTGCATGTGAACATCTTTAAAAATGAACATTGTGGGAGCTCTAGAATGAATGAAAACAGCTGCTCTGTACCAATGCTACGCATCAAATAATGTGGTGGTGTTTTTGGTTTAAGTTCAAATGAAGGATGCAAAGCTTGTAGTGAAGTTGAAGTGGAAATGTGTTGTTGGCTGTATTTACCAGAATGAGCTCAAACAAGGTGCCTTGGTCCACTTTGAGGAACTCCTGGTCCCAAACAGGAATGTCATCTGTTCTTTTCTCCTTGTTCTCATCATCCTCAGGAGGAGGAGGGTCATCTTTGTGATGAGTGCACCACTGAATCACCTGAAGCACACACACACACACACACACACACACACAAGTCAAATACACAGCTGAGGACAATAATGAGAGCTCCATTTCAAACTGGAGCACAAGATTTAACAGACATGCTAGTATTGCTTTGTTTACTGTATTAGAAGTGTGTTTATGAAAATGTCTTTCATCAGCAGGGGTTCCAGTTCTCCCACTGAGTCATGAAGAAAATACAATAAAAGCCATCGTATGTGAAATAACTGCAGCTCTGACATACGAGATTGAACCAGTAGCAGAGTCATGAAAAAAACAACAGACCTCTTCAGCCCTCTGATCGCACAAATACTACTGGCAGTTTGTTGACTATGGAAAAAAAAGTAATCAAGGAAAATGGGGCAAAAATATCTTGTGCTGTTGATTGTGATACATGAACAAGAGATATAGGATTATCATTTTCACAGACAGTGAAGACGAACCAATTTTCTGTTTCAAAGTCATCTTAGATTTGTTTTTTGGGTTTTTCTTTGGGGGGGGGGGGGGGGGGGGGTGTTGTGCAACATTCAGATTAACCTGGGAGGACTACTTGATACAGTAGAAATACCTTTTGCTAAACTGCATTACAATTGTAAAGCTCCATAAACAATAGTCTCCACCTTCAAGTTCACCTCTTCAAAACAGTTTCAACAAAATCAGATATTGCAACAAAAAGCCTGAACTGGCTGCTTAAGACATGACACGTGAATTTTCATTGGGCGATTGTGGTACAAATTTGACCTCAAATCATCTAAATGCACAGAGACATTATGAACAAACTTGAAAACCACCAACTCATGACTGTGACTCTGAATCTACAACCCAACATAAGAAAAGGATTTAATCTGCAAGAACCTATTCCAAGCTAAAGTGACCTTAGCCCTCAGAGTGAAATCTAGAAATGCTCATGTGAATTCTGCTGTCACAACATACTAAATGTCACAGGTGATGGCACATGGGTGATCTGATTTGTTTCATGTGTTCTGTACCTTCTTAAGGATGGCTGCATTCACATTAGGGAGGGGAACTGGATCATCATCTCCTTCATCATCCATTCCCAAATCTGTGGCAGAATGTCAAATAACATGTCATACATCAGTCAAAAATATATGGAAGCCCCAAAAGGACAAACACCCCTATACTATTTGACCCTTTTTCCCCTGATTATCAGTACACTTAGATTTTTCTTCTCGAGATCTTGATTGTTTATCTTGTCATCTCAAGATAACGATTCTGTTTTTCCGCGGATAGCAAGTTCAATTCAGGTTTTCCCTCTGGATCTTGAGAAGTTACCGTAAATCATATTGAACATGCAAGTCCACTTCTGGCTACCATAGAATACACAATCCATCACACTTCACTTCAGAGAACAGAATTATAAAGACACAGCTGTGAAGTAAAAGAACACATTTTCAAAGTGTGTGATGATTTAAATGTTTACCTTCTAACATGGTCTTAATAGTGACAGACTGTTTGGCGATCTCAACATCCACCTCGAAGATTTCCCCATCGGAGCTCTGTAATTTTATCGTGGGCATTATCTGTAGGGTAGAACAATTGTGTTATAAAACACGTTAAGGTCAGCTACATTAACATACATGGACAAAATGTGATTAGCCAGTAATCTTTCATTGACAGCTGACCCTGATTAAACGTCTAGTGATAGCTAACGCTTAAGCTAGCCATGCTAAAATTGGCTAGCAAACAAACAACAAACTTGTCTGTTATTTCGCCACAAACAGCAGCTACACACCATAAAAGGGTAACTCGAAGTATTATGCTAACTTAATTATGTCTGCTGGTAAGGTCAATCTAACTACAAGCTAACCAACGACACATTTAGCTAGCCACCTGTTAACATGGGCTAAACGAGTTTGCTATTGGGGTCCCTTAAAAGCTTACGAAATGGAATGTTTTAAAAGCATATAACACGGGTCAGCATGTTAACGCTATTTATAAAACCTGCCTCTTGGGTTTTCACAACCATAACAACCCTACAAATATGCTTAAATTGAATGCTAATTGAGGTAGCTAGCATTACCGTGCACAATGCTAGCTACTTAGCTTGACGTTACGCTAGCGCCTAACGATGTCAGTGAGGCCTCTTAGCAACCACAACAAGGCTATTCAAACTAAAATGTCAACAAAACGTAAAAAGCTAAATTATAAAAGACGAACACGTTTTAAAAAATATATTCCGCTTAGTGCAGCTACATACCGTAAATATTTAAACTCAGATCCAGAGGTGAAATTCCTCTGTATTCAACAGCAGGGCCGGACAGACACTGAGGCACCGACAGCGGCTAGAAGTCTCTGGATCGACCTGGTGAGGCTGCCGCCCGGAGGTTCTCGAGCGCTTTGTCAGAGGCTGGAGAAAAAGGGGGCGGACGTATAAAGGCTGCTTTTCCTGTTTATCTAACCCACTAAACCAAGTTTTAATATGTTAAACCGCAAACATCTAACTCCCAAATTAATAGCCGATTAAAGCGATCATTGGAAAACAAGTTAAGGCAATTTAAACAAAATTAGACTACATTCTTCGTCGTCTTCTTAATGTCTTATCTTACTGGTTTTATTATTCCTCTTTTACTTCTTACTGTCCTTTTTTCTATGCTCTTATCTGTTTTAACTTGGTCATATTATTGTCTTTTTGAAAATGTATTCACTTGGTTCTATTTCTCTTACTGCTCTTATCTTCTTATTGCTGTTATCTTTTTATTTGCTTTTAGCTCCTTTAGTTTCTTACATCCTTTAAATCTTCTGTCCTCTTGGTCTCAGCTCATGTTGTTGGGTTCTTGTTTTGCCTGGGTTCTTATGATAAGTTCTTGTAATGGTCGGTTTTTAATGTTCTTGCTGCTGTTAATGTTCTTCTGTGTTTGCTGTGTTCTTGTTTGCTGGTTGTGAAGCACTTTGTAAACCTGTGTTTTTAAAGGTGCTATATAAATAAAGTTATTATTATATTATTATTATTCTTGAATTATATTAAATGTGTAGATGTTTTTAATTATATGCAGTTGGTTTATCCTTTCGTAAGAATTAACCTTAATATTGTTACAGATTTTTTAAAACCATATTCAGGTTTGGTTTAATTATATTGCTTCTTTGTTATTCAATTACGGGTATATGATGGGTATTTACAAGGTTTGATTTTAGGCTTGCTTGTAGTTTAGATATGTGCGAGAAATTCGCTTAAGGTCTATGTGCTTGAAGTGCCATCAATGTAAATGAACTGTATTATTCAATGCGGTAAAAAACAAGGGAATTAATAGTGTGTGTTAATTTTTAAGTTACCATGGGATGGCGCCTTTTCCTTATCATAGAGACAGTTATATGGTGCATTCAAGTGCTCCTCGAAAGTTTTCACTCCCTCTGAAAGAGCATAAAGACCACTATACTTCTAAATTGTGCTTCACTACTGCTTTTTGTTCAAACATATTATATAATAGGCTTGTCTGTGAATGCGCAGTACTTTAGCTGTAGTTGGTGGTGTGTTCATGATAAAACAAAAATAAATTGGGGGAAAACTTGATTCATATTATCTGGGATCAAAGAAAAAGCCCATAACATAATTTATTCACCACAAGTTGGATGGAAATTTTGATCTCTCAATAATTTTGACCATTCGGGGTCTTAAATTTGTATTTCAGCTGTTTTAAAAATAGATTTGGTTCCATGTAAAGCAAGCTATTCCAAGGTAAAGACAACAGATAGTAAAGAGGAAGAAGGCCATCACACTTGTAGAACTGTTACCTACCTGCAGCCCAGATGGCCGACCTTCCTGCTGGTGTGTGAGCTGGCTAACCTCAGATGGTTCCATTCAATCAGTTTAAAAGAGCCCATGTGAGCCAGGCCATAATACCAGTCATCATCTCACTCAGGACAAAGAACAGGGAAAACAGCACAATCTTTTCAAAGAGCCACCTTTGTCTTTATTATTCAAATGGTTGGGTTAATACAGACTCTGTAGTTCAGAGGGAGTCAGTGAGTTGATGTGGATGAACACATCTATCATATACACCAAGTTGGGTGACTGCAAAAAAGGAGTTGTACTTGAAAGTTACACAGAATAAAGAACAATGTATCTGTCAAGCGTGCCTGATGGGGGCTTTATTTGTCATTTTTAAAAAATCAAAAAGAAAAAACAAACATCTGTAGTGTGAAATAATTTTCATTTTTTGACATATGATACATTTCTTTAGATTTACAAAAGTGCAAACAGATCATGTTCAGATCTAAATATAAGCCATGGCGTGTGGGATTCAAACAGCTGCATTTCGTTTCCTTCTTGGACCTCAGTGCCATCTGTCCAGCTACACAGGTAGAGGATGCAATGATTATGGCACAAATCTTTTGGTCCATTCATAGACAAACAGACATTGTTTTCCCTAAATGCTTAAATAGGTCTTCGTGTGGATATACAATGTGCACTGCAATGTAGCCCTCCAACCCACCCAGTGTCCCACCCTCCCCTCCTCAGTCATGTTGTTCGGTTGAAAGTCATACATCATGGCAAAACTGGACCTGACTGTACAAGAGTCCGAGGTCAGAGTTCACAAGAAGTAATCTGGGGTGCGGCGAGTGACATGGGGCTCCCCTCTGCGAGGGGCGGGATCAAACTGCAAGCTGGTAGAAGAAGAAATAAGAAGAAATTAGATTTGTTCACTTATCTCTTTTAAGGCATACATGTTTCATGCCTAAATATCTGCATTGTTTCAAATGATGAATACATGTCACCAATTTAAAACTCATGCAGCCTTTTGATTCACTTACAATGAATATTTCAGGGTATCGTCTAGTTCCATGATAGCTGCCTGGTTGCCACAGCGGTAGCAGTAGTTGGGAGCGCTAAATATTGTCACCACATTCCTCTCATGGCACCAGTTGTAACCCTGGAAGAAGCAGATCGTTACTCATCAGAGATTTATAATTCAAGGATACTGTATGATACCATGTTTTTAAACTAGGTTGCTGATATAGCTGTTCATTGTATTGTTTTCTGTCACAGTGATGGCAGAGATTAACTTTGCAAGGTTCCAAACCCCAGGCTAAAGCAGCAGATGTTTAAGTAATTCTGCATATATACAGACACCCACCTCCATAACCAGCTGGTGGGCACGGGACACCAGTGTGAGGCGGTTGGCGTGGTTGAAAGTCTCAGAGATGTCCTGGCCAAAGGTGTAGCCGGCTCCTCGAGGGGAGATGCCCCAGCCACCTCGGTCATCAGGGTCTGACCATAGCAGGTCGCACATGGGACCCTGCAGAGGACAAAGACGAAGATGACAAAGAGTTTTTCAATGTGGTGGTTTCTGAACAAAATCATTAATTTTCTGTATAACCTCGTATTTTGCACCTTTACTGTGATGTCCCCAGCTATGAGGCAGGTATCTTTTTTTTTTTTATTAATCATAAATTCAAGTACGTCTTTACCTCATGTGGTACTTCCTGTAAACGGTCCAGGGCTCTGATGTGATCCAAAGTATCTATGGAAGGTGACAGGCCTCCATGGAGGCAGAAAATCTGGAGGGATGAGAGGAAAAAAATCTCAGTTCAGTTCAAAAAACATAATATTCTCCACAGTTGCTGTATAAAATCATCAAACCAAATTTTCTGAACTCTTATGGTTACAGGTTGTTTAAGTTGCTCAGCCTGTATTTATCAGATCTATTCTCACCTGAGAGTCTACCAAGGCAGTGAGGGGCAAATAGTCGAACAGGTCTGTGAAGTACTTCCAAACATTGGCGTTTCCATATTTCCGTAGGCACTCGTCATAGAATCCGTACACTTGTGTGATCTGTCTGCTCTCGTGGTTCCCTCTAAGGATTGTGATACGCTCACGAAAGCGTACCTGAAGCATGAGCAAAGAAAAGGCTGTTAGTCAATCTTTTTTTCTTAAGACACACTGCGTATTCAATTCCAGTTTTGAGACAAATTCAAAGTGTGAGGACTATTTAAACAGGACTTACCTTAAGTGCTACTAATAAAGTGACGGTTTCTACAGAGTAGTACCCTCTGTCTACGTAGTCTCCCATAAACAAATAGTTTGTGTCTGGAGATTTCCCTCCAATCTTAAACAGCTCCATGAGATCGTGGAACTGGCCGTGCACGTCCCCACACACTGTCACAGGACATCTCACCTCCTGGACATTTGACTCTTTGGTCAGGATCTCCTTTGCCTGCAGAATACCAAAAAAAGACATGTTAGATTGTAGTTCATGCCACAAAAAAAACAGAACAACAGAGAAGTGTGGCATTAAATGGCAACAACTCTACATTAAAAAGCTGCACAGTGAAAACAACACAACCCCCACCATGATCTTTCCAAGAAAAGACGCCCCTACTCTGTGTGTTTGTGTGTGTGCGTGTGTGTGTCTAGTTTCCTGTGGGCCTGCTTTGCGGACTGCTCTGATTGCACAGCTTCAGTTCGTAGAATCAAGGAGTGGTATGCTCAAAGAATTGGAGAACAGAATGTAAAAAGGCTGCTAGTGTATTTGGATGGAGGACTTTGTTTCCTCAGATTAATGCTATAAATGTTTTTTTTAGTTATAGCTTGGAGTGCTTTGGCAACACAACAGTCAGACACTACACCCCACTGTCCAAACTGTTCAAAGTGTTATTCTTGGACAGCGACCCAGAAGTCATCGTGAGGTGGACTTCACACACTCTGCAGAAGCAAATGAGCCATTGTGTTGCCTGCAGCTAGTGTTTAAGAGCATCAGCCAACACAGGTACATCAAAGTTACTCTGAATCATTTGGCTTTAACTGTAAAGTAGTTTTATATCCGTTTTTATTTTGATGTTTTTATACCTTAACGATAACCAAACATTGTGCCACATGATTAAAACACAGGATTTGAATGACTATGCATCTATTATGTGTACTTGTAATGTGTTGCTAGAGTACTAAATAAAAAAGAAACCTAAAAATAGTAGACAGGCTCTTGGGTAGTCTTCCAAACATAAAGTCTGGAGAGACCCACTACAAGGCCTATTCCTGGAGTCAGTCTGGCTTTGGCAGGCTGGTCAGACTGAGGGGTCAGTCAGCTGGATGAGCTCTTTTAAGGAGCTTTGAAGCCAATAAATCCTCAGGCTGAGGGAGCAATGCTCCGAGCTGAATGACCACCAGACATGTCTTACGTGTGGGGAGAGAGGGAGGGAGAGAGAGAGAGAGGGAGAGACCTCTGCAAACTCAGAGGAAGGTGAAACATTGAAAAAGCAAAAAGAACAAAAATGAAACTTTTGGTAATTCATTTCACATGATCACGAGCTGCAAAAACCTGACTTCTCTCCACTAAGTGGCCTGACGTTTTATCCATGGCTCCATTTTAAGCTCTACATATCTTTTCGTGCTGTAGCTTTTCAACAACAAATGCGAGCAGCATGAGAAAAAGTGACAGAGTGCTGATGTTGCTCAGTCGACCCTGGCAGATGGGACAGAGAGAGACAGAGCCAGAGTGACCAGGACTTGACTGCAGCGCTGCACAATGCTGACCTACATTACAAACAGACGCTCTCCACGTGCCCACACAACCATGTGGCAGGAGGCCTTTCATGACAGATTGACCAGGGCATTCAATTCCCTAAACGAGACCGAATATTCTCCATGTCTCTATCAAAGTGGGACAGCACTATATCTTCATCTCTCCCTTCCTAATATATCTAAGAGAAATGTGAAATAAACAGGGCGCAGGGTCGATCTGTCCAGGATGGTTCTCCATTATTCACTTTTCTTTAGTACGGCTTTGTATCATGCAACATCAATGTTACACACACTTCAGATTAGGGGTGTGAATCTTTCAATATCTACAGATTCAATTCAATTCTTTGGATTATGAATACATAATCAAATATGGTTGGCTGCAAAACTTGCTGGTTTGGACTGTGACCCCTGAAATGTTTCATTCGGGTCTATGAGGATTTTCAGGCTTTTAAAAGAGAACCCAGACATGGCTGAAAGCATATCAATGTACAGTTGAACCAAAACCCCAAATGTTTGTTTTCATTTACATGCTAAATGTTACTGCTGCTGTATTAATGGATTCAGGCATGGAAGCCTCAACCCGTTCAGCATATTATTGATTTTTTGTAAGATTCATGTCGGATGCCTACAACCAAAAGTGATACAGTTTTTAGACTTTTATCTCCCTACGTATTCAGTTATTTAAAACCTTGAAGTCTAGTAAAGTCTCACTATCTGTCTCTACTGCTGGTTGATCAAAGTTTATTTTCAGACCATTCACTTCCTCAATTGCTTCAATTAAAATAATTCAGAAAAAATATCCTTACACAACTTTAATTTCAAAAAAAGCAACAAAACCACACAAATGGAAATATGAAAGAAAACAGGACTACAAATAATACACAAAGTGATGGAAGTACACAAATCAGATGTGTCATGCTGCTTATGCCACCATAACTACTTTTTCATAACTCCCAATGTAAGCTTGGGTTTGGTGCTGTGGGTGCCAGCCCAGCTGTGAAGGAATTGGATGACGCCAGAGGTGACGTAATCACCTCGCCCAAAGTACAGGCCACACCTGTAAGCACAAATGCCACAGAGAGGCTGAAGGGTGGGAGCCTTGGCCCAGATTACAGCTCTGGCCGATACGTCAGACGCCACACGCTCAACAAACTGCTTATCCGAGTGCTGAGAAGTGAAGTCAGCATTTTCCCGGCTGCCGCAATATAATCCCATTAAACGCAGCCAAAAGGTCCACCAGGAGACGACTCAGGGCGAATTGAGCTTGACGACTAGACAAAACTACAACCACAAAGAATGACCTCACTTAAGATGTACATGGTCATTTAGAGTTAAGCATCTTCCTGACAACAGCACTATAATCAGCGTGAAAATCAGCACAGGCAGCAGCAGCTAAATCATGGCACATTGTGTCTGTGTTTGTCAGCAGTTTGCTGAGATGCTTTCACCTTCCTTTCAGTCATTATGGTTGAGTTGTGTTCACTGTATTGTTGCACGCTTCCATCAGTGTGTTCGATGTTCTTTAAAACACGTTTATGATGTCAGATGATATTGCACCATCTTGGGAGGGATCATGATTGTGCTGAATGAATCAGCGTTACATATTTAGTTTGCTATATCAGACGTTGCAGTGACAAAATAAAAGACCTTGGAGCGGCTTCTCTGAATGACTCATTTTACTGACAAAAAATAAAGAAATGGTGACCTCAGCGGACAAACAGAGATATCTTTGTTAGCTGCCCCGACTAACAGAAGACGTCAGCCCCAGTAAGTGGGGCATCTTTCCCCCCACGATCGACTTATTACATCACTCTGACACACAGTAAATGAAGTCATGTGATGTAAATATTTGACAGAAACTCAAAAGTAAATGTCCGTTTTATGCAACTGTACTATGATCTCTCCTGTAAAGCACTATTCATGACCTGGATACCACCTTAATGGTTATCATGGTTATCACACTGTGTCTCATATGGGAATAAGAAGAGCACAGAAAACAACAACATCGGAATGGTTATGTAACCCTCCAAAGAGTTATTTCTGAACACTGTGGGGAAAAACTAAAAGGTCATGAAAAGGATACATCTGTCTGAGGAACACGTTGCACATCGAATTGAATTTGCTCCTCGTTACTGACGGGAAATTTAAAGCAATTTCCAGTGAACAGAGCACCGTCTGCAGTGTCTTCATTAAAACATGCCAACTAGATGAAACATTACGTGATAAGACAGATGACATCACTAGTCTGTCAACAAACATCTGGAGTCTTGAGAATGGAAGGATACTGCAATGCTGAAAACCAAACACAATCACATTAATGATATAATAGGGTTTTGCTGCACACCAAACACAGCCTCTTGTACATTCAGCCTTTCCTGAGATCGCTGGGAATCCGAAATAAAGCGGCGGAGGACGAATTACACAGCACATCTCATTCCTTCACACCCCCATACATCCCAAAACAGAGACGGCTGCTATTCTGACTCACAATGCACCGTGTTATCCTGAGTCACACTCTGTGCTCAGCCTGGCAGCAATGGCTTTTTGTTGTGTAAGTGATGCAACTCAAAATCAATCATATCCTTTGCTATTTTTAAAATCAGGAGGGATGTTGTGTGGCTGGTGAATAAAACATCCACAGAAGACACAAAGGAATGTGAGGATAGGTGCAGGTAGACAGCAGTTATGAGCAGCTAAGCTCAGGAGCCCTGATAATGAAACAGCCTCAGCCTCAGGCTGTAGAAACTGTAGCGTTCCTTTTTCCTCTCCACTGCTTTGGACAGGAAACGGTGACTGGAACAGCAACAGGAAAGAAAAACAATATTGTATTTTGGGTTTGCTGCATCTGGTGGTCCTTGTTGATGTTCAGTGTTTCTTATTATAATTGTCTACAGGGTTGTCCAGCTTTGCTTTACAATCAAATTCAATGATATGTCGAAGAATGTCAACTTAAAAAGGTGGCTTACTGAAAAAAATTTGATTTTTAACATGTTTCTTCCATAATCCCAAACGGTTAGGTTCATGTCATCCAAAGCAGCCTCATGAATACAAGACGTCACAGATATATACATCTTGACACACTGACACCACCGTGTCCTGCCCACGGGAAGGGTCCACAAGAGGATCTTTGAGAAACAGAGTAAGCAACAGGATTGAACAATGCATGTTAAACTATTTAAAAAGACCATATCCAGATGAGGAAAATTAAAAGAAAGAATATCAATGTGTAGAGTTTAATGATGATCACTTGAAAAGCACTCCAAAGAGGATTGATGGTCTAGTTTTTCAGTCTTTATGGGCTGGCAGACCCAGAGCTGCACTAAAGAATGAAACATGTGTCCAAATGATGTCTCTGTAATCAAGGTTAAAGTCTCACTGAAAACGTGGAATTTAAAAGAAATCTTACGAGCAGCACTCTAAACCACCACAAACTGACAAGACTTAAACACTGGCCTACAGTGAGAGCCAGAGGTGACTGCTTCTGCAGCAATGGCCTCAACAGACCATGAAGTGAGGCAGCAACTGATTATAGAGCTGTTTAGCTCTGGAGTGTAGGACTTCCTTGAACGCAATTAATTGCAACCAATCTTAATCCATCAAAAACACTATCGACCCAATCTGACTCTACAAGAAGTCAAATATTCAGCTGGTGACCTGAGTTGAAAGTATGTTGAGGAAAGATTGGGGTTAAGCTCCAGCTCAGACTACAGCAGTCACCAGAATAATTCAGTGATTGAGTTGGCAAAAACATGTAGGATGGGTTACTGAAAACATTGTACATGTTAACTTTATATTAGCATGAATAACACTTACAGTGTGTAACACTTCAATAAGATCAGGCCCCTCCAGGCTAAAGAACAAGCAACACCCAGTGAAGTGGCTGAAAGGTGAAGGCCACCCTAACCTGTACAACTCCTGTGTGTGCACGAAAATGACTGAATAAGAGGCAGAAGTGTAGACATGAAATGTGAAGGATTATCAGTCTCTATTTGTTTGCATTAGCCTCTATGTTACCCTGTGGTATGAGCTCTGAAACTACGTCAAAATTATCCTAAAAGTGTAAAGTGAATATTAACAGTTTACAAGTTACCTGTCCCATGATGTGCCATGATGTGTGACCACTTCAGTCATATAGTGTCACGTTAAAGAGTGTGACTGACAACTTTATAGGCTAGTCAGTCATAATACTAACATGAAAAACAGGGGTCAGCGTCCAAGGAAACTTTAAGGAATTTGTGAAAAAAAAAGGCAGTGTAATCATCATGTGGGTACACATGCAGAGGATGCTACACAATAATGAACTCATTTGGTCTTTTTTCCATTACAAAGTAAAGTTATCAACCTTTTCAGGACTTTCATTGGCTAGACTCGTTGCTATGTTCCATACAAGGCCTTTCGTTTACAAAAATGTACATTACTTTTACATTTTTAACTGCCTATTTTTACTGAAACAACATACAGTGTGCATTACTGAAGAACCTGTCACATTGTCAAACTTAACTGTACAGCTAAGTTAGCTAAAAGAGATGCTACAGGTCACTCTGACAGGCTGAATGAGCTTGGCAGTAAATGTGGTGTGTGACTTGAATTCAGTGTGGCTGACCCTGACTTGTATGTAAACCACCAGTTACCAACAGTATGGGCTTCTATGTTATCATTTCCAGACATTTCTGACAGACAGTGATTCAAATGCAAATGATATAAAGACAACGACTAACCACTCGCAATGTTTGTAAAATATAGCGGCGCAGTGAAATGTACACTGTAGACGCCATTTTAAGAATGTCTGGAAGGCGTCGCTAAGGGGGGAGAAGACGTTGACAGTAAGTTGACGTTGAGAGAGTTTGAAATCTGTTAAATCTCTCACCTTTTCACACAGTGCTTTAACTTGTCCCTCCGACAGCTGCTTGCACTCGTTGAGCTGCTCGATCCACTGATCAATTTCTTTCGTGAACGCCTTTTCGTCCATCTCTGTGCGTATTTTGGTTCGCTGCAGTTCGTTTGTTGACACGTTTGTTAGCCAACTTCGGTAAGGAGACCACCCCGGTGTTCTCGACCTTTCCACGGATCGCAGGGCGGACACAGTGGGTGCTGCTGGCTCTCAACTCTAAAGAAGCATGGAAGTGTCTCTGACTACCAGGTCGTTATGATATCACTGAACTGAAAAGGAGGGAGTGAGAGACGTCAGTTGGTGATCCACCCTGAAGTTAGTTTGCGTCAAGCTGTCTAAAAATAACACAAAGTAGGTCCGGATGTGACCTTCACAATAAAACATATGCTTTAATATTCTTGTTTAAAGTTAGGCTATTTTTTAAGCACCCAGAAAGAAAAATCGTTTGGTTTTCTAATTGATTTAAGAGTGTTGGTTCAAAAGATTGGTTGCCCTGATTTTTTTTGTTTACATCATTTGGACTACCTATCTGTGTTTTTTAGCCTTCTCTGTTTGTTTCCTCCAGAAATCTTTTTTCAGGTATTTTTTGTCTGTAATTAGGTCAAATTCAGGAATTTGGAGGTAGCCTATCCTACTTGAAAACGTGTTAATCTATTAACTATATCACTGTCAAGTTAAAATCTTTGTTTTCAATTTAAATAAATAAAACTTGGGGTCCGTTTTAAAACAATTTTCCGTGTTAGATGTTATACACATTTGAGAAATTAAGTTTCACAATAGGTCTACGTCTACAACAAATTAAAAACTAAGCCAAACACATCATCAAAATGGATGCTGGTTAGTGCATCATCATTAACTCGCCTATGTGTATTGTTGATAATTAGCCTACTACATAAACAGATTTTAACAAAATTGTAATTTTTTTAGGAATACATACAAAGCAGCCAAATACAACTTGCAGTCTTGATTCTAAGTTACCTCCCTTTCAGCATCACTCAGTTTCCGGTCTCACTCTGTGAACGTTGCAGCTTGACGCAGCAGCAGGGCCGCAAACCGGAGACCGATGACGGCAGGTCAGTCATTGGTCCGGAGCACTGCTTCCTCTGCACTTGATTGGTTTGTAGTTTAATAGAGAGGTAACCACATCACACAGAATACATCATCGCTCTGTGAGAGCATGATGAGAATTTTATGGTGTAGCAATGATGTCATTGTTTCACATGTAGCCTGCATTTGGTAAACAAACCCAGAGACAATGAAAGCTGGCTTTGTAGTAACATAGCCTATTTGTTAGTTAGCAAAAGTATGTGTAGCCTATTAATCCAAAGTTCATAAAAGTCCACATAGGCTAATTGCACCATTTAGTCATAAGTGAAACGTCTTCTCAAAACTACTCTTCAAAATAAATCTCAATGTTTGTGCATATTCTGGCTTTAATTCATCATGTATGCAGGTCGACCTGTGTTTACTTGAAAAGTTGCAAACCTTTTTTGATGACTAACAAAAACGACTTCTTTATCAGCCATTCTCTGTGCCGTAGTGATATCAAATGTCAATTAGCCTGTCAAGGCCTTTTGATAACAAGTTAGCCAGCTGTTGTGATGCTATGATAACTCTTTTCAGATCAAACAACCTCTGGATAAAATAAAATACTTGCATCATAATTTGCTGACTATAGTCTGTTGCACACACGGTGTAGACACACTATCAGACTGCAATGGATTACCAAAACGTTTTGTTCCTTACTCAGCAAGCTGTGGTATAAATATAAAAGTGTAAGGCCTTTAGAAGTTTTCATATCAGTACTTTCACAATGATAAAGGCGTGAGTAATTAAAACTAAATAATACTGCAGACTAGTCCATTTTAGCACAAAACGGACTTTGAAAGCAGGATACACTGCAGGCATATCCAATGAGACAGCTTCACAATCAAAGTCACAGACTTATACATTCATCTGGCTAACTTAAGTAGCACTATTAGCCAGAGCTTAATTTTGCTATCCTGTCTCTTCTCTCCAGCTGATCCCTTTTGGCTTAATATGGTAACATCTGACGGATACTTCTAATTATATACAGTTAATGTTCAAATTCATGTGATGAACCAACCCTCAATTGACCATAGCTGTTTGTTTAACCAAAGCTAAGCAAGTTATTTATCTCTCAGTGTATTTTAATAATGGAAAAAGAAGTATTGTTCTCAAAGTGTCAAAAATACTTCTGAATTCAATTCCATGTGAAGACCAAAAAGAAAAAGAAAATCTGTTTTCAACTGCTCCCCTTTGAGTCAGTGGTCCTTCATCAGGTGCTGTGATTTATGCTTTTCAATATTCAAACCTCAAAAGTCTACTTTGGAAAACTGCCGTCCCATGCAGCAACTGAAGTCATATTCACATATTCAGTACAAACAAATTAGACAGTTTGCTTCATTATTTTGCATATCATGAAATGTGTTGCCTCTAATGCAGCTAATGTCTTCAGCAACAGGTCCCTCTCTGTAGGGATTTTACTGAATAACAGGTTCTTTGTTTGTTTTGCCCACAGGCTAACTCAGTGTAAGTGTCCTGAGCTGAAGAGTTGTTACAGAGGTCATATTATGTTACTTTAAATGAACAATACAAGTGAGATACTCAGTGTTTGCACTGGTTTTTCCACTCTATATTTACATGGTTATGACTCTGTAAAGTGTTTGTGTGAAAGATAAATACAAACCCAGCTAAAATACATTTGCTCCATTAATTCCACCGTTCAAAAGACCTCAGTCTCTGGCACATCAAACAAAAGCAGCGATCAAAGACTGAATCTATTCTCTCTTTCAGGGCTTCTCTGTGATGAATGGAGATGCATACACGTATCAGGTTGATTAACAATCCCCGTATCTATAATTAAAGCTGTTGGTTTCCTTTGCAAACACCATGGAACACTAGGAAAGATGGCAGTGAGCAGCAAATGGCAGATGCATTACGCAATATGCTTAAATTAAGCAGGAAGGAAGTTTATTTCTTTACTGTACCTCTCTTTGCATAAAGTCTATGAGAGAAAATATACTTTTAAATTGTGCAGATAGGTAATTACTTACAGAAAAATGCTCTAATCACCATTGACTATGGGCGGCTGTGGCTCAGTTGGTAGAGTTGGTCGCCTCTCAAAGAAGGTTGGGGGTTTGATCCCCAGCTCCTGCAGCCACATGTCCGATGTGTCCTTGGGCAAGACACTTCACCCCAAATTCCAGCTGCTTCGTCAGCGTATAAACAGGATTAGTTACTTCTGATGGCCACTTTGCAAAGCAACCTTTGCCATCAGTGTGTGAATGGGTAGGAGTAAAAATTAGGTGTAAACAGCGCTTCTGAGTAGTCAGAAGACTTGTAAAGTCCATTTACCATTTACTATCATCAAACTGATTCAACAAGCTAAAAACTTTCAAAGAAGCTTAGTTGTGTGTGTGTGTGTGTGTGTGTGTGTGTGTGTGTGTGTGTGTGTGTGTGTGTGTGTGTGTGTGTGTGTGTGCGTGTGCGTGTGCGTACGTGTGTGTGTGTGTGTGTGTGTGTGTGTGTGTGTGTGTGTTGTAAAAATGTAAAGACACATCTCTCAATCATTTCTCTATTGAAAATCATATACAAACACACTCATTTGGGTTTTTTGTTCTACTGATTTAGCCTCTTCTGTAACAACTTAATCACTCACATTTTGAGTGTTCTCCTTTATGATTGCAAATCTCTGTTTGCAGGTTCACAACAAAAACAGGCAACAGTTTTAGTTTTTGAACTGAAGCAAAGGCATCAGCTGCATCCTTTAAATAAAACAAAACCCAACAAATATCTCGCTGTGTGACTCCTGCTGAAGTGTGGCTTCTCTTTAACAGTGACCCTGAAGCCCCTTTTAGCTCATGATAAGCATTCTCTGGATCGCCACTTTCCACATTAACATTTCATCAATCACTTCTCAGGCGGTCTGATTATTGTGGCCTTGCTCTCCCCGCTCTCCATGACCAGCAGAGCAGGCAGGCGTCCAACCTCGCACACCCCAGCGGCTTATTCCCCCTACTGATGTGACCGGCCTGTCTTTATTTAGTTTATGTCTTTGTGAAGTTTTAAGCTCAAATCTAGCTGCAGGTTATAAAAGTTTAGAACAACCTCTAACATGTGTCCTTTATTAAATTGAGGCTATCTTGTTCACAAGGCAGTAAAGTGGTCAATTTTCAACCTTAACATGGCACTGTATGACATCATGGGTCAAAGACAAACCATAAGAGTGGCAGATTATTAACCATGATTACTCACTTTAGGGTCTTGTTTTGGGTTCATTTGTCCTTGTTATAGGAACGTTTGGACAAAGTTGTACATTTCATTTCTACAGGGAAACATAGAGGCTCATGCAAGCCATCTGAGACTGAAAATGGCACAATCCTTCTCATGTGATTTCTGGATTTTGCCTCCAACATTGTCTTGTTTCTGCCCACAGAGGTGTCCTTCAGATTAGTGTGGCTTTGACCTTTCAGCCACTTCGCTGGTTGTTGCTTTCTCCCGAGTCAGGAGAAACTATAATGTGTTCAACACTATAGTTGTGATTAGGTCACAGCCTGAATACGTGCACCTTTTTTTCCACTAATCAAACTTTGTGTTTGTTTACTTCATGCTTTTAGTGATTCTGTTTTTCAAAATAGCCAAATAGGTTTAAATATTTAGTTAGGCAGCCAAATTTACTATGATGATGCATTTAGAAAACCATATCCTTCCCTGTATTTAATAATCACATGTGTCCTTGTGCAAAGTTGGAATAGTTTAGCTAATCAAGATATATTTTCTGTAATGTCCTTTATTTATGTCAAATAATTACCTCCACTTCAAAACAAAACTATATGAGAACAAAGAATCATCATAAGACATTAAAGCAAGTGGAATTACGTTCAGTTGACTTATTCCAACTAAAACGTTAGAAACATGAAACACAATAGCCATATGTGTAAATAATAACCTTTACAAGCGATCTGAAGCTTTAGGATAGGAGCCCACACTGTAAGCAGATAATAATAAAAATACATTGTATAGATTTGAATTTAAAAAAATGCATTAACAGTAACATAACACTTCCAACCTATGAAACTCTTAAAACGTAACATCACCAGCAACAACCATTGACTAAGATAAGAATACTCGATAGACATTTGACATCAGCCTACACATTGGTTGAATCATAGCATTTGGTGTCATCTGACCATCTGATTGTTTGTTTCTAGATATGGGAGTGATGACATGTTGACCATCATCACATAAAGAGGCAGGAAACACAATACACACGCATAATCCAAAGCAACACACCTCTCAGCAGCACAGTGGCAGCTTGGAGCCACTGTGAGCTCCAACATGGAGACACCAGGACACATGATGCTTTAATGACCACATAGCAAATGGCTGCAATTCATAAGTGGGCGTTAGTCTTTGTTTTGGAGTCTGTTCAAAGCTATCCGGGGCGGGTACCTGCTGCTGCTGCTGCTGCTGCTGCTGCTGATCAACATCTAAATTTAAATTCTCTGCATGTGCCAAAGGTGCTGTAATAAAAGCCCTTTTAATACCAGGACAGCAGATGCAGAGAATACAATGGTCGAACTTGTGAACAACACGATCAGAGCTATGTGTTATGTGACAGAGGAGAGGAGCATGATAAATCGGTTGTTTTGGATAGTTGGGCAATGATCCTGTAGAAAAGTAGAATGGAGCCAGGAAAAACCTAGGGAGGGGGTGGGAAGCCCCTCCCTAATAACTGATACAAAATTACATCAAGTCATGTGATAGTTACCCTCTGCAAAACCTTGAGAAGCTCCTAATAAAGGGAGAAAACAGAGATAAGGATTCATTTTACATTACAAGAAGAAACGATATAGTTTTAGATTCGAAAAATAAATGTAGTTGTTTGTAATATATACTTTAAATTAGAATAGATACACACATACGCCAAGTTAGCACCTTTGATCCCTTTTGGAAAATGATGTAGTTGCAGAAATTTAAACAGAAGAACTCATTACAGACAAGGACTGTATACTAATGTAAAACATGTGAAGAACAATATGGCGCACTATTATGTACATAAAACAATATGTACAGTATAATCCTTCCTTTTAAAATATTTCATATATGCCACCATCTTTGTCTTGGTGTTTTTCTTTTGGAGTCACTTGATGGCTCTTTACGTGTCACCCTGAATATGGATGCACAGGTTATAAACAAAAACAACAACAACAACAACAACAAAAAGAAGGAAAGAATCAGAGTAAACATCTCTGCCCCTATCTTTGTCTTTCCACCAATTAGCATCCAGTATTGTGTCTCCAGGATACCTGAAACCATGACAACAGCAGGTTACCGTTCCTATCTCTTAACTCTAGCTCCATCTGGTGGCGGCAAAGATGAAGTCCAGGTTGAACATCCACAGTAGATTGTTTATGAGTTCCACATTCACAATTTATCCAGAAACATGATATCTGACTGTTTGGTTTCAAGAATATCTGGCCATATAAACACTAGTAATGGTAACAAAGATCATCTCTCGTTGCTTAATTTGATTATATTTTGGCAGAACATTGCACTTCTACCATCTACATACATTAAGTTAAAATGATCTCGTTACCAAGACAGCAAAATATGCATTCAATGTCCATTAGCTTTTTCCGGCATCACATATTTTTGCTTCAAGGACATTTCTAACCTCAGTTCAAATCATCAATCATGTCCAAACAGTATGGATCCTCTTGTCTCTGTTCAAAACATGATGATGGGATGTTGTGGTTCCAAAATATTCTGACTAGTTTATCAACGTATTACAGTTCCCTTGAGTCAAAGATAAACTCCTTTGCTTATGACCTACCTTCTTTGACTTGAAATCAGTGGGACATCCATGCGAATCGAGTAAGACCTTGGAGATTTCAGAGTTCAGTACTGATAAAGTACTGAGCTACGTTTTTTTACACTGTATTCATATTTAAATCGTGCATGCCTGAACTAAAAATATGCTGCCACTTCTGTCTATTGTTTGTTTTTTGGATTTGGTGGTGTCAGCACATCAGAATCAGTATACTAACTAGTTTAATAAAATGATTCCCCAGAGAGCCACCAGGGCTCTCTGGGGATACCTCCTGGGTGCTCCTGTGACCCGTGGGGGGGTGCGCGTTCGGCCGGCTTGGCCCTGCTGTGCTGTGATACCTGTTCTGGGCTTCGGGGCTCATCACACTTGCATGTTGATCAGGGCTTACCAGCTCCTGTTGAGTCCCATTGTTGAGAAAAGTTGGGACCCTCCAGAATGTGTTGAGTCTCTACCCAGAGACTCTACACTAAGCGCATGCCCTCTTTTCACCTGTATCCTCGGGCGGCCTACTCTATACTTTCAGGACATCCACAATAATGGCATCCAATACAGTTTCTTTTTGGGCCTGATTCTCTGTTTTTGTCTTGTTTTGTCTTGTTTGTTTTTTTTAGATGTGGAGCTGGTGGTTGGAAATAACACAGCACTCTTCAATTCTGATAGCACTGCCTGCCTGTTCCCTCCCCTGTTCGTCTTGTCTCGTCCTGTCTAGCCTTTGTTTCCCCCTCAGATCACTGCGGTGCAGCACTGCCCTCCCTGGCTCATAATAGGGAAATCTAATAAAGAATGTCAGCTTAACTTCCAGGGAGGGCCGGTGATGGTCACGGACACGAACTAAGTATGAAAATATTTGGCTGCAAGACTAAAATATGCTTCAATCTCATAAAAAGTTGACACCCCGTTTGTGGTGTTAAACGATGAGAAAAAATGCAGACAAAGAGAGAAAAAGAAAAAAAGAAGAAAAAAATAATGATAAAATAAAATAAAATGATTTTCAGTTTTTTTTAAAGTTAAAATATTTAGACAATAGGGCGCCACAGGATGAGTCCTAAAACCCGGAAGTAAGTTAGAATATTAGAGCCATGGGGTTCTGAAAAATACACGACACCCCCCTTACGAAAAAATTGATGAAGACACAAGACCCCCCTTACGAAAAAAATGAAAATACGCAACACCCCCCCTTACGAAAAAATTGCAATTTTTAATTAAAAAATTAAAAAAAGACGCAACACCCCCCACTTACGAAAAAAATGAAAAATACGCAACACCCATTCCCCCCCCCCCCCCCCCAAGACAAAGTTGAAATTTTTTAATTAAAAAATTGAAAGAGACGAAACCCCCCCCCTTATCTTAACATTGAAACAACGTTGAAATCTGATATTGTATCAACGTTGAAATCTTAACATTGAAACAACGTTGAAATCTTAACATTAAAACAACGTTGAAATCTTAACATTGAAACAACGTTGAAATCTGATATTGTATCAACGTTGAAATCTGATGTTGTATCAACGTTGAAATCTTAACATTGAAACAACATTGAAATCTTAACATTGAAACAACGTTGAAATCTGATGTTGTATCAACGTTGAAATCTAATGTTGTATCAACGTTGAAATATTAACATTGAAACAACGTTGAAATCTGATAATGTATCAATGTTGAAATCTGATGTTGTATCAACATTGAAATCTTAACAATGAAACAACGTTGAAATCTGATGTTGTATCAACGTTGAAATCTTAACATTGAAACAACGTTGAAATCTTAACATTGAAACAACGTTGAAATCTGATATTGTATCAACGTTGAAATCGGATGTTGTATCAACGTTGAAATCTTAACATTGAAACAACGTTGAAATCTTAACATTGAAACAACGTTGAATTCTTAACATTGAAACAACTTTGAAATCATAACATTGAAACAACGTTGAAATCTGATGTTGTATCAACGTTGAAATCTAATGTTGTATCAACGTTGAAATATTAACATTGAAACAACGTTGAAATCTTAACATTGAAACAACGTTGAAATCTGATATTGTATCAACGATGAAATCGGATGTTGTATCAACGTTGAAATCTTAACATTGAAACAACGTTGAAATCATAACATTGAAACAACGTTGAAATCTTAACATTAAAACAACGTTGAAATCTTAACAATGAAACAACGTTGAAATCTGATATTGTATCAACGTTGAAATCTGATATTGTATCAACGTTGAAATCTGATATTGTATCAACGTTGAAATCTGATGTTGTATCAACGTTGAAATCTTAACATTGAAACAACATTGAAATCTTAACATTGAAACAACGTTGAAATCTGATATTGTATCAACGATGAAATCGGATGTTGTATCAACGTTGAAATCTTAACATTGAAACAACGTTGAAATCATAACATTGAAACAACGTTGAAATCTTAACATTAAAACAACGTTGAAATCTTAACAATGAAACAACGTTGAAATCTGATATTGTATCAACGTTGAAATCTGATATTGTATCAACGTTGAAATCTGATGTATCAACGTTGAAATCTAATGTTGTATCAACGTTGAAATATTAACATTGAAACAACGTTGAAATCTGATAATGTATCAATGTTGAAATCTGATGTATCAACGTTGAAATCTTAACATTGAAACAACGTTGAAATCTGATGTTGTATCAACGTTGAAATATTAACATTGAAACAACGTTGAAATCTTAACATTGAAACAACGTTGAAATCTGATATTGTATCAACGTTGAAATCTTAACATTGAAACAACTTTGAAATCTGATATTGTATCAACGTTGAAATCTGATGTTGTATCAACGTTGAAATCTGATGTTGTATCAACGTTGAAATCTTAACATTGAAACAACGTTGAAATCTGATATTGTATCAACGTTGAAATCTGATGTTGTATCAACATTGAAATCATAACATTGAAACAACGTTGAAATCTGATGTTGTATCAACGTTGAAATCTTAACATTGAAACAACGTTGAAATCATAACATTGAAACAACGTTGAAATCTGATATTGTATCAACGTTGAAATCTTAACATTAAAACAACGTTGAAATCTGATATTGTATCAACGTTGAAATCTGATGTTGTATCAACGTTGAAATCTGATTTTGTATCAACGTTGAAATCTTAACATTGAAACAACGTTGAAATCATAACATTGAAACAACGTTGAAATCATAACATTGAAACAACGTTGAAATCTGATGTTGTATCAACGTTGAAATCTTAACATTGAAACAACGTTGAAATCTGATATTGTATCAACGTTGAAATCTGATGTTGTATCAACGTTGAAATCTTAACATTGAAACAACGTTGAAATCTGATATTGTATCAACGTTGAAATCTGATATTGTATCAACTTTCAAATCTGATGTTGTATCAACGTTGAAATCATAACATTGAAACAACGTTGAAATCTGATATTGTATCAACGTTGAAATCTTAACATTGAAACAACGTTGAAATCATAACATTGAAACAACGTTGAAATCTGATATTGTATCAACGTTGAAATCTTAACATTGAAACAACGTTGAAATCATAACATTGAAACAACGTTGAAATCTGATGTTGTATCAACGTTGAAATCTTAACATTGAAACAACGTTGAAATCATAACATTGAAACAACGTTGAAATCTGATGTTGTATCAACGTTGAAATCTTAACATTGAAACAACGTTGAAATCATAACATTGAAACAACGTTGAAATCTGATGTTGTATCAAAGTTGAAATCTTAACATTGAAACAACGTTGAAATCATAACATTGAAACAACGTTGAAATCTGATGTTGTATCAACGCTGAAATCTTAACATTGAAACAACGTTGAAATCTGATATTGTATCAACGTTGAAATCTGATGTTGTATCAACGTTGAAATCTTAACATTGAAACAACGTTGAAATCATAACATTGAAAAAACGTTGAAATCTGATGTTGTATCAACGTTGAAGTCTTAACATTGAAACAACTTTGAAATCTGATATTGTATCAACGTTGAAATCTGATGTTGTATCAACGTTGAAATCTGATGTTGTATCAACGTTGAAATCTTAACATTGAAACAACGTTGAAATCTTAACATTGAAACAACGTTGAAATCTTAACATTGACACAACGTTGAAATCTTAACATTGAAACAACGTTGAAAACTGATGTTGTATCAACGTCACTTTTTCACCCTCCATTAACATTGAAACAACGTTGAAATCTTAACATTGACACAACGTTGAAATCTTAACATTGAAACAACGTTGAAATCTGATGTTGTATCAACGTCACTTTTGCACCCTCCATTAACATTGAAACAACATTGAAATCATAACTAAAAATCAACAATTGTTTTTCAACCACAGAAAATTACTAAATATATCAAAAATAAATATCCTGCTTTATGTACAGCAAGGATAATTGTCATAAGATATCATCAATTCCCATGTTATTAAAACACTGGTATTTAGGCCTATCTAATGAATGAATATATGGTGACATACAACTTTACATCATTAAAACAAGTTTATTGACTTAAATTATAAAACACAAATACAATACTTATACAATATTTTTTTTTTAATTTGATATATTTTTTCCTTAGTCCTGTGCTGTGAGGCGTCCGTCCCCACCCACCCTGTCTGGGGCATATCGCAACCATTTCTGTGCTGCCTGGGCAAAGGCAAACTCTGTTACTGCCCCTGCCCCCATTTGTTGAGTCAGAGCATCTAAACAGAAAACACAGGTGAAAAAAATAAAGGTTACAGTTAAAGTTTTAATATACCTTCCATTTTTAATAGCCTCAAGGGCAGGTTCTTTCTCAACATTGGTGCACTTGAACATGCATTTATTATATCCTTCTATTTTTTTATGGTCTGTCATGTTAAAATGGCCCCACCTCTGCGTGGAATATTTACAACTTCAATCCCCATATAATCAATTAAGTCGCTCAGAGTGTGATTATAACTATTAAAATATACGGCCACTGATGATTTATAATCATGATAACATATAGCAGATTTGTGTTCACATATTTGCGTCTTTAATTCTCGTTTTGTTTTACCCTCGTAAAATAAATTGCATGGACATTTTAAATCATTTCAGACAAACGTATTACTTTTATGATGCATCTTCAGTATTTTGTTTAATTCTTTCCTGTTCTACACTTCATTGTCTCCCTGATGTGTTCATTGCAGTGCCCCCTTGTACATTTAATTTTTACTGTATGACCTATGCCGTTTAAGAAAAAGATTAAACGTATAGATTCACTTTGTTGTATTGGGCTAACACATATTATTAGTCTCATAATATTACTATCTACCTCTCATACTACCACAAGTTCAACTCCTTTGTTTTTCATGCCTGTCTGAATCATACTAAAATGTATCGCTACACAAAGCCCTGTTGTTGCATGAGTCCTGCATTGTGACTTGCCAGAGATGTCCTCAGGTGAAGACCTCATGGTCAAAATGCTGTGATTAAATAAAAACGTTTTCTAGCATTATAGCAAGTGTGTGGGCATACCTTCTTTCTTTTCATTGGGCCATTCAGAGCCATTGTATCCATTTCTGTCCAGCACCTAAGACTTCAGTCGACAGCATAAATAGTGAGGTGAAGGCCTTCTTTCTTGCGGTACTCAAACCATCAGAAAATTATATTTGAAAAACTTTTACAACCCTTGGAAACCCTTGTGTATTTTACATTTCTCTGCATGTTCCCAGGAAATAATTCCCAAATGGAACTCAAACACTAAGCCGATTGGAAGAGAAGTGCTATAAAAAGAAATGTATGAAATATTAGCCTGTGTGTCAAACCAGTAGAGCAGAGTCATTTGTAACTTGCGTTACTTGTGTGTGTTTTTTTAAATGAGTAAGAGTTGATGTTCACTCTTTACTTTTTCCTATGCTCCTGAAACACTATTTCTATGTTACTGGATCTATGTCTACATACTGTCTACATTACCAAAGGTAGGCTACAAGATAGGAATCTTCAGCCAAATGTGTTGCTCTGTTGGGCTACATTTGGTAAAAAAATCTTTTTGAAGTCAGTTCGCTAGAGTGGATAAAAGAAATTGGATAAACCAGAAGCACAAGACACGATTGTTTAAAGGGCACCCTAAAATTTCAGCAAAAATCACCTTCCAGTTGCAGCACTTCTACTCTCACACCATCTACTTTACACCAGATCTAATAACAGGGACATTTCCATTAACATAAGCTTCATCATTACCTCTAAAAACACCATTGCCCTTCACAGATCCTAAACTTTTAAACCGACACTCTAACGGGCTGCAGGCTTGACCGACTGCACAAACACTCACCCAGTCAGCCGTGTAATTTGATTACCACCTCGGCCCATGCAGATGTAACCAGACATCAAACCTCTAATGAGACAATTAGCTTGTAGCATCTTTAAGCTTTGCTCCTCATTATCACTGATGGCGGTGGTACAAGTTAATGGCTCCATCACAGCCCCACCCTCACACTCAGACCGCAGTCTACCAGCCGCCACAAGCAGGTTTCTGTGGAGAATAATGGCTCATTAGACTGATGAGCCAGGTAAAGGCCTGAGTGACCTCTCCATCCACAGAACATGAGGGAGAGAAAGGGAGAGAAACACATTAACACATATTAAGATTCTATCAAATGACTCTGTGATTGAGTCTCTCTCAATATTTTAGAGAGTGAAAGCAATGTAACGCTTCTGCCTGAGCTCAGCACTAGTCCCTCCTGCCTTTTTAAGATGAACATATGCCTATGTCCAATATCGTCCAGACCAAGGTCCCCATTTTTCTCAGTGATGCAATACAAATCCTCCACAGTGGACTGAAAACTTAGTCCATCACAACCTCCCTAAATAAACACTCATTGTCTCTCATCTCAGCTGATAAAAGCAATGTTTCTACTGGGGACAAAATTAAATGAATAAACCTGTTTTCAGATTAGGTAAACTAAGCCATGATGTTAATTATTTTGCCTTACATAAAGGCCATGCTTTCATTCCTGGCACTTGGTGGAGCCAGAAGAGATTGACTGTCTTTTTGTCAATGTGTGACCTACATTCTCACAACAGTGAAACGCTAACAGAGCAGTGGGTCTATTGATAGCTGCAGTCTGGACTCCCACAGGGAAATGGTCAAGAGAATGATGAAGCTAGATTGAATAGACAGATATATATGCTCAAGCTTTAGATAGGATTTCACTAAAGCTCTTCATTTGTGTGACCCCTATATTGAGCTGTGTCATGTGATCCTGATGCTGGTCAAGGTTTGCATATTTCTGCCCTTTAAAATTCTACGAAGAAGCAATGAAAAGGAAAATGTTCTGGAACCACACACACAAAAACACAAACCACACACAGGCACAAAAATCCTTTGATTCTTATGATAACACTTTAAGAGGGGGATTCTCTAGTTGTTGTTTATTGAGATGCAGTGTCAGTGTAAGTAATCTTCTGTTCTATTTGATTCCAGTGACAGAACTGTTGGATTAATTCAGTGTTCAGGGTCTAGACCCCCTTATTAGGGCAACCCAGCCAGGGTTGAACAAGCCCCCACCTGGAAAAGCTGCAGGGGAATGATCACTCACAGTCAGGAGGATATCTAGGGCATTGTACCATGCATAACAAAATCTCACCAAGGGCAAACAGGAAGCATTTTTCAGCTTCATGATCCTAATTTTCTTTTCTCTGCAGCCCAAATATCCCCTAACATAATGAGATCTGGTAAAGAGACTGGCCCCCTTCAGCCCTGCCAAAGGTGAGCCTGCCAACAATTCCTGTGACACTCGGCTTTATGCAAATGTGGATCTCTACCGTCTTCCTCGTCTTCCTGGTGGGGACTCTGGCAAAACTACTAGAATTGAATGTCTTCGACACTTTGTTTGTTTAATTTATTGCCCTTGGCATTGAATGCACCCCTAGGTGACTTTTATGTGTTAAGATAAACAAAAACCCCAGTATTTACAGTAATAGCACTTTCTCACACACACACACACACACACACACACACACACACACACACACACACACACACACACACACACACACACACACACACACACACACACACACACACACACACACAGTCATCCATCATCAATCTATAATGTGCATGCATTCCTACATTTCCCACAAAGACTTTCTAAAGCCTCTTGAGATGCATTCCATTTAGATGTTTAGGTTACAGTATGTGCATGGTGTACTACCATTTTTAGGCACACAAGTACATATATTTTTGGTCTTCTGTCCTTTATAGAGAACAAAAGTAATGACATATTTTTGTAGGCCAACCCGGAAGTAGCATCGCCATGGGTTCTAACGAGAATTCGCCTATGGGATTTTTACATTGGATTTTGGATCATTGCAGAAAATAAGCTCTGTGGCTAACACACGTTTCTGATGCGTAGGCGTTTTGTTCAGCAGGATAATCTTTACAAATAAACACCACTTTTATGAAGTTTGAAGCGTTAATCCAGCCGAGAGAAGTAAAAAGCTACCGTTATGCTTCATCGATCTAATCAGCGGTTTTTACAAGCTCACGAAACCGTAGCTTAATAAGTTGTTTATTAACCTAATATTTGCAAGAGCACTGAAAAACAAGACTAGAGGCTGTAAGGCGGACTAGGGACGGAGTTCCCGGCGTGATGACGTTAAATGTCCCCGACAACCACTGTAGTCTCATTTAGCCACTTGTTAGAAACCGCCGTTTTTAGTACGCGTAAAAATTCACAAGTCGGGGTCTTATCTAACGTAGTTTATCTCGTCTAACAAAACGCCCAACATCTCTTAAGCTTGTGTTAACCACAGACCTTATTTCAGGCGTCTAACCACAGACCCATTCAAAATCCCCATTGACTTTTAGAGTTAGGAACCCATGGCGCTAAAATGCTAACTCACTTCCGGGTTTTAGGACTCATTCCTGTGGCACTCAATAATGTCTCCTTTTTCTGCTTGCTTTTAAACTCTATGTTAATATAATTAACATTGAAATAATGATTGTTTTTGTGTAAATAGAAATACATAGATCCAAGTCATCATTTTTTGGGTTCTACATGCTGAGAGAACATTTATTGTTCCCTAAACTACAACATAAGTCCTAATATCACTTTTCCCAGACTGTTTTTTAAAGTCTTCATTGCCTTTGATTTGGTCCTCTGATATATGGCATTTTTCTTTATTTCTATCATATCCTATGTATTCATTTTTAGTCTTTTTTTGTCTATTTTATCAACAATTGAAGTCAAAATGGTTGGGGTCAGCCCATATTTCTGACTTGATTTTAACGACTCTATACAGGCAGGAAAAAGAAGATAGAATGCATTAGCTACACTTGGATTACTGGTTTAAGATTTAATGTAAGCTACTTACTGCTGAGAAGATTATTAGACGAGTGCATTCATTTTTATATTCACCTGCCATCCATTAGAAGTCAGAGTAGGTTGATAATCGTATTAGGTGGATGGAAGGTTGCATCTTCCTTAACAGACTTTTCTCTACAAACATCAAGAGATGGACAACATGATGATACTATTAGGAAAACTTCATTTAAAATAATTTCAAACCGGTTCACCACTAAACTATAGCTTTTATAAAGGCTATCTTCCATAAGGGGAAGGTGGCAGAGAGCCACATTTGCAATGGTGCACTTTGAGGACATTGTAGGCTATTCATAAGATGATGTATATGAAAGTTTTGCGATGTGTTTGTTATTTTTGATGAGCTTGAGCAGGCAGTTGTAAAGTTGTATGAACTAGAGAATACTGTTACATCATCAACATGCAATGTCGATCATCTTGTGATTTGCCTACAGGCCTAGCCTACCTTAAGACATATATTTTATCCCCATAGACTGTAAATAATAGTTTATCCCTGCTCTTATTCATAATTTCCTTTAAATTCTGTATTTACACGTTCTTAAGTATTTTTGCTTTTTATATATTCGCGTAAGGCATTGTTCAACGCTACATTGAATAGGCCTATACTATTACAACAGTTATATTCTTATTTAAATAGCCTTAAATAATGCCACACTATGAACATTAATTATCGGTGCCCCTTGGGTAATGTTTAGATATTTTGCGTGATAAAACAAAGTAAGATATCGCACAACCCATACCAACAAAACAAAGTTGAAGTTTAATTTGAAAAGTGTTTTAGCCTAATTAACATGTTTTCATCCACATCGTCTCTGACTAAGAAGAGGCTGTACCTGTGGGCCAGCGCTGTGAGCGACCGACGTCATCAGAGAGAGCTAGCTAGCCAGTTGTTTTGGGAGAAGAAGAAAAGGGCTACAAGCGGAAGAAACACCGGATTTGGTTTCGGATAGAATTCGGTTTATGGTCTTGGTTTAGATTTTTAATACATTTCGAATTATGTCGACCCCGGCAAGGAGACGGCTTATGAGAGACTTTAAAAGGTACCATAACGTTTTGGCACTCATAATTTCTGTTTGTGTGTAGCTAGCAGCGTTAGCCGATGAAGCTGACCGCAGCTAGCTCACCGTTAGCTTATCGTTAGCTGCTGGTTCAAAGAATGCTGTTTACAAAGCTCGACTCGTGTTGTTTCAAAAACAACTCGTTAATGTTTGTGGTTTGTCTCTGTGTAAGGAATCAATTGGTTTGAAAGGGGCATTTTAAAATGTACCTGATCATATCCGAAGACTGTAATTTGGTGTTCTGCAGTGTTTTTCTATCTAGGGAATAATGTCAGTCTTCATTATTTCAAGCTAGTTTGTTTGTTTTTGTTGGTGCAAATCAAGCGTATTGAGAAGTGTTACATTTTTCAAGAAATTAAGACTAACAATTCAAGAACCCCTTACCTGAAATGGCCCAGATAAGAAGTTAATTGTGACGGGATTTATTCTAATTACTCTGCACAATTTCCAACCTGTGGGTTTAAACTGTGTTGCTCAAAAGGTGGCTCAATTCTAGCTAGCCAACATTATGGTATCAGTCCCCCCCTATGGGAGCAACGTGGCTTACAGGTATTGCACAACTCTGTGCGCGCCTTGGGGTGCCCAATCTCAATATTTTAGAAGGGCAGATATGTCTGCCATCTCCTGTTTAAGTTATTTCATTTAAGATTGGTTTATTTGAAACAATTATAAGTACATTTTCTTTCAACTGTTTATTAATTAAAATCCTTGAAGACAAGAAGAATACGTCAAAGTAACCTGGGATAACTTCACCTGGCAAGGGGCAGCTTGTAATACCTGCTATCTTCAATCTGTTGCCTGGTTCCATATGGCAACCTACAGTACATGTGTGCTATTGACACACCTGTCAGTGGAAAAAAAGATCCTAAGCTATTCTACTAAGCAGAGCCGTTGAAGCAGGGCAGATAAGGTGTCACCGTAACTCTACTCTACTGCACCAGTCCCCAGGTGGTAAACTGTAACACACTGTGTCAAGGGGAAACACAATGGCACATTCCTTGATCAGCCTGTGTGTCCATGCCAAAGCTGGCTGATTGAATTCAGCCTTGCGTGGTATTGCCTAGTCTCCCTTTGTTTGATCTGTAAGTCAAAATTATTTGCACAATGGGTCTTGAAACTGAGCTATTTAATTGTTTGAACAGCAACAAATGTGTGTAACGTTTCGGCTGAGTAGCTCGACACACTGTTGTTGAAGTGCTCTTTAAATAAACAGGGTTTGTATACTCTCTGTAGAACAGTCCTAGTATCATTTGAATTTAATTTGATTATATTCAGTAAACCGTTACTTTTCCTTCCAAACATTTTTACACCTTTGGACATTGTGAAAGCAGCAACAATTCCCTTACACTTTAATGTCTTCTGTTTCTGTTTCAACCTTATTGTTCCTCTTTGTGAGGGAATTTCCAAAAAGCGCACATCCAGACATTGTTTTGTCTGATGAACAGTCCAATATCCCAAATATTTTCAGTTCACAACAAATGAAATGGAAGAATCCTCCAATTTTAGGGAGCCAGTAAAGAAATGGTTAATGTTTAAAAAAGAATTAAATAAAATGTTACATTATAAGATATATGTAATGCTCCCCCTAACCTGCAGTTGGTCCTTAATTCCCCAGTTCCTCAGTCAAATCTAGTTACTCTCCTGTACAATACACTAGTTAGTAAGGTGTTGGAGTGGAGCATCCTTTCACCAGCAGAGAGCTCAGGCAGATTACAGTAAATGAGGTTAATTGCAGCGAGTCTGTCTGCAGCTAGGGACACTGATCCTCACTCACACACAGACACACACACATCAGCCTACCTTGTTTCATAGCTGTAAGCTCTTATTAAGCCAGCTTTTATACTACGCATTAGATCGTGCGCCTAAGTAGTAGCAGTGCTTTTGACTTGGCCTACATGCAGTGGTGGTCTGAACCTTGACCTTTGAATGGGACACAGTGACATAGAGACCCAACAGATTCCAGTGTCTCTTATCCCAGAGAAACCTGCTTTTATACCCTACAATGATTTAGACGTTTAACAAACCACAGGCATGATGTTGGAAATTTGATTCAAAATGTTGACCTGCGACATTTGTGTGTTCCTATTTGTTGACGTCTTGTTGCTAGGCAGTTGTTGCTGAGGTGTTTTGCACTGTGCTTCAAAAAGATTGGGGACTTGAACCAATGATTATTTCCATGCAAGAAAGAATCAATTATTTCCGGTTATCTCGTGAATTACTTGGGCTGTGAAATAACCCTAACCCTGTTTTTAAGTTGTCCATATTTTGGGAAAAGAGAACCTCTAAGATAAAACCTAAGGGTTATGTTAATAGATCTGAAACTGTTGCAAAAATAAACTCTTACTGGTCAGGAAACTGTTCACCGGCTTTTGTGAAAATTGATAGACAGTATTAATTATGAAAAGAGGTCAGATTTATTATTTTAAATAAGAGGGTTATCCGTTTGTTTCCCCATGTTTCTACTTTTAATTAAGATATTCATTTAATTAGAATTCCAGTCATTAGTTTCATCCCTTCTTTACCACCAATTGACGACATATGTGATCTCGTTGGAGCTTTTGCTTCTATAGGTGACATCTTTCTGTCCTGCACTGCTCCTGCTGCAGCTATGCAGTTTTTTTTTCTTTATTCCTCACATACTGTTGTCACCACCGCTGCTGCTGCTGCTGCAGATGTTGCAGATGTAGCCTAAATCACATCACCTCCTATTCACCAGCTTGTTTTTTCTGGGGAAAGGCGGACATCGAGTGTCCGGAGCTTTCATAAACGGGGCATCAGCTCAGTCAACAGTGTTTCATACAGATCAGTACTGCAGAAAAAGAATCAAACATGTATTGAGAGGTAAACCTTAGGGAGCCTGTCCTTTAAAAAGATATCCTGACCATGATGGTCTCAGATGTCATTTCAAGTGAAGGTGGAGCACTGCTCGTTTTTGATGCTCACTGGGGGGATAAAGTCTTGTTAGTATTAGATGAGTGTGAATAGTGTAGCTTATGTTAACTGACATGTGACAGCAGGATGGTCAGTGTGCAGCTGATCCTGCAAACCTGGCTGTCGACTGAAGTCATGTTGATACAGCAGTGTGTGTTTTGACTGATAATTATCCTGCAGTCGAGGTCTTAATTAAATTCCTCAAGCTCTCTCCCACCCTTGTCTTCTCTCCCTCCTGCTTGTATTTCCTTGTCTATGTTATTTGTTTCTTTTTTCATTTCTATATATTCTGTCTTTCATTATTTTCCGTCCCTCTTTCTGCCTTCATTTTCCCTTTGGGGTTGTTTTTTTCTGCCCCTCTCTGTCTTCTTTTTGTTCATGTCCCTTTCTTCCTGTCTTTTCTCTCTTTGCCCTTCTCCCTGCCTGTCTCTGTGTCCTTCTCTTTGTGAATCTTTCTCTCTGTCTTTACCAGACTTCAAGAAGATCCTCCCACCGGTGTGAGTGGAGCACCATCAGAGAACAACATCATGCTTTGGAACGCTGTTATTTTTGGGTGAGTCATGCTCTAAATCAAACTCCGCCCTGCTGTCTTTACTTTGCCACTGTGATTGTGATGCACAGACTCCCCAAGCCAACCAGCCCCTTTGCAATACATTTGATTGAAGTCCTGATTGTGGCACAGACCAGTCTGGAAAGTCGGCATGTGGAGAGCCAGCAGGTGTTTGATGGAAGAACAGGCTGGGAGACATAAGTGAGACCAAAACAATTCCAGTTAGAAGATGGCTCTTAACTTCATCAGTAATTGAAATGAGAGTAACTCACAAAAAGAAACATGCTTTTAAAACTGTTCTTACAAATGAAATTAGCCCAGTAACTGTATGACATTGGTGCAAATGCAACCGTTCACGCTGCTGTTTGCTGTCATCCTGCTGGATCTCTACCCAATCAACCCTGGGATCAATAGTATTTCTTTCTGTGAGTCTGGAATAATTAAAAAAAAGGAAATTTAAAACGATTCAGATTACATTTCAGATATCATATATTTATTTTTAAAAGATAGGGACAATACCATTACAGTGCTGATGGAAATGCATAACACGTTTTTAGTTTCCCAAATGCAACAAAGAAAATAAATACAGAATAGAAAACTATCAGACACACAGCAGAACAATTCCTGCTAATGAGTAGCTATGGTTAGGTGACATCTAACATTATAACTCAGTTGGCTCATGGGTGTAATGAAATAGTTCACAGCACCGTCACATTTTTTGGCTCTTGACTGGAAATAGATCTAAAAGCCACATCGTGTTTATTGGGACCAGATTATTCAGCGAGTTTTTTACAGCACTATTTTCATCTCTCCCATCAGTAACTGGAAACTAGTGTAAACTTTTAGGGACAGGATGTGCTTGGTTCTCTTGGTTCCAATTAAAACTCTGGCAGCAGCGAGGTGAGCTGAAGTTGTCTGGCAGTCAGTTTGGAAAGGCCAGACGAGAGACTATTCCAACTGATTAAAACACGAAGAGCACAATCAAATGGAAAGCAAAGTTAACAAGGTGCAACATGAAGCAAAGCAACCATCAATGAAGAAATAGACTTGCTAATAGCTCCTCACCTAATTCAGAGTTGAAAGGGGAGGCTGCCAGACAACAGCCATGTGTAAAACACACGGGCAACTGTTTCATTTGGATCCTTTACACTGGCTGTGTCAATGTGGAGAGCTGGGTAAATAGAGGGTCTGGTGTCTGTGCATAGAACATTCTTGAGGGAGGGATGGCAATAATATGTTGTTCTACAAGTCAGGGCTTCATTGGCTGTAGCGGGGATATTTTGAATGTGGAAATAACCCACCATTCTCTCTCTCTGTGTCTCTCTCTCTCTGCTTGTTGCAGGCCTGTGGGAACACCGTTTGAAGATGGTAAGTTCTACATTTGGATTCATCTTGTCCATAAAGTGTAGCCTTAGTGGGAGCCAGTTTATCTAAGCACTGGATTTGATTTAAATTTCCCCAACACTGTTTTAAATGGAGACTTGCATCACTCAGTCTATTTATTGTAGACCTTTTTTTAGAGGGCTTAAAGGTTTTTGAATTCAGGAGTCAATTTCCAAATCACACAGTGATAAACATGCCATCACCTAAAGGTAGGTATCAGAAGTCAAACATAGAAGCTCTACAGAGATAAAAATCAGATCTATATATAGAGTGAACTCAGTAGCTTGACATTCACAAGATGTGTTTGATTTGTTGCAAACTTGCTGATGTGAACCAGCCTTGTATACATACAGTTTGAAAGTTACGCACAAATACACACTTTTCTTTCCCCCTCAGATTCTATGATTTCTTGTTATTCTGTATAAGGGTCAGGCAGGAAGTGCTGACTCTGGGTTTATCGTTTTTTCTTGTTAGTTAGCTCCATCCTTTATTCTGCTGTTAGCCTGCAGAGTTGACATCTCTGCCTATGTGAAGGATTAGCTTCTTTTAAGCCAAGCCAGCTGTAATTTTATTAACTGTAATTGCTTCCCTCGTCTCACCTCCTCGATCCTCCACATCTGTATGTTCTCTTCACAAAGTTACTTGTGTGCACTGCTCACACACTCTCTCTCTCTCTCTCTCTCTCTCTCTCTCTCTTGTTATTTGCTGTCCCCCACCGACCCCCTCTCTTCTCCACCTCTGTCTCTCCGCAGGAACGTTTAAGCTTCTGATAGAGTTTTCAGAGGAGTACCCAAACAAGCCTCCCACGGTTCGATTTGTCTCCAGAATGTTTCACCCAAATGGTAAAATGTGCATCTGCCCCGACACTCTCTCACACCTTCACTGATTCAAAGATCCAACTGAATTTCTGCCCTCACATTCATCGGTGTACGAAGATGGAAGAGTTAAGACTGTAGATGAACAGTTCAGGGGTCCATTATTAAAGATGTTAAGAAGCTCTTTTGAGTGAGTGGGAAACTGTTGTATTTTGCTGTAGCTGTTGTCGGCTACAAAGTGAGAACATGGCCGTCTTGTATCGTTTGTAGAAAGAAATTCTGAAAGTCTCCTAAAATCATCTTCAACTATTTAGTTTACCAGCACCAGCTCTGCATATGTTGTACATTCAGTCTCTGTAAACATAGAGACCTTCATGTTAATGACACCGTTATAAGCGCTTCCTAACTGGAGATGTCATTCTAAGTGATCTCAAACTAACAACGTTGTCTCTCTCTGTGTGGTCCCAGTTTACGCAGATGGCAGTATATGTTTAGACATCCTTCAGAACCGCTGGAGCCCCACGTATGATGTGTCGTCCATACTCACCTCCATCCAGGTGAGTCTGTTTCACAAAAAAGCATTTATAATGATCACATGGACCATTTGACATCTTTCAACGTTACATTTTTAGGACTTGTTATTTTTTTACTTGTACGGCACTCACTTTAATTTGCGACACACCGTTTTGACATGAAAATAAGTGTGAATAAAACCTCTCATGGTTATTAAATGCAGGTTGGACTGGACACTTGTGGATCTATTCATCACTGTTGTCACTTTCTCCACAGTCGTTGCTGGACGAGCCAAACCCCAACAGCCCAGCCAACAGTCAGGCCGCACAGCTCTATCAAGAAAACAAGCGGGAGTACGAGAAGAGGGTGACGGCCATCGTGGAGCAGAGCTGGGTGGACGTCTGAGCGTCTCTTGCTCTCTACTTCTTCCCCTTCCATCACTCTCTCTTCATCATCCCAGTACTTCAGTCTCTCATTTTTACCTCATCAAGAAGAAGAAAAAAAAACAGCAACTATATCAGAAGAACTCAAGTGCCACCCTGAAAAACAAAAAGATCTCAAGAACAACCAAACCAGAATGGACATTATCTTGCTTGCCAATACATTTGAGGAAAACGAGGGAGGGGAAATCAATCTTATGTTTGTGTTTCTTGTCCTTAATTTTACTTTTTTTATTGCATGATGTGAAATAAGTTATTGCTAACAGAATTTGTAATATATCTTTGTTGTTTGGATGGATTGATGCTGTTAGTGTTTGAGTTTTACAGATTTTGTTTTTCTTTTGAAGTTTTCCTTTCTTTTCTTTTGTTTTTTCTTTTTGCAATGTTTCCTGGTATGAACACAACTTGGCTGTTTTGTGAGGGCAGGTTGATGACCAAATCTGCATATTTAGAATGTAATGGAAAAAAAACAACCCAGAACAAGTCACTCAAGTATTGGTTTTGTTATTTTAAGGTCTGCCACTGATGCAGCTGATAAAAAAAAAAAAAAACAATCCCCGGTCTGTTCCAGCAGATCTGTTATTTTGAGACACACTGTACAGGCTTCGGCTCACAGACGTCACAGGCTGCAACAGCGCCAAGTCTCCCTGGCACTGATGAATCATGAGTCCCTGGCAAGGCAGCTCTGAGCTTTTATTTTAATGATTTCTGCTCTGAGGTAGGAGATGTTAGACAGGGAGTGTTATGAGAGAGTAAATATTAACACCAGGATGAGACAAGATGAACAAGGACTGTGGAGAACAGGATTGGATGAAAAGGAAGAGAGCTGCACCGAGGGAAGTGTTCACTGCAGTGATTGAACTTTCTTTTAGTCGGCTACATGAGCTAATCTTTCACACTGTTGTCCTTGTCCGAGCTTCATTCATTTTTAAGGTGTTATCAAAGTGTAAGTGAGGTAAATGAGGATCTCAAGAAAGGAATTCAATAGTGCTTAAACTTAAGACATCCTTGAATGGTTTCATTAAAGTTCAATCATGGTGTAAACAAAGGTAGCAAGAAGAAACCTGTGAATCTGTAAGACCAGTTGGATCAGCGGGAAGTCGCTAGATTAAAAAGAAAAAGGAGGCTTGGCTATTTCCACAAAAGAACATGTATGCAGAAGTGTTCTCTTGTTCATGTTTTCTGTAATACACCTTTTTTAGGTTTTACAGTTCTTCAGTTACAGAGCTTCTTCTCTTGACGGCTCTTCAGAGACTTCATCTGTATTGTCTTGTAGTTTCACCCACCTCAGACAGGAAGTCACTTTGTAGCCTGTGACGCATGCGAGTGAGAGTCAGTGCTTTGGATCCTTCTCTTAAAACGACATAGCTGGCCTACTGAATAACTCGACCAATGAGCAGAAGGATAAAATGAGTGCAGTCCAGTTAGGACGACTTCGACTCCAGTGTGACATCAACTGTTTGAACCAAAGGTTCGGGTTGTTTTCATGCCTGCATTTGTCTCTTATGATATTTCTATGCGATGCCCACTTAAAAGACCACTTGAGTATAGTCATGGCTTAATTCAGCCCCACTCCAGCTAAATATTCACACACGGTCACCATAAAACAAGAGTTCCTCTTTTCGGAGACAGTAAAGGTCATATTGTGGCTAGTGACTTATTTCACCTAAAAAAAAAAAAGGAGATATTAAATTTTGTGAATTAAACAAGAAAATGTATACTTATAACGATATGCTGTATAAACATAATAAAACACATTTTTCAGACTTTGACATTTGTTCTGGGGGATCTTTTTGCTCTTCTCTTAAGTTTCTGGAACATTTATTTGTTTTTAGCAGTATTACATCACACAGGTATATTACAGTCCCTGTGACAGTGGGTCATTCTGTCACCATAAGAATAGTTCAACTAGTTAGCAACTGTCCAGACCTACTTATGATTTATTGATCAGTCTTAACTTACTTCACTTTGTCAAGCTTAAATCTGCCTGCAGATGAATTGCTCTACTTCACAAAAACAACCCTAAACTAAGGAACTAACTGATGTTCTGCTCTGCTGTGAATACCAGCTTAACTTGTATTAATCTAGATTTGTATAGCGCCAATTCATAACAGAGTTATCTCAAGACACTTTACAAAAGACCTTACTCTTTGTTATATTATGTTACAAAACTATTTAGGACAATTCTACCACCCTTAAAGCTCATATCTCTAAAATGTTTGCTGCATAACAAGAGAACTTTCACTTTTAATTATTCACTAATTGCACAGAATTGCAATTATTATTTATATAAATCTTAATGAAAAATCATAAACGTTGGAAGAAAATACATGTCCTTTATTAAGCTCCAAGTAGGGACATTTGGACAAGTGTCATCTTACATTGAGTTCATTAAAAAATGTATAAAACAAAAGAAACCATTCTGTAATGACGCTGAAGCTCCAACACTGACAAACACATCTTTGTTGCACAAATCCAAAAACTAAAATCTGAGCGACTCTTTTAGCTGTAAATTGTACACATGTTTGGATGTTTGCACTCCAATCCGGCCTTTGATTAAAAAAATTGCATGATTGAATTGTATGATGTAAAATACAGCATAGCAGGTACACAACAGCTGATTCCTGTCATCCTTCAGTCTTTATCCAACACTACCAGAAGGTGTGATTCAGTCTGTCATCGACCCTGTGAAGGAAGAGAAAGAAAAACATTAGGGATATTCCCTTCAACATGGTGACTCGGGATCTCTGCAGTATGTGTGTGTGTGTGTGTGTGTTTTCACATGTACCTGTTGCTTCTTCATAATCTCATCTCTTGTTTTAAAGACTGGCGCGTCCTCCACCACAATGCCTTCAGCCATTTCATTCACTTTCTCCAGGAGCTCTGTGCTATACCTGTCATAAGTAAAGAGAGCAACAAGTCATGAAGAAATGCCGAAAAATGTGCAGGAGTTTAAAAAAAACTGTTCACCATTACATGATTTGTCTTGAGTTTTTCAACAGTAACACACATAATCACATTTTATCTGGAGTCATAAATGTTTCAAATCAAAATCCGTTGTTTGGCCGTGCGTTAATGAAGATCATCTTATTGAAACACCTCCAAAATGTTTTAGATCTTAATCAGTGGAACCATTAATAAAATGATTCTGAAAATGATGGCAACCATATGCAGTAATTTGCATTGATATACTATGAAAAACATTAAACAGGATGCTTAGTAACATGCTCATGATCAGCAGATAAACATCGACATATTTTTGTTACTTCGTATTTCGGACACAGGGGGAAGCAGTGAGTCTAATGAAGAGTTGAGAATTAGACGAAGAAGAAAGTATTCATGAATCCCAGATACAACACGAGTGTTTGTTAGTGACTTATCGACAAGAAAAACGATTCATTTCGGGAGTAACTCACGTTTATATTTCTTTAAGGTTTATCCTAAAGGGGACATTTGTATTGCTGACGGTCACTAAAGTACATGTAGTGGTTACGTACCGACAGCCGAGGAAGACGTTGTTGGCCCACACCATGGACAGAGAGAGCAGCGGGTCCAGCTGCTCCACCTGAAAGTCATTGATGTTCCTCAGGATGAACTCTCTCCGAGCCTCCCAGTGTTTCTCACTCTCCCAGTATCCTCGATGTGTTTCCACCTGGTCAGCCAAAGCTCTGTTTTGTTGAATAAAATCCTCCACGTCCAGGACAGACATCTTGCTCTTCTCTGAATCAGTAAACAAAGACAACCTCCGGTGGTACGAAGCGGGACCCTGAAGTTGTTTTCTTCTCAGCACGTTTCAAACAGCGCCACGCAGCGGTGGAGCTCAGACCTGCAGAGGTTTGTACCTGGTAGAGTTCGGCTGAATTCGGCTTAAATAAAGCTGCAATGAGATCATTCATCAAATATAAACCTGAATAAAATATTAAGCATTACTATTGTTAACTGCAAAGTGCGGCTGAAAGGGTTAGGGCCTGACTACTCTTGAAATCCAACTATACAATATTTACCAACCAATTTAGTTTTTCAGTTCAGAGGTGGGTCAGTTTAAAAACGCAAATATAACTTTGGGTATGACCTTTTCACCTTACACAACTCAACAAGAGAATTATACCCTCCATATATTTCATTCTCTTGGTTTATCATATTTAGTTAGATTAGATACTCTTTGTATCTGTAAGCCTGGTGATTTGTCAAATTTTAAGTTATTTTAAAACAAGACTGTACTGGAATGTGTATGATATTGAATAACTACAATGTATTGTAATGCCTTCACAGTTATTTTTGTCTGGTTAAATTGGACTGACCATGCTTGCTTTACTTTAACCATACATGATACACACATTTCTTAAAACGTGTATGTTTTGAGTCATATGTTATAATAAAAGAGTTATTACTTTTCAAAGGTCATATAGTTGCAGTTTCAACCTATAAGAGACTTTAAATTAGCTCTTCTTTCGTGCCATTAAGTTTTTTTGTCCTTCCTTCTATAAACTCAAATAATATTTAGATTTTTGACAAAATGTTGATCTTAGGCATCAGATGGTAGTCGTTTTCTATATCGAAATCTGACTTGTCAAAGCAGGAAACCCCCAATAAAAGCTATAATTTTAACAAAAGCTTTAATCAATGAACAAAAAGTGTCTCTGTAGGCCAAAGAAATGCTTTGGCAGAAGATATCACATTCAGAACAAAGGTGGTGTAATGCTGAAATCTCAATGACACACTCATACACTTATTTTATAATGACTTTATTGTTGCCTTCCTCTTCTTTGACTGACATATTTCTCTCTCTGCACTTGTCTGGCCTGCCACGGACATGATCAGAGGAACACTGGACTTTTAACCTGAAGTTTGTGTAAGGCTTATAGTCATTCAGGCTCACCCGTATTGCAGCTTGTTATTGTTCTCTGTACACTGCACTGTGCATACACCACCACAAGAGACTCAGTACACACACGCACGCACGCACGCACGCACGCATGCACGCACACGCACACACACACACACACACACACACACTCACAAGAAAAAACATACAGCAGAGAGAGGGATTTGGGCTTGTTTTGACTTGAAGTCATTGATATGCAGAGAGATTCCAGAGGAAGGAAAGCCAAAATGAAGTCAGTCAGACGGACAGATCGAAACAGACAGATGGACACAACAGACAGACGGACAGACGGACAGACGGACGAACGGACGGACGGACGTAAAGACGAACAGATCAACTGACTACTTTGTTGCTGGTTTTGTCTCCACAGCAGAGAAAAACTGTATTTAATGTCACATTGTAACAACTGAGGAATAGAATTCAGGGCTTGGCCTCTGTGATGTGCTGTGAACTCAAACTCAGGAAAAAAAGTGCAGAAAATAATATATGAGCTTTTAATTTGTAACATTAATACAATATTTTAGAAAGGCTGTACACTTTAAAATGTGCAGATAATTAGACACACAAATTGCAGAAGTAACCTCCTGCGTTTACATCTGATTCTATTAAACAGGGCTATGTTTGCTGATAAGGAACACTATGTTTGTCTTTTTATAAAATGTTATTCTTAGAAATTCAGTCTCAAAGTGTTTTCGAGGAAACAGTGGTGACTAAGCCACAGAATATGTCAGCGTGTTGAAACACCAGTGGAACATGCAGAGGTGAAAAAATGTCTGTGCAGAGTGTTTTTTTTAACGAGCAACCTTACTCTTAGAATTGAGAACACAAGGACAAAACATTCAGTTGCACCTCTGTTATATTTATTATCATCATTGTTGACATTGTTGCTGTAGATAAAATCATCTAGCATCATTTTACTCATGCTCACTTTAAACAAGTCACAAGTAACAACCTGAGCTTTGTTTTTCCAGATAAAAAAGGATTTCTGATAACATTTATAAAACATAATTTGTATTTTTAAAAATAATCTTTGTGATCTGTCATGATATTGTATAACTAAGGGTGTGTCTGTAGGTTTTAGTTTTAAAAAGCTGTTGATATTAAACTTGTTCTCTCCTTGACTGTTGAACATTTTTCAGCTTCTTCCTGTTTTCCACGGAGCTCTGGACATTGTAATGTTATTTTCCTGCAGTGTTAATTTACAACAAGTGATTTCCAAACTTTTTCCCAACAGGCTTTTCTCTCCTGATGCTCTAAACAATACACCACAGAGAAGAGAGACATGAACAAACTCAGTTAAGGCAGCAACATGATGCTGTCTGAATCTTCCATCTGCACAGTGAATGTATGCACCCAACCTCTCTGTACCCTAAAAGCACAACTTTTCCCCTTAAGTGTTTTCAAACCATGAAGCAATTACATGGTCAATACAAAGACGTTAATACAAGAGGCACAGGTTGTGAAACATTTGTAAAAACAGAGGCAATTTGAGAAATCAATATATTTTTACCAGTCCTCAATTGATCTGAAATTGATCAGCTAGTAACAGCAAATTGATAATAATAAATCAGGGAGGGCATCCAACCATATTTACAGGTAAAACAACATTTGATGAGGGTGACAGTAGTCTAGTGTTTTTTGAGTGCTCCCCATGTACAGAGGCTGTAGTCCTCCAAGCGTGCGCACCAGGTTCGAATCTGACCTGTGGCTCCTTCCAACATGTCATTCCACACCTTCTCCCTCCCAGATTTTGGACTCTCTCCACTGTCTATCTCTACATAAAGGCATAAAAAGCCCAAAAACAAACATTTAAAACATATATATAATTTGATAACCTGTTTCCTATCATCAGCCAACAGCTATAGTAAGCAATCAGCCACTTACTGTACTAGCTAACAGTCCTGTTAGTAAGGAATTCATGCATTTCAGGAGACAGGCTATGGCTTGATGTCACTCTTGGTTTCATCATCATTTTTCCCCCCTGATATCTGATCATGAAAAAATACTCTTATGATATTATGTCAAATTCTCTATACACATAAAAACACCTCTCACCTCTTCCCAAGCTCCCCTAGAAAAACCACCAGTGGCACTCTTGAGTGTGTTGCATTTTGGGCGGCTTCCAAGTCATAGTTGTTGCTTTATTGAGTGAACGAACCCATTAAGTTTATGGTCTCTCCTTGACCCTCTCACTCCGCCTGAAATATACACTGATGCTGAAGTAATACACTGCCTTCCAGCAAGCTCTGGCAGACAGCCGTTCTTGATGAGTCACCTAATGTATGCTTACTCAGGAGAAAACTATGATTAGGAAACACAGAGACAACAGGCACCCTTAGAGCCGAGTCCTGAAAGAGTGCCAACGAGAAATTATTAACACACTGTGAAATGTGTGGATACCAAGGTTACTGAGAGGAGAACCAAAGACGGTGGTTTTTCAATCATTGCAAACGTGTTCAGAGCTGTAGAAGAGGCAGCATAATATGTGCTTCCATTAGTTTAACATATCCTTTATCTTAATATTCAAGTCAAGGACACATTTCACCAAGATTTTAAGAAAGTAGAATATGCTGTCCATCAGGAGCAAATGAAAATATAACATTTGCTCCATAACCTCATTAAGTAGTTAAACCCATACCCCGATTTGTCCCTTATCATTATGGAGTCCTATTTTTGGTTTTACCTAACCCGACCTGTGACCACAACTTTGATTCAACTGCACAACACTTTACCATCTTTTCTAACCTGCTGTACACAGATAGGGGGTCAAACTGTATCTTATCTACATGCAGGAGCGTCTCCAGGAATTCTAGGCCTTATAAAAAGATAAAAATGTTGCCCCTACAACCACAACCACAACGCCCTGAAAATTGAGAATCAATAACCACAAGATAGAAAGTGTGCTATTTCTCAGCAGCTTCTGAAGGCATATTGATTACGATGAAAACCAAACATTTCAAGCTTCAACATACAGTATGTACAGGAAGGTATAGACAAGTACACTCTATTTCAGTTGCAGTAGAATGAACAACCTGCTTATATTGCTGCTCAACTTGTCTCTAACTCACTCGCAAAAGTAATATAAGTTGTAAAAAAGAAAAGAAAAGAAGCTTTTCATAAAGGAAGGTTCACTTAAAAAATGTAGGCCTTGGACCAAAGTGATGAATGTAGGGTGCTACCCTGGGACCTAGACTAATTAAAACGAGTGCTCCTGACATTGAGGGGTGCTGGAGCAGCAGGTCCTGTCAGCTATTTCAGGTCCTTAATTCTGACCTATTGTCAAAAAAAAATACTATATATACCCATCTATTGGCCTGATTGCTGTTGACATGGATATTTGGGCCATGATACCGTGTGTGCATCCCTCCAGTCAGTTGTATCACTGAAGTGTACTAACACCACACACTAGATGAATACTGTTGTCTCTGCGTTCACTTATTGCTCTTATTTCCGGGAATGTGTTGTTATTGAAATCTTGGGTCATGGAAAAATGTTGTAATGTTGGCTGATGCTGTGTTTGTAGTGTGTGGTTATTGTGGATTGTGGTAAGCCAAATCATGACTGATACAACCAGCTACTTAAACAGGCATATTTAATTTATTTGTCCAATGCTTAAGAATACACAACTAACTTTGACTGCAGTACTTAAAAAAAAAGATACTTGAAAGTACCAGGGGGTGTAAAGGAGCGTGAAGGGAATCAAATTGTTGCATTTGTCCTTCTTGTGCTTTTTGTCACAGATTTGCTGCAGCCGCCGTCTGGAAATCAAATAAAAGGAGCAGTCACGATTTGACAAATCATGTGTCTCTGTGAAGGTATTTTCAGTTTAAGCATGCTACATGACATGCTACAAAAAATGTACCATAGCAGAGTTTCCCATGTGACTAAGATCCATGCAGTATATTTTGCATTATCCCCAGCACAGAGTTCATGCTTTTGGTGATGTTTGTAGGTCTATTTTTATTTTCAAACAGGATTATGAAAAAATGTAAATACAATTTTGAAAGAAACTTGGTGGATTGCTGTTGGCCAAAGATGATTCTAAAATTGGACTGGATTTGGATCTGATTCTCAAACATTTGCATCAGTGTAAAAAAACAACAACAAAACATTTCACAACAGAACATACTTACACAGCTCCTCGTTGTGGAGTTTGTTTAAATGGATCATGGAAAAGCAGTGCTTATGTAATTCAAGACATAAAAACCTGCACAGATGTAAAATAGTCATGTTTACAGTCATGACTAAATAGCTAGTGAGGATTGTTTAAGTAATGATCTACACACGTCCGAACCTTTCCACAGAAACACATTTTGACTTCTCTCAGCAGGAGGCAGTTGTGCATGGAAAAAGTTATATTGGCTGAATTCTATTTAGCTGCATGACTGTAGGGCCATTATAACCGTGTAAAGTGGCTCATTGTAATGGTTAAAGAAGCTTTCACATCTTTTAACGTATACAATTGTTAAACAATCAAGTATAATTACCGTTTTAGGCATAAACTCCTGCATTCAGAGTCCATATAAGTGGAATAGTACACCGATATTTACTTTGGTATTAACAGTAAAACTGTCACTTAAGCAGCAGAACAACAGCCGTAATTATTTGACAATGTGCTGCATGAAGCACCTTTAACAAAGTATTTTAACAGTCAGAAATGCTCTGCAGCTGTGAACCCCACCCATCTGGTGCACCCAGCAGATTAAATATAAACCACAACCAGTGTTTGACCCAGATCTGTGAGGATCTACATCTTAAAAAAACTCACAGCTTGCATCTCATTTCACAAAAAAAATGGCATTAGCTCACATTAAAACAGACCGTGGAGAGGGTCATGCATGGGCTGTTTCCTTAGGGGACACAGCCACCTACCTGCCTGTGTTAGGGTGGGGGAGACAGAGGTGAGGACGAACTGTGAGATGCTGCTGTTGCATTTGAATGTGTGCCAGAGAAATCCCTCCTCTGTGTCCTTCACTGCCTCATTTCACTTTGTGCAAAACAACATCACACCCTCTTTTCCTCCCCCTTTCTCCCTTTCTTTCCTCACTCTTTGAGTGACACCTGATACAGCTGATATGATCATTTGTGCACCTGACAGTCTTTCCTATGCACGACAGGGCTTTGGGTGAGTGTGTGTGTGCAGGTCTGTGTGTTTGATAAAGTAGGATTGTCCCATTTGTTCATCCAAATGACCTTAATTTTAGTGTGCCTGCTGGCTCTGCATCTCTGTGTACTGAATAGACATCTTTAAATGAAAAGGGACAAATTGAGTTTGTTTCTATGATGCTGAGATGCAAAGCTAAAACCTGCACACCCTTAATGAGACAGATGAGTGTTCATGGGGAAGAAAGATGTTGTGAGAAACAGAAAAGATATTAAAAGAAAATGTCTGTCAGCTTGATAACAGGCAGAGGACAGTGATTTAGAGACAGTGGATGGGAGTAGATTACACATTGATCAAACACCCTCCTACCCTTTAAATATAGATTTTAGAGAAAATGTGAAGGAAGGTAATTTACTTGCCAACTGTTCCCTTTGGATCGGTGCAAGCAAATCAATCACTAGTGGGGAGATATTATCACTTTCAGTAAAGTGCAAATACAGGCTTTCACTTTGAGCTGAAGTTGGGGCTGCCAATTATTTTGACAGCAGAACTTGGTGATGCAGAGAATTAATCAGTGCCTTTAAAAAGAGGAGTGCAGATAGAAATGGTACAAGTAGAACATATTTAAAGTTTTAAATGAGTTTGATACTAGTCCAGTATCATGCCAATCATGTAAAAAGGATGGTTAAGGTTTAGTTTTCATTTGCTTTTTGCATTAGACGTGTTCTGATACCTTTTTTCCTCTTGATACCATTTGTGATGCCTAAACTTGATCTAGCACTGCACTGTTGTTTGCTACTTCACCCAAAGGTAGTTCATCTTTTTGCACTAACACATAGTTGCATGTGGCAGAAGAGGTATAGACCTCACTTCATCATAAGTACTACTGGCTGCAGACGGCCCTCTCTCTCTCTCTCTACTCCTTGCTCTGTGGAACTGGAATTCAACCAAACAGCCACATTTCAGACGATATCAGGGACATTTCTGAAACTGCTAACTGTTTTTCACATTTTAATATCATTTCAATACTTTAATGTAAAAAATGTTCAGAAACAACTTTGTCCAGAACTGTTTATAAACCAACATTTAAAAAATAGGCTTAAATAATCAGCAGATTTTCTCAGGTCAATTAGGCTATTTAAATGCAGTTGAATTTAATTTACCTGAGATGCTGAAATAAATATTTACAAAATTATACTTTGAAAATGTATTTTATCTAGGCCTACGTTTAATGTTTTACTCTCCAGAAATGAATCTGCATTTTATTTAGAATTTTCCTTATTTTTTTGTGCAAAAATAGGTGTACAAATTCTATGTGCAATGTCAACTTTCCTCCTACAGTAAGCCTGAACCACATACAGTGTAATAACAGAAGTTCAATCCCCATCCTCTCCTCTCAGAGGCGCAGTGATCTTGCATTTCTCAGAGTAGGAAGTGCAGCTTGCGGTAACAGTGAATTGAAAGTACGCCATAAATATGGCGCCAAAAGAGTTTTCGAGCTGATGAGAAGACCTGTTTTTTTCACTGTGTTGTCAATTTTTTTTCTGAAGCTGTTGGGGAGTGAGGCTGCAGGAGAAGACTCGCCTGTGCATTAGTGCAGAGCGGTGTGCAAGTACTGTGCACGTCGGGTTAAAGGAGTGGAAGCACAGCAGCAAGTGAAGACAGAGAGAGCTGGATGTTTTATTTTTGAAGGAGGGACATTGCGAAACTGGCTTGCAATTTCTTCTGACTCATCGTTTGGATATAAAGCATCCTTTTTTCTCTTTATTTTCTTACCCCTCCTCCTTTCCTCGCTTCTCCGTGCCCCCCTCCCGCACCGCTGGTAGACCTACTGGAGAGGAGAGCACAGGCGGATTTTGACACCACGTTTGGGCTGCTTTTGCAAAATGCGACATGATTTCCTGTGAGCGGTGTGTTGTGCGCACCTCGCAGCCTGCTAAACCGTGAACAGCAGCGGGACCAGCGACGACAGCTGCAGCACGGTTTGTTTTTGTTGACTTATAACGGCCTCAACTAAGCCCGGCTGCCACTCTTGTTTCGGTTTTATTTGGGATTTTGGACTCCGGTTTTTGCAGGTCTGTCAACACACACCGTGAGGAGGACGAAAGGGAAGGAGGCAGGGGAAGGGACCGTCCTGTCACCCAACGTGGATTCAGAGTCGGGGCTGTTTAGCAGCACTGCTAGGCACCGGGTGGGCACAGTGAACTAGTACACAGCTAAACCTTACACTGTGAAACTACATGTGCCTGGCTCCCAATGATCTCCTAATCTCTGGGAATCCCGCGCCGTCCAGGTTTGAGGACGTATCTGCACCCGAAGCTGACTGCAATCAAGGTAAAAAACAAAAAAAAACATTTACTCAAACAGATAAAACGATGCAATTAAAAAGTGGGAGTGTTGTAGGACCACTGAAGTCCACTTTGCCGCTTCTGCTGCTGATGCAAGTGCTATCAGTGCTAGGCTAGCGGCAGCAGCGGCTCTGTACGCACTTTTGCAGCGGGCTTGTCAGTCACAGTCAGCGGCTTGCTGAGCGGTGCATGTGGATCAGTGAAGGAAGGGAGGAGGGTGTGTGTGTGTGAGTGGTTGTGTTTAATGTGTCGCAGTGAAGGAAAGACAAATAACACATTTGAAGCCACAGTCTTTGCACGCATGCACAGATGAAATGAACTGGTTAAACTTGGCTGCAAAATGTAACGTGAACGCGCCCCCGGTGGGAATCAAAGTACGCGAGCGGGTAGTTGGAGAGAGTCCAAGTGGGGTTATTTTTGCGCGTAATTGCTACAAATAGGGTCATTTTCAGCGGCGTAGCAAGGAATGTGAGTAGTGACTTGCAGCCGAATGTAAAAGCAAACAATGTTGTACATTTTGTACACATGTACTTGACACATTGTGATGATGAGAGCAGCAGGTCTGCGTGCTGGATGGTGCCACCAAACGCTCATAATCTCTGGGGGGAGCTGCAGGGTTCTTCACTGCTTGGTAAATGAGGGGTAAAGGAAACCAGAGGGGATCAGCTCGATCTGGTTTTTAGGAAGGCTGAGCACGCAACCACACACATAAACGAATTAGAGTAACTCCTCTCTTCTGTCTCCTTCACCCTCTCCTCCTCCTCCTCCTCCTCATGGTTTCTGGCTGGCTGTGGAGGAAGAGGAGGGGGGAGTGGCTGTTGTTTACCTCCTGAAAATCAGAGCTCTGTGTTGCATCCTCACCTGGAAACAACAACAACTAAACAGGAAGTTAGTGTGGCTGCAGTAGCTTACAGTGCGATGTGACCAGGATGGAAGGAATGGAGGAATTGGATGAAGTGGGGCATTTATCTCTGGTGTGATTTTCCGTGGCATGTTGTTGCCACCTACTCTTTGTAATTGCCTGAAGATGCTCAAAAGAACATTATCTCTGCCCTATTAATGTTGAATGGAGCAGTTTATCCAGTTTTTTTAAAAACACTTTTTGATGGCACATTGAAGCTGAACTGGCTCCAGCCTTGAATCAATTAAGCTGGGATTGTCTGGGGATTTGTTAAATGTTCCCAGTTGTGACAGCAGTGCCCCCACACACACTCACCCCTCTCCCCCAACGTCACACACACATTGTGAGCATTATTTTGTACATACACCAACAGCGCTGTATGCCACTTGCACACTCTAAACACATATTCAAGAACAGATGCACGTACCATGCTCTTCAAACTCTGAACAAACTCTTAACAGACATTCACACAAATACACACACATGCACACACAAACACATGCACACAACCCTCCTCCTGTTTGAGATGAGTCATGGTGAGTGGGGGCATAAAAACTCTCGCCATCACTCCATCCCCCCTCTCTGATTTTCATATCTTTCCTGATGCAGTGCTATCTTGTTTTCACTCACTCATTCTCTCTCTCTCCCTCTCCCTCTCTTTCTCTACCACTCTCTCCTCTCCCTTGCCTAGAGACAGTGGTTGTTTACAAGGCAAGTGAGCAGGGATGAGAGAGCTGTTTTCCTTTTGCATCTGTTCATATTTTCGACCACAGCTTTCCAGCTAAGATGCTTCAATAATGTATTTCCTCTTCCATCCATACTTCCATTTCATCATCTTCTATCCTTTTTTCTACTGCCTTATAACTCCCCAACCTCTTATCCATCCCTCCATCTTTTCCTCTCATGTCTCAATAGAATTTTTTACCCATTATCGGACTAAGGAGGACAGTCAGTAGGTGTGTGTGTGTGTGTGTGTGTATACAGTTTGTCATATGTAACCCAAGTCACAGACCTTTTAAGCCTCACATGTGTACATACACACACGTGTACGGGCGGGGGTGTAGCTTAGCATGGTGTCTGAGTGTATTTGTGTCTGCTGCGTTAAGCGCTGAACTGCGATTGGCTTGAAAAGGGGGTAAGGACCCCCACGTGACGTGTTGTATCGCATTAGCAGCTACGTAGTGAGGAGGAGGAGGAGGAGAAGGAGGAGGGGGGTTGTTCATGAATGGAGCGTTGACGTCACATCAACTGTGGTTGTGTGTGTGTTTGTGTGCGGCTTCCTGCAGGTTGACTAGCTGTCATGTCACCAGCTCTCTGCTCTGCTTACTAACTAACCAGCTCATGTGCTGTGTTTATGCGTGTCACACATAACCTGATATCTGATTTCTGAAATCTGATCCAAGACATATTGATTTTCTTATAGGCAGAAAAAACAAGAAAAACATTTCTTTTACCATACTGAAAAAAATGTCTTAGACCTGAATATCTATAATCAAACTCATTACAGTAACCTTTACTGCATCTGGTCATGAAGTATCCCAAATGCATATCTTATGGTTTTAGACACTGTCACTGAATGAAGAACGTGTAAACACACAACATTCCGAGTTATGTTTACACTGATTGTAATCAGAACGTGGGGTCTGAATTTGTTTTCAGCAGTCTCTGTAATATTTAACATGAGAGCACTCATTGTTTTTTTTCTGGACTAACTGCAGTTCATTCATGAAATGTATGTTCTTTAACATCTGTCAGATTTTTCAGGATAAATTCATATTGGGATTTTTTTTTTCCCCACACAGTAAAGTCAAATCTTGGCGGATTAATATCATCACTAACAGATTGCTCTATGTCTCAGTTTTGTGTTCATGTTTTGTTGTGAGTCTATGGTATTGTTCTGGATTCCTCATGTGCATGTCTGACAAGTTTTGCAACATGAAACCTAACATGTGGTGGATTAGAGGCTGCAGGCATGTTTGTATGCATTAGCCCATGTGCCTTTTGTCAGTGTTTGTTCTCAGTCTATGACCCTGCTGTGGCCCAGCCTCATTAGTAAGTTCTTCAGGGTGTGTGTGTGTGTGTGTGTGTGTGTGTGTGTGTGTGTGTACTTGCTAACCTGCTGTTCAGTGGGCAGGAGGTGACGTCAGACTTCAAGGGGAGAGAGAGTGTTTCAGTTCTGACATTTTTGTCCCCAGTGCTGCTGTGACTCTGCCTTGTTAGTAAGGGATAATTGCAGAGTCTGCACACCTGCACACATGATGTGTGAGGCAGGAAGAGGTGCACATATTTCTCCCAAAGGTTTTTGCTGGATTAACTGGAATGTGCCTCATAAGTCTTTTTCCTGCAAAATGTGACCCTCGCTGACTAAATAAGAGCAATGAATGTTCTGTTGCAGCAGATGGTTTTTCACATCAAATTAATGATCCAGTTTCTGTCGTCACGGTGAAGCTTATGTTGTTACTACGGAGTTGACAGTGATATCATTTGCGAGTATCCCTCCAAGCTTATGTTTCAGTTTTTTATGCTTATTTCATGTATTCTCAATTTGTCTCGTTACCGAGAACATCAACCTCTGTACGACTACCTCTGTACGTGTTATAAAGTGGCTGAGATGATATCTATGTCCTTGTAGATTACTTGTGATCAGGGTTTTCTTGTTTTTCAGGTCGCACATTGCTTCTCCATTCTGAGGGTTTTGTTTTTGTTCTCTTTTTATATTTTCAGTTAAATGGAATTGCAGGGCTCAACACAAACTTTACAATGTGGTTGCTGGTAGGTTTGGGCTGACAATGTCATTGCCCATTTGTGATCTCAACATTGTGGATTAAAAATTCAACTCCACTTCTAGTTTACTTGAGACTCATATTTTAATGCCTTCCCAATACTCAAACTCCCTTACCACCTAAATAATGCTGTGTGACCTGCTCATAACCAATTGTAAATCCCAGCACCGCACTAAGTCTAGCAGCAGGTACTGAATAAAGTGTGCTTCAAAATGGTTTAAGTCTACAGTACTTCACTGCTTCATTACTGGAGAAGAGTGTCAGAGCAGTTAACAGACTGGAGTCAGCTGCCCTGCCACATGCTGTCTAGCATTATTCTGCCATCAATTGTAGCAGAATTCTTTGCGGTGCAAATGTTTGTTTTGCATCATTCAGGTGCTGTTAACGGTTCCCTTACTTGTGGTCGGCACTGACGACATTCAAAAAGGATGCTAATCTCCCAAAACAGCAGCCAGAAACATCCATTTATTTGCATTAAAGACTGCTGGTTGGAGAACATAAGTATTTTGAGGAGCGGACTTAGAAAGTGTATTATGTGTTCAGGGTGGGGGTGTTTCCTTCAGGGAAAAGTTAGTTATGTTCCAGAAACATTTACTCCATAAGAGACTTTCTACTTCGTTCTTCATATATACCCCCCCCCCCCCCCCCCCCCCCCCAGTCTGCAGTCTACCTAATCTCGAGAAAAAAAAAGTCTAAGGGCTCTATGCAGAGTGATGGACAGGCTCTGACAGATGCTGCCTGAGCTCCTGATGGGAAGAGTTTCAGGAGTTGGTGCATATATGTTTGTGGGGAGAGAGTGGGTGAGTAAACAACAGACTGAAACAGTATGTCAGGCCCTCCTCTGCTGTTTGAACACCCGGTGCTCTGAGACGGAAATGTTTAACAGTGCAATCCTGCAGGATTATATTTGCACTTAACTTTAACCATGAAATACATCAACATGAAGAAAAGACGGCATGAGAGCAGAGATTTCAGGGGAATTGGGTTGGGTTGTTTTTACTTGACTGAGTTTTGGCACCTTAAGGAAAAAGTTTGCCTTCAGATAGTGAAAAAGTAAAGGTTGATGCGTATAAAGGGAAGTATGTGAGGAATGGAAGTATGGAAATGGTTAAAGGGGGGTTAAATATGTAGAGATGGATAGAGAGAAGAGGTGAAAAGGTGATAAATGAGAGGACAGGAAAGGTGAAACTAGCAGGGACAGAAGATAGCGCAGAGGAGGAGACAGAATGAAAGACGACAGAAGGGGTGGAGGAGGGGAGGTGCAGGTAAGTAAACAGGGAGGTGGTTGCAAGGGTCGCTGGAGGAGAAGGGCAGAGGGCTCATCTTCCATCTTTCTGTCCTTTTCATCCCTTACTTTACTCCTTTCCAGGAGCTAATGAGCTCCTGATGGCAGTGGAGACAGGGGCGATGCATCAATCCTCCATCCCTCTCTCTGTTTCTGTCTCTCTCTGTCCCTCTCTCCTCCCACCTGTCCTCCCCTTTTGCTCTCCCTCCTCCTGGCTTGTTGGCAGAGCCCCAGCTTCACTGGCTCAGACTCACCTCCTGCATTGTTTGTCAGCAGATTTCAGGAGACAGAGCGCGAGGCTTAGCAAGAAAATTATTTGGACCTCAGCCTCTTCTCTCCCCCTTTTTCCCCACCCTTTTTTAATCATTAATTCTTTCCCTCTCTCCTGTTTTTCGCTCTCTCGTTCCTGCTCCCATGATGCAGCGGCAGCAGCAGGAGCAGTGGCAGCATCAATAAATACTGTGTTAATGTTCTGGTGGCTGGAGCCAGCAAGGTGATAAAGGAAATCTATTTGATTTCTGTGGCTCGTTTGTTTGGCCCCGACACTTCTTCAGTTAGTGTGCACATGTGTGTCGATATTGTGTACCATTAATACAGTGTGTATGAGTATTGTTTCGGACAGATAGTTTTCACCTGTAATTGCATACTTCCTCCTGACATCAGTTTATTTCTTCCACTTCTTCACTTGCCTGATACTTTGTTTCATCAATCCTACATTTTTCCTGATTTCGCTTAAAGGCACAGTAAGTAAATTCCGCCACCAGGGGGCTCTCAATCAAAACAACAACAAAAGAGGACATCAAGGGTTGGCGGGGAATCGTGGGAGTAATTCTCTCTGCTACTTTTGCTGGTAATAAAGAGAGAAACTGTTAGAAATCACAAGTGGTAGTTAAAGGACTGAGGGCTTCCTCTACTTAGTGCTGTCCTTCCTTTGTAATCCAGCGATCCTGACTTCCCTGGTGTTGTGCTGCGGTTCTTAAGGGATGGCAGGCAGGCAGCCACGGTTGATAACACTACGGTTGATAACTACTGTCCCGCACCGGCTAACGGGGACTTGCCATCTATGGCAGCCATTTCTGGATTTTTTTTGTGGAAATCTTAAACATCCTTAAGTTTCCCTTTAAGCATTTTTTATTTTTTATTAGCACCATTAGTCATCATTTAAATCACGTCATCATTTAAATCACGCCACAGCTACCACAAACCGTTCATTCTTTGTTTCTGTTTGAAATTACATCAAGTCATTTTACTCCCCTGATAGTAATACCAGAAAACAAACAACATTCCTCTTTATTGGACATAAAGAAGAAGCTTTCTTCCATCCAGCTGATCCCCAGAGAGTGCTCAGCGGGGAGGAGAGGTGGAGGGGGCACAGGGGAGAGGGCTGATGGGAATGGTGATGGTGATATCAGCGAGTGACTCATGACTGCTCTTAAGTGGCTCTGAGCCTTCCAGTCAGTCAGAAGATGTTGGTGTGTATGCGGGTGAACTCTGAGCACAGATTCAAGTTGCTTGCTGAGAAGTGAAGCACTAGAGGTGTGAGTCTTTCAGTATCTCACGATTTGATTTTGATTCGTGGGGTCACGATTCGATCTAAAATCCTCGTTGATTCATTTTTGTTTACTATTTGGGGGGGCAGGTCTTTGAGGTGAAACATGATAGATCTTGTGATTTTTTTTGTCCATTATTATTAACTTAACGCACGTTATCATGACATCAGGCACTGCTGGAAACAAGATGCACCATTAACTTCAACAAAAAAAGCCCATCTTGAATATGTATTTTTTGTTTTGCTTACTGTTTTACATTTTAGGAGTCTATTAAAGTTGAACAAGCCATTCATGTTCATCTTTCATGAATCTTATTTTTATTATCATTTATACATTTTAATTTGCCTTTATTGGAGGGACAGGACAGTGGCTGGATAGAGTCAGAAACTGGGGAGGGGGATAGTGGGGAATGAAATGCGGGAAAGGAGCCACAGGTCGGATTTGAACCCAGGCTGCCTGCTTCGAAGACTACAGCCTCTGTAGTAGAGTCAAGCAAACTAACCACTAGGACACCGGCTAGTGAAACTGAAAAACACAAAAATATCGTTAAAAACACAACCTGATTAAGTGCATGTTGTCACATACAGATCATTTTATTTGTATTTTTTGCTTTGTATATATTTCATTTTTTGGTCAAACTTAATTGAATACTTCCACAATATACTAACATTTGTTTACATTTATTAACCGGTGTTACAACATTGTTTTTACATGACATCAAGTTCACTGTGAACAAACCCTTTGGTTCGTCTCAAAGGAAAGTCCGCACACATGAGGACTATAGTAGCCATAAAAACGTACACGCATGGCTCGAACGTGCTGCACAGTCTGTGAGTGTGTTGGTGTGGGGAGATAATTGGCATTTCAGTGTCAGATAAACCACTGATTGGGAATCATCGTGACACACTTAAAGTGACTCGTCTAAATAAGAGAACTGAATACAAAAAACATGTCCCTAAACAGAAGAGCTCCATCCAGACATCAATTAAATGTCTTCTTTTTGAAATGACAGGATGTTGAAGGCTGGATTTCTGTTTATTTTATCCATACACAGAGCGCATATACACAAGTGTGTATGGGGAGGTGTTTATTTGAATGTGTTTCTACCTTTCATGCTGCAGTGTGAGTAGGTTTCTGTCTCTTCTGTCTTGCACACCTGTTTGCACGGCCCTGATGAGGACGTTTGATGTGTGTGATGTGTGTCAAATGTATTTTTTCCTTTCTTTTTGTCCTTGGTGAGCAAAAATATCTCTGTGCAAGCGTGTGTGTGTGTGTGTGTGCGCACATGTGGGCATGTGTTTGATGTTGAGGTAATTTCTTGATGTCCGACATCACACATTGGTGAACGCAAAATTCCAAGAGCACCCACACATACACCCTGACATTTTAATTCTTTCAGCTCATTCTTAAAGGTTGCCCTACATTCCCATCTCCCTCTGTCTTTCTCTTTCATCCATCTTTATTTCTCTTTCTCTGTCTCTCTATCCCTCTCTTTGTTCTCTTTCTTGCTGTCTTTCTCTCGCTGGTTCTCACCTTCACTTTATAAATCTTTGTGAATCCTGTCTTTTGTGCTTTTTCTCTCTGTACCTTTCAAACTTGTCGATGTGCACCTCTTTTTTGGCCAACCTTCTCTCTAGTGGTGCCGCCTAGAATAACTTTGTGTGTGTGTGTGTGTGTGTGGTAGAAGTGTTGGGAAGGAGTCAGAGAGAAAAGAGAGTAAAAATAGACTTGGACGTGTGTATGTCTCACTGTTGCGGTTTTCCCTGCATGCCTTCTTGCTGTGTTGCTGTCTTACTTTTACACAAAGCTTTGGCACTGTGCACAGAAAAGTGTTTCTCAACCCACACAGTCATGCACACATGCATAGAAGAGCACAGACACACTCCAGTCAATCCCATCTCATCCTGTGTATCTTCTTTTTTCCAAGAAGGAGAGGAAATATTAGAGAGAGGGAGAGAGTGCTTTACATTCTAAAAAACATGCCATGCCATCAGTGATTTTAGGGGCTATGTCGAAGGTGACTCCAACAGTATCTCAATCATTGGTTTACACCTCTCTAACTTTCTCTGCAACATTTAAATGCAGGACGATGTAGTTGGCAGCAGTGAAAAAGAAAATATTTAAAATACATATAAAAAATAGAAAACAAAGGTGGAAGGGTTACATTGAATGTGGAGAATTTATCATTTATTTTAAGATTTGTGTGTGGATAGAGTTGGAAATCAGAGAGAGAGAGAGAGTGGGGAATGACATGTGGGAGAGGATCCGCAGGCTGGATTTGAACCCGGGCCGTCCACTTTGACGACTACAGCATCGTACATGGGGTGCGTGAAAAAACCACTAGTCCACAAGTGCCCCTAATGTGGGAAATTGATGGGGAGAAAGCAAGACAGGAAAAATAGAAAAGAAGAAAAAAGTGAAGAAAGAGAAGCGCTGTGTTTCCCTGCTTAGAAAGATGATAAGGATTAAAAGACTTTTTAAAGGCTTTTTGTTCCCCAGGCAAGCAGGTCTTACCCTGTTAAATCAACTCACTCATAGAAAACACTCACACACACACAAACGCACACACACACACACACACACACACACACACACACACACACACACACACACACACACACACACACACACACACACACACGCACACGCACACGCACACACACACACACACACACACACACACACACACACACACACACACACACACACACACAAAAACGTGCGCGCACACACAACAGAAGTAAACTCACAATACATGCACTGATCTACAAATTTTCTCCCTGGACACAGAAAACACACACACACACACACACACACACACACACACACACACACACACACACAGATGCAGTATTGCCTCTGAGAGATGGCTTGTTATGAAGCAATTTATATGCAAGGATTCTTTATCAAACTGACTGACCTCTGGCTCCTCAAGGAGCTCTGAGCACTGGCCAGTTTGTGTGTTTGTGTGTGTGCTGATTGGCAAACAGTTCTGCTTTTACAGATTGGACTCGTTGATGCGTGTGTAATTCTACTGTGTTCCTGTGCGTATGCTTGAAATGTGGCAACAGAAAACCTTCTTTATCTGCAGGACTGATATTTCCTTTAAACAACAACCCATATGTGTATCTTCCTCTCTATCCCCGTGTGTGTTTGTGTGTGTGTGTGTGTGTGTGTGTGTGTGTGTTTGTGTGGGTGTGTCCAGATGTTCCACCAGTCACTTAATGTCTTGACAGCCAGACTGCCTACTCATCCCGAGAGAGCGTTGTGTGTGTATAAGTGTGTGTTTTACCCGCTGGGTCAGTGCAGCTACACTCTCTTAATAATAGATCACCGTCATGGCAGCAGTTGTAGTGAGCTGGCCTTAAGTGCTGCAAAGTGCTGAAAAAACACAAGAACCCAAACACTGTTTCTCCTGCAGTAAATGCACAGTCATCCACAGGGCAGACTGAGGGAGAGCGCAGACAGACAGGCAGACAGTCAGACAGACAAGCAGAGGGCTGACATACTTGCAGACAGACAAACAGATGGCAGGCAAATGGGCATCCGGGCAGAGAGGCAAAGAGTCAAGCAGTCAGACAGACAGAAAGACAGATGGCAAGCTTACAGTCAGACAGACGGATGGACAGGGTGACAAATGAGACGAGGCCAGTCGGATGGATTGGGAAGTTTGAAGAAAGACAACAGACAGAAAGTCCAGCAAACATCCTGTTTTTTTTTCATTCAGATGAGACAAGATTGTCAACTTGAATAACTTTAGACAAGTTTGTATGATTAAACTGTACTCGGTGTTACTAGTGTCCTGCACTGATTAATGAATGTACTGCCAGTTAAAGTGTAAAAACAATTAGCTAATGTATCACTCAGTCAATAAACTGGCAACTTAAAGCATACAAATGTAATAATAGTTTAATCTGTCAAACAAATTCTGTAATTTTCAGCTTCTAATATCTGAGTTTGATGCATTTTTGTTGCATTTCTGATGTCTCTGTACATCAATTGTATGTTTTGTACTCAGGCAGTATGTGGATGAAAGAATGACTGGATTCATTGAAAAAAGAATTTAGACAACTGTAAAAAGGGGAATCACTGCCGACTGTGCGCGTTACTGTAAGCGCTACTGGGATTCTTTTTCAAAAAGGAGCAAGAATAGTACAAAGAAAGCATCACGAAACTGACATAACTTAACAAGAGGAAGAAGACAGCAGAAACAGAACTTAGACTATAAAAGATGTCTCTGTCCCAGTCATACTGTTTGATTGACAGGTCTGATCTGACTTAAGTGACACACTTTCAAAACATGTGTTACTGCCTGAGGTAGACCACATGCTGCTGTCAAGACGTTTTAAAAACCAAAGCAGGTTTTTTTTTAATGACACTTATTTCATCATTATCATCTGGAGGAGTGGAATCTGACGGCTTCATCCTGACACATGGAGTTACAACGGCTGCATTAATATGGCTTTGATAAGTGATACAGTTGTTTCAAACACTTCTGTATCTTGGGATCAAAAGTGCTCATACATGGGGCCTGAACACTTGTCAACACAATGTTTGCATCAAATGATAATCTCTTTGGAACAACAGCAGTGCTGATTGGATTATCAGTAGCTAATAGTGAGGGTTTGTCTACAATTTAGGTTTATTCTCAGTGGCTAGTTGTGATGAATTTAAGCCTGATACACATAAGTCAAGTGAAATGTATTTTTTAGCCTGTTTATTTTCAAGACATTTATCTGCCATCCAGTGACACAAGTGGTTTTGTCAGAGGACTTATTTATGTTAAATCCCATCCAAACCTGTTCCTATTCAAAAAGGATTCTACGCTGCTTGTTTTACCACAACCTTGTTCAAAATATCTCCATCCCCATTGGAACCAAAACAGCACAAACATAGATGCTATGTGAGTAGATGGCAAAGAAGTTCCTGTTGACACTTCATCAAACATGTAAAGAAGTTCCAGGGGATGCATGGCTGTACATAACAACTCAAACAATAGTAGCTCCCTTTTTAATTTTTGACTTGGAATGAGACAGGGCAGTGCTCACCGACAGAGATGGAACTGGTAGATTGCCAGTAGTGTTGTTGTTTTTGATGCGTGCACAGTACGCACAGCAACAATCAGCATGCACACATTGAGATGATGACATCAATGTGCTTAATAACTCGTTTTGCTTTTCAAAAAAACGATTTTGAAAATGTCCACAACTTACAGTATATGCTGCTTGCCTGTGGACAAATTGCCAAAAGAAAAAGCAACTTCAAAACAAAATACTGTGCACATGTAAAAGGTCATTTTGAGTACACTGTGCGATTTTCAGGTGCAGGTTTCCTCAGCATTATTGTTCTTACCTCATGCCCAAATGAGCAAAAAAAAAAAAGAAGAAGAAGAAAAGCTCCAGAGTGTGAACGAGCTGCTAAACATGCTGGGAGTGTGAGCACACCCTGAAACAGGCATCTATCAAGCCTACACTTTTAGTCCTTGAAAAAGTACTCTCACCTGACTCTCCTCCAACATCCAAACTGGGTTTCTGTGCTAAAGCTCACCCTATTTTACTAACATAAGTTCGTGTTAAAGATCCTGTGTTCTGGTTAAATAGCTGACACAAGCTTTTTTCCCTCCCACCTGCAGTTTTGGAGTCTACATACGTTTGTTTTCTCAGGCCCGGTCTGTTTCACATTTCAGAGAGTGGTCCCCTTTAAGCGCTTAGTCAGACTCGGTGCTCCTGGCAGTGTCATAGTCAGCCAATTAATTAGCTCCCCAGGCGACTTGACTTTCCCAGCATGCTTTGTCAACCTTCTCGCTGTTTGTCTTATTGAAAGTGTTTTGGGCTGACACTAAGCTATGCACAGAAAATGAGAGCATTCAAATGGGAGTTGAAGGGGGCTGTATGAACCCAATAGTGTGAGTCAGGTTTACATTTAGGTTACTGTAATTTGTGTTCTATGCTGTTTTTTTTTTTTTTCAAATTTTCCTCAGTTTTGTTATAAAGTCAACTGCTTCATGGATTTTGATTATATCATCATCATTATTCATCATCCATCACTTATACATTCAAGCAGCAGATGCAGAGTTATAATAGGCTAAGAAGCAACATATGGAATGAGTTTAAAGTCCTGCAGTGGTCTGTGAGTGATCCAGAATGATCCAGAATGACGAGTCTTCTCCCGCCTGTCTGTCCTGTATACAATCATGCAAATGTTTGCTGTATGTCATAAAGCTGCATCGTCAACATTATTGTACATTTGTGCAGGATTTTCCTGCATTACAAGTGCCAGATTTGTAAATCTTATCAAAATGATGGGCAGCCTTCAGAATTTTCTGACATTGTTCAAAAAGATTCCATCAAAGCAGGACAATATTTGGTTTAGGTGACCGATATCTCCGTCGATACTCTGCCTTTAGTAGCTTTCCTTTCTTATTAAACTAGTGCAACAACATGTATTCAGAAGACAAAGAATAAATTCAACTGTCAAAAGAGGAAGAATCACTATTTATGAATGATGACTATCCTATACAGTCAGTATGGTTCCTGCTGCTGTTGTTATCACGTTATCATGTTATCACACAACACAGGTCGCACAGGAACATTGCACACGGTGTCACACTTTAGCACACATCTGCAGTAGCAACAGAATACTACTACCAGCCAATATCGGGCTTTGTGTAAGAGCAGCATTTTTTTTGTTTCACCAGAAGTAGCTCTTCCATTTTTTTTTTATTTAGTTATCAGTGAATATGGTTTTGTGAAATGTAATGCTCAGCAAAGCTTTACCAAGAATAAGAGTCTAATCGGCTGAAGTATTTAGACCTGACTAGATTACACTAAATGAACTAATATGGTTTAAATCTGGAGTAAACAGGCTGGTTTCATTACACTTGACTTAATATTATTCTTGGCTGATGTTTACTTGTAACCCTTGAGCGGATGATTACTTTTGAATCAATTACACCACATTCTAATGGTTCGGTTATTAGCCATGCAGCTTGCCTTTTCCTCTGTTTGGTTTGTACATGTGAGTCCATTGTGTTTGTGTGTTCACCGTGCATGCTCTTCATTAGCCCCTGGCTGATGTGAGCTCTGCATGAAAAGGAGGCCATACTTAGTCACATAGCTCTTTAACGTAATGTAGCTTTGCCGCAGGGCTGCAGAGAGAATGCCAACCAGTTGAAGTGTTTATGTGTGTGTGTGTGTGTGTGTATTAATGTGTGTTTGTGTTTGTATGTTCGCTAATGTACACATTGTGCATGCTTGCTTCTCTTATGTTAATACCTTGCCCCCATAATGACATTAGGCAGGACATTGTGCCCCCGTCATGGCGTCTGTCTGAATGTATGTTCACACAACTCAACACATGACTTTGGACAGATTGTATACTTGCAGTACAGGTCTTCTCTGTTAAATCTGCATATTAACCAGGAAAAAAAACATTTTCACACCATTACCTTATTATTTAAATTAATGAGCTCATTAGCTCTGCTAGCTCTGCTTAATACAGAACGGTGATTAGAGCAGCATGTAGGCAGCTTAAAGGTTAAGGTGGTTCATGTTTTCAGTGTTCATCCTTCATTTGTATGCTAGATTTTTCAATATGTGGTTATTTATATACACTGTAGATCTGTTTATTGAAAATGTTCTTTCGTTGATGTGGATATGAGAAGAGTGTTTGGGTTTGTGTGTGCTTCCTGCTGTCTTTCTCAGACTGTCTTTCTTGGCGTTACATTGACTCACCGTGTGGAGTTCTTTCCGCTCTATCATTCATATTTCTGTCTCCCTGCATCTTTTGGGGATATCTTTTTTTTTTGCCTTTGATGCCTGATCCTTGTCTTCACAACCCAACATCATTCTCTATATCTCGTCCCTTCTCTCTGCTCCTCTCCAAACTTCATCTCTACTCACGTAGCCAGGAGACATATTTTTTATGTAGTCAGAAAAGTTCAGCCAAACCAAAACCACATTATTTCATAATATGGTTGCATTTCTTTCTACTCGATAGTGTTCTGTAACTTGTTCAACAGGGTTTCATTGAGTCTGACAGCTGGTTGCCTCCAGCTATTGTTGTTCTTCAGCACTGACACAGGGCAGGTTTCAACAGTGCTGGGACAATGTGGTATCATAATGCAACAAACACCAAGGAAGTATAAAACTAACATAAGCTGCACTGTTATCCATTCAAAGTTTACACCTACTGTGTATTTAGGGATGCAGTAAACATTTTTCAATTTGATCATTGTTTAAACTTTCTATTCTCTTCATCTATTGATTTTTGTTAAATAGTGTAAAATAGGAAAAAGTGCTGATTCGGTTTTTTTTTCCAACCAACAGTCAGTTAACTGTAATGGAGAACTTGCTGAAAAGTTGTAATCTTTAATGTTATATTGGTAGACTTCAGTGGTTGATCACAGCCAGTCCAAACCTTGCTACCTTACCTTCAGCCTGAGAGTGAGATCTGGAAATGTTTTGATTGTGGCTTTATAATATTTAATATGTTTGTCCTTTGTGTGAGCGTTGTGTTTCCCTGGTTTAAGAGGAACAACTAGGACCTACCAGCAGATATAGCACTGTGCTCTGTATCATCAACATGTCAGGTGTCTGGCTAATGAACTCTACTAGCCCTGACAAAGTCCCAAGATTTAGGCTGCTGGGACCAACTCGGGGATTTTGGATTTATTGCAGTATTGAGTAGCGGCAGTGGAAAGAGGATCATTGAAACTAGTTTGTAAAACAATAGATTTATAGCTTGTATTCATAGCAATAGCTTTGCACACAGCGGACACTTTCTTTTAAAAGTATAGAGGCAAGACGGTCGGGCCTTCTACCATAGTGAGATTGGGATTTACAAGCCTTTAAAAAACGAATAAGTCATGTTAAGGAAGACTACAATAAATGAAACATACTGTAGGTATTGTAATGACATAAGAAAACTCCTGGCTGTCAAATTCTAATCTGTCCACATTGTATTTGAAGCAGCACTAGCTTTGTCATTACATAGCTGGACTTAATTACATTAATTTGGCTACTTTTGGCCAGATTAGGTAGTAATAGCCTTAAATACAAATAAACCCAGTAACCCAAACATACCCCCCCCCCCCCCATGGTCTATTGTGTTTTACTCTCGACATCTGCTTGTAGCCTATTATTCCTGATATTACAGCCTCTTGATTTAAGCTAGCTGCTGCTGGAAATGTTAAAGACTTTTTACTCCCTTTTTAATTTAGAGGATTGTTTAATGAAAGACAATCTGGAAGTGTTTTACAATATAATTGATACAGCAGACAGTGGTTTTGGCTAGAAACAACATCAAGGGTTAAAATGTAAAAGGATGTTAAGTAAAAATGGTAACACAATAAACGATGTGACAGTATATGCATTTGAATTGTAGCTTTAGATATAATAGCACACCATTCAATTCCTGTAGCATCTGTTACTGTTTGGCTAGACAGCAGTCAGACTTCTCTCTCTCTGTCTCTTCTCTTGCTTTAGAGTTCAGGGTGTAAGCCAGTGCAGTCAGGGAGTCTGCTTCACTGGCCTGATTGAGATGAAGTTGTACATTTGAGACTCTTTTCCGTATTCTCCTTTTTTTTCCTCCTCCCCAACCCACTCAATCTCCCCAGAGAAAACAAGTAATATCTCAATCTGAGCTTTGGGCTCTGGTTCACTGGACTGATTGAGACAGGGTTGTCTGTACTGCAGACTGCATGGAAAAAAGGGAGACAAAGAGAGGTAGAATAGACAAGGGAACTAAAGATGAAGAGAGAGTTGAAGGAAGAAGGAAATCAGGTGGAGAGTATAAGAATTAGTGAGTCAAAGGGATGGATAGAAATGAACTTGGAGCAGTTTGTGGGACGTTAGTTTGCCTCCTGAAGGTGATGGTTCCAAAAGGGAGGAAGAGACACTGGAAAATCAATTTGAAATGATAAAGCCTGACTGATTACAAAAGTAATCTCAATCATCGTTACAAAAAGAGCAGCTTTAGACTGTTCTCTTAATACACTAATGGAAAGACCCAACATGAAGCCGACATGAGTAAGCACTTGGCAACAGAGGCAAGAAAAATCATCTTTTGACAGACAGAAACCTCGAGTAGAACCAGACTTGTTGGTAGAATGCCACCATGAATGGATGGGCTAAAAAAGTGTGATGAAAGCAGAGACCTAATGACATGAGAGATGGATAAGTTCACACGGACAGGGAAATGTACGCATGGCAACAAAAATATCAGCAAATATTAAAAGAACGATAGTCTAAATTCTATTATAGGTTTCATATGGAGCCAGTGCTGATAAGTTTTCCAGTAAATCTATGAGCTCTTTTCCCCATGCTGAGCATAAATCATCTAAAAGTTATTTTCAATTATCAAAAACAAACAGTAACTGTTTATTGTTTCTAAATTGTGCACTAAAATAAGACATCTGAGTCATTGTTTTGTTGTGATTCTGGCTGTTAGACTAAACAACCTTCAGCTGCAAACTTTTGTTTGAGTGGCTGATGATGGTTTCCAGTTCTGGTCAATACAGCCAGAAAAGTGGCGGTGGCAATTTTCCCCTCTGAGAGGGCATATAATCAAAGCGCTTAAATCATATTTTTGTCATAACAGCCCTAACTGAAAACAGCAAACTTGTAAAAACTGGGACAGATGTTGAACAAAAGTCTAAATCATTCCTTTGCTACTGCTGTTAAGAAATGCACATTTTGATGGTGAATCACTGAAGGCTGAACTCGCACAACAGGGAATAAAGTTCTCCATAATGATGAAGCCAAGCATCGCCTAGTTAGCATTTTCAGCACACGAAATAAAAACCAAATGTTAACGACTGGCCACACCTCACTGATATGTCAGTTTGAGGTTTGAAGTCAAGTTTATTCCAAACCAAAGTTTCAACAACCTTTTGAAGTGAAAACGTCTTGTAGAAATATCTGGCATAAAGAAATGGCTGCAGTGAATAAAAGACAGATTGTGCTGTTTTCAAAATGCAGCTAGGGATGTAACGATTCACTCAACTCCCGATACGATACGATTCTCTCATGATTTATTTTACAAAATGAGACTGAAGACAAATTATGACTGAAATGTTTTCATGAAAACACCAATGCACCTCGTAATCTCTTTGGCTCTTAAACTCGTTTGGGTGAGCGGGGCTACAAACCCGCTTGTCAGTATGGTTGGCTTCGCAGCTGCCATGATAACGCCTGCTTGTTACAACCAACCGCCTCTGCTCTACAGCTGCTGACGCTCACGATATTGCTATTCATTTTTCAGAGTGCCGATGTGAACCTTGACACCTTTGAATCGATTTTTAACTGCCTCACGATTAATCTTTACATCCCTAATTGCAGCAGATAACTTGAGGCATTGCTGAACACAAAAGAGTCTGTGAATGTTGCACTTACCTGTAATTACTTTTGCCTTTAGTGTTAATAGGTTTATAACAAATACACAATTGTGTTTGAAGTTAAGACTCAAGAGATTTAATACGCTTTTATTGTGTGTATTTGTGCGTGTGTGTATTTGAGAGATGTCTGATGTGTGTTTTCTTGTATGCTGATTTAATTAGTGTCTTGAGACTTTTGAAATTCAGCCATCATAAATGTTATTGTTTACACTTGTGTTTTTCCTGCTTTGACATTTCTTTACCTTTGCTTTATCCCTGCAAACTTTGATTGCTTTTTCTAGGCATCTGTTATGTCATCTCACTGCGCGTTTGCACACACCTGGGATAAGGTAATTTGTTTGGGTTTTTGTGCTTTGGGCATCATTAAAAGTGCACAGATATAAACCTTGCACAGCTGCTCCGAGAGCTTTCCTTTGATTGAAGTGGCAAATACAGTATGCAGTTCACACATTCATAATGTTAACAGATGTGTGTTTTCCCAGACTGTGTGAAGTACACTGAGTAACCAGCTGACTCTTCGCCTGTAAGCATGCAGTTCTACCAAAAATAATGTAAAAGGGCCTGTAGGAGCAGATTATCAAAATACCATGTGGCGTTTGTGTAAAGGATCTCACAGGGTGATTGATGGATATCTATATAAGGTTAGGAACTGTTGTTGCCGGTCAGTAGTTCCACCCGGAAGTGAAAACGGTTTGTTGACCGCTAAGCAGTTACATGCAAGAGTTACAAGCGGGTGTTTGGCATGGAAATATGGACATGTGGAGCCAATGGACGTAAAATAAATGATTGGCATGTGCAACAATGCAATCTGAATTGGACTTTCATTCATCCAACAAGTTAACGTTACACGTCAATTAGTAAATCCAGGTGCAGCGCCTCAGTGACTTAAAGCCTCTAGTTTTGTTTTTTCCCGGTAAAATCGACCAATCATGTTTGAGCGGGCATTGTTTGTATGTAGGAAACCATTGCGATGGGGAGAGCAAAAGAGGTTGAGTGCATCTAGAAACGTATTAGGTAGGGCTGGGAATCTTTGGGTGTCTCACGATTCGATTCGATTTCGATTTCGATTCTTGAGGTAACGATTCGATTCAGAATCGATTATCGATTTAAAACGATTCTGGATTCATTTATTTATGAATTAGGCATTTTCCACCATTTGAAAGCCTCCTAGCTCATCATAAATGCAGTTTATAAACCTAATCTATACATTTCAAGTGGTGTAGGAATATCTTATATCTAATGCAATAAAGCAAGATCAGAACATTGATGGATTGAGCCCTTCTTAAACTAATCATGAACAATAATCCTCCACAGCTGTTGCTCCAGGTATGTGTGGGACTTACCTTATATGTAGGAGACACCTGAATAAATATCTCTGGCACAAACTGCCCTTTCTATGCTCATTAAGTCAACTGGTTTCTCAAAAGGTCTTATGTATTTGTCCTCGGTGTTTGGTTAAGCCCATGTGATTTCAGCCATAAAATACCCTGTTGTTGTAAATACTTCAAGCATCTCATAAAGCGACTCATGTCAACATGCAACCGTATTTTTATGTCACATTTTTTTTCTTCGCTGACAGCTAAGACAGCTTCACATTTTCCTTGGGGTGGTCAGTGAAAAAATGACTTTAAAAAAAACGAAACAAAATGTTTTTATTACCTTGAGTGTGGTTTAAGTGGGTCGCTGGAGAGTTTAATAGGCGAGGGGAAACCCTGAGCTACAGCAAAGCGTGCAGACTCGCCGTCAGACCGACGTCGCTGGAGGAAGTCAACGATGTACTTAACAACTCTCCTCGAAGGCAGGAAGACTAGGGAGAGCTAGACGGATGGGACGAGGTGGAAAGATGGTGAGAGAGAGAGGCTGTGTAAGTCAATAATGTACTTAACCTCACTCCGCAGACTCCCTGTGTCCCTGTTATTGTAAGGAAAGGGAAGATGAAGACGGGGGAGGAAAAGGTGAAGGGAGGGGAAAGGGAAGGTGGCAGGTCCCGGGAATGATAATACTCAAAAGGCTCTGAAAAAGCGTAGTGTTTTTCTGTCAGCATAAATGTCAGAGTAGTTAAGTGTGTGTAGGGCAGGCAGGGAGGCCGGGTTGAAGGAAGAGCCCCGTATAAGAGGGAATAGCCCAGTTTTACAGCCACATAAATCTCCCCCATCCCCACAGTGAAGCTTGTAACCCTCCTCCTACTCGCTTAGCTTTCCTGCCTTGGTGTAGCAGAACACTAAAACCTCCTTTTGACTTCTTGACTCTATCTTTTTTTGCTTCATTTTTCTCTCTTTCACACACTCTTGACCCATGCCCTCCCTTTTTTCCTCCAAGTGCACACTATATATCTTTTTGCTCTAGCCCTCCAGCGACCAGGACAAGAGCTTAAATATTTCTACAGGCAGTTTCTTTTCCTCCTTGGTCTGAATTTTTCATCTTTACTTTTCATTATAATCCTAACCAGGATTCAGTTGGAATGTAGCATTGTACTAACAAGCAGACCACCAGGTAGGCTTACATTTTCTGTCTATGAATTAAGTTCAATCCTTTTCTTAAAGGGTCGGGGAATCTTCCTCAGTGGGTCCACTGGGATTTGACTGCTAACATTCCCACATTGAAGCTGTTAAGTGCTGTTCACTTTAGCACCTCATCCCTGAGAATATCCAGATCATTGATGGTATAAAAGAATGGAAGACTTGAGCTGGGACATATTGTGCTGGTGACAACCCGGAATCTTAACAGGCCTTAACCTGTGCCCCGTAGTTCAAGGTAAATGCAGTTTTCCCACAGTGCTTTATAGGTAAAGTGACCACCTTAACAACACACGCCCTGTGCCCTAACTACCATGTAGAAAAAAAATGGATTCAAATCCTCCTGCCTGTCTATGTGGATCAGACTCCTATGCTTCAGGCCGCATATGATCCACGGAAATGCGACTTTTCTCCGTTTCATCTCACCTCGCGGTTACTGGATGTAACTCCAGTTCTATGAGTATGTGCGTAGCCCTCTAACGTGCTTTGCCATTGATTTGGTAACAAATACTGTTATATAAAATGATCTTCGGAGTATCTAAACACTTCTATTATTATTTTTATTTTTATTCATTTTGTGTATTAATTTTGTGTACATGTTACTCGTTAACACAGTGTATGCTTAGTTGTTGTTTTTTGTGTTTATTTTGTGTTTAATTGTACATCCCCATTGCCTTTATTGGATGGGACAGCTGAAGAGAGACAGGAAATGTTGGGAGGAGAGAGTGGGGGATGACATGCAGAAATAGACCAAGGGTGGATTCGAACCCACGGCCGCTGTGATGAGGACTATAGCCTTTGTACATACATGGGAAGTGCAATATTTCATTTTCAACATTTGATGTCTGCCTTGGAAACTTGGTGTGATTTGGGCTTTTCTTAAGGGGGAACCCCAACATTGAAATTTAGAAACAGATAAGCTCTGAAAAAATGGAAGAAAAATGTGTCCAGCCATTCAGATGCTGTTACAAGATGTTACAATTCACTTAGCAGACGCTCTTATCCAAAGCAACGTACATCTGAGAGTAAGTACAACACTAATCCATTCATACACCGCCACCGAAGCAGCGGGAGCAATGCGGGGTTATGCGTCTTGCCCAAGGACACATCGTGTTGCTCAGCTGGGGATTGAACCCTCGACCTTCTGGTTGAGAGGCGACGACTCACCAACCGTGCCACAGCCGCCCTGCAGATGCTGTGACTGCACCAGTTCAGTTGATGATGTTGCTCTCTTATTGAGGTTTATACATACTTTGTAATGTTATGAAATGGAACCACTGCAACTGAATTTTCTGGTGTCTTATAAGCCCATGAGGGTTGGGCACTTTGTGTGCATGACACGAAAATAAATTCAATCAATCAATCATATACATTTCAGACCATACAAACTGCACACACACTTTGTCACTTAAATCATTTGTCCTGTTGGGTTTTGGATGCCTTTACAGAAATTTCTGATGAGCTGATTTTCATTTTGTACATTGGTGTACGTCTCTTGGGATTAACAAAGTTATGTTTGCTGTAAGTCTTCAATGCCAACATTCATCGTGTGCAAGCTGAGAGATGAAATGCTTGTTTGTTTTACATTTTTTTTGCAATGTCTATATTTATTCTGTTCAACTTCTTAAAAACTAACCATACAAATAATTAGTTCTCTAGCCTGTGCACGTCTTTACGTATAGTTCCAGTAAACTTAATTGTTTTTGGATCAAGCTTGATAGCAGCCAGATCACTACCACTGTACATGTTTACAGTTTGCATGGATTATCTCAAAATTAAAAGGGTAAGCGACAAAAGAACAAAATATACATATTTTTTCAGAAAGGATATTATCATAGATTTTGTATTCTTGTTTTACTTCTCAGAGAAAAGCTGGTGTTTTGTTTTGCCATGTGTTGATTAGGTTTCTCTTTTTTAAAAGAAGAAGTACCTGCTGCAGTATTAAAACAGATGCATAATAAGGGACTTGTACAATAGCGAATACCGCATTAGTGCTGGATAAGTTGGCAGTCGTGGTAATGTACAAGGACTCCCACTGTATGTGAAGAAACGGAACAACTGAATGATTGTGAAGTTCCCAGCGTGTCTGAAGCACTAATGTGTAATTGTGATCAAGTGGGTTTATTCTGGCCGTCTGCATGCTTGAGGCTGTGACGGATTGGTGCCATCAGCACATTATTTCATTAACACTAGTGTTTTCATGGTGAACATCTTCTCACTCGCCATTTCTCTCTCTCCCCCCCCCCCCCCTCTTTGACAGATGGAGAGCGAAAAGAAGAGGAGAAAATACTCCACGAGCAGCAATGACTCTGACACCACCGACAGTAAGTGAGAGAGAGAGGAGAGGAAGATTCATGGGACTGTGTGTGTGTGTGTATGCGTGTGTGTAAGGTAGCAAGAAACCTGGAAGTGTCAGAAATGTGAGCTCCTGTGCTGCTGTTGTACGCGGAGCTGCCTGGTTTTAGTCAAGTCCCACAGGGTATATTACTTTTATTCTCCCCCATATAGACTTTCTCCCTATCTCACTGTCATCTCTCCTCTGCTCAAAACCTCCCCTTTTTTTAAACGCAGCAACAATACAGATTAGAATAGAGTCAAGTTACCATTAGATATTTCAGTATGAGGGCTGCTGTTAAGAGATTTTTTGAAATGAATTGCTTCTTTGAAAGCAGGTGAAAGATAATGCATTAAATGTTTTCTTATGTAATCAACATTACATGAGACTGAGAGTATGTTTTAACAAAGTGTTACTAAAGTGTGTTTTACAAAAAAAGATAAACTATTCAAGATAAAGACCTTTATAGCATATAACTAAAAACTAAGACAAAAATACTGACACATGAATCCATGTTGGCATCAGATCACAAACAGAAAAGAGGCAACAGTTCTGGGTTCATTACACTAGAACAAAGTTTCAGTGAAGGCTGTAATTGCACTATTTTTTCTTTTGATTGATCATCATTGTGTGTGTTTGCTGATTTAACCTTCGTTTTCTGGTGAGGGATCTGCTTCTCACAGGACTCCTGTTTCTCCTTCCTCCTCCAACCGTTTGCCTTTTTTTCAACTTTTCTCTCATTACACCCTTGTATCATGTCATAATGTTTTATAACTAGCATTTGATGAGTAATGGGGTTTCTTAGGTGGAGTTGCACTGCATTAAGGTGCGTAAAGGTGTCAGAAGATCACACCATGCATAAAATATTCTGGGCTTTATAACAAAATATCCTACAGCTGACCTGTGCCCAGCTGTGCTCTCCATCAGTTGCAGAGGGAGTCTGGACGTCGGTTCAGGGTGCAGTCCAGAAGCAGACGGCATAATGAGTTGCTGCCTTAGTAAATGATTGCAATACACACAGAACGTGGCTGCCAATTCAATAAAACTTGCAGCTCACATTTGCAGTGAACCTGTTCTTTGGTAAGTCTAGCCTTAAGGGCTTTGGCAGTAATTCTAAACACATTTATAGTGTTGATAAGGTTCCTCTGCTAACTTGAATGAAAACACTAAGAACTGATCTCTGTTCATCAAAGTTCAATCTTTAAAACGTTTAAAAAGCTTAAATCTAAACCTTTGCCCTCATTTAGGTAGAAACACACTGAGGTTAAAACTTGCTGTATGTTGATATCTTTACAGACAGTGTCTGAGACAGACAGACAGACAGACAGACAGACAGACAGACAGACAGACAGACAGACAGACAGACAGACAGACAGACAGACAGACAGACAGACAGACAGACAGACAGACAGACAGACAGACAGACAGACAGACAGACAGACAGACAGACAGACAGACAGGCAGACAGACAGTCATGAGGAGATTTAACATCTGGCCAGTCTTACACAGTACCAGCACTTACAGCTTCTGTTGGAAAATCTTGTTTGATTATAAACAAACAGCTGTGCAAGAAGCACACTATACTCTCAAGCTGAGGCTATAGCCGTCTTCTTCAAGTCAACTTGAAATGATATACAGTTTATAACTCTTTCAAAAGTACTACTTATTCATCCCAAACTGTCCAAGTTCAGGCAGGGCTGCTTCTTGTGTAGGTTAATAAATATTCTGAAATTAAAGCTGCAGACTGCCATCATGAGGAATGTCCTAAGCCTGACAACTAAAATGTAAATATGGTGATCAATTCTGGGTAAAGTACCGCTTCAAACTTTAAATGTTCTTACTTAAGTGACCTCATACAGGTTTAACCGTTATGTGGTCACAGGTTTGCATGTTTAAAAGGATTCTACAGCTGGTTTAACAGGCTGTTTTTTCTCATGTAGAGGACCATACTGCCTGTTTTATAATCCAATGTTAGCTGTTAGCTTCCTCCGGCCAGTCCGGTGTGGGCTCCAGCTGCATCTGTTGACTAGAGGTTATCAGGTTTCTAATTGAAGGATGCCCATGATAATTTTGGCTGCTGTGCACCAAGCAGGGCTTTTAATTAACACACGGCCATGATGGTAACCTCCGACTGTGCTGCAGCCTGCTTGGTTATCTCACCACAGTGATGGAGTGGTGCAGCTGCCACATGTGGGGCGTGTGGATCTTACCTTCACACACAAACACACACACACACACACACACACACACATACACACACACACACACACACACACACACACACACACACATGCACACACTCAAGACTAGTGGTTTGCAGATGTATGAGTACACTCTAAAATGTCTAGCAGATGAGCTCACAGTCCAAATGAATATGGTTATACCTACCCCACACAATTTAAATAGCACTCCTACACGCTTGCAGTTGAATTTAAAAATCTTTGACAAATGGAAAGAAACACCAACACAATGTGTCTCAGTGAGGTGTTGTTCCACCTCGAACCTCCAGAACAGCTTCAGTGCGCCTTGGCAGCGACTCTCAATGTCTCCTGTGTTTGGATGATGCTTGTTGGGAGCGCTGCTGTTTGACATGCTGCTCCAAAATCTCCCCAAGGTGTTCAGTTCAAATTGAGATGTGTTTAAGAGATTCAAAACATGAATGCAAAGGGGCTCAAGACGAATATTTAAAAGGCTCTTCTTGAAGGTATCATGCTATCATCATCACGGTCTTCATCTGCACTAGTTTTATTTGAAAGGATAAAAACCCTACCTCTTCTTCTCACTCTAACACAGTGGGGCTGTGTCTAATGACAATGTTCTGTACACAGTGTCACAAAAGAAAGACATTAACATATCAAGTATATTTCCTGACAACATTTTAAAAATTACACCAGGAGGTGATACCTAAAAGTTAGACTTTTTCCTGATATTTATTGTACTAATATTTTCAGATTTAGTACTTTTCTTTGGTCAAGTGTATATTCTACAGAAGTGCGTGATGAATGCCAGTCAAATGTTATGTGTAAGGTGTTATGCAGCCATACTGCCATAAGGTTCCAGGAGACAAACTAGCACAGTGGATGGATGGCAGTGTTTTGATCTAGAAAAAGGAGATGAAAAGGATGTAAGCTGTTTCGAGTTACACTGGCTTATCACCACTCAACCGGAGCAATGCGTAACCAGCACAGGCATTTTGATATTAACCTGCAAGGAGGACTGAAGGCTGGCCGTGCTAGCACTGCTAACGTTAGCCACACTCTGCAAACAAATGTGACATTGTTTAGGACATTTGCATCACATTGGCTGTGATACCGGGTTTAGTCATGTTAGATAAATTGACTATTTTCTGTGTTTTCTTAACTTTGCATATGTCAGCCAGGATGAATTTAAATTTGCTTCAACAAGGAAATAGTTGTGGGAACATCCATAGCACAGTATAGACCAAAATGTAATCGGCAAAAATGAAAACTGCCTTTCATATGGTTATTTTGATTAGTTATTTAATTTGCTGAAAAATATGCTGCATCATAATACACATCTTTATAGGGAAATTAAATATTAGTCATATTGCACACAGCCTTACAGCACAGTCTGTTCAGTGGTACATTTTGACACTTCCCGTCAGAGCAGCTGAGTGGAGGACTAATTGGAAGGGCTGTCAATTCACACCATATTTCTTGTCGTGCTGTGGCAGTGAAAGTGTGTCTGTGTGTCTTAAATACAAAAAAAGTGAAAGATTTGGACATTTACTGTAAATACAGTTAATCCTGTAGCGCTTTGAGATTTGTTTTAAATGAAATGTGCGCTACAAATAAAATGTATTATTGTTATGTTAGTATAAATGTATGTGTGAGTGTGTGTGTGTTGTGTTGGAGAGAGACAGTCGTTATTTTGAACACAGGCCTGACAGCAGCTCTGCCTTCAGCTCTGTTAGACGTCATAAGTAAAATTAGCTGTACTGCTGTGATGGCAAGGGAAATATGTTGAGTGGGAGGAAGCTAACACTCGCACACACTCACACAAATGTAGTCATGGTCACAATGTGCTACATTACACAGTGTTAGCAAATTGGTATTTTCCATTATGCCAGTATGATGTAATTTAATTGCGATATGATGCAACATTTAATGACAGCCTTCTTCACGGTGCACACATGAAAATGAGCTTTCGGTAATATCTGCTGCAGTAGTTCTGTGATTTAAAAATATATAGAAACACAGCATAAATGAAATTACACACACTCTTCTGTCTTCTTGGACACAAAGGAAAACACACACAGGGCTGCTGATTGAAGCGGTGGGTGGGATATTGGCTCCATCGTCTGGTTAATTGACATTAAGCTACGTATTAATGAGGTTGTAAAAGACCACAGTGGACTAACTGCTTAACAAGATGCTATTTATACTGTCATTACTTATTAAACCCTTTAATAGATCATCATCAATCTGCTTCATTTAAAGGCCTGACTCGCGTTTGTAGTGCTGCCATGAGTGTCAGAAACATGACCCGGAGCGTTTGGGTTTGGCTGCTGTCTTTAGTGCTTCTCTGCGGTGTTTGAATCACCTCCATCAGTGTGAATTCCAAAGGCCTTGAACTCTTCAATCGAACATTTTCTGCATTGATGAGCAGCTTTTTGCTCCCTTGTAAGACACATACTCCCTGCTGCTTCATAATGGCTTATGTTACAGTGATTTTATTGTATTTGTATTGTAAACACTGTCTACAAAAGCAGTTTCTCCAATGGGACAATAAAGTTTCTTTGGAGTGAATTTGAATGCACGCTGTGTTCATTGAGTCTGATCTACAGCCAGAGACCTGTTCTTCATTTTCCCCTCTTCAAGCAACAATCATTGGCATAGATGCACATTGCTTATGATTCCGACGCAGAAAATATTTGTCAGACTTTCTGCTCCAGATGAGTAAAATAATGCCAGCCAAGCTTTTGACTCCTAACTTGTCAAATATGACAGCTTGGTTTGTGGCCATAAACAGGGACATGAAACGCTACACCATAAAGTAGCCAAGCTATATGTTCTAAACAAGTAAATATTTACAGTATATAGAGCTTCAAACTAAGGCTTGCAGACAATTGTTTCCCATTTAAAGCCTTTTGTGTGCAATAAACATGAATGCATGGCTACAGGTGCAAACAAGTAAACAAGTATGATCATGGTTTGGTTGTAAATTGGTTCGGAAGTGCACTAGTTATGTATATTGTGTAACAAATACAATTTATGTAACATATCTCAGGAGGTACTTAACTTGTTAAAAGATGTCAACATTAAGTATTTGTATGGAAATTTAAATTTTGTTTATAACCGACTAGTCTAAATGTAAGAAAACACTCAGAAAACAGTACAAATTTAGCACATTTTATTTAAGACTGTCAGCGGGTAAACAATGTAATTTGGTTTGCTGAATGTGGCTAACATTAGCATCGCTAGCACTTCCAGCATTCGGTCTTCCCTGCAGATTAACATCCATATGCCTACAGTGTGAAGCAATGTGGTTACACAAAATCAAATTTTCCCAAAAAAAAAGGCTTCATGGTGATTTCATTTTCTTTCCCTGGTCTTTAAATGATCACTCAAGTACTAAGGTTTTATCAGTCTGGTGATATGTAGGGTGCAATGTCAGAAATGTGTCCCCTTGTAAAAATTTGGCATTGCAGCGTCCACCATGGGAGCTACTCTTGCCCGATTCTGTGATCTTAACTCCTGTGTTATCCAGCTGCCCAGCAATGTAACACAAGTTGGGAAGCCATGGATTAGGAGAGAAAAGTTATGTGTATGTAGATAAATAAAATATGGAGCAGAAGTAGGCATCCCATCAGTTAACCTTACACCCAAGACTTACATAACCCAATGATGTAACATGAAATACATGTATAGAACACAAACATATCGTAACATACATGCATGATAGAAGAGTCTGGTCATATTGTAGTAATGACTGATCACTGTTGTCTTTTGTTGTTGCTGCAGGTCAGGTGACGTCGTGGTCCAGGTCATCCAAGAACACAGGCACCAGCAGCACATGGGTCCGCCACCAGCACAAGAAACCATCAGAGGTATGTCAATGTAGCACTTTCAGCCAACCACTCAGGCATTGATACAGTACACAACAATGTGTTTAATGAAACACAGCCACTGTTTGACCATTACAAGCTCATGGTTTTGCTCTATTGCACTGCTGTCTGTTGTTTGTTGTGGCTTTGCTGAATTGTCACAAATGGTCAGATTCCAGTGCGTCGTCTGGTGTTTGGGATTGCTGAACACTGGCATGATGTGCTGCTTTTATGATCCAGTGGCTAAACTAAACCAGATTAGCTACCAAAAGTTAGGTCTGTGTAGAGTTTCTGGAGAAGCTCAGATGGTTGTTTCTTGTGCAGAGCTGAATGCTGACAAATAACACACCATAAAACCCTTCAAACCAGAAGAGCAAGATCATAGTGGGATTAGTCTCTGGTTTGGGTTTCTTCAAACACAAGTGTGTCTTGTATTAAAAAGTTGGTTTGTCTTTTTTACAAAAACATTGAATGAATCATTGGTACATCTCTCTTCTCTGACTTCTAAAACTTTAAATCATTCCCACCTTAGAGAATATGGACACATGATGCACAGTATATTACAGTATAAAAGTTATTTTATGCGTTTGCTCCTTTATCTTTGTCTGAGCTACAGGGTCACTTGAAACTGAATATTTTATGAGCATGGCAATTTTGGAAATAGGTTTAAGAATTATTTGAACATTGAATGCACGTCTTGTTGCTAAATGATGCTAATTCTTTGTTTGATGTAGTTTCTGCTCTTTATGGTCGGTGTTTTGTTCTTAACTCTTTACCTTTTTTCTGCTGGTTTGATCAGGCTCTTTGTAAAACAGAGTTTGCTTATAGACAAGTTCCTGCAAAATAAAGGTGAAATAAATTAGATTCATTTTAAGCACAATTATAAAATTAGAATTAAAATACTTTAAATCACTTTCATACCCTTCATGGCTTTACTACTTGGGGTTAAAGTTCAAACACTCCTGTTGTGTCCAAAGTAAATACAGCCATCTCCGTTACCGCAGCTAAATCAACCAGGCGCATGGATGGCACAAGATGGTCGGCTGAAATAATGGGTTTGTGCATCCATATGGTCATGATGAACAATCCCAAGCTCTCTTAAATGACCACCCTGAGGAAGAAACTGGCATAAACCAGTTGGAAAATGGTGCAGTGTACCAGTTGTGGCTGTGGTTGCCCTGCCACAATCACACATTCCTCCCACTGTGTCAGTGAAGTGGGATCAAATCTGTTCAACTCGTCTCTTACTGTTTGAGGAGTTTCACTCTGAAAATAAGTACCTGGCATTTGGAACAAATTACATCTTCTCTTAGAATGTAGCATGGGATATTTTTTAAACAAGTGGAGTAGAGGTAACAACCTCGGATGGCACTTGTGAAATTCTGAAGTACTTAAACACAAATCCTTAAACATGATATGTTAACATCAGTTTAGAGGGTAATATGGTCTGGCCTCTGCCATCATTTCTCCTTAAAATGTCAAACAACCGTGTAAAGTTTAAAAGAGCATCTTTTTTTGTTCCCCTGTTGAAAGGGCGATGAGTAAGGCTCTTAAAACACAAATCTTTTAACAATATGAATTGATATCTTTTTAGAGGGAAAGTAGCCCACCAAGTGCTACTATTTCTCCAAACCTTTTCCCAAATACTGCACAGAGCACACATGTTTTCCTTCTGTAACCCTCAAAAAGAGAATGAATGAAGCAAAGTGGCGCTCATGCCCCCGAACCACCCCGAAGTACAAGTCATCAGCAGAGCATCTGTCAAGCCCATGCATTTGAAGCGTCCTCCCCCTCTGCTCCATCCAGTTAACCACAGGCTGTTGGAAGGTCCTGTCAGCAATCAGTCTCTCAGTAATTACTACTGTAGCTCGCTGCTTTGACCCGGGCTTCGGATTGAAGAGCCAGAGGGCCACGTTCCCTTTCATAATGCTGCCTCCTCACACCCCTTCAGGGGAGGAATGCTTCCCTTCTGTAAATTATGATGTTTTGCAGTAATCTTTCTGCTGTTTTTTTTCCAGTAGCAGTGAGTGACAGGAAAGGTCAGAGAATGAAAAAGGGCGGGATTGACATCTGACAAAGGTTCAGAGCAAAGTTTTGTCATGTCGGGAATGTTAAAAGTGTATCTGAAGTGATGTCAGGAAAGCTTGACTTGTCAGGAATGAGAAATGTTCTGGCATTTATCTCCGAGCTGCAGGAGAGATAGTGATAGATCGTACTGTTCTGGGTTGCTGGATTTAGCTGCTTTCACTTCTTGGGAGCTCTCTTACTTGTGAATTTGTTTTGTCTGTTATACATGTTGCCACATTTAGCCCCCAAAGGGACTGACATCAGTTCAGCTGATTCCTTGTACATTTATTTATTAAGATAGGACAGTGGATAGAGAAGGAAATTGGGAGGAGAGTGGGAAATGACATGCGGGAAAGGAGCCGCAGGTCAGACTTAAACCCGGTCCACCTTCTTGGAGGACTACGGACTTCATTTATGGGGCGCAACCTAACCACAAGGCCATCAGCGCCAAAGCAATAACTGCTTTAAGGATTTGTTGTTCGACTTAAACTAAGAGAAATCCAATCTAAGCTACCTATGTATGAAATAATGATGTGATGAAATTATTACTGATATGAAAGTGTAAATGACTTTGTTGACTACATTATGTCATTGGTATAGATCATTTCGTTTGGTAATTACACAACAGAGGGTTCTTCTACAGTGCACTAAAAGTATCAATGGCAGCACTGTGGTATTCTTAAAAACAAAAGGTCCAATAGCAGTGTTTCATTAGTTTTACTTTTGTTTTGTTTAACCCTTTAAGTAATGCTTCAAACAGAGTACATGTTAGATCAAACGGGGAAAACAACCTATGTAATGACATCGTAATAGTCTGCATTTGGCAATTTCTATATTGATTCAAAAGCAGACAGAGCCTGAATCATGCCAACTTCATGCAGCGATTAACAAAGTTGTGTGGAGGCGTGAATATTGGCTACATTTGAACCACTCTCTGAAGGTATTTCTTTTGTACTTTGATTCATGCAACTATTTCTGTCACTGTACTTGTGTTAAATTACGACACATGTGCACACTTCTCATCCAAAAGATGCAAAGTCCTTTGAAAGTGATCAGGAAGGCCGTGAGATGAAGCCCATAGTGACTATGAGAGCCTTTGAGTGTTACTACCTGGTACAGGTATATTAACACCTGTGAATGTTCACACAACAAAAGATCAAAAATAACTCTTTTTATTTGTAAAATTAATCTTTTTTTAAATTCACTTTCTATGGACAAAGAATTGCCCTTGAGCTGAATTAGATGAGCTAAACGCTTCGAAAGCAACCTGCTGCATGTCAACTCTTACAGGTTGGTAATAACTGTCAGTGTCCTGATGCAGCAGCAACAATTTGTTGTATGCTTTGCAGGTCAAACGTCACGACCCTTTACCTCATAGTCCTTAGTGAAGCAGACAGTTGAAGTCAGGTTCCTTCATTCAACTTGTGATGCAGTTAACTACTCCTCAGCTGTGCAGAGAGGAGTGTTGCTGTCTTTGCTCAGCTGCCAAATATGGTTTCTAGTAACTTCAAACAGTGTCATTGTTTTAGTTTGACTTGCCAGATCTTTTTTTTTTACTTACTTTAAAGGCAATGGGCAGCAGCCACCATGACACAAACAGAAAACAGGCACTCTGGAAAACGCTCACCACAGCAGCTCAGAGTGTACCATGAGGGAAGAGTGTGGAGTCTGCTTCTTGACATGACTGAATAAAAGACTAAAGAGGCTTTCTTTGTATCCGAGAAGTAGATGAATGAGCTAATAACGAGCAGAAGAGCAACAAGCGGCACCAAATGTCACATGTAAATGTGACATTTGGTGCTGAACTTGTTCATGAGCACGAACCGAGGCCCCCGAGTTTCATTTGTTTAAAAAGCCCATTAGTAGAAGATGCTAATCAGTGCTTTGTCAAAACTTTTAGCTGATGACCTATGTTAAAGTGATTTTAAAAACACATACACACCAATCCTATGTGTTCTTTAATATACTGCTACCATTTAAATACATTGCATATGTTGTAGATGGTTGGTTTAAATATAAACTTGGCTGTTATTGAGTTTCTCCACCTTATTATGAAATGAACATTAATGTTGGTTGTTGAAAGTAGCAGCCTGACAAGAGATTGTTTTAAAAAAAAAAAAAGATCAACAAAAAGTCCAAATGTGGTAAAGAAGGTGATAGTTCCAGGCAGTGAAAATCTTCATCAATTTAAATTGAACAGTAGCTCACAACGTGGGGGAGTTTTAGAAAGGAAACTCGCCCTTTACTGAGGGAGGTGTGTTGAATGTTAAACACTGTGGACTTGTAATGACAGCGTAGCTCTTTTCTAAAAATGAGTGTGTCTATTTGTGCCTTTGAGAGCCTTTACTCCAGTGGAGACTTTTCTTAGAAGTGGTTCAGAGAGCTTAACTTGGTGGAAGAACGACACATTTGAATGCTTCCTTTCTCTGTAGGGTTGTTTATATCTCACTTTAGATGAGGGCTAGATTGATGATTTTGATTTTTGATTTTCCTGACAAACAGGAAGTCATTATGACATACAGTATAAACACAGACAGCACATATTTGGTTTTGTGGTTTAACGGTTCGGGGAAGAAGACAGACGCATAAAACAAACAGTGCATATTTGAGCTCTCATGCACCAACCGTAAATAAAACAAAATCCCTATTTGAGAAATATACTGTAACGTTGTGTAACTGAAGTGGTACTGAGTCACAAGACAGAGGGATGACTTTGGTCTCATCTTTTCTGAGAAAGCTCCCCCAATCTTTAGTAAAATCCCCTTTTTCTCCCCCAGGGGATTTATGTGACACACAAACACCACAACATGGGCAGAGGACACAAACACACGCATTTATTTGAGGGTGCTTGACACACCATACTCAGGCAGAAACATGAACACACACTTGCACTTTTTAGGTCTTGTAGTATTGAGAAATTGAACCAAACTAATGGTGAGGAGAATGTCTGTATTTAAATTCTTTGTTTCATTTAGACTGTTTTCAAATATCAAACGAGTATCACCTGATGTTGTCGGGCAGATTGGAGCCTTTGATATATTTATTTCTGCTCAACTTCTCAAAATGGCTCTCTACTCCGTCAAACAGTAAAATTGAATTAGCTAGGGATAAAATATTAATGAGTGAATTTTCATAAATGATGCACTATGGAAAGTAAGCGAACAAAATGATTATGTGGTTTCAACTAATCCAGTATTTCTGGGGAAACCCTTTAAAACAGCTTCATACGGGACGCATCTTATAGATGAAAAGTTGTTTTTGATGCTTAAAAGAGGAATGTGCAACATTTTACACATAAATATAGCAGAAATCAGGTACCGGTGTATCCTATGTAAATATCTCTCTGAGTCATGACTGTTTACAGTGAGTGAGAAGCATGAGTCCCGCTGGCTTTGTTTTTGTCAGAGCCGTGTTTACATCATGTTTACATGGATAGGAAGGCTGACTTCTCCCATTGTTTATAAAAGCTGCAGAGAAAAGAAGAATAACATACTCACTGCTTATTTGGATGTTACGGAAGCATTTTTAGATCACGGTAAATGCACATGCAATGTGAAGCTACGAGCTAACTAAAGTGTGCTTAAAATTAGCCTGCTAACACAACAACGCAGGCCACAGGCATTGCACCTCGAGCAAAGGACAATTTTGTCCGTCGCTTGCGCTTATGCAAACGCGAGGGGAGAGGGGTTGGAGGTGTGTCGATGGAGGAGAGCAAAGACGTCAGTATGGAGGAGGTGTGGCCCAACAGCAGTTTGTTTTGGTTTCATGCTGGTGCTCAAAGGAGAGATCAAAAAGTCGCACATTCTTCCTTTAAATCCAAGTCAAAAGTCTTCTTTACTCATCTCAGATGTATTAAACAAGCTCAACACATTTCTGAGAATCATTTTGCAGTTCAAAAGTTTCACAGAATCAGAATCAGAATCATTTTTTATTGCCAAGTACATTTACACATACAAGGAATTTGTGTTGGTGCAAAAACAGTTAACAAAGGAAATAAAGCAAAAATAGCAAGAACTTAAATAATAAAATATGAAAGCAATTACAATATATAATATACAATTTAAAAATGTAAAAATATAATAAACAGGAAATGTGCAAATGTGCAACGAAGGATCTGTGCAGTTGACAATGAAACAAATCTTCCGGTTCCAGCCTTCACATAACTGTGATGTTTTCTGACTGTGGGGCTGATGAGAGTCTGTGTTACGTATGTGGGGGGAGAGGGGAGGGCAGGGACATTGTTCATGAGGCTGACAGCAGAGGTGAAGAAACTGTTCTTGTGGCATGAGGTTTTGGTCCTGATGGACCGCAGCCTCTTGCCAGAGGGGAGATTCTCAAACAGTCCATGTGCGGGGTGAGAGGGGTCAGCCACAATCTTACCTGCACGCCTCAGGGTCCTGGAGGTCTACAGGTCGTGGAGAGATGGTAGATTGCAGCCAATCATCTTCTCTGCCAAGCGGATGATACGTTGCAGCCTGCACTTGTCCTTTGCTGTGGCTGCAGCATACCAGACTGTGATGGAGGAGGAGAGGATGGACTCGATGATGGCAGTGTACAAGTGAACCCTCATGGTCTTTGGCAAGTTGAACTTCTTCAGCTGCCGCAGGAAGTACATCCTCTGCTGTCCTTTCTTGATGAGGGAGCTGATGTTCAGCTCCCATTTGAGGTCCTGGGTGATGATGGTCCACAACCATCTCCACTGTCTTCAGAGCGTTAAGCTCTAGATTGTTTTCGCTGCACCAGGTCACCAGTTGGTCAGCCTCCCACCTGTAGGCAGACTCATTCCCACCAGAGATGAGTCCAATGAGGGTGGTGTTGTCTGCAAACTTTAGGAGCTTGACAGAATGGTGACTGGAGGTGCAGCTGTTGGTGCTCTGCATTTCAGCAAAAACTGTGACTGTCAATTAGTGCAGCAGTTAATAAGTGTACAAGAACTCTTATTCACGACTGTGAAGTGGAGCTTGTAGGTGTTAAGTGCCTGTAAATGCTCCAAAGAAAAGGGTACTAAACCAAAAGCAGCACTTGTTCATTTCCTCTAGCTTTTAAGGTCCTTTTTTTCCCCTTACTCTTGGGTATCTGAGGCTGTCTCTGTGACATTTGGAATACAATCTTTCTTACATAATACTGTGTGTTTGCTGATTTGCTAAAATACTGATTGCGTTAATCAAAGCGTAATCAAATTATTGTTACTTCTTTGAGATACATTGCTTTTCTGGACAGCTCACTGATGTAAGGGAAGGATGAAGCTGAGGTATGATGTCATAGTTTTACTCCTTTAAATATGTGCTGCTATGACTCAAATGGACACAAATAGTAGACATAGCTGTGCTAAACGTCTGCATATTCAATACAGAATAATCAGGAACTGTTGTATCCCGCATTAAGGTTTAAGTGATGAAATCAACAAATGAAACAACAATAAGTGGTTACAAGAATTGAAGATTACTGTGGATAATAGTATTTTTAAATAAACTGTAGAAAAGGAAGATTTTAGAGAAATTGAGTCTGAAAAAGAAAATGATTTGAAAGTTTAGAATTCAGTGGTGAAATTTAAAATATACCCATAATGACGGCAAACACCAAGTCCGCTGAACAGCACCTCATTGTTTATTTCCTTATTGCTTGCACTTGCTGAAGTAATATCACAATCAAATAAGGACATCGGAAAATGTCCTCAGGATATGCACAAACTCTGTGAACCACTCAAGACTGTCCACATACAAGTTGTTTTCAACAACTTGTATGTTAAACTAAGAGTCCATGCAGCTGCTGCACATCCAGATGTGTGGATGTTATAGGTGGATTACTGTCAGGGAAGCGATATAAACTCTGAAACATGTATTTTATTTAAAGAAAGTTCTAATTCTCTGGATATGGACTCCTATTTATTGATTATTAAGTAATCATTTACACAATACAAGCATGTTTATGTATACATTCGTGAGAGTTTGTGTGTGTCTGTGTGTGTGTGTGTGTGTGTGTGTGTGTGTGTGTGTGTGTGTGTGTGTGTGTGTCCCAGCAGGCTAACAGCTGCTGCAGCTCATTAAGGTCTGGCAGAAACAGCTGTGAAACACCATGGCAACCAGCTGCAAACAGCTGTGAGAATACACACGCACACACGCACACACACACACACACACACACACACACACACACACACACACACACACACACACACACACACACACACACACACACACTGCGATAGGCAGCCTTTTTGGATAGTGGTGGGCTTTGGACTTCAGCACATTAGATGACTGCAAAAAAAATGATTTATGTGAAACAGAAGACTTGGGTGAACAGACTGATACATTAATGATTGACAGGATTCACAGAAGTTAAGGTTTGGAAGGAAGGCGAGGAAATATACAGTGTGGGATTAAGTCGTTGATTCATTGATGGGTAGGGAGTTTAAGGAATTAGAGGATGAACATTGCATACATATTCAAAGGATGGGTAAAGGATAGAAGATTTTATGAATAGGAGAATGGAAAAAAAATAAAAAGTGCTCCTGCGGTGCTGTGTGCAGCGGATCAGCAGGAGAAACCCTGAGAGGAAGTGTGACGAACACTCATTAAACTTTCCACAGCTATGAGTATCTGCTTTAAGATATACTTTATTAATGCCGCAAGGGGAAATTCAATTTGACACTCTGTTGTTGAACATGCTGCACACACATAAGCTCAAATACACAAACATGCACAACCAGGATCGTATGGACATGCACTAATGGAGATATGTCAGAGTGAGGGGGCTGCCCACAGCGAGCGCTCCTGGCCCTTGCTACGGGACACCCTGGCAGTGCTAAGGAAGTGAACTGGCACCATTCCAGCTACCAGACCAATTTCCAGACTTGGTCTGCACCTGGACTTGAACCAGCGACCCTCTGGCATCCCAAACCAAGTCCCTTCAGACTGAGCTACTGCTGCTTTTAAACAGACAAAATAATCTATTCTGCTGTGGACTTTACAGACTTGAGGGATCTTTGTGGTGTTATCAGTCAATTCAATGTTGATTTTGGTTAGCAAGACACCTAAACTGTGGCAGAGTCCACCGTGCCATCTCTGGCTCCAAAAGTCATTACCGGCATGGCTGGGACAAAATACCGATACAGCAATATATCTTCGTACTGACTTGTGTAAAGAGAGTGATGCACGAGACTCACAGTGGTGCTCATACAGCACGAGTTGATAGTCTATGAAGGAATCAAATATGGCTGAAAAAGAAATGGTGTTGTGCCGAGCTGTGCTGCTTTGTCAAAATGCTACCCTAACCGTAGTGCGAATTGATAGCAGAGGCAATAAATGTTCCCTGTCAAATAAAGCTCCCAGTACAGCCAACTTTATTGCCAGTTTAGCCATCTATACTGGAGTTGCAGAAACATTGAAAAATATTTTATCTCTGACCCACGTTACAGAGAGTATATTTATGCAAGATAACACAATAATACAACAGTACAAAAGATAATGTGAAAAAAAGACGTGCATTCAAAACAACAACAAATGTGCATTGACTTGAAATAAATATAAGGCCCTGGTGTTCTTGTGCAGAGATGCTCAAGCTAAGTTGCACAAGCTTGAGCCAAGGAAGAACCCATTAATGTTTGGAGTGAATGGTTTATGACTCACAAAGTCTCCCAGTGTCTCTCTGGTGGATTGAAATAATCAGAACTACACACTCTGTTCAGTCAGTTTACACTATTTTACTTGATTTGTTGATGATGGCTCAGCAGCAATGACTAAACCCTGTATCATCCAACCACTTTTCATAACAATGAAAAAGTGAGTTCATATGTCTCACTTTGCCATAACTCCTCATGACAGTACTAAAACAAAGACCACAATTCTTCATCATGCAAATGATGAATTACATTTCTCTATCTGATAAATAAAATTTAAAAGCTCCTTAAATGTTTCTCATACATGATTATATTAAATTTTCTGTATAATAAGCAAAATGTTTGCTTTAAAACTAGAAATCTATTTGACAATTTAATGTGGTTTAGTTGTTTAGCTCGATGCTTCCTTCTTGTGAGAGAAGTTTTCCTATCTTCACATAGATGACAACTATTCTTGTCGTTTACCTCGAGCAGGGAAAAATAAAGTCGGTATTTCCGAGACAGAAAGCTCACGGCTGTATGATCACCTGCCTGTGTTTTTTTTACAGCTTGCGACGGACTTTCTCCCAGGATGCTTCTGTGCTGACATTAGCGTCACCTGTCCCGTTTGTTGTCGGCTGTTTCACATAAAGTAACGAGTGCTTTTAAATGTCAGTAACTGTAACTGCGTTACTGAATCTGGAAAGTAACCAATTCGTTACTAGTTACCGCGAATAGTAGTGTCGTGACAGTAACCCGTTACTTAGTAACGTGTTAGTCCCAACAGTGCTTGTGAGTCACCAACTTGTGTAGAGGCAGAATAAAAATATTGAGAAACCAAAAACGTGTAGTACCAAAAGGGTTTTTTGATGAGTGGTTGTTACTTAAACTGACTCAGAAGCTTTTAGAGTTAGATTGGGCGTGTTAATACGAGGCCGGCTGACAAGATTTGTGTTATTTTAAGACTCTGCAGATCAACTCCTATTCTCAAGTCAGAGCATTTATTTTGACCTGCGATAGCTCCAGGTGCATCAGAGGACTCAGAAAAGTAAGATACAGAAAAAGATATAAAAACGAGCAGACAAAGTATTGTTCTGTGTGGCAGAGACCACCCATCTGATATTCAGTGTAAGGTTAAATTAGCTACAGAGCCGTCAAATAGTATCTGCATTTATGATCCTCTGTCTTGGGACTTTCCCTTAAAGGGATACTTCACCCGTTGAAACATGAATCTGTAGTGACATTGGGTCATACTGTATATGTAGTAGAAATGTGAAATAAATTTTGAAATTGGGGCCTTCTTGACCGAGAAAAAGGCAAAAAGTGTATTTTTGCGTTTTCTCTGCAAAGACACATCTCCCAGAATGCACAGCACCGCAGGACACTCCCGCTGAAGGAGAGGTGCATTCATGTGGTATCGGAAAAATGAGATTCCGAGTTGTAAAATGCAAATGAAACACCTGCTCATTCGGTTTTGTGTTTTGTTAACATACTTTTTATTCAGGCACGTATTGCACATCAACTTTTTGCTAAAATATAACTTGACAATAAGATTTCTCCGAGTTGGGAAGTCGGAAGAATGACTTCCCAAATCGGAAACTTATACCTCCCGAGCAGCACCTGAATGCAGCATTACTCGCGGACAATAATACAGCAGTTTCCACAACTGATTCAGAGATTTCTTCCATAAGGAATTGGCATCTTGGAAATTCCTGACAGAAAACAGACTCTATGTCTGTGTCCATAGGCAAACAGTGACAGCACCGACAACACAAGTCTGCCCCGGCTCCTTCTTTTCTCTCACAGCCTCGGACCTAGCATGCTAGGCTAGCTAGCCTGCCTGTCGGCACTCAGCAGCCAGCTCGCCGCTACATTGCGGCTCGTAGAAAGAGCCACGAACATCCGATTCAAGCACAAGACCTTCAAAATCCCCTTCAGTCATATCAGTTTGAAGTTGAAACATACGTTTTTCTTCATTCTCGGTCCATATTAGCTTATCCGTAGAGACACCCAGCTTGAGCCCGGCTCAGGCTCCCTGTCTCACAGCCGCTGTGTCTGCAGAAGGCACCTGGCAGCAATATTGCGGGCGGCTCGTAGAAAGAGCCACGAACATCCGATTCGAGCACAAGACCTTCAAAATCCCCTTCATCCATATCAGTTTGAAGTTGAAACATACTTTTTTTACCATTGTCGGAAGATATTAGATTTCTAAATAGAGCCTGGTAGCATAGCCTTCAAGCAAGATGGCGGATGTTAAGTTTCGATTCTGGCATTGAAGCCCCGCCCACTGATCCGTGATAGGTCTGTAGCTTCAGTGGTTGAAAACATGAGGAAATAGCAATGTAGTTTTAGCCTGCTAACCCGTGCTAACCATAGCCTCCGCGAGTGACGCAATATGACGATTTTTGCGTCTATTGAGGAGGCATCTCAGAAAAGAAAATACAGATTTTTCCCGTCTCAGGGGGAAATGAGGGCTGGATGCAAGACCATTCAATAAAAACACAAGTTTACTACTGATACAAAGCTTAATGCAAATGGGTGAAGTATCCCTTTAAGTATTGCTGACTGCTTTTACCTCGGTTTAATCGACTTTGTTATTCGTCATTTTTAAATTCTGCTGCTCAGAAGAAAGACAACCTACTCCGGTTTCTGTAGACTCAGACATGCAAAGCAGCATAAATCATGTAGTTGTTTTGGTTGATTTTCAGCCACACTTCTCAAAACTGGGTCACATTCCCAACCCCCCCTCCCCAAACCTCTGCCTACCATTTCACCAGATAGTCTGCCTGGGCTTGCCATACCATGGAATGTCATTTGCATCGGACTCTGTGGGGGGAAAAAATAGAGGTACTGCTCCTTCGTCTGAAGTCTCCTTCACTCTTTCTCTTCAGTGACCCAGTTTTTTTTAACCTTTATTTACTGAGGGAAGGTTTTCAGCGAGCATGTTCTCACTCTCTGTGAAACGTCTTGCCTCATGTTCATAATTTTACACACATTCACACCTGGGAGCTGCAGAGTACAAGCATAGACTACTGAGCAGATCAAGTCAAGGTCTTTGGTGTTATTCATGCCCTTTTTCAAGACAGTTTTTGAACATTAAAGCTTGAAATGGTGTCTTCATTTCAGTTGTGGGTATTACTTTCCTGTATGTCTTGGACAATTTCTTGCATGATGAAATGATATGTCCTCTATCATTAATGTATTGATTAATATTCATAGAAGTACACATATATCTTTTTTCCTTATCCCTCACATTGATCCTTGTATCTAGTAACCCCCCCATTACCAGTTTGGTTACAAAATATCATACTGTATATAACTGGTGTTTGGTCTGACAGGACAGTGCCCGCTAGCTTTGCAATGTTGCTGTTTGATATCATCACGTGATGATTTACCAGGACATTACCTACCTGATACTGTAGATATTATAGTTAAGGTGGTATCGGCAGCTGATACAGCTGCTGGTATCAGTAGGAAGAACTCCAATAATCAGCATGCTTGTCACATGATTAAGCAAGTGCCAACTCCTCATTTTAATAACCAGGATTTTAGATTGTGCAAAGCAGTTTTAAGGTTTAATGTCTTACCAAGAACAAGGTCCATGGTCTTGGGAGAAGATTTTTTTTGAACAAGACTCCAGTCCAAGAAGAAGCCTTTGGCTCATGACCCAGTTTACTGAACCTCGATTTGTACTCCTGAATATTAATTTTTGCATAAAACTTTGTGGAAAATCTGTCTGGATGATCACGTCTGCCTTTATCCTGTGTCTCAGACTAATTTCTCTGAATGCATGATGGAGAACATGAACAGAGGGCAGACTTTTAGCATGCTAGAGGCCAAGAATCACATCTGTGTAAACAGAGGGGCACATTCAGTCAGTCAAATCCTTATTGAAGTGGGAACAAAGCTTAATTGCATGACCTTTGAGTAAAGACTTGGCAATCAGCCTGCCCTTGGCGTGGAGGGGAGCTCCGCCGCTCCACGCATCATTCAGGCCAGGCGCTCCTGATGAGGAGCTGGTGTTCAGAGAAATCTCTAAAGGACTCGTTCACTGTCTTTTTGGACGCTAATGAGGGGCATAAATTGTAGGTTGAGTGCCTTTTCAGGGGCTCAGCAGTATGAAGTTTTGCTAATAGCTGCGGATGTGACATTTCAGATCTGAGGCAGGAGAAAGAACTACAGAAAGAGCAAGAGGAAATCCTTTTCACGTTACTATCAGATCTTTTATGAGTTATTTCAAAGTGTCAAGTCTGTTGATGCAAGTGATTCAGTTTAGCGGGTGATAATGTTTCTGCATAATAAGTGTTTCCTTTCACCGTTGCTTTCATCTGCCTCTTTTACCTTGCATCAGTCCTGAGCTGAAGCAGCGAGCGCAGAGGTTTCCTCAGACTTGTTCTCTCTTTGCCCAGCTTGGTGCCTGATGGGCAGCATTCACGCAAGAACAAGATAACCCTCTGAACCATGTGTGACTCTATGAAAAAAAGAAAAAGAATTGAATAGAACCTTTGGCCTAGTGGGTTGACGAGGGGTTAGTTAAACCCATCGTGTCTTCAAATATTTTGCTACCAATGCAGTGTTACATTTATACGATGCTGGATGTATTCTCTTTACTTTGAGATAATTCATGTGCTTTGAGAGTATTTGGTTTGCAGTCATTGATTCGTTTGGGTTTTATCCAATTATCCAATAATTGAACTCCTCCCTTTCTTTTTCAAGCACCATATTGTTTGTAACTTTATGTTAAACAGGGATGGTATCCTCACATGATAACTCCAGCAAGTGTGAGGAATAGTTCATGTAAACACTTTCATGAGTTGTTAAGGATTGAAATGCTGTTGCGCTGCAGATGGAGACCAAACTTTTTTTTTTTTTTTTCTCTCTTTGTCTGCATTTTTTCTCATCGTTTAACACCACAAACGGGGTGTCAACTTTTTATGAGATTGAAGCATATTTTAGTCTTGCAGCCAAATATTTTCATACTTAGTTCGTGTCCGTGACCATCACCGGCCCTCCCTGGAAGTTAAGCTGACATTCTTTATTAGATTTCCCTATTATGAGCCAGGGAGGGCAGTGCTGCACCGCAGTGATCTGAGGGGGAAACAAAGGCTAGACAGGACGAGACAAGACGAACAGGGGAGGGAACAGGCAGGCAGTGCTATCAGAATTGAAGAGTGCTGTGTTATTTCCAACCACCAGCTCCACATCTCAAAAGAAACAAGACAAGACAAGACAAAAACAGAGAATCAGACCCAAAAAGAAACTGTATTAAATGCCATTATTGTGGATGTCCTGAAAGTATAGAGTAGGCCGCCCGAGGATACAGGTGAAAAGAGGGCATGCGTTTAGTGTAGAGTCTCTGGGTAGAGACTCAGCACATTCTGGAGGGTCCCAACTTTTCTCGACAATGGGACTCAACAGGAGCTGGTAAGCCCTGATCAACATGCAAGTGTGATGAGCCCCGAAGCCCAGAGCAGGTATCACAGCACAGCAGGGCCAAGCCGGCCGAGCGCGCACCCCTCCATGGGTCACAGGAGCACCCAGGAGGTATCCCCAGAGAGCCACCGAGAACCACGAGGACCCGGGGAACAAGAGGGGGCAGCGACCGACACGCCCAGCGCGCCAAGACAGGCCCAGGCGGCGTGGGGCATGAGGGCACACCCATCACCCAACACCCAACACCCAGCCCCCACCAACCCCAGCACCCCCCAGCACCCCAGCACCCCCAGAGAGGGCCGGGCCCCCTCCAGCAAGGCCTTGTCTATGCTGGTGGGAAAAAAATAAATAAAGATGGAGACCAAACTAATGAAAATGTTTTTTATCAAGTAGTGGTGTTCGATGTGACCTGAGATTCATATCACTATACTTGTTTTGCTTTTCTTGGTATTGGTATTATTACAGTATTAAAAGGTATCGTTCATATGAACACATATTCACGGGCTGTGATCCCCTTTTTCGTCTTAAATAGTACCTGTTTGAATGGATACATAATTTCTCTGCATGAGACCAGACAGAGATTTTTTTTTTTTAAAGTCTGATCTCAGTAGCTTGAAACTGAATCTTTCTTTGTGGCTTCAGGTTTTGTTTCTCTCTTGTGTTAAATTGCTGTTGAAAACACCACAATTCCTGATATGACTCCTTCATACTAAAAGTGTTTGAAGAACATGATACTGTAAGTGGGGACTTTTATTGTGAAGAATCTCTCTGAAATACAATATGTTTATCATTAAATGAACTGAGCTTTACAGAGCTACACTAGCTGAGATTTTCAATAACACCGTCAGGAGTTGTAGTATTTACAGCTGCTTTTTTTTAACCACGACTCACGGCCACATCCCGCTTCCTTTTATCCTCTTGGACTTAAGACACGCAAGGCATCAGTTTAACAAATGTTCAGAAGATAGACCTGTTGTAATAGAGATGCTAATCCATTCCAGCACAGCCTATGTTAGACAGACAGAGATGTGCTACAGGCCAGCACACCCACTAAGTGTTGCTGTTAGTGGCTGAAACTTACAGGGGAGAGTACAAGTTTAGCTAATTGCTGTGCCACTGTTCACTTTCATTATAAACACTGACACCCACTCTGACATGAGGAGGTGAGAGTCAGAGGGAAACATGCAGGAGACCGGGGGACTCAATCTGAGCTGTTGTCTGTCAAATCAATATTTTATGCTACTTGTATTTTCCCGCCACTGTGGCTGGTAGGCTGATTAATTGTAGTTTCCTCATGTGTGCACTACAACCAAACACATGTTTTTAAACCGGTGATGACGGTATTGCAAAAAACAATGTTGTGGCAGAACGTAATACCAGTATTGATACCGATTTAACGCCAACTCCTATTGTCAAGGCATTTTTTCCGTTATTGTAAACAAAATGTCGGTAGGCTTCTGATCCTATGAATATCATTGAGCCTATTTAGTGCAAAAGAACTTTGCAGTCATTCATTGCTTGGTGTTTCTCCAGAGACCTACCCCTTCTATATTTTAAACAAAACACCTTATTGTTGGTCACTTTTTGTGACACAAACGGTGAGTGCTGCTGTCTGAAATGCAAAGTGTTTCTCCAGGAAAAGAACCTCCTGCAAGTGTTTTGAACAGCACTTGTGGCAGATTTCATGAGCTGTCTAAAGGTCGATCTGGTTTTGCAATGTATCAGGATGGAGAGTAGCATGTTGTGAAAAATGTCTTGGATATTTACTGTCAGAACACCTGGGCTGTGTGCTAATCCAGTCTTCATTATTTTCCCAGGCAGTTTCTTGGCTATTGTAGGACAAAGCACATTTGTCTTCTAGATAGCTTATCTTATTCTAACGGGACCTCTCTTTCTTCTTTGTCTACTCTCTCATTGCATTTTTTTTCTCTGACCACCTCAACCACTGTTTATAATCAAGCTCCATTTTCCAGGCTTTAAAAAAAGAGAAAAAGGCTAAATGTAAGATCCAGAATAAAAGGCTCCTCCTGGAAGAACATCAGGAAAAGACACTAGTGCCAGTTGAATGTGCACTTGAGTTTCTTTTCATTTCCTGCTACTGTTCATCTGCCTTTTTCTGTTCTCCTTTTCTTTCAATGGACGCCTTTTTGAGAGTTATCCGGCGAGCCAAATGCCTTCTTTTCCCCTTGTGTGTCCATCCTGTCTGTCTGTTTAATATATATCTGCTGCCTTTTCTTGCACTAAGCTCGCCTCCCTCTCTCCCCCTCTCTGTCCAGCTTGGGGAGAGGAGAAATAAATTGGAGTGAGGCTGCCATTTTTCAGAGGCCTGTGGCCCGCTGATAAAGAAAAACGTGGGGAAACATTGCTGTAGCAGTAGAAAACAAAAGCTAAGACGATTGTTAAGTGCAAAGAGGAGATTTAGAAGTTTGTGTGTGTGCACGCATGTGTGTGTGTGTATATATATAACAGCTGTACTTTGAAACAACATCTCCATCTTTCTATTTCTCTAAAAATCCCTCTTTTACTCACCACAGTTCTGCTTTTATATCACTAAACAAAATGTACCTGCCGTTTTGGGTGAAACTAACTTTAATAATTGATCAATGGGTCAATTGTTTTTTTATTAATAGATTCATTGTAGTAAAAAAAAACGAAATCACAAACTACATGTTGACAGGCTTCGCTGCATCAAAAGGCCAAGGACTTAAACCACACAACACATACGTGAAACAGATATTTGTTTAACCTAACTCCTCACTCACATACTGTGTGCCACACACCTTTCCTCTCACCTGCTTGATTTGGACAGACGGAAGAGGCGCAGTGGGGGAAAACATTCTATATCATGGATTTTAAATGTCTGACTAACCAACACTTACATACAACATATTTTTGTTGAACATTTTTATCGTCATATTTTTTAATTAACACTTACAGCTTAATCATCACATTATTATAAAGTAAAGTTTATTTTTACATTTCCACTCAGCTTGAGCTGACAAAGTATAACACTCTGCTAAACTGTCTGCATGTGACGTAAACAGCTCCACTTCACAGCAAGTGACGTGAAAATCACACAACACAACCAATTGATTATTAACTTTGTTGCCATCTTTTTTAAATAATCCTTCTTTATCGATTATGTTGATTCCTTGTTGCAGCCCTACTGCTTTGACTACTCATGAGCCATGCATTCCAGTTCATTGCTGGCACAGCCCAACCATGTGGAGCCTTCTTTATAACTGATTACATCAGTCAACCTATTTTACGATCAACACCAACTGCATGGACAGTCCCCCAAAATGTGAAAAAATCCCTGAAAGTCTGTATCAACAGCCTCCTGTCTTGGTGATGTTAAAGTGTTTTGGGCGGCTGCATGTGTTCATGCTGAAATCACTGAGTCACTCTGCTAATTCACTGATCTCTCTCTCTCTCTCTCTCTCTCTCTCTCTCTCTCTCTCTCTCTCTCGTGCGCGCGCAGGCACACAAATGCACAAGCTCTCTTCTGCTGTCTCATTCTGTCTCTCATCAACCACTTTCTCTCCCTCTCCATCTCTTTCTCACTCTTAATCAACCACTCAACACTCACACACACCTTCCTCCGTCCTGTGGACCTTCCAAGCAGCCAATCATCAGAGCCCGTCTCTGTGCTGTGATGTGGCTGCTAAAATTAGCCTCCTCTCTCTGTGAGTCGACATCAGCCATGACGCACTGTGTTGGGCCAGGTAGCCATGATGCCCAGCAGAAAGAAACAAACTCTCCCCTTTATGCATTCCTTTTCCTCTCTCCTCTTTTTTCCCCTCCTCTCATCATTCCCCACCTTTCTTTCTTTCCTATCCTTTTGCTCCTTCATTTTGCTTTCATTCCATCTTGCTCTGTTTCATACCTGATTACCTCAGTGTTTCTTCTTTTCTCTTTTGTCTTCAGCAGGGTTAGATGTGCACCCTTCTTCTGTTCTTTTCAGCCTGTTAAGTCAATCTTTGAGCCTGTTTGAAGCTCAGCTCTAAAGTCACGGCTGCTGCTATTTCTTCTGAATTACTTTTGACGGTACAAAGTGAAAATGATAAACCTCCTTTGCTTGAATATGTCACAATGCCAGAGGGTGACCATAGTCCTTCACAGTTCAGTCAGTACTGTCAAGGCTTTATCCTCCTTTCATTCAAATGAAAAAGTCCTACACTTTCATATTTCCAGGTCCTTACTATTTTTTTGCAATGAAATGTCATTGAACTTTAAAAAAAAGTTATGCTTTAACAGCTTAACTTTCTATTTATCTATTTTCTTACAGAAGCTATGTAAATAAGCTCTTAGCCTTTCTGGGTTCCTGTGTATTGGACACACAGAGTAAGAAAGCATGAAGTTTAGGATTTTAAGTAAAGGCCTACTCGAGAGCTATGCTCATGGAAAACTGAAATGCCAGAAAGTGTGTGTGAATAGCTGCATTTTGAGGATGATGTTTATTGCTTATAGATTAATCTATCTCTATTTCATTTGATGATTTTTTGCGATTCAGTTGAGAGCAGTGGTGGAAGAAGTACCTTAAAGCCACTTGAGTAAAAACCCTGACACACCAAGGAGATCGCTCACCGTCGGTCCTATAGATCGTCGCCCCTAGTTTTTGTGGCGTGTCCAGCTCCGTCGCTACCCGTCAGTCCCCCTCGGCCCCCGTCTGCCTTTTTTCGGCCGATTCGACATGTTGAATCGCCGTCAGTCGGGGCGGTTGGTTGGAGGAATCACTCTGATTGGCTATTTCTGAGGTTTCATTTAAGTAGCTACCCTAACTCCAGTTCTCAAAACAGCCCCTTGAGCCTGCCGCTGTTGTATGCTAGCATGCTTTCCCCCATTTAGTGCGGTTTCTCCTAATTTGTTGCCTCCACCTCATTTCTTTTTCCACTAAAAGACCAAGGGCTGACAACGCCAGTGCCATTTTCAACTTTTAATCAGACATTATTCTCGATTAGAAGTAGCCATATTACGAGTGGTGCGCGACAGCGGTGTGAAAAATGGTCTTCTCGTATCATAACAACAGACTACCGCCGCCTGCTGGCATGAAGAGTTATTTCCTCTCACGCATACGCAGAACGTTCGTGGTGGTTGGCCGTCAGCTGTACTCTTTGCGGTGTGTTCACGTGCAACTTTTTGGCCAAGACAAAAGTGTTGTGAGGCGACTCCACAGTTGGCCTTCGTAGCCACTAGTTCTTTGCCGTCTGCTTGGTGTGTCAGGGCCTTAAAAGGACAGATATTATAAAAGGAAATGTCTAGAAGAAGTCTGGTTGAAGTGTCTATCATGTGTTTTATGATACAACGGGTATCATGAGTGGAACTGTGGAACTTTTAGCGCAGAGGAGGTATCGTCTTTGTAACGATGGTCACCTACTGTAAGTCATCTTTCACATGGAGTAGCTGGTACCGACGCTGTTGATGCCTCTGCTTCTACCTCTGATTCTGCTTCCATCAAGCATCTAGTATCACTGAGTCAAATGCTATTTTGCTCACGTAGTCGCTATTTGTTTAGACCTGACATGCCTGGAATTGACTTAAAGGCCACACCTCAGCTTTAAAATCCCTTCTTGCATATTTGCACTTGATTTAGCCTTCTTCTTCTTCTTCTTCTTCTTCTTCTTCTTCTTCTTTTTTTCTCCTTCTTCTGTGAGATTTGTACGCCAATAGACATCCACAATGTTGCATTACCATCCCCAGTTTTGAACCTCTCAGATTCCATTCATTTAAAGTTGTATTTTCAGAGAAAATAAATCAAAAAACATTCAACCACCAAGTTTCCATAATCCGTAACCACAAGGTTAAACAGTCTAATAACAACAGCAAAAAGAGAAGTGAATGCCACCCCATTTCAAAGTTACACATGAACAAGAGTGATTGTTCTTCGAAGATAACTAATGATAGTGTGTGGCCTTTAAAACCACTCGCAGCACTTTGTCACTTTGCTTCAAGGAATAGCTGAGCAGAATAGTATTAACAATGTTTATTCTGTGGTTGGATAGCTGGGCTGCCGTTCACCTGTGTGACTGTGTGTATTTATGTGTATTTGTGTTCATGTGTGTTAAGGTGTGCCAGTGCTGCATCTGTTTTTCCATCTGCGCTTATTTGAATGTTTGTTCCAGCTTTATTATCATTGTGAACACGTCGGTGTGTGAGCGTGTTTCCTGGTTTAAAATGTCAGCTTTCAACAGTCTTCCTCTGTGGTTTCTGCACTGTTCGGCTCAGTAGGAAGCAGACGGCGCTAATCTTTTATCGCTCTGCAGATGGAGATGTAAGTCAGTCCCAAAAATAAGACAGACAGGCAAAAACTGCCCCATACAGCACACAAACAGGCTGAATCAGAGCTGGCAAAGGCTTACATAGTGACATGTGGATTGTTCCATATTTAATAAACGGTCAACTTTGTAAAAGCCTTGATAGTTTAGTTTGAAGAAGTGGTTGTAATGACAGAAGCAGCATAAGTAAAACAAGCCACATAATGTGCTACTTTGACGTTTTCCGTACATAGTGTTATGAAGCATTTCTTACCGTTTACTGTCTTTTTCCCCTGCAAAGCATTTTGATACTTATTTTCAGATTTCTTAAACACCGAGCTCTGTATGTTTGTGTTTTTTTATCTTTTTTTAATGATTATTATGTCAGAATGGCTGGCAGACCCCTACCAGCACACACACACACACACACACACACACACACACACACACACACACACACACACACACACACACACACACACACACACACACACACACACACACACACACACACACACACACACTCCTTGAACATGTCATCAGTCCAGATCTAGATTAGACTTAATGAGAGCCCAGCATTGATACAGCCCATCACTCAGCATAGCACACTGACCTACTGACTCACTGACTGGATACAGGAGTGTGTGTGTGTGTGTGTGTGTGTGTGCGGAAAGCTGTCCCTTGAGGGACTTGTAACACTTTGCATGTGTGTAAATGTTTTCCTTCACAATATGAAATACTTTATTGTCCTTGTAGTAATAATCAAACAAAACAAGGTTGTCGGGCCAGGATTTGTTATCTGTTTTTATTCTTATCTGTTTAATTTGAGTTTGGAGGTCAGTGATCTCTCTGCACTCTGATAGCTTGTAATGCATACATGACAGATGAACAAAAAAGAGGGAAACTTGAGATTTTGAGATTCAAATGTTTTCTGCACAACGGCCTGTCGCAATTAAGGCTTTCTTCAATCAAAAACTAAGTACTGTGATTGTTGCTGAGTCATGGTTTGTTTGGAAACTTTTCATTTTGGGTGAAACTGAACGTTGTATTCCAGGCATATTGTGCAGCACAGAAGAAAGTTGAGGATATTATAAAACATGTTTATAGTTTGTTTATTGTGGTGGAAGGTACAGTAAATTAAGCTGTCGCTTTTTGACCTCTGTCTGTCTTTAAGCAAAAAACGAGGTTTTCACCTGGTTGTGGCAGAAAAACAAAATTGATAAGTAATGGCTGTAAGTTGCTGACTACAGTGATGACATATGAAACAAGTGCATGCAAAAGGAGATTTTATGTCTTTCTGTTGCAAATGTTTCTTCCTTCTTCTTCTAAAGCTGGGCTAGCAATCAATATTTTATTTTGCAAATTTTGATTCATCAAATTTGGAAAGCTGAGTGGAAAAAGCTAAATTCAATCACTAGGTCTCAGAAGAAAAGTTATTAAAGTTAATCGGTGTGTAAAATCTTTCCAGTGATATATAAATCATGCGAGAAATGGAAAAAGAAAGTGCACTTTTTGAGTGATTACTGACAGAGTTTCCATTGCTGCTCCAGGCTTGTTGCACAACAGTCCACAAAAAGGAGCCAGAAATGACAGAGTCATAAGTATTCATTAGCTGCTCAGTTATAAAACAGTAAAATTCCTTTTTTTTTTGTCTTCGCATGAAATACAGCTGACATCAACTGATTCTGCAGAGGACAAACATCTCATCAACTCTTGGATAACTCTATTTTTTTCATTTTCCTACCCGATGTGTTGTTTGACTCTGAGAGAAGTGCATTCAATTGCATTGTAAATTCTGCATTGCTTCAGAATCTTGGAAACAGCAACTCTTCATCCTCTGTCCTCCACCTGTTTGACTCTCACACTGTCTACTGCTCAACACATCTTTTTATAATGCTCGTCTTACATCTGCCTGCCCGTCATCCATCAGTGAGGCTGGGTGACATCCAACTGCCTGTCGAAGGGAGAGAAAAAAAGAGGAAGAGGGCAGGCGGCAGAGGAGAGGAGAGGAAGAGCAGGATGTAGAGGGAAAGAGACAGAGAGAGAGAGAGAGAGAGAGAGAGAGAGAGAGAAACAAGGCAGACCATAAAACTGCGGGAGCTTGTAATAGTGTTTCCTACTCATTAATTAGCTGCAGTCGTTCCTGTACAAACACACAGTAATAAAACTGATTTACGGAGATCCTCTCCTCCTTCTCTCTCTGTTTTCCTGTCCTTTACACTATTCTCCTCTTACCTTCTCTTTCTTTTTTCCCCTTTCTCCTCTTGCTCCTTGCCTCTCATTGCTTCATTCTCTTCCCTTGTCCCTCTTCTTTCTCCTCCCCCTATTATTCTCACCTCTCCATTAGGGGTGGGGGGTAAACCGATATTAATACCAGAACCTGTATTAGGTTCTGCCACAACATGGATTTTTGCAATAGCGTCATTACTGGTTTAAAAACTCAAGTTTGGTTGTAGTGCACACATGAGACAACGACTGCTGAGCCTACCAGCCACAGTGGCGGGTAAATAAAAGTAGTGTTAAATATTTATTAGTGGCAGACAATGTCTCAGATTGAGTCCCCCGGTCTCTCACGTTCAGAGCAGAGCCAGTAGTCTCACTGCCGCTGCCCAAACAGCTTGCCGCCTCCTCGTGTCAGAGTGGGTGTCAGTGTATACCATGAAAGTGAACTGTGGCAGAGCAATCAGGTAAACCTGTATTCTCCCCTCTCCAAGTTCCAGCAAATGAAGCAACTTTAGTGGGTGTGCTCTGCTGGCTTTCAACACGTCTCTTTCTGTTTGTCTTGGGCTTTAACATTGGCTATTTGCTGGAATGAATTTTGATCTCCATTACAACGACTCCACCCCCTGAAAGTGTGTTCAAACTGATGTCTCTCTTTTCTTAAGTCCCACTTGATTAAAAGAAGCGGGCTTTGGCTGTGACTCGTGGTCGAGTGGCTGTACATACTAATACCTGATGGTCTTATTGAAATAATCTGTTAATTGTAGCTTCGCTAAAGCTCAGTTAATAATATAACGATAAACATATTGTATTTCTGAAAAATCCTTCACAATAAAAGTCCCCACATATTATTTGGTTGAAACGCTTTTTTTATGAAAGAGTCATTCAAGGAAATTAGGTGTTTTCAGCAGCAGCTTAACACAACTATACAAACGAGTGGGGGTCACATGAATATGTGTTCATATTCCCAATTCCTTTTAATGATGTTATACAACACTAAAATACGAGGTTTAATTTCCTGCTTTTTTCTTCTCCTCTCCTCTTTTTCAACCTTTTCCCCTTTTTCTGCTTTTTATGCAATAATCTCTTTTCCTCTTCGCTTTTTCTCCCCTTTATCACCCATTTGTACTCCCCTCCTTTTTTACCCTTTACATTTTTCTTTTATCCTTTCCTTTTTTGCTCCTTTCTTTCCCTGTTTTCTCCTCTTGTCTACCTCCTTTTTCCTCTTCCCCTTTTCATCCTCATCTTCTTCCTCTTTTGGCTTCCCAGTTCTTTCCCTGTATTTTCCTATCTCTTTTCTCTTTTACTCTCTTTCCCCTTTCTTGTACTCTTTTTGTCCACTGGGGAGAAGGATCAAAAAGAGTAAGGGCGGTAGGTGAAAGAGAAAAAACACAGATCAATCTTGCTCTCTGTTTGTCCACCTCTCGTAGTACTAAAGGGAAAGACAAGGTACATTGTGGCCTTGGTTTCACACATTAACACTTACAGAACACACTCACATAAGGCCAGCTGTAGAGAGACATGTAAAGGCAACACTTAAACACACACACAGATAGTCAGTGCTGGATTAAAATCAAACAAACTCACACAGCTTGTCTCAACTGCAGTCGTATACACACACAAACAGGCTCATACTCTCTTGCTCCATTATTAGACAATGGAAGCAGCCATGCAAGCGAGGTAATAATGCTGCTTTTAGATATGGTCTTTTATATTCTGCACTGTGACACACACACACACACACACACACACACACACACACACACACACACACACACACACATATGCACTTACAACAGACTCATCCTCGTCTATCATGGTCTTCAATCTCTCTATCCACTACCACTGGTACCAATTCCTTTTCCCTCTTTCTTTTTTTCTCATTTTTCTCATACTTGGTCATTTGTCTTCTCATTTTTCTTCTCTCCTCTTCTTTCCCTGATTTGAAATAAACACAAAATGCTAGCATTACTATGGCAGATAAATTAGCATGATAATGCTAGCAATTAGCCTAGATAACTACCATGCCTAAACACAGCCTCATATACCCGTTGCATGCTGTAGACTCCAAGTGCTTTTTACTTGCTCTGATGATTGAACTCTGATTTTCCTTTTTTTACTCAAGAGACTTTCATTGGTTTAGACTGCATTTTATGTTTTTAAATACTTCCATATTGTTATTGAATACTATTTAATATCCAATAACAATATGGGAATGTATCAGTTCTAGTGGATAATTTTGTCTTCTTAGTGACAATTCTTCTACATTGGGGACTATTTGGTCAAAATAAAACCGGAAAAATATCCACATTAAGAGTCATCACGAGGACGGAGGGGGAATTGGAGGAAGGGAAAATTGAGGGGGGGGGGGATGGAGAGAGACGGATGAAGGGGCAGAGCTAATAAGACGGGGATAAGGGGGCTTATAAAGTAATGATAAAATGTAGAGTGAAGTCATACAGTTGATTTAGTGAGTGTTTTTCTCTGTGCTTTTGGGGAAGGGTGTATGTGTGTGTTGCGTGTGTATACTTGGCTGATGTCCTTGACTTTATGACTGATTATATCATTGCTTCAGGTCCCTGTTAGGGCGGGCAGACAGACAGACAGACAGACAGACAGACAGACAGACAGACAGACAGACAGACAGACAGACAGACAGACAGACAGACAGACAGACAGACAGACAGACAGACAGACAGACAGACTGTGTGTGTGTTTCCATAAAACGCTTGAGAATGATTGTGTCTGCTTGTATCCGCCCACTCCCTCAGGTCTTCAAAAAACTAAATCACATACTAAACAGACCTTGTTTTTTTTCTGTTATCCTCTCATCCTTTTACACAGTCTTTAATCATTTTACGTGTTTAGAATACAAATGTGTAGTTAAGATAAGATATGATAAGTTACAATACAATACCATAAGAAATGATTAGATTCAGTTCTGTACGATACAATACAATCTGATATGATACGATGTGACACATTATGTTTGGTTATGATGCAATGCGTCTTATTTGGTTTGTCCAGGGCTCAAATGCTAAACATTGAGCTGTTTCCTGTGTGGTATTTAAAAAATCTAAAACGACAATAAAAAAATCAAAGTATCGCCATGTATACAGAGAAGTATATTCGTTTAAGGTTTACATTAAGCTTTAAAGGTCGTAATGCCAGTATCAAAGTCTGGGTTTGAGATTACTGTGACCAATAACTTAGCTTGTCAATCTTCCCCTCACTTCTTCCTTTTTCCTTTCTTTTTTGTTCCAATTCTTTACTTCCTTGCTCAATCTGCGCTCCTCATTCATCATACATTTTCCCCTGTTTCCCTCCATCACATGTTTTACTCTTATCTGAGTGCCTCCAATGTGAGATGTTAAAAGGACATGTCATGAAAAGATGTAAGTGAGGGAAATGAGGAGGCAATAAAGACGAATAAGAACCACCTACTGTGACATTGAGGAAAAGATGTGAGGACACTCAGGAAGCTGATTTGTAATGAAAGGAGACCGTTTCCTCTCAGAATCATTTTAGGAAATGTCACTCACTGATGATCTTGTCACAGCTTCAGTTTCTCTGTTTGGTCCCAATAGTTTGAATTTGTACTTACAGTAACTCTCTGTCAGAATTATAATGATTCAAAGTGGATCATTTTAGCTTAGATGTTCTTTGAAGAGAGCTTTTGGATGTTGATACAGGTCTCTCTGTGATCCCAACATGTATTGGAGCCTCAGAAACCCAGCAATGTTGAGTAAGAATAAATATAAGTATCAACTTTGGATTCTTCAGTCAATCCCAATCAATCTGGCGTTCAGTCAGTCCTTTATTGTATAGCGCCAACTTATAACAAAGGTTATTTCAAGTCACTTTACAATAAGAGCAGGTCTCGACTAGACTCTTTGTTATATTACTTACAAAGACCCAACATGAATCCCCCATCACCACTGCACTTGGCAACATTTAGCAAAGTAACAGTGGAAGGAAAAACAGCCTTTTAACGGGCAGAAACCTCGAGCAGAACCAGACTCATGTCGAACATCCATCTGACGCAACCAGTGGTGGTTCTAAATAAACCTCAGAAATTTCTTGGGGGTGCAAGGGGGATGCTATGGCTATCCTAGGGGTAGCTACAGCGACCCCTCGCCCCTCCCTGGCACCGCCCATGGAGGCAACCAGAACACATTTCTTTGTACTGTAAAAATGTTTCTGCAAAAAGTATGGCCCAAAAAAACTAACAACGCAGGAAATGGGAGGGGAAATTTCAGCTGCAAATCCCCTTCTCACTCTTATTTACAGGGGAGCTTTTATATCACTCCAGCATCTCTTATTTATGTTCTTCACCTGCTCTAATGTAACCCTAATGTGGAACAGTGGTCAAGGTAAAGTGCAAATAAAAATGCTCTATTTTAAGGCCACTTCTGATTTATGGTTCAAATAAACGATGGAATACTTGATGCTGACAGTGTTTTTTATACTTCATAAGGAGCCCACAGACTTTGGGGTTCTTTGAAGATCTCTCTGGACAGGAGGAGGTCTGTAAAATGTTGAGGTTGGAGTCAGAATGGTTTTCATTCAGTAAATGAATAGATCAAACATTGTGAAACAGATTGCCTGAGCATGAGAGATGTCTATGATTCCTTTTTTTTGTCCGGCCAACGAAACCTGCTCTTTACAGCAACACCATCTTCTAAAGATGTTCGCAAGAAGAGGTAAATAACTTCACTGGATTTGACCATTGATCTCCTCTTTCTGTCTTACTCTCTGTGCAGGTATTTCGCACAGACTTCATCACAGCCATGAAGCTGCCAGACTCAGCCCAACTCGGCCCTGAGGACTTCTATGTACTCTCAGATCCATGGAGACAAGAGTGGGAGAAGGGTGTTCAGGTCCCCGCCAGCCTGGAGGCCATACCAGAGCCTGTGGTCAGGTAGGACAAACATCCATCATTTATCGCAAACCAAGCTATCAACTCAAGCAAAGCCCACAGAGTACCACATAAAGGATTGTTTCTGTAGCTGTTCATAGTCATTCACTACTTGTCTTCTGGCTGCAGTGTTTCTGTCGCAAACTTAGACATTACGTCACCATGTAAACACAAACGTGGAGTTCAAAAAGGTCTTTGCACAGAACTTTGGTGTGCCATGACTAATAGATACCATAAAGACCTTGGACTGTCACTGAAGTTTAATGAAGTTTTAGATTTTAGTCCAAAATTAATTGATAATTTAAAAAAGGGAAAAAATAAGTCTGCTGAAATACCAAAAGTCAACTACAAAAAAAAGAGCATCGTCTTCTGTAAACGGAATGGTGCAGACAGGAAGAACTCACAACATGGGCACATACTGAAACCCTTTGCATGTGCAAGCATTCATGTACACACAAACACATCATAAAGTGAAGCAAGCTAGTCTGCAGATGTGCGCAGACATGCACTTCAACCCACTTTTATTCACTTTCATGCTGCAAATTAGCCTGTCTGTTTGTATATCTCTCCCTCTCTCTCTCTCTCTCTCTCTCTCTCTCTCTCTCTCTCTCTCTCCCCTCTCCCCCTGGTAGGTTTTTGTGGCTCTCTAGTACTCCTGCAGCTGCTTCTCATGCCCATGTGGTTCATTTGGCATTCTAGGAACTAATGAAAATGCTCAGACTGCCTGGTAATGCCTTTTAGACACACATGTCATACCAGGAGGCCACACACAAGCAGACATATAACCACACACACACACATGCGCACACACACACATACCGGGGTATATTTGTTAGGAGACAGGCAAATGATCCACTCGTGTGAAATTAAGTCAGAATTTCTATATTCATGATTCATTTGCCTGCCTCAAGAGAACCACTTACAGAGGAGGATCTTTAAGAAAAAAAGACAAGCACACAATAGGTAGTTTAATAGGTTAAGTAAAAGCTTGTATACTTTTGACGCATATCAAACAGCCAAAAGGCTGTAGAACACAACAAGTTAAATGCTGAGGAAAGTGTGCTCATCCTCTTTCATTGTCAGAGTAAAAGTTTGGTGTTGCCTTATTTTCAGCTTGAAGGCTTTTCTTCCTGTGTCATGTAACAGAAGGCATTTTGTTGTTTACCTTTTCCTTAATCAATATAAAGCACTACTGTCCGAAAGACTCATGTGGTGGCAAGAAGTTAAAAACCTATTTTATAGTTTTATGTCGCCAGTTCATTTTGAATAAGGTTTAAAAAAATGCCAAATTGATTTTAAAGGGTCATAAATGCAGAAAAAAAAGATGAGTACTGAGCTTTGATTGTGCTGCACAAATCCAAATCAGATGTGCCCTGCTTAATAGTTACTACAGAAAAAAAAGAGAGAGCTGATCTGAATGAAAAAAAAACCCCATCTCAAATAGGCAAAAAAATGAAACAAACAAACCTGAATTCAATCTAAGTTGCAAAATAAAATGACAAACCTTCTGAGGTCACCTTAAATCACACTCCTACAAATTAGTGAAAGGCCTTGTAGTAGCTGTTTGAGTTGAGAAGAGCCACAAAAAAGACAGAAGAAGTATTAATGCTTAGGGTCTTAAGAAGGACAGAAGACAAATGATGATGATGAATTGTTTGTGTTTTATTTCATTGCTACTAATCGTTAATGATGAAAATAGAAACACATTTCTAGAACATCCCCATGATTGTATTGACTTATATCTCAGTAGACACACATGTCACGCACGCACACACACACGCACACGCACACGCACACGCACACGCACACGCACACGCACACGCACACACACACACACACACACACACACACACACACACACACACACACACACACACACACAGCTAATAGATTGAAGAGAGCCTAAAGGCAGCAGAGAGATGAGTAGATTGTGAAGAGAAAGAGCACTGGCAGAGATAGATAAGGATAGATGGATGAATGGGGGCTTATTTATTATCTGATGTGTGATAGAATGATGAAGTGATATACAGTGATGCTGAAATGGAGCAATGATTGATAGATGTGAGAGATAGATGAGGAGAGGGGTGAGTGTAAGTGTGTGACTGAGCTGATGGTCTATGTCAGAGTCTCTAACAGCAGCTGGTTCATCTTTTTATTTAGTCATCTTTCAAACTGAAGACACTCTTTTCTCTCTCTTCTTCTCTCTTTTCTTTCCACTCTGTCCTCTCCGTGCACCGTCCTTCGATCTGTTTGGGCTGTAGTCCGTGAATCTTGATACTTCCCAAGTTTTACCCAAACATGCCTCTGCGGTCAGGCAGAATTAGGGCTAGGAAACTTTTCCCACACATGTTTAAGCTATCCTGAACATCAGTGTTATAAAACTTAATGAAATACCACCATGCTCTCATATATCAGTGATATGTTGTAATATATATAATAGTAAGATAGTAGTCTAACCAAGGCTGCTACATTGTTGTCAGAGAAGCCAGCACTTCAACATAGCATGCTACCTTAATGTCTTGTGATATAGTAAGGTCATTTTATCAATTGATTCAGTAGATATCTTACATATTGGTCCTTTGAGGCCCCCCTCCCCATGTGCCCACTTTCTTTTAATTGGCCAGCTGGGGGGGCAGAACGCTGCAGGGCTGCCAGGGGAGGGCTTCTCTGCAGTGCTGGGAGAACAGTGTATGCAAATGGCTTACAGATAGCAGCCTGTTAGCTTAGTCGAACACAAAGACTGGAAACAGAGGAACAGAGGTAGTATGGCTATGTCGTATAGTGACAGGTCGTCATACCACAACCACTAAATCTCATTAAAAGGGGTGTGACAGGATCTCGCAAGATTAAAAACATCACAAGATTTCACATCGAGGTGAAATCTGTCTTGCAATATTAGTTCATAGACGCAGAGTAGCAGCCATCATGACAGAGTCTGATGTTGAACTGGAAACCAGCTACCATTCATTCACTATTAAATTGTTTGTGTGGCAGCTAGTGGAGAAAGAACACAGCTGATCAGTGATCTGTTTGCATGTTCAAAACTGTCAAAGCTCACAAAAAAGATTTCTGTGAATTACACTAAACTTGTTATTCACAGAAAGATTTCTTTTTAGCGTTTGTAAAGTTGATGTCCCTGATGGGGGAGAACAAATACTGTTAATAAAATGATGCAGCTCTTTATATTTCAGTCTGTTCTTAGATTTTAAAAAGCTCTTTCTAAATAAACTGCTTGTATTATTATTATTGGGATGTTGGCAATGAGTATATAGTAGAGAAATTAGAAGATTGGATACATTATGATGTTCATGGAGATGCATTTTGTCTTGCAAGCTTACAAAAAAATAAAGTGGAAAGCTATATATTTTTCCTTGTCTGCTTTTTCCCTCTTCATTTATGTCATGTATCTTTCCTTCTCTTATTAGTTATTTTTGTCTTTTTCCTCTTCCTTTTTTTAGATGTCTTCATCTCTACATCTCAGCCTGTCTCTGGCTTCCCTCCCTCCACTCCCACCTTCCCCTTTTACTTTTGCTCTAGTTGAGCCGGAGGCGCAGACACATTTTTCTTTTCTTTTTTTATGAATAATGACATCATCTCCTAAAATTGTTGGCAAGGAAAAGGGCTGCGGGCCCTGTCTGGCTCTGACAACACTCGTCTTCCACATTTGTGTCTCTCTCTTTGGACTGTATTTGGCTGCCGCTGCATGATTGTCGGTAAAAACTGTTGTGCGGGACACCAAGAGGTCATTATGGTTTGATGCTGTTTTTCTTTTTTGCCTCTTCTTCCAAAAAGACAGAAGGAGAGATGCACAGAGGAGTTCTGCTCCTTTATCTATCATACTGTCCTTTTTTCTCTTCTCTTTTGTTCCTGTCCCGTTTCTCTCTCCCTCATTTTTTTCTTCTTTAGTTTAGTTTTTGTTTTATTTTGTTTAAGTTATAAAACAATGCGACCCTTCCCTTTGGTTGTCTTTGTCTCTTGCCATTGTATACTTTCACTCTCTTCCCCTTTCCCCCCCTCCGTCTCTCTCGTTTTCTCTCACTCCCTGTCCATGGTTTAGCCGGGGCCGAGTGGAAGTAATTAGCCATTGCGTAACACTAGCTATGTGCAGACAGTGAATGGGGCTTTGGCAGCGACTAGACAGCCTCAGTCCCCAATGACATCCCAGAGCTGGAGAGAGAAATAATTACCCACACACAAGAAGATCTGTGTATTTTCACAAAATGAAAGGAATGATATAGCTGCTATTTTATTTAGTGCTTGGTATTTCTCCCTTTGGACCGGTGGCCAGGTTTGTGAATGTGAACCCCTTGTTTGTGGTTTGGCTGAACATGTTAGCTTTCTGAAAAGCGTGTAAAGCTGTGGCCGTGGGTAGCATACCACGGAGAGACTCCTTATAAAAGAAGTTTATATTTGGTTGGACAAAAAGATTGATTTAAAAACCCAAAAGTTCTTGGTAAGGCTAAGTCATATTTTACAGCCTCGTCAAACTTAATGGTGCTGATCAATTTGTTTTGAAAACGGGGTTCTCATGAGATGTTAAGCTGTTCAGTTGCTTTTGCATGACATTGTGAGGTCCCCAGTGGTGGAAAATCTGTAGGTCAAATTTCCAGAAGCTTTTATAAAATGCAAAACTTGGGTCAGACATGCATGGATGCCATGCAAAACCTTTGGTCAACAGTCTTGAACCCAGAGGGGATGGAAAGTGCAAACAGTGGAGAACATGTAGATACTTTTGCTTGATTTGACTCAGTAAAATTGCTCAAGAAACAAGTATGGTATGGTTTTATTAGTCAGAGAAAAAAACAGCACACTTGTTGATAAAAATCAACATAAACAAAAAAAAAAGGGGATTAGGAAGACTTAAATTCAATCCAATAGGAGATCTAGTCATGGAGACAAACTTAAGCCTGCATGTGTTTTTACAATTGACATTTGCCAGATACTGAACACATTAGAACATTACAGAGAAGGCGTTTCCTAAATTTCAAAAATGTCATTTTTCAGGTTGTTTTTGTATTTTCGAACTTTGAGTTTGACCGGTTGTGACTGGATAAAAATGTTAGCTGTCCTGGTACTTCCCCAGTAAAGCTGATTGAGTTGGCGTCGGGCTTTGGAGAGGAAAAGCTGCATATGTCAAGTTTTGCATTCAGGTGCAGGTTGAGAGAGGAAGTGCAGGCCAACACTCATTTGAATAGATGTACACCTTTGGAACATCTCACAGTATGTAAAATCACTGGTTGCTTATTGAACTCACAGTTTCTGTGTGTGTGTACAAACCCATCTGTTCAGCAAACAGACACACACACCCTTTCATTGGAAATACAAAATCTCCCTTTCACTGTGTGAGTCAGACAGCATAGCTATGGGTCTATAGGCTAATCGGTCGCTAATAACTCTGTGACTGTCACAGACATACACAACACACGGTTAATGGATTGACAATGGCCTGAGAGCAGTAAGATTAATAGAGAGATGGAGAGAAGGACAAATAGCTGGATAGTAAAGATGGAGGGCAGTCTAAATGTCATGTATTGCAAAGCTTTATTTAAAGCTTAGAAAGTATGCCCTGACATTTTCAGCCACTGCTGTTTATTTTTTGCTTCAAAGGATAGGGACATATTGCGAGTTTAATACAGTTTTAATGTTACTTGTGTGTTTGATAGCTTCTTGGAATTATTAACATTTTTTTCTTTGAAATCCAGGGACACAAAGCCACAATTTAAATGAAGCCAAGAGTTAAATGAAAATACATGTTGTACCTCCAGTGATGATTCATGCTAAGAATATAATCATACTGAATATTCATTGTCTGTTAGGAGAAGACAGCTTCCTGCTGTCCCGCAGAAATACTAAACTAAAAGGGGCCTCAACTACTCAACCAATGATCTTATGTGATCTAAAGGGGAAGGAACTGTTAAAAAACCCACTTCATAATGTTCTGTAGTAAGAATAAATAAAAGTTTAAGGCTTAACCGAACGCTAGCTAACGTTAGCCTCAGGGCTACAATGTGTACAGTTGGATGGAAACAGAGTGAGTTGCTCTGTTTCATTTAAGTCTTCTGTGTTAATGGCTTTTGTGTTCCAGCTGGGAAAGTACTGATGACTAACAGGTTTAAAATCCAAAATATAAAAAAAAATGTTTACATCTACTTTTTATCAAACATGTTTGTTAACCCCTAAAATAACCAGATAATGATGGTCAAACATTGATACCAATCAGATATCTGCCCCAGTTTTCAGGAGGGGGGGGAATATGGTATAATTTTGTCAAACCTCTTATGGTCTGATCCCAACCTGAAGAGAGGCAGCTAGAAAAACAAATTAGGAATGTTAGGTATTTATTTCTCTCTCCATGTAACTAATGAAGAGAATTAGTCGGCTAAAGGTTATTCACGGTTAAAGCCAAAAGACGAAATAACGGCAATAGGAGGAAAACAGTGCTTTGTCCTTAGATCTTTTAAAGCCTTCTAGCCCAGATGCAGCCTTTCCCACGTGCATTAGTGAGTCACCATGTCTGTGAATGTTCACATTTATGAGTTCCTAAGAGTCTATTGTATGAGCATATATTTCATTGAAAAGCGTGTCTGTTTGTCTCAGTGTGTCCACAACAACATCTGGCTTTTCCCCGAAGATATCCTCTGCTTGTTCCAAAACAGCTCTTCATCAGATAATAGGATGACTAATAGCAGCGTCATGAGCCTCATCATTCACTATATAGGGTCGGTGAGTGCATTCGGACTAATGGCTCCCACACGGCTGATGTTTTCTGGCTGTCGTTAGTGTTTTTTCTTTTTGTTATATACATGCCTGGCAGCCATGACTTCTGTGTATTACTTTGTGTGGAACCTGTTGCTGTGGGAATTGCTGCTAATAGAAAGATGGATGAACTGCAGAATAAATAAATTGTGATAGGACAGATGGATTTGATAAATGGAAACCTATTCAGAGGGTTTCAATTAATAACTTCCTGTCAGGCTGAAGAAACTAAATTCATTGCATCAGCCAAAGCCCAACTTGCACAGATGGTCTTTGTTGTACCACAAACGCCCTGAAGATTTGAATCTCCAAATCTTTTCTTTTACTGATTCTGGTCAATATTAATGCACTAATTTGTGCCTTTACATTTACACACATGTAGACTTGAATAATTCTTGTAATTTTGCAGTATTTTAGCCCTGTATACTTTAACATACTACTTTCATACTTTTTACGTCAAGCAGCACACACTCAATTATATACACTCTCCTGATTATACCATAAAATAAAGCTTGTTTAGCTTTCGGTCAAATTCAATCTGTTGCTTTGCATTGTCAAGACCTTCAAACTTTTGGTCAATCTCTGAAATGTTTCTAAGAATATGTCCTACTGTCCTTTCCCTCCGCGTTGATATACTACTCCTTGAGGGACTGTATACTGTAATAACATGTGTTAACTACATCTGATTGTGCTCAATCACTATTCCCTTTATAAGAAAACATGAATGGTTTATTCAGAGCTTGCTAAGTTAAGATTTTTAAGACATTGCCACAAGTGATTCTTTTCCAATGTGGATTTTGTTTTCTTCCCATTAATCCGCACAACTCTGATATTTTCTTCGCCAATGCTTCAATCGATGTTGAAGTCCTAAACTTCACAGACATGGTAATGAGGCTGAATCAGATTCAGTTGCATTTGGGGATGTTTTTTTTTATAGATACACCCCCTCTTACTTCTCAAACACTATTAAACCTTAAAACTTTTTGGGGTTATTTGAATTTTTTAATGATTATCTTATGACTTTCTTACTAGAGGAATGACTGATGGATGACTTTCTCACCTTTTGATGGACAGTCAGGGCTATAAAAAAGCCAAATTCACCCACATTTACTCATCACCACATCGCTATGAGGGGTCAGGGGGTGTAATCTTGACCACAGGCTGATTTGTTTGCCTTTGGCAGCATGAACCAGTGAATATGAGAACTGTATTTCTTGCTTATAAGTATGGGCTTTTGTGCCAAATTTGGGGTAACTGGTAGGTCCCCACATGACAAAACTAATAATAGGTTATAGTGAGAAATAGCTTGTGATCCATTTCTTGAGGAGAGGGGGTTTATAAACTTCCCACTGAGGCTGGAGGGGTACCAAAATGGCAATAAAGCAACATAGTTATACATTCTCCTTTCTCAACAAGTTCATGGAGTGGTTGGGTACGTCTTTCACCACAGTTAACGGAGACAACTTTAAGACTGAACCATGCTTGGATGTTAGCGTCATTGACTGTCAAAGTAACTGACCAGGTTTCTGGCTGACAGGTTTATTGACATAGTTAATGGAAGAAAGATTAGCTATCTCGTTGACTGCCTCATTGATATAACTCAATGACTTTTTCTTGACTGTAAAAACATAATTGAGTAACATCAACTTGTCTTTTCCGTTGTCAACACATTAAGGCCTCTGAACCACTTTGGGTCAGTGGTGATGTTGCTCGCTTGCTACCTGGCTGACCAGCTGCAGGGACTTAATGCCTTTACTTTTGACTGCCTTTGAGCCAGAAGGGACTTTAAAAGCAGATAGGCTTTGCCTAGACCTTTTCCTGATTGACCTTGGTAACAGGTAGCCACACCCTTAGGCATACCCGGTGTTATCTTTTTATTCTTCTCTGAGTTGGACCAAAATGAACAACATGAAGATCATGATCTATTGAAGGAGACTTAACACTAGTATTATAGTTTTCATAGTAACTGATAACTGAAAACTAGGAATATTTTCTGATATATTTCCTTAAAATTAGATTTAATTTTGCACCCATTGGAGTACATCCTTTCTGGACATTAGATAGAATCTTCTTATACAGTCCGTGTTACTGACTAGATGACTGACATTTGGCAGGCTGAATTGACCCTCTTCACAGACAAATGGTAATTATCTAACCAAGTAGCAGAATAACTGTTTAAGTAGCCCATCTTTGACCACATTTCTAGCCTGACTCTTTTGACTGAGTGACTGGTTTGATGTCTGGTTGGCCGACCTCAGGGACATGACAGAGAACTCAGGTCCAGCAGGCTAACTGAACGATTGGTTTCATCCCCAGCTGGCAGACTGACTCTCTTTCTTTTAGACCACAGTGACTGAGCATTGGCCAGGACTGGGATGTTTTTCTTGTTCCAGAGGGTACGTCAGACTCCAGCTAAACCCATTCACCTCTGGTGGCTTACAGGCAAAGACTGTAGGAAAGGAACTTGGGAAATTTAGACATTTCAACTCCAAACTAAGAGTTTTTATCCTGCTGACTTTTGTGTTTGAATTTTCAAAGCTGCCTGCCAAAGCTTAAATATGTTGGCATGTGTAAACTCGATTATTTATCCAGGATAACTGCCCTTAACTGCCATGTTTATTAGAAGTACCTGTTAGGCTTAACAGAAAAGACAATATCCAGCCAATGTTTGAAGAGTAAAACAGTGTAAGAAGGAGAACTGATCTGAGTTGATAATGAGTGCAGCCTATATTTAATTACATTGGTATAAAAACAGTTCTGTGTGTGTTTGTGCGTATTAAAACCAATTCCCCAGTTCACATCCCAGCATGTGCAGCTTGTGTGGCTGCTGGTGTTTAATGCAGTCTGCCCCCGGGGCTCAGTGTGGGATGATTTTGTGTGTATTTGTGAAAGCATGTGTATCTTGTTGTTCCCCATATGGACTTCATGTGTCATGTGAGTAAACCCAAGAGACATGTGTGGGAGTCTGGACTTTGTGTGTGTGTGTTTGCCCCCCTCTTATGCATGCTTATTTTGTGTGTGTCAGTGTGTGTGAGTTATCCCGCCGGTATTTTCTCATAAACACAGATACATTGCACAAGGGAATATCATCCACCTCTTCTCTCGCTCCGTTACACTAACACACTCTCCCTTATTTAGACACATGTATATTTCACCTTTTTTTCCGCCTTTAAAGGACCAGTCATCCTCGTCTCATCTCATGCAGTAATTTCTCTAGCAGATCAAAGCCCTTTGCCTTCTGCAAGGTGGCTTCAGCAACATCTGGAGCATGCCGTCCACTTCTTGCCAATCTACCATCTGCCAGCCCGACTTGACTTCTGTGTGTGTGTGTGTGTGTGTAAGAAAGTGAGAAACACAAGAGAGTAGATATATATTGGCATCTCGCTCTCTCCTTCACTGAGCCCTGTGTGAGTATGCATGCTCAATTTGACTAACACCTTTAAACTTTATGAGTAAACTTTCCTGTACACATCTTCCTTTTTTTCTTGATTGCTGGGCCCCAGTAGCCTTTTTGCACCACGTGTTTAAGGATTGGACGTTCCACCTACTGTATGTTCTGTCTTGGCGTTCTGTGAAAGGTATAAATAGGGGGCAACTTTGTTCCAACTTAAAGTCAGCAGTGTAGATTTTGACAGAGTGAAATCAGTGTCTGTATGAATGGCCGAGCCCGATGAGAGATAATAATAATTTAGTCTTGTACATATTAGTCTTTAATTGCTGTTTATTTTTGAGTTTATTGTTGATATTTAATGTTTTACCTTTGTACAAAGAGAGCACAGTCTACCGAAGTTAAATTCCTCGTGTGTTAAACATACCTGGTCAATAAAGCTGATTCTGGTTCTGATTCTTATAAAGTGTCAGAACAAACTGCGAGGGACACGTGCATGGACCTCTTTTTGTCAGTACTCTTTTCTCATAGTTTCTTTCATCGGGTTGGCCATCGTGGGGTCATTGACTTTAATGGTCACATAAGGGACACCTGTGCACCCTGGCTGGCTAAACCCAGGCTCCTCCTGTAAAGTAAACACTGTTTACTGCTGCTATGTCTCCCAGTTGAGGCTTGGGGCCCAGACCCCACATAAAATCTCTTCCCTTGATAAAGATGGATGAATGATGGATGGATACATAGAAAAATGGTAGAAAACCTGACACATGGATAGAGATTGATGGACACTGTTTTGAATAGTGAGTAGCCTTATCTGATGATATCACTTTATCTAAATAATAATGTCTTGAGAAGAGAATGTGTGCTGACACTTTTCAACCAACAATCTTATTTAATGTTGACAGTAAACAAGGTCTGTCAAAGATTAACTGTTAAATATTGTTCAAACAAAGTCTTGGTTTTTCTGCAGGTGGTTTTCCTTTAGCTTCAAAAATAAAGACTCACTTCAACATTTCAGGCCGTTATGTAATAAGCAGCAAATCTTTTGATTTGGCTCAGTACAGAAAAAAGAGGAGCAGCAGGCGCCAGTACCAGAACTTGCTGACTTGTTAAGCTGAAAAATCTGCAGCACATGTCTGTTTTGGTTTTGGAAAAAGGACTCACTCCTGTTTAGCTTAAAAGAAACATATGTGTTGTAAGTAGAGTCTGAGATTGTCGAAGGAAAATCTTGAGGCACAATTGGACTCAACATTTTTGCATCATACATTTGCAAAGGCCGGACAGGCCCGAAAAATTGTGAAAACAGGCCCTTAAACATTCAGGGGAAGCTTTAAAGGGGACTTTGACATACTTTTTGTGCATGTCAATCAGTGTAAATTAGTGGTAAATACAGTTCATTGAAGCAGCAAAGTTCCTCATTATGTGCATTATAAACAAGGAAGCAGAGTTGTACTTCTCATGGAGCCTTGTCAATAGTGCCTACATCTCTAAGGATGCATTGTACAAGGACAGCAATAGTCTCAAACCTTCATTTCTTTAGTTGTGTACTCCCAGTCACAAAAATGAGTCAAAAAGTCTAAAGTCAACCATGTGTCAAATGTGATGTTTTCATGACATCCTCTGCACTAATATTGGGATGCCATGTTTGCTGTTGTAAACAAAGATATCTTGTGTGCAATATTTTTCTGGGCCCCAAACTACGTAAAGGTGGGAAACTGGTGCTGGAAGAACAACAGAATTTGAAGTTGCGTCTGAGAGACGAAGAAAATGTCCTTAGTATTTCAAATACTACACAGCACATTTACAGTGGAGTGTAATTGATTCAGCAGACTGCAGTGATATGGTCAGAGTGTTTCAAAGTGTTGGTGCTGCGGCCTGAAAAGCGTTATATAAACGTATTTTCTGGCAGGGAAAAAAATTGCACTGACATGAACTAACTGCAGAATCTCAACTTTTAAGCTAATTTAACGGTAGCTAGTTTTCAGATGATGTTCCGAAAGGCCTTGTATAGTCTCCATCTCCATTAGTCTTTTCGCAGTAATGGAGATGGGCAAAACCAGGAAGAAATGACTCGGGAGAACAGGGAAATAATGGAAAAAGTAAAACCTACAGAGAGATAAACGGGACAGAAAAAGAAGCTTAGAGCTTAGGAGTAAGGATAGAGGAAATCATCGAGAGAATCAAGAATGGAGGGATGTTGATGGGTGAGGAACTGAGGGAATAAGTAAACAAGCAGGTAGATGAGGCAGTTGAGTGGAGCGGTACAACAACTGTGGATCTGCTGGGAATGACATAGAGAGAGATGGACACACAGCAGAGCTCTGCCGTTGCATTATCAAATAACAGTAGTACCCTCAATTGTCTCTCTTCTCCTCTCCCTTGTGTTGTCTCTCTGCTGTTTTCTGAGTGTGTGTGTGTGTGTGTGTGTGGGTTTAATCGAAGCTTTCAGGCACAGAATTAAAGCGTGTGGGAGTGTACCTCTGAGGAGCAAACTTGAAGCAGTGTGCCCTAATGCAAAGAAGAAATTGAAACAAAGCTCATCAAAACAGCCCAGCAGCAGCAGGCGATGGGGGTATTTTCGGCTCCAACATCAGAGAGTTGCTTCCTTTTTTTTTTTACACTGACATAAGAAAATGTTCTGCAAATACAAAAACTAACTTAATTAGTGGCAGCTTATTCAGTCTGGTCTGCATCTGTGTTTATTATTTACTTGTTGAGGAATTGTCATTTAATGATGAACTTTTATCCTCAGGTACGACCATGGAACATATTCAACAGCGGTTGTGTTTATATTTTGTATTCACATCATAATATCAAAATCAGCTAATCAAAATGTCCAGATGCAAATGTGGCACATTCAAAATGTTAACTTTGTTCTAATTGAAATATCCTGAACTCCAAAACATTGAGCTCGCAATCACATAATAACAAAGAAAATCAGAAAATTCTTCACAGTTTAGATGTTCAAACAAGACAATGTTTTCTTTGTTGAAGGAAAAGTTACTGAAATTGAAATTTTATTGAATGCCTATTAAGTTACCATCAATCGACTGATGTTATGTTACTATCATATTATTTACACGTATACACGTATTTTCATGAATTCATTTGATCATTTTGTGGATATATCTTTGAATTGTGTCAACCATCTCAGAGTGATTCTTCTTTTAGGTTTGTGAAGCTGTAATTCATTATGTGTAAGAGACCTCATAGCAGCAGTTATATTTGGATTGGAGCCAAGTGTTTGTTGTGAGCTGAGAAGGAAATGTGACTCTGAGACTGAAGAAATGCATATGTCTGACATTTACGAGTCAAGCTAATGTCTTCTTTCTAGCCTATTGGAAGTCTAACCAGATGGAAAGGAATTTGTAGGCTGTACCTTCTAGCAGAATATAAGCAACACTGTTAACATGAATACTTTGCCAGCGATTGTAAGATCTTGGTCAGCAATGGTCAGCGATTTGTCAGCCATGTGTATTTTGTTGTTATGTTGTCTGACCACGGCTGAATAAATTTAAGATGATCCACAGTCTGTTTCACAATTTCATCATTGACCATTTAATACAGAAATAACCCCCACCTAACGATAGAGTTTTATAAGCAAACCTGACTAAAGCCCCTGAACTCTGGCTGTTGGTGGAGGAACACACCCAACCCAGCTGAGGATTCAGCTGCACCTATGGCCTTTTTCTCTCTCGCAGTTTCCAAGAAGAAGGTTGTGTTTGTGTCTCTCTGTGCGACAGAGCTTGGCATGTTTTTTTGCAGGCACTGTTGTCTGGAGGGCGGGTGTTGGTGGTGGGCTGTTTTGAAGTGCTGGTGGGCTTACTGGAAGTGTGTCAGACAGCAGAGGAATGCAGGAAGAGGGTGGGAGTCTGTGAATGTTTGTGTGTGTATGTATGTGTGTGTGTGTGTGTGTTTGAGAGATATATAGAGGGTGGGCTAGGGTAGCCCCTCACACTTGATGTGAACATATGTGTAGTATGTGCGTGCCTGCATGCCGTTATTCCAAACCCTGCCCCCCTGGTATCAGTGTCGAAGCCCACAGGGGTTTCCCACAGTTTCTCCAGTTTCTCTTCTCATAAAGTTGACACAAGGCTGAATCTGAATAGAGCAAATAAAGAAAAGTTTTATGTTGTAAACAGAGAAGAATTTTATAACCTCTGAAAAATACAAGAAACTTATTTTTGTAAGACTTTATTTTTTAAAAAGTACATGGAGCACAAGCAAAGCAAGACTTTCCCATGAAAACACTTACATTTAGAATCGAATCCAAGGTCATCTCTACTCTTGAGGAATTTAGTTCTGAAAATAACAAACACAATATTTCAAACTTTATAGGTAAACATCCACGGCTCCCAGGGGTCTGCAAAACGAGAAGAGGAAGACAATGTAACGAGTGATGTGCTAATATATTCTTACGGCTAAAACCGCTTGAGTTTTCGACGTTCAGCTGTTGCCCCCCTGTGGTTCAAATTTGGCTCCGCTTCCTTGAAATTCGTAGCATCGCAGGAGAGGAATCACAACAGTCGATGGCATCAAAAGAATCAAAGCTTCTGCACATTAGAACAGATCGCTCCTTGTATTTCCTCAGCATGGCCGGGTTGACGCTTCTTTTTTTCTCTTGGGAGCATTGAGTTTTTCTTATGAAAACAAGCCAATTATTGGACTGTTCAGCAAAGAAGTGTATCAGAAATGATTTGCTCTCAGCTGTAACATACTCTCCCCAAGTCTCGCAGCAGGTTTAAAGAGAGATGGATTTTTCCAAACTTAGAAACATGCCAGTCTGTAACATCATGTAGCTTCTTCTTTTAGCTCTTCAAATAGTAGAAGCTGCAAACGGTCCAGTCTTTTTATGTTGATTGTACCCATTTCTAAACCATCGTTTCTGCTGCCTGAGAATAATGACCTTAAAGAAGTTGGTGAATGTAGCAACTAAACAAACCCTTTTTTCAGGAGCTACAATTGTAATTGGATTCATTTATTCTGTAAGAGAAAGAGTAATGTGTCCTTTTTTAAAATTTGAAGCGACCAATACTGCTCAGGAATGACCACAGTATCATACCTTCATGCCCCCAACAGATTTGGCTCTCAGCCAAGCAGTCTCAGAGTAGAAACTCTGTCATATTTCACAGTGGTGGTTATTTTTCCTGCATCAGAGGGAACTTGTATTGATTTATCAATAACAACGACACTGAATATGTCTCTGCTTGGACAGCTTTGAAATCATCATGAAGCTACAAGTTGTTGTGGAATGAAGCTGAATATTGTGTTTCCAATCACAACACAACTTGTTTTTTTTGTTTTTTTGTTTTTTTACGAAGGAAAGGATTACGCTCAGATTGGCAAAGAGTTCTTCTTTTCTTTGAGTAATTTCTGTTTTTACTGCTTTCTCTAAGAAACCTTTAAACTCAAACCATACGCAGCCGACATTTACTGCAAGTTTTGTCAACCCCCTTCTTATCCTATAACTAAAGGTCAGGTGTGTGTGCACGTGTGTTTGCTTACGGCTGTTGTTTGTGTGTGCTTTGCCAGCTGCAAAGAAGGAGATGAGGTACAAAACGAAAAACGGCAACCAGTCAGCCTTTCACACATCTGGCTGCAACTCCTCTGTGGTCTCATTTGTAATTAACAGGGGAAGAAGGTTAATGAGGAAGCGACATGAAAATAAAAGACAGTAAATTAAAGGACCAGGAAAAGCCTCAATGTTTTATGTTGTTTTGAAATAGATGGATGTTGTGTTCTATGACTGAGAGTCATGCGGTATTAGTTATTAGAAGTTAATTCTTTGGCTTTCCCAGTTTACATGAATGACACATCGAGTCAAGTTAATGCAATTTAATACCTTACTGATAACTCAGAAATTGTTGAAATATATCCTTTTAAATTGACTTGTAACTTGTGTTTTTTGTCATCAATTTTGTGTTGCTGCTTTCAGTCATTTTAGCTAGCTAGCAATGTGAATTTGTAGGAATTTGATATCACCTTTTCTTAATCCCGCCCACTGGAGTCTGATTGGATTACCATTTGTCCATTTGAGAGACAGGCGTTCAGTCTGAACATCCAAAACAAGCATGAGTTGCAATGTGCAAAATACAGGTCAGAATTCAGTTAAATTCAATGAATTAACAGTGCTGTATCTTTAGCTAACCACTGAACTGGTAACATGACTAACACATTATATAGTTGTTGTGACAGTTCAGTCCCTGTGTCCATACAAAACAAAAAAAAGAAAACCAGCAATTCACCATATTGACGTGGCTATTTCCCTCTGATGTCACACTCAGGGTGGGAAGTATCATGTCGTACAACTGTGTTCATTTTTACCGCTACATAATGACAACTGCTTCTCCATTGATCAACAACCACGTGTTGGATAGTGAAAATCCAACACGTAAACTTAAACACTTAAATCTACAAATGAATATATAATACTACACGAATTTCTTGAATGTACCAAAATGCAGATTTGTGCCATATTGACTTCAGAAATGTTAATTTAGCAAAAGGGAAAAAAGTGGGCGAGTAAAATACCCCGTGTTGGCAAAAAGACAAATTGCCAACAGGGTAGCTGGAGGCTCTGCAGTGAAGCAGCTCTAAGTGTTGGACTGCTGGAGGAGCAGAGGCAGAAAGTTTACCTATTAACTCCTGTATGTGGGAGACAAAAGAGCAGACATGGGGAGAGGTGGGAGTAAAAAAATATTCAGTTTCATCTCATGCACTCTCCATCTTTGTTGCATCGTGCAATGATTCTTACTTATTTTATTTTTTAAAGATTTTGTCTCAGGCAGTGTAAGTTGACTTATGATTACAAACTGGTCCTTGTCAGTTCAAGATGGGCTCAGGTCAGGTTGTCTAAATTCAAACCCTGGTGGGATCTTGTTGATATTCTGCAGTGACTCTGTCTTTTGAGCACTACACATTTTTACACTCACCTCTGTTTCTCTTTTAATCTTTCTCCTTCTGTCTCTAACCCTTGAGTTTTACGCTCACTCTTTTCTAAGCCCTCTAACTTCTCTCTGCTACTTTTAGACAAGCTGACTGATGGTGTTATAGACAGACTGCGAGTGTGTGTGTCTTTATCTTTGTGTACCTAAAAAGAGCTCATCTTGTTTGTGTCTGTGTGTGTGTGCCTGTGGAGAAGTCAAGCCTGGAGGTTATTTATCTACTGATTAGCAGTGTTAAAATGCAGAGCTCATGACTCTCCCTGTCTCTGTCTCTCCCTCTTCAGTTTTTTTCCCCTTCTACTTGTTTAGAGGGTTGAAAATGAACCAGTTCAGGACAGTTTATTGCAACTAATTGGTTGAATTCTCTCAAACACACTCTTGCTTCTTGCTTGACAACATGACAGAAAAACCACATCTCTCTCTCTCTCTCTCTCTCTCTCTCTCTCTCTCTCTCTCTCTCTCTCTCTCTCTCTCTCTCTCTCTCTCTCTCTCTCTCTCCCTCAGCCACCAACTGCTTCGTGTTAATATTCATGACCTGTATATGTTTCACAGAACTGAAAACACTTGACTGTCTGCTCCCATCATTTTCTCTCTGCTGTGTGTGTATGTGGCGTTTAAGGCGCCATGGGAGAGAAGATTCCTCATTCTGTATTTATACTACTTTCTTTTTTTCATGGTTTGTTTTTCCTATCAGCTTGTCTGTATTCAGGGCAGCACACTGGGCTTTGACAGGGCGATGGAGGGAGTTTGGAGTCTTGTGGCTGTTCTTTCTGAAATAATAGTGGTTTAATAAATCACTACTACACTAGATCAGATTAGATATGATTAGATTAAGTGTGACTAAACCATCCCTGTGGGGAAATTGGGTCATTTGCTAGAGCAGATAGCAGCCTGCAGTGGAAAAAAATAACATTTAAAAAGTGCAAATAAAATAAGAACAAATGAAGGATCTTGGCCATAAGACAACCTACCTTATTGCATTAAAGGACTTTTCTCCGAGGGCTGGTGTTCTTTTGGATTTGGATGTATGTTGCTTTACACCCTAATAAGCTACATTTCAGGGCTAATGAATCCATTATTGAGTTATCCCTTTATTATCTAGGTCATCAAGAATTTAGTAGCTTCTCTTGTCTCCAGACATTATCGGGGACATTTATCCTCTACTTGCTGGTGACAGGAGACAGGAGAGACAGAGGCTAAACAACATGCATCGAAGGTCCCAGTCTGTATTAAATGGGGGTTTTGCCACATGGCATACATCTAGATCTACAACACAATGTTGCTTCAGGGCAGGCTACTATTATTTATCTGACTGCTGTGTTTGCAGATCAAATGATTAAGATAAATGCAGTCAACGGCTTTTGATAATCACCAGCCGGTTGTGTCAGCATTGGTTTATTAATGATAATGTCCTCAGTGAGTTGCCACAAAGGCCAGATTAAAGATTTTTTTTTGTTGTCCGGTTAATGTGGACTATACAAATGTGGCTGAGTTGGAATTTGTCCAAAGATCCCTTGTTAGTGGAAGCTGCCTACTCTGCAAGTATCCTGAGTTTATTTTTTATTTTTTAGGTCTTACAAGATTAAAGAATTAGTGAGACTTATGCTGCGTTCCAGTTACCTCGGAACTGGGATCTCCGAGCTGGGAATGACGTCACACCCGAGTTGAGCGTGTTCCAGTTGCAAGACGGAAAAGCAATATGTACACCTCCAGGAGTACCTTTGTTTTGTTAGCTAATACCAGACGATAACAACACACTACGTGATAGTTTGTGCACGAAAATAAAATGACAACATGTCCACAGATAGAACTTGCACGATACTATCAGTGTGATTGATTTAATCACACAAAAAGAGGAACAAGCGGCTAATAAACACTATTTACAGCTTTTACGTTACGGTTGATGCACGTAGCAGCAATGTTGGATTTTTACTCTGGCTACTAAATTTTCTCAGAGTTTCCGAGTCATAATTACGACTTCAGGGGGCGTTCCAGTTGACACTTCCGACTGGGAACTCGGAATTTCCGACTTCCCAGTTCAACTGGAACGCACCATTAGTGGTATTTACATCTAGCTGGTTTTGTTAGGATCATTTCTACATTTGGAGTATCAAAGTTAGACAATGCATTTTTTTAAATGGGTTTTCTATTGTGTCAGGACCTGCAGTGTATTTTGGACTTGGTATAAAGAAACCAAAACAGAAAGGTGCAAATAAATCCTGAAGGAAGAGTGACTCTCCAGCCTTGTCCTGTCCACATGGGCCAGATTTTGAACCTCCCAATGGTCATGTCAGCACCCGTTAGAATAGCCCGCTGTAATCAGTGTATAAATCACTGCTAATGAGTAGAAAAAATCTTGTAAAAATCAGTAGAATTTCTGACTAATCTTGCAACAAAGCTGATTACTGATCTCAATCCTTGGATGTTTAAACCAAAATATGTGCACATTTTGACAGCTTAACCTAAGTGGATTCAGTCAGGAATTCAGGGGATTTGTTTATGAGTGTCATATTAACTGCCGGGTACACGATGATAAAACAAGACCACCACAACAATGTTACCGACTGAGAGGCTCACAGGTGTAACCGTTTGCAGACTGATGCATTTAAGGCAAACAGGTGATGAAAGTTCTCCCCTCGGGCTTCCTTCTTGCTGTGAGTGGGAATGATTTTTTCATCTCTATTTTGTGTAGAAACTTAATCCCTATCAAGTCAGTGTCAGGGCTTTGTGTTTTATTTATATACACAACGTGCATGTACACACTAGAGAAGATTGTATTTCTTCCTGGAAAAATGGGAGTCATCCTTATCTGACAACAGGTGAAAAGCAATTTAGACGCACACACACTCACTCACCCACACTTGTGCATACAAACACAGAGCATGTCATGACTATGACTTTGATGACATCACCCCAAACAGAACAGCATGTATGAGTTGATATTCCAGTTATCTGCCAGTGTGACCTCTCTTTTTTCCATTTTTACTGTTTATCTCTCTTTTTCTCTTCATCATCTCTACCTCATCTCTCTGCCTTTTACATGTTTTTTTTTCTCTCTTACTGGCTCTGAAGCTCCATATCTCGTTTCTCTATTCCCCATGGGCTCTTATCTTTCAAGGGAGCTTTTTTAAAACAACTCCCACATGCTTACTCTGATCTGTTAAACAAAAGCACAGAAGCAAAACACATGCAAACACACACAAAGGGTCGCACTATTTGCAATGTGCCTCAATCATGTAATGAGGTCCAAAGGCCTTAGAACACTAAATAAAGCTAGCTTTACATACACACACACACACCTACTATATACAAACATTGCAGACGTATATCAATGTTGCATAAGAACTGACACCAACTAATATTAACAAAATTAGATTACACACACACACACACACACACACACACACACACACACACACACACACACACAGTCAACATGTTTTCTACCAGACTCTTTATTTTTCAGTATTTTATCAGATTTGTATGAGCAGTCACATTTTAAAATCCTTGCTGTGTTCTCATGATGAACTATGAATGTGGAACAGCAACCAGGAGAATCCCATGTTTTCTTACTTTCAAAGGTGACTACTCCACAATGTTAGCGTGTAAAATATTTTTTTTGGGATGAGGATTTGAAATGAGCCGCAATGTCTGCAGAGCAGACACCTGTCAAGGGAGGAGCTTCTGTTGACAGAGCTGCACAATGAAGGCGTCTCCCATCAGTGTCTCCCATTCATTGTGTGTTTTTGTATGTATATGTAGACACACTGTTGCTTTTTGTGTCCACTTTTGTCAATTATTTTTTTTGTTTACCCCTATGTCTGTCTGTCTGTCTGTCTGTCTGTCTGTCTGTCTGCCTGCCTGCCTGCCTGCCTGCCTGCCTGCCTGCCTGCCTGCCTGCCTGCCTGCCTGCCTGTCTGTCTGTCTGTCTGTCTGTCTGTCTGTCTGTCTGTCTGTCTGTCTGTCTGTCTGTCTGTCTGTCTGTCTGTCTGTCTGTCTGTGTTCCTGTACAGGGTTTGCCTGTTTGTTTTTCTGCCTTTTCATGTGTTTTCCTGTGAGAATGAGAGTTTGTGTTTCTGTGTGTGTTTCAGCCAGTTTCCCCGATGTCCAGCTACACAAACTCTCGCATGCACACACAAACGCTCGCACACGCACGCACGCACACACATACTAGTGCCCCTCCTTCTGAACTGGCGGGTGTTGTGTAATCATTTATATAAAGAGGTATTAGTGTTTCCTCCTAAAAGGAACATAGGGAACATTGTGGCTTAGTTAGGTGACATTCCTCTCCTGCCTCGAGGACAGGATGACTGTGGAGAAACTGTTAGGCTGTTGGTTCACATCAAGAGGCCACAAAATATACACTCTTCACACAAACAATAGCCTATTCTTGATGTGTCTTTTAATTTGCATTATAGTCATACTCTGAGTACACTGCCTGGTACTGAGAAGAACTAATGTAGTCATTATAATTAGTTATAAGGGACATTCCTAACTCAAATACCCCCCCCCACACACACACACACGCACGCACGCACGCACACACACACACACACACACACACCCCACCCATCTCTCCAAACACACAATTAAAATAATTTGGCGTCCATCAAAGAGAGTGTAGTGCATTTCTGTGTCTCCATGATTTCTCCAAAACAATTCAAGTGAAAGACGAACAAAATATTTCTCTTGAACAGCTTGTACAGTAACCAAACACTTGGCAGGGACTTTTTGGAAACTGTCATTGAGCAGGCCGAGGGAGTTACTGTTCTTCTTACAGGAGATTTGAATTTAGCTGCACAAAGTTTTCAGAAAAAAATCTTGTATTTGTCTCTGTGAACAGCCTGACCACACATTCATGTTTAGCACAGGAAAACCACTTGTGGTGTTATGAGATAATGTGTTGACGGGTACTCGCGGCTGGATGAATGTTATGCGACACACAGCCCTGGCAACAGTGATCATTTATTCTATTGATCAATAATTAGTGGTGTTAATGGCTCAGTTAATGTATGAATGTGCCCAAATGGAATGAACAAGAAGAAGACCTTAAAGACACAAATGTTTATTAGAATAAAGCAACTGCAGATAGCCGCCCTGCAAATTTATTAAGAGTTCCTGTCAGGAACTTTCTTTTTGTGTAGGGGAAAAAAAATCCTCCTGATATCTATTAACTGTCAAAAGTAACACTCACTGTTAATCATCTCCTTGGAAAATGTAAATGAAAGCTCTTCTGGTCTGCTCTGTCTGACACACGTCCCGATGGCTGTCGTTTGAGGCATTAAATATGAATACATGAGGTGGGGTTGTTACTCCAAGTGACCCTAAACTGCAAAGAGAGTGCATTTCAAATAAATGTCAACTGGAAGTGAGAAGCACAAACAGAGCTCACCATTGTTGTGGTCGAGCATCTACTCAAGCAAGGCTATTGACTGGAAGTGTAGTGTGCATGTGCGAAAAGCCGACTAACTCACAGCTTTTATGAGGAACAGCTTTTTTGTTCTCAAGCAGTTCAACAAGACAAACTAAGAAAATAGTACAGTTATGGTTTGATGAGGTGACAGTTAGGTTAAAAGCTTAACATTTCTAAAGTCAGATTTAGATGGTGATTAGTATTATTAACCATACCCCCCTGATTGTGGGAATCTCCCAATTAACATTGAATTTTCTGATATTTCTTGATCTGGAGGTCTAGTCTTTGGTGCAGTTAACTGGGGAAAGTAAGGTGTGCAGAATGTTCCTTTTTTCCCCCCAGAGTGTTGGTTATTCCACAGTGTCAGAGTCATACATATTTAAGACCACAGGTCCAGGTGAATGTAGGGCGAGCAGTGAAAAGAAGACGTAGAGGAAATCACAGAGAGTGAGCTGAAGTGGAAGTCTGTCACAAAACATTTTGGCCTCCTATCTGCTCACTCTTCCACTTTCAATCCTCCATCCCCTCTGCCAGTGTCCCTCTCTCTCCCCTCTCACTCCTGCCTCTCTGGCTCCAAACTAATAGTTTGGAAAATATGAATGAAAACATTTTCCCGCCTGATTTGCCCAAACCCTGCTCCAGGCACAAACACACAACCCCATCATCAGCCCACCTCTCTGTCTCTCTCCACTGCCCCCTACATTTCTCTTCCTCTTGTTATTACAACCCTTGTGTCTTTGGTGTAACAATGTTGGCCATTTCTTTGAGGGCTGGACTGGATGAGGAGCTTGTGGGAGTTAGTGCCAATGTTTTTGTATTTTACTATTTGTTGAGGAACTGTGGGAGTTTGAAGAGGGTAGAGGGAAGGCAAACAGGGTGACAAACAAAGACGTGTGTGTGTGTGTGTGCGTGTGTGTGTGTGTGTGTGAATGTCAGCATCTATTTGAGATTTTATATGGTTATGTGTTTGATTCTTATGTGCTTATTGCACTCTAGAGAGCTACATTTTTGATGGTGTGTGTCTTTCAGTGTCTGTTTGTGCTATTGGTAGTATCAGTGTGTATAGGAAGTGTATTTCTAAGTGTGTGTGTGTGTGTGTGTGTGTGTGTGTGTGTGTGTGTGTGTGTGTGTGTGTGTGTTTGTTTGTTTGTGTACTTGCAGTAGCCTGCAGTGCTGTGGAGTAGTGGTGTTAATAAGTCTGAGTCATATCCATGACAACAGGGAGACTGTACTAGCATCTGAACCATTGAACAAAATGGCAGCTCAGTGTAACATGCAGTACACGCACACACACGCACACACGCACACACACACACACACACACACACACACACACACACACACACACACACACACACACACACACACACACACACACACACTTATTTAACGTGGAACTTAAGGATAAACTTTTTGGCCTCACAAAAGACTTGGTGAAAAAAGAAACTTTTAGACAACCATATATCTTCTGCACTTTCACAAACATGTGATCTTCATGTACATTGTTATTAATTGTATCTTAAGATAACACACATAAAGCCCTCAACCACCAGGCCCTCTCCTATCTCACTGCTCTCCTCCACCGTCACACTCCTTCCCGTTGCCTCCATTCTCCCCCACACAGAACCAAGCACTAAACCTGAGGGGACAGAGCCTTCTCCATAGCTGCCCTCTCCCTCTGGAACTCACTCCCCACTCCCCACACATATTCAGAGAGAGACAGAGTGGCTATGAGTGGCACTGACGTTAAAAGACAGAGAGAGGCACAGAGAGTGGAAAGAGCATCTAATGAAGCCACATTTTTCTTTCATGAGCTCCAGGTTGAAACAGAAATTCTCTGAATTCTAAGTTTTAAAGATGTTATCTCAATCTTTTGTGCTTAGCACTCTTTGCTGTACTGCACCGCCTGGAGATAACCTGTCAGTCAAACAGTGTAGACAGCTCTGTGGCATCCTGTGTGTTTGTGTTGGAAAAAGTTGTAACCATTTTTTTATACTTCTGCATGAACACTTAGTCGCATTATGTATTGCCTTTCTTAGTCATTTCAACCTATTCAGTCTTCTCCTGCAGACATTAGGACTCTTCTTCCCTCAGGGGGCGATAAATGTTTTATTTTGAGAGATAATCAGAAGCCACATTTCTTTCTACATTTTCTTTTAGCTTCTGTAAAGAGGAAACAGTGCAGTGAGATAGACGCTATCTTAAGAAAAGTGTGATGCTTTTGTAAACCAGGGAACTGTGTTACATGATCAATTTGTGTATTTGTGTGTTGTTGTGTGTTGTTGTGTGGTACTGTAGCTTTGGCTGATTACTAAAAAAGCAGCACAGGGATGAGTCATCTCTGAAAGGTCACTTTGGAAATGATTTTTTTGTGTTTCGAATGATGATTGACCTCATTAACAAGAGTATGACACAAAGATGACTCACTGTTTCCAAAGATCACTGTGCTATGCAGCCTTGTCTGTGTATTTGTGTTTTGGGTGTCTGTGTGTGTTGAAGTGTCTGGGAGAGATAGTGTTTCATCATTTATTTCACATAAATATAATAGTACCCCCTCCGCCATGGGATTGATGTGTGTGCGTATTTACTTTATGAATATGACATGAAGATGACTCACTTGAGCTGCAAAAAAAGTAACATGTTTGCGCGCGTGTGTGTGTGTGTGTGTGTGTGTGTGTGTGTGTGTGTGTGTTTGTGTGTTTGTGTGTGTGTGTGTGTTTGTGTGTGCACATACTGTATGAACAATTTATTAACATCTGTCTGGCTCTACCAGTCTGAATCTTGTCTTGCTGAGATGTGTAAACAATTCTGATCAACAACAAAAAAGCGTTAACTGCAGTGGCATTTTTTTTGTCTTTTAGATTTCTTACTAAATCATGCCATTTAATTTAATATAATACAAAAAATAATAGGATTGCATAGCACTTAATTTATATCATAAAGTAGAAACCAGTGCTGGTGGGGTCTACAGAGAGGTTTAAACGTCCAGTTTGTAGAGTCTGGTCTCATGTCTGTTTGGTTGTATGTGCTTATGAAAGAGTTCAGTTTCAAAGATGAACCAACCAAGAAGTAACACATCATTCTACATTCACTCTTTGGAGCTTTAGCAGCACATCAACATGTTCAGGACTCACCGCTCCTATAGTCACTGAAGTCTGCCATTTTCTAGAGAAAAATACTAGAAACTCCCTGTCTTGCTACTCATGATAATGAAAGTTTTTGGCTGTTACCAGGCCAGGTATTTGGCTCAGGAGTTGATGATGACTGCATCTCTATTAACATAATTTGTTTATAAATACAAAATCTGCTGGCAAGTGACAACATTTAGGAGTCAGAGGTGTTCTGGTTTCCATTTGTAGACTGCATCGTCCACTAGCTTTTCAGCAGGCTTTGGATTTGCAATTCACTTTAAAACAAGCCTGGATCACATCTTAAGTTCTCTGATGAGAATACAGCTTTTATTGATCTCTGTAAAACAAAAATCCGTATGCATCTAACATCCGCTATTATAGACATTGTTTTACAACCCCAACTCCACCCTCATGTCTAAAATGGGTAGTTGGAATGTAAACAATGACTCCCAGAAAAAAGGAAGTCCGTTATCTCTAAACATGTGTTACACCAGGAGACTCAGTAGTGAGCTGCCGCTGCCAGAGGCTATTTGGTCTGCAGACAATAGCCAATGATTTCCAAGATTGGTGGAGACCAAACACAATGCTCAAAAGAGGGAGAATATTGAAAAAAGATACGTCTGTTGGCCAGGATGAGAGAAAAGGGCAAGTGTTTAATAATATGTTTGCCTTGTATGTTCATAATATCTTTTAATCATTCAGTAATATAATATTATATAAATCCCTGTAGAGTAGGTGGGTCAATTTGCTAATAAATGGAGGTAACACACACCGTAGGCCCTGAGCCCTTGTGTTTGTAACCCTGTGCCCTGTTGGATGCTTGCCTGATTCCCTTCCTGTAGTCTGCATGCTGATATGGGATCGTGTTGTAGAGTAGGGTGGATTTAAGCGGTTCGCCCAAGGATAAGGGGCTGCTGGCACAATACACACACAACACCCTCACAGACATAGACAAGCACAGACACATACACACACCCAGACAGAGTGTGGTGTGAAAACTAGGGGCAGAAAGAGGGGGATTACAGGGAAGAAAAGGGAATAGCTGGTTTTCTCAGCTGAACTGTGACAGTGAGGTATTTCAAGAATAAGAGATTATTTCAAACACACACACACACACACACACACACACACACACACACACACACACACACACACACACACACACACACACACACACACACACACACACACACAGTGTGTGCACACAATGAGGGATTGTTTGCATCAGACAAGAATGCTACGTCTGAACAAGTAGTTTAATCTTTCACTCAAAGTTAAATTGATATCAGAGACATTTTTGGAGCATATGGACCTGTGAATTTAGGACATTGCATCATATTGGGAAAATTCAAAGAAGAAATGACCTCTTTGACCAAGATCCCTCTATTTGGAATAACAAAACTTCAGAAAAAGTTGAATTTGGCCCAGAGTCACAACCCCACCCCATTCTAAAATGTCCGTTTTGACAGCAGAAATTAGCATGTTTACAGCCCGGTACAAAAAAGATTTTGGTCTGATAAGTTAATGTCTTTATCGGCACACACTGACAGAGGTGACATTTTTTATAACTCACCTGTTTTTATTTTACTAAGGATCTGAGTTATGCATTATTAGGTGGGTGACCATTCTGACTGCAGGTGGCCAAGTTGAGGCGTGGCTTAATGCTTGCCTCAGCTCCAGCGCTTTGCCTGTTGTTAGATTGACCAAAAGTTTGACAGTCAGCATTTCAAAGGCTTCCAAAACAGCCCTTCAGAAGGGGTGACGTCACTCAGCCTTTTTTGCCACATTTAATAATCTGTAGCTCATTCAAAGTCTTCCTCTGAGTTTGTTATAGACACATTGTGTGTTCTTTCCTTCAGACAGATAGCTAGGCTAGCTTGTTAGCTGACAAAGTGATAGTGGCAGAAGTGAACAGTATTTGAACTGCTTTACTTTTTTAAACATGTCTTTCCTATTTCCTTTTTCTTTTCTGTATTTGTTGCCCCTCCATTTTCTCCTTGATCCTCTTTTCTTCACCTTTCACTTGCCCTTGTTTCTTTCTCTTTTTCCTACTCTTTGTCAGCTGTGACTTTTCCTCTCTTTTTGCCTTTTAGCCTCAAATACTGTAGATTTCTGCCTGGTTAAGAGGAACTTCCTGCTCTTCATGAGTTATCTGTCAGAAGCTGAGGTCTGTTTAAACCTGTGTGGGCAGAGAGTCAGACAGAGAGCTGAGCTCAGCCACTGTCGCTCTGCCTACACTGGAAATGTCTTATGTAAACACCATCCACTTCATCCCTCCTACTGAGAAGATTATGATTGATGCTTTATAAAGAGGAGGGACATGAAACTCTCATAGTGGTGGATTACATATGGGACAGAGGGAAAAAGAAGACCAAGCTGACATTTTCCTACCATCTTTCATTCTCTCTTCATTCTCAATTTAATCATTAACCTTTTTTTAAATCAAGGTGCATACTTTTTTTCTGTTCCTAATGCATACATGTGTTCTTTCACTCACAGTTTCACTCAACTGCACAAAGATTAGAGCTTACACCTAGATAAAAATAGCACAGTCTGAAAGTCGTGATCGGTGTTATATTGTTCACTTTTTGTTTAAAGAGTTTGGAAAGGGTGATCCATCTGTAGCATCATTTTAGAGGCTGTTTCTATTGAATCTTTACTATACGCTTGTTGTTATAGTTGTTGTTGTTTCTGTTGTTGTTGTTACTACTACTATTAGTATCAACCTTTTTATTGGCTAACAAAATGTAGGTATCGTTATAAAGTTGTCAATTGCATTTTTGAAAACGAAAGCATACACTATGTATGTCTCATTTGCATGTGTAAAGAAGTAGAGTCCTAAACTTATCAATGACATACAAAATGCAAATTCAAGGTTGTTTGCACACAAAAAAAATCTTAGGATGAGTAAAACACCCTAAAGTAGAGAAAATGTATTTACAGTTTCGTAGAGAGCTGTTATTGTCTTCAGTGTTGATGGATGACTCTGCACTTTATCTCTGCCTTTGTAGTTGTGATGAACTTGGACAAGCAGGAGGCCTTTTGGCACATGGTTTTGTTTACCTGCATTATGAAAGGTCTGTCTTTGTGAGATACATGGTGTGTCTTTGTGGGATACATGATACCCACCAGTGGAAGAACACATTGTACTCTGACCCCCGCTGACTGTCATCCTGTTAGAGGCGATGACTTGACATTATTATGAGGCGATGCTTTCCTTTCATGTCTCGCTTCATGTTTTAACTCCTGCACCTCTGACATCAGAGCCCAGAGCCAGACTCAAATATTAACACAAGAGTGATAGAGAGAGATGATACCAAGAAATCTGAAAAGGCCGGTTGAAGAGAAGCACTAAAGTAACACAAGCTGATCTAACATCTCTGTTCAATTCTTTAACGGTGGATTTTTTTTTTGCTCTTTGGAACAGATACCAAAAAGACAGAAAAGGGTTAGAGTTCACAGATTGAGGTTAACGTGGATATAAGGTATCGCCTACTTCAATTTGTCCCTGTTAAATAACCCAGGTTCAGCTTTGGTTCACGGATCATTTACACACTGCTAGATGGTTATGTCCCCTGTCTTCCTTTCTTTCTATATTTTTCCTCTTCATTTTCCTTTCTCCTTTTCTATTTCTCCTCCAGTCATAGCAAAATCCCCAAGCAAACATGAGTCATTAATCTAAATGTAATATATGGATTTCATACACTCCAACAGCAGTCAGCTCATAGCAGTAGGCTACAACGCTGACCTGTTATCACATTATGCATTTAGTAATAATCCGTTCTGCCTTCTAATGCATTATAAGTATATAAAACTCGTCTTTTAAAGTATTTTTCATACTGTCAACAAGCTTTGTGAAGATTCCACAACCAACAATGGTATTGGAACATTTAAATGAAATGTTATGGCCTCTCAGATCACGACAATGCTTTTGTCAACGTGTTTTTTGGGGAAATAGAAGCAATCAAACAATCTTAAATGAGACTATCCTGAAGGAAAAGGCAAAATAGATATTAAATGAATCAATAGAGGACCTAATGGCTGGACAGCTTTTACAAATCACTCATGTAAGAATATGCACAAAAATCACAATAATGAAAAAGTTCAACAGCTTTTTTCTGACCTATAGAAATATAATTTATTGTCTAATTCATCCCCCCAACAAGTACAGTTTACCGTTAACTAAAGCAACACCTTAGCACCACTATGGCGTCTGTTGACAGGGTTGTTAATTTCTATTAATATAATAATAGTTGAACACTTAGTTTACCAACATTCCTACTTATTAGAGACATACGTGTGTATTAATAAACAGGTTTCACTATCCATAAGGAGTCTAGTATTCAGTCTCTCACAGAGAAAAGTGCGAGACCTGTTCAAGAATATTATTCAGCTTTTTAAAAAGTAAACATGGTGAAGAGTATACACACTGATTTGATCTTTTCATGGGGTTTGTTAAAAATAACATTAGCTGTGTTCTTTGATAATGCAATAATACCTTCCGACTTTGTAATAGAACCTGAAGATGCTTTTAGCGTTACATAACAGGAACAAGCAGCCCAGTGTTATCCTATGAAACCTATTCACCCTGCGAGGTGTGTGTCTCTCCTGTTGCTTTGTTTCTGTTCTTTTATCTCCCCCACAAGTACACTGGCCAGACCCGTTTGTCCAGTATCAGATATCAGCCTGATACCAGGCCATCACAGGGTTCAATTTGATGCCTTGTTGTCCCTACAGAGAGATGGTAGGATGTAAGATTTATATATGATGACACATTTGCCTCCATTGATCCTGCACTGTTGGTCTAAATTGACCATTTGCAGACAGAAATGGATCAGATCTGTGCTTCTATTATGATCTTGAAAGGCAAGGATCTCATCATTTTAATGTTATCAGCAGCTAAGCACATACAAATAAAAGCCACAAAAAGGATCAGCCAGAGGTCAGGTGCATTCTGCATTAATATACAGGGCAAAGTTTAGCCAGTCTGCCAAGAGATGTACATGCTTTGAGCAGGATTAGAAGTTGAGGGAGAGCAAAGTTTTGATAAAAGTTACTGGATAATTGAAGGAGAAAATGACCAAAGTTAAGGAAAGAGTTCCTGAAAAGTGAAGGAGGGACGATTGGCTGGGAAACTGATGAGGTTGGAAATGCAGAGGATTAGAAAAGGGACGCTAAAAAAAGAAGCCGTTTGTATTGTTGAAATTAAGCATTATTTTAAAACAGCTGCAACATTTATGGTGTTAATAGTTACACCATTTATTTTCTAATAGTCTTGTGTTTTAAAGTATAGTGGCGGGACGCGCAGGTTAACTCACATTGCTTGCACTTTAATGACAGTCAAAATGCGACCCCTTCCCACCCAGAAATGGACTACATTGTCTTTTTCTCCTTAGTAATTGTGCTGGAAAGTAGTGAGTTTAAATGTTAGCAGGGATTTATGTATTAAATTAGGCATCTGTTATTATGATTACAGCGGTAGTGTCAGTGATAATGGGGGGGGATAATGATAAGTGTAGGGTGATGATGATGGTGATGATGATGATGAAAGTGCTGCTGGATGTGAGGGCGATGGCAGGGACTGAGGAGGATGGTGATGATGATAGTGATGATGATGGCAGCACTGTGATAATAAGGTCCCTGAAGACTGGAGCTAAACAGAGAGCCAGAGGTTGTTTTGTTTTATTGTTGTGATCACTAGAACACTTCACCCTTCACATAAAGGTCACTACTCTAACAGGCGAGCGTGTGATTCACAGGGATGTGTGTGTCACTATGCAAAACACGGAGCTGTTTTGGAGAAACTGTGAGCGTGTGTGATCTGTACAGTGTGTCTCATTACTCCAGTCGTGGTGTCTCCCTCCCTGAACCATTTTTTTTTGTTAGGTCTAACTTATTTTGTGCATTTTTTATTTATTCTCTGGCTGTACATTATGGAAAAATGTGCTCTTTTTCCTCTATTAAACAATATGGATCATTTTAACAATATATCATTTGATAAAGCTGCCAATTTGAGGATTATTCTGATTATCAATGAATCAGCAGTAAATTGTGATGTTCCTAGTCTACTAACTTCCGAGTCGCTTAAACAGAAATTTAAATTCAGACTAAACTTCTAGTCTAAGGTAGGAAACAGTCTCAAATTGAGCAGAGAGAATCACTCCCATGACACCCCGCGAGCCTCGACGTCATCTTTTGTTATTGTTTTGATTGAGAGCCCCCTAGCGGCGGATTTTACATACTGTATGTTTAACCTGACACAGCCTACATACATTTTTATCCCCATTAACTACATCAAAATACTGCCTTGACTATTCATTGTGCTTGTTTACATTCGGGTAGTAGAGCGGGGAATTAAGAGGGAAGGGATTAACCGGAGCTAAAGCCAGTCAATGGCTACAGCCCCAACTGGTGGCGGATGGCTATGCTGCAGTTTGAGCATAACATTTCAACTGCATTGTGGGCAAAAATATATATCAATAATTGTTTTACCGACTAGTAATTCTGGCACCGACCAGCAAGGGTGATGAGGTTTAAATGTTTAGTAGACTCAACGCACAAATCCCTAGTAGTTGAACCATCCAATTTTTTAACCCTTATAACATGGAGTTCATTCTAACTGTCACTTTTATGCACCTCGCTTGCATTCATCTTTTTAAAAGAACATTTCGTTTATACACTTTTGGGGAAGTTGGCATTTACCCCTCATTTACTTCATGTGCAAGAAAAAACTGCAGTTTCACCGGCAATAGTCATTATTTGTACTCATTGAAGTATCCATTTAGAGTTAAACATCTGTGGTATATCACTGTTGCTGATTTAAATTTCATCAGTATCCCTTATGAAGACTGTGTAAATGCTCAGCCTTAGTTTACCCATCCAAATGTTACATGAGGGCCTGTGCGTCTGAGTGTTTGTGCTTGTTTTTGTGCATGGGTGTGTGTTTGAGTCTTTATTGGTTCCCAGTGGGTCGAGTAGAGATCTTGACCCCATTTCCTGCTGTTGTTGACAGAGAGACATTGAGGCCCGAGGCTCCAGAGGACCAGACACTGCCTGGAGGAGCTTTCTGTCACTAATGCCTACAACCACTGGATATGTCATTGTTTTGATTACACTTTTGTGAAACTGGGACTCAGTCTTTCTGGAGACATTAGGTCAGGACCCGGCTGTTATAGGGAGAGCTTCAGACATGTGAAGGGCTTCTTGTCATATGGGAGGAGCCTGGTGTTGTGGTTGGTCACAGAGCATTTTCTGCACATACAGTGATTATTTAAAAAAAAAAAATCTATATTTTTTAAGTGAAGTTTTTAAAGGAACACATGTTATGAGGTATCGGCAATGCAGTAATTCCGCAATAAGTTTAAATAAAGAGTCAAGTTTGCAAGTAAGACGCAGAGTTGTTAGCACTGCTAAAGTTAGACACAGTCGGCAAACCATACTACATCGTTTAAAGGTTTATTTTTGGGCTTTATTTAGAGATAGGACAGTGGATAGAGTCAGAAATCGGGGACAGAGAGAGTGTGGAATGACATGTTGGAAAGGAACCACTGGTCGGATTCAAACCAGGGCCACCCACCCAGGGGCGCGCACTCACCACTATGCTACCGATGCCTCCGAAACATCCCTATTTTATACTTGCATGCATAAACTTTGCATGTGTCTTTGTGTTTGTTCCAGGTTGCCGCCAGAGTCGGCAGGTGGGCTGTCCAACAACAGGCAGGAGAGGGAGGGAGTCACCCAGCATCCCCCCACCCAGCGCTACAGCTGCTATGACCTGGATGACCTGGATGTTGCCTGGCTGGAGCTGGTGAACCACGAGTTCAGACAGATGGGTGAGTGCAAACAGAAGACACAGCCATCCTGCCTGATTACAACCATAAAACTAAGAAACTCGCACTAAATCTCTGTTAACGTTGGGACTCAACTGAATCTTTGGAAGTATCTGAAGTTGATCATGGCCGCCACCTGCACTCTGTTTGCAAAGGCATTATACAAGGTGTAGGTGCTACTCTAACTACTCTCAGAATATCCTCACAATATGGGTGTCAAACTGTGCCTTTCTGATGATAAATTACTTTCTAGTTTTGGTAAGACATTTTATTAGATATAATTCAAAAGGAAATCTGCAGACGTTTCCAGGACATTTCAATTTCAACCTACAACTCACATTTATAAAAGTCTAAAAGATGTCATAGATTGGTTTCTGAAACTGCAGATGATCTGAATAAAATGTAGCCTAAACTTTACTGTAACTTGACAGTAAGTTGAATTTTTCTTTCTTCCCTTCTCCTCACTCTCAATATGTTGTCCTTTCTTTCTTTCATTAATATCTTCGTACTCTCTCTCCTCCGATCCTTTTCTTTTCTACTTTTGTGTCACCCTTCTCTCTCCTCTGCTTTGTTCCATCCTCCATTTTGCCATGGTGACCGGAGCTTATCCCAAACGTCTCTCCCATCTCCTCCATTGAATTCCATATCTGATCAGCTCCTTTCAGATAAAGAGCAGTAATTGTGTTTATAAATCCCCGTTGGGGTTTCAGCTCTTATTTCTGGGACACACATTTTCCTTCAATCTAAACACACGCACACACACACAACCACCACACGCACGCGCACGCGCACGCACGCACGCACGCACGCACGCACGCACACACACACACACACACACACACACACACAGAGGCTCAGAGGTGGCTTGCTTCTCATAACTTTCGTTGTTAGAGCAAACAGACAGTTGATCAGTTTTGTCAGGCGAGAATATTTTCTCTGTGTACAATTGTTTGTATTAAGAATGCATGCTTAGTGGGGCGTCGGTGGCCTAGTGGTTAGAATAATTATTTTACTAAGTTTATTTAGTTAGGCGAACCCAGAAATCTTGATTGCACATGTAACGCTAAGTGAGTGGAACTAAAACTAAAACTAAGCGTTTGTGGGCATGCTAGTAATGAAACATAACTTGAGCTATATTGGCTGTATACATGTGAGCGTGCGTGCGTGTTAGGGATGCTTTGTTGCTTTCACTTCTAAAAAAGGATATAAAGACATGGATAACTTGGATAATGAGAAGAATAAAAGCAGTACAACACAGAAATCTAATAAAAGTCTGCTTTATTGGATTTCTCTTTGGCGTGGGTGTGTTTTATCTCTCTTTGTGTCTCTGTGTCTATATGCATGAAAGGCAAGCTTCTTTTATTTCATTAGAAAATGTGTTTAAAAAGTACATGAACAAATGGATGACCTTACATAATGTGCAGAATAGAAGCAGTGGAACGCATAAAAGTATATTTGTGTTCCTGTGTCTGTAAGTGGGTGTGTGGTGTTGTTGCTTTCATGGAGATAAGTGCAGTCATGGGCACATCCAGGTAATGATTAATGTGCATCTGCATGTGCGCACAGCTGTCACACACACAAACAAGGACACATAGATAAAGAAAATAAGTAGAGTTGATTCAGTGAGTGCACATACTGTACAAACACAGTGCATGGTGCAGACACATACACACACCCTGAAGAATGTGTGACCAGTGGCGTTGTATCACTCCTTCCCGTGTGTGTGTGTGTGTGTGTGTGTGTGTGTGTGTGTGTGTGTGTGTGTGTGTGTGTGTGTGTGTGTGTGTGTGTGTGTGTGTGTGTGTGTGTGTGTGTGTGTGTGTGTGTGTGTGTGTGTGTGTGTTTAGATTCTGATGTAAATGTCACAGCAGGTTAATATCTAACTAACTCTACTTCCCTATTCCTCGCCTGATTCAAAAGCAGCCTCCATACCAACATCAGATACAATCACATGCTTTTCTTTTCAGTTCTTCATTATTGCCAAATGCATAACTAACATGTTACATCAGCAGCAGGCGTTGACTTAGATAATAATTTTAATGTCAGATTCCCAGAAAAATGTACAAGTGTAACAGGAAAAGGGATTTGCGTGCGTCTTAGCTCTTCCTTGTAATGTGAAACTGCAGCTTCACTCGGTTGGCAATTATACGCTCAGTAAATAAAGTCTTGTTTTTATTTTGGGCTTGGAAGGAATTGAGTGACATAAATAATAGAAACACAGGATGCTCAGCTCCACTCCCAACTGAGTCCTGAAACCTCCAAATAAATCAATAAATAATCTTCCAAGACAGTAGAGGTTTATGCACTGTTTTTATTTATTTACTAATACTTGGAGTATTTGGGTGAGGCAGTGTGAGGTAATATTCATGAAGAATTCCTTCATGTGAACTGCAAAATAATCAAAGAAAATCTTAAACACTTAAAAAAAGTTGTTGTGCTCACTTGAGATTATTTTGCCTTTGTTTTTTGATGAACTAAATGTAATAAGATAAAATAAGAAAATTAAAAAAATACATATTCAGTGAGAAGAGCTGATCAATGTAATGGATTAAAAAAAAAAAAAGATTTTTTTGGGGGGGGGCTTTTTTATGTATCTATATTTTTCGGAGCCATTATGCTTTTATTAGATTGGACAGCTGAAGAGAGACAGGAAATGTTAGGAGGAGCGAGTGGGGAATGACTGAGTGCAGCAAAGGGGACCGAGGCCAGATTCAAACCCACGGCCGCTGCAATGAGGAATATAGCATCCGTACATGGGGCGCTCAACAAAACCGCTAGGCTATACTGCGCCCCTGTTTTTGGCCTTTTAATTCATTAGAGAGACAGGACAGTAGATAGAGTTGGAAATTATGGAACGAGAGTGGGGAATGACATGCGGTAAAGGAGACACAGGTCGGGTTCGTACCCGGGCCGTCTGCTTGAGGATTACAGCATCTGTACATTGGGCTTGTGAACTAACCACTACCCCACTGGCGCCTCTCAATGGACCATTTTGATCCACACTCTTATTTAAAATTGGTGTTAATACAGTTAGAATCTGTTGTAAACCAACCACTAGACAACCAAAGAAGAAAAGGAAGCACTAGCTGCTTTATGTCTCATGATTCCAATAACACAGGAAGTTATAGTGACACCAATTCATGTTAAACAGCAATATCTAGAAAAAAAATCCCAGAGGACTTCTCTTCCTTTTTCTCTGATTGATCAGTGGCCAATGTCACTTATTAGTGAGTTTACTCGCTGTTACAGGGACAAAGCGTATCCTAAACTGCAAACACTGACAAAACTACACTCTGCACCAGACAGGTTGACTTGCTCAGAACCAGTTGATGCGGATTGTTATTTGATTTGAGATGGTTTTCATTTCCAGCAGACATTTAAGATTTTGAAAAAAAAGTCACTGAATAATATGATATAAATGCTTTTTCCTGCTTTGAACACAAATAATCTTCACTTCAGGAAAAACCCTCTTGATTTAATGCCTCGCTGTTACCAATTTTGTTTAATCATGGTATTTATTTTGCGCGTAATGAGATAATGGTTAGCCACATCTGTTTGCTACCGTCCTGAAAACCAGACTGTTTGCTTTCAGTGTAGCTCAAATACTCTATTTTTTATGAGGCAGAAAGCTTGCATTTGCCAGATAAATCAGTTTTTATTATCTTTTAGCCATCCTAAGAGCAAGGCATTTCTTTGAGATGCAAATGAAGAAGGTATGCTAATGCAACACGTATTGATGAGGTGAACAGAGCTGTTGGCAAGAACCGGTAAATGTTGTCGTTTTTGGCTGTTATCGTGAACTGGCTTGTAGTGACAGAGCTCATGCAGAATGTCTCTTCTTTTTATGGTTAGAAGAGTCTGCAGCTTCACATACTCCCACATCCTGCAGCTAATTTTCAGCACATTTTCTCTAAAGCTGTCCCAAAGAAAACAGACAGTGACCTGTGTGAGGTGTTCTTGCAAAGAAAAGCTGTGTACATTTCCAATTAAAGTGCGAGACGGTGTTCCAGCCAAAAATAACTGCCATTTGTTACATTGGCTCACTCATTCTGAGTTTCTTACAAGCAGCTTTCCAGTTACTCTTTTTCTTGTCTGTAACAAGAAGTAAAAGAAACCTCTCTGTGCTGACCCTGTTGCTGCACTCTCGGTTTAATTGCTCAGGCTCAGTTTTTTCTCAAATGTATCTCTGTCTTAACCATTGCTCTCAACACATTTTGAGTTTTTAGAACAACAGAGAGCAATACAAAACAAAATGTTTCTATCTTAAGGAAAAAATGTAATTTGTAAAGCAACAAAAACGTGATTTGGACCAGAAAAGTACTATAATCCCAGTTCTCCCTGCCTTACAAGAGGTCCAGATCCAAAGATAAACAAAAACTAACCCAGTCAATTTTCTATCTTCTCACCCACAGCGTTACCAGAGCTGGATGAGCTGACAATGGAGAGTGTTCTGGTCGAGCTGGAGAGTGTGTGTGACGAGAAGATGCGGCAGGCCATCGAGGCGGAGGAAGGTTTGGGCATCGAGTACGACGAGGACGTGGTGTGTGACGTCTGCCGCTCGCCGGAGGGAGAGGACGGGAACGAGATGGTTTTCTGTGACAAGTGCAACGTTTGTGTTCATCAGGTCAGGAATGAAGGGGTTAAGGGGCTTTCCATTCCGATCCTGTTAGTTTGATTATCAGGGTTTATGGGGGGGATTTAAAATGTTTTAAACAAAACTCTGGTAACAAAAGAATGCTTTTGTCATTTTCCTCAGATCTGCCTTAAATCTGATGCTCATATCTTTTATCTTTGTGGGCGGCTGTGGCTCAGTTGGTAGAGTCGTCGACTCTCAACCAGAAGGTCGAGGGTTCGATCCCCAGCTGAGCAACATGTCTGATGTGTCCTTGGGCAAGACACTTAACCCTGCATTGTTCCCGCTGCTTCGCTGGCGGAGTATGAATGGATTAGTGTTGTACTTACTCTCTGATGTACGTCGCTTTGGATAAAAGCGTCTGCTAAGTGAATTAAGGATAAGGATAAACTTTATTGATCCCCCAATGGGGGAAATTTAGATGTTACAGCAGCTCAAAAACAGGAATATAAACAGCATCAATAGCACAAAGTTAAGAAAAAACAGCTACGAGCATGTTTACATGAATTAAATAAAGGAAGAAAAAATACAATAGAATTAAATAATACTAGGCATAAACACTATGTACACTTTCACTTGTGGAAAGACAGATCAGGTATTATAACAAACACACACAGTGTGTAGCATTGTGTAACATCTGTAACAGTGTGTAGCAGTGTGTAACATCTTGTAACATTGTAACATCTTCTGAAGTCCTCATTCAGTAGCAAAATCAGAACCTTGAAAAATGGCCTGAAACATCTGAAGCTTTAGGGGCTCTGTTTATTTGTTACACTTTCACACAGTGTTAATTGTTTGTCTGCCTTGTCTGCACTAACACCTTTAGTGTCATCGGAGTGCCTCTGCTCTCCTGCTGTTTTCATGCTGGGTATAAATAGGTACCTCCACCTGCAGGCTAATTCTAGTGTTTGTCTGGCACTAGTGCCTTATGTGTGAAAAAAGAAAAACCCTGCTGTCTGTGACACCTGACTTCAAATATTGTCTCTTGTGCTTTTATTTCCTAAAGTTCTCAGAATTGTTTTAGAAATTAGCTTTAATACCTTTTTTTGTTGTTGAAAAAAAGTGGAATTTCAAAGTTAGCAAGAACAAAATTATCCCGGTATTGAAAAGTTTTGAAAAACGTTGATATATGGGCACTTAGTATGACAAAATGTATGTTTGTAGGACTACAACTTAGACAAATAAATAGCTAGCTACAATACGCTAGGACTTGCAAGCCAGCATGCTAACTAGTGATGATGTTTAGGTACTGAAAATGTGATCTCTGAAGACATTTAGTGAACATTGAATTATGTGGATTGTTAGCTTATCATTTACATTATAACTGACAGTCGAGACCTTTCTTCATGTTAGTATCTTTAGTTCATATAGCTGGCTGTTAAAAAGACCAGAAGCTAGTTACAGCCTTCCTTTGTTGGTTCAAATCCAATGAGCTAAGAACAAGAAAGAAAGACATGCTGTTCAGCAGCAGACTCTCATTAAAAAAGCTAATGCTAAAACTGAGCTAAGGAAGGAAGTCATTCAAAAATACAAACCCACACTTAGCTCTGAAAAGTAGCTAGTTTTCTTACAGTTGTAGTGTTGTTGATGTATAGCATTGATTTTTAAACATGAGACTGTAAGAATAAGATGGCTTGTGCAATGAAGAATAGATGCAGTAAAGTCCTCAAATTTAGTGCCACAGATCACCTTAAGTGTATCTACAGTTAATTTTTTTTAAAGGAATAAATTGTTGCTCTAATTGTTGCCTTTATAGAGCAAATACATGAAACACTGTCTTTTTCTCACAAGACCATCTCCCTAACCGCCAGCAGGTTCAAATAAACACACCCTGCTTACTGAAGCGCTCTGCTTGATCAATAAAACCCTTTTATCAACACACTGCTTTAATTGCTGTTAATGAGGATGGAGTGTTTGATGTCTCCTTTAGTTTCCACCTGTCAATGTGAAGTTTGTTGTTGCTCCTTTTCTTAGCACCCTATGTATTGTAGCTTTCAGCTAATAATATGTTTTCTTTCTCCTGTGAAATGTTGTGAATGATGCATTCTGAAGCATTGAGAAGTGGCTTTGCAGAGCAGTAGTTTGGCTTAATGCATAAAAATCTGATTTGATAGATGTGACGTACAAGCTGAAACAATGGAGAAGAAAGAGGCGTTAAGAATGACTCATTCCCCAGAGTAGAGGCACTTTGAGACATTTTAAGAATAAATCACATCTGACATAAAATCTTTCTCGGTTTTTAACCTCAGGGCTTAGATTAATCTATTAAATATAAGTTAATGTGCTATAATGACGGCATAAAGATCGTTCAGGGCACCTCTGTGTGTTAGTTAGCATAAGGTGGATGTTAGTAACTGCAAACCTGAATTATATTGAGTGGATCACTTATTACTGTATAATCAGTGACCCACTCAATAAAATTCAGGTTCAAAGGATAGTTTTGTGTGAGACAGTGTTTATGGGGAGGTGTTGATGAAGAGTGTGTTGTATTTGTCAAGCATCTCAATGCAGGGTAAGAAAAGGAAGATTAAGTGCATGTCCAAAAGGGCTGATTTTTGATAGCCTCGAGGTAACACTGACTGGTTAACATGACGATGTAAACTGTGCTTTTTGGTCTACATTCAATGATTGAATGCTTTTCAATTTTTTACACTTAAATATTCAAAACCTCTCAAATGGTATCTTAGTAATACCTACATTTTGCAATAATAATTCAAATGTTCTGTTCTCGTTTTACATTTAAAAGGAAGATTTAACTTTCAACACTTTTGGAAAATAAATCTGAAACTTGTGACCGTTAGATTTTATTCTAGTACAGTTAGTGTTTCTCTGTGTAAAGGAAGCTAAAAGACCTTTTGTTGCAGCATCTCTTTATCTCAGAAATAAACAATATCCTGTTTTTCTTTTAAATACTGTCAAACAGTAAGAAGCTTTAAAAGTAAACACAAATTAAACTGGTTGAACAGTTTGTGGGACTTGTTAATACAGTACCTTTCTTAACATTTCTCTTCTTTATTCTCCGCTGCAGGCGTGTTATGGCATCCTTAAGGTACCCCAGGGGAACTGGCTGTGTCGGACCTGCGCTCTGGGCGTCCAACCCAAATGTCTGCTCTGCCCCAAGAGAGGGGGGGCCCTCAAGCCCACCCGCAGTGGAACCAAGTGGGTCCACGTCAGCTGTGCCTTATGGATCCCTGAGGTGAGACCCAAGGAGAGACTACAGCACTCTCAAAGTTTATTATTTTGTCATGAACAACACGAGAAACCCTGATAGTTTGTTAGCTAGTTGTTATCTACATCTACCTTCCTGCCTCCTCTTTTGCCTCTGAAAGTCGTATATTTGAGCAGGTTTTCCTTTGAATGTGAGTACTTACAGCTGTACAGTAAGTAGTTCCCACAAACAATCCGTGACATCAACTCTCTCCCCACCTTCAAATCACAGCTCAAAACACACCTTTTTAGATAAGCACATTCTGTCTGACCATGCCCTCCTTACTGTTGTGGTTTTTGTTTTTATGTAGTTGTGTTCGTGTTTTTTTTTTTACTCTACTGCCTTGTCTGTAAGGTGACCTTAAGTGACATGAAAGGCGCCCATAAATAAAATGTAATATTATTATTTACAGTAGTTGTTGTCAAAATGAGTTTAAAATCCATGTATCCTTAAAGAAATGAATGACTACAGGACCTACATAAATGTGGTGTTACAAAAACATATGTAAAAAAGGCTTTCTTGGACGAGCTGTCTACATCATGAAAGGTTGGAGAAGAAACCCACCTGAAACCCTCTCTGGTGTTAAGCACTCTTTGATCACAAGCCAAGCCACAGAGTGATTATTTTACCTCACCACAATTTTTACTGAACTTAACTTTGACTTTTGTCATCCTGAACCCAAAGATAGAAAAAACATTCTCTCCATCAAATACATGTTAATTGTTGAACCAGCTATTAGAGCGTGATACTCATTCTCAAAACAAATTCCACCTGTAGTGGGTCTGTGGTGGTTAAAAAGATAGATTAACAACTGAAGAATCGGTTGCTCTTTTTCAAAGATGAAAAAAGTTCAATTTGACAGGTAATGAAAGATAAATGTTCACTTACCTAAATTTAGCTTTTCTTAACCAGACGTTAACAGAATATTTGAATATCACCGTGGTATACAAAGAAGCCCTCTGCTGAGAGGAATTATAGCTGCTACGTTATTCTACATTGCAATCTACATTCCTAACATCCAGATTCGATTAAGAATTTTGGAATGATGCCTCATGGTCAATGAGTAACGGAGCACCGCTGTAATCATACTTTCTCTCTAAACTTGCCGTGAAGCGATGCCTTCCCAGTACAATTACAAAATCACAACTATACAAAATACACTTTACAGAATTTTACAATATTTGGTTAAGGATTGTACGGTATGTTTTCAGCAAAGAGACAGCTGAATCAAAGGCTTTTCTTCTTCCTGACAGTCCTGTGTAGTTTTACTTCTGTTTCATGTTGGAAAACAACTTGACTTTGATATAATAGAAAAGTAGCGTAGCACAAACTTCTGGGCCCTCTGCATGGGCCTTCTTCCAGCATCCAGGACTATTAATTATTGTATATCTAGGTGCTCATTTTACATAAGGGCCCTGTATACTTAGTGCCATTTCTCCACTTTTCTGATTTCCCAGTTTGTTTTGTATTAGCTGAACTTTGAATGTTTTCCTGCACTGGATCAGGAACTCAGGAGTCATTGCTCTTGCGCTGCGGTCCATCTCTAATGCGTCCCAGAAGTACAACTCGTCTCTGCTCCGCTTGAAACACGAGCAGATTCTTTTTTTTTTTTTGACAGCATGTGTCAAGCCGAACCGAGCAGATCGACCCGGACAGAAAGTCAGACACAAGAATGCAAAGAGCATCCAGTCAATTTCAGAATAAAACAGCATGTACAGACTGTCGATCATATACTACACCACTATATCAACATAACGTCAAAACAGGCACCAAATGAACAGCAAATCTACCTCAGAAAGGCAAAGTAACCTTTCTTTTTTCCTGTGCAATCTTTTGCACTCATAAATCCAGCTGCTCTTGGCTCTGCAAAACAATGGCTCAGACGGAATGCAGCACACACAGATGCTGAGGGGTCTAGTGTAGCCCCTTGATGAAGGTATTGCTTCACAGTCAGTATGAAGAGGAAGAGTAATTACAGCCACCCAGAACTCTTTCATTGCTCATACAGCATGCAAGTGCACTTGACAAACTCTGAAACTCCAGCATTAACGGGCAACGTTGCCTAGACTTTGAGAGTCCCTCGCACCTGTCGGTTTAGTACCACCTGCATTTCTTTGTTTACAGTAAATGCTTCAACACTTCATGTTGCTCCTTCAGTCAAGACCTGCCTCTTAAAAGTCTGCAGAAAATGTGACATGATTTACACCGTTTGTTTAACATAGAGCAAAGCAGCAGCTCATTTGGACTTGATGTGTCTTGATGATATCTTTTGGAAACGTCTCTCACCTGAAGGCTCTAAACAGATATAAAGCAGCCTCTCTATTCAGAGGTTCAGGGACTGATGTTTTTTCACACTTTGTACACACCTTTAAACTGTTAAGGCAATCAGTCATGTGTCTTCAGCCTATTCAACAACACACTCCAGCAGCAGATTCTGCAGAAATAGAGCAGCTTTTGGCAGCTCAAACCTTTTACTTCTAATTGCCTTCTGTCACCCTTGATTGGGCTAATTGTTTTCGCTGCTCCGTTCGCTTTTGTTTTCTCTTCCTACCGTGGAGAGAAGAAAAGATCATTTGCATGTCTGTGCTGTGAGTTCTCTTGTGTTTGTGTGCGTGTTCGCTTGCAAAAATGTAGTTGTGTGTATCTGCATGAGCTTGAGATGTGTTAATAGCGGACGTCTGTTAAAATAAACACACAGATACAACACAGGTTTGTGGATTTCTACTGAATGTGATGGAAGTGGAAACTTCCAGAAAGCCGGCTCTGTATGTGAAAGTGTCATTAATAGAGAGTGCTGAATAGGATGCATGTTTTGTAGGTTTTTGTGTGTGTGTTTTTGTGGGCATGAACACACCACCCAGCCTTGAAACGATACAGCCCCCCTGCAGTGCTTGTAGCTGCCTTCTGCCCCGAGAGATGTCTCTCTTTTAATGGCTTTTCACCACACACGCACCCACGCACCCACGCATGCACCAGACAAACACGTTCACACAAACACCCTCACACTCAAATAATTGGAGGCCTTCTTTCAAAATGATTTTTCATTTAACACTGTGATTGCTCCCCATTTCCACTGAAGTTAATTTAAATTTTGTCAGTTTTTCCATCAACAGGCTTTGAAATGGAAGTAAACGGGGCTACAATTTGATCATCAGGGACAGGATGAACTTCAGGCCTGCATGTGCATGCACAAACACACACACACACACACACACACACACACACACACACACACACACACACACACACACACACACACACACACACACACACACACAAACACACACACACACACACACACACACACACACACACACACACACACGCAGCAAATAGAAAACTAAAGCCCTAACTTTTCTTATTTTTTGTTCCAACTGAAAAACCTTCTAAGCCCCTTTCACACATGCACTGCAAATTTCCCAACATTGTGCCAAGAGGTGTGCATGTGTGAACACAAACAACCAAATCTGTTCACCTTGACTTTATGCACACTCTTTCCTGCCAGTCCCCTGGGCTGGTAAAAAAAAGTCTTCATGAAGTTGGGGTAAGCCCAGTGAGTGAATGCAGCAGGTAATAGTGTGAAAATCGAGAGGGCAGGGTAAGAACGATGCTCACATTGAGCAGGTTTCTCTATTTTTCTCTCTTTCCTTATCGCTCATTCTGTTATGTTTGTCTTGCAGAAACATCCCTATACAACATGTACGTATGTGCAGCATGTAGAAGTGACATTTACCCAGAAACAGTTACCATTACTAAAGACTCTTCCACCTCCTGAATGCTCTATCCAGCCACTCTCCTCACCTAAACCAAACTTATAGCGAGCAATGAAAACAGATGTGCATGTGTGAAAGGCTGTTCCTGGAAATATCAGAGCCTGAATGTCCTGAACATGTGTAGAAAATATCAGGAGTTCTTGTGTAGAAGGGGCCTCGTGTTGGATGTGTGTATATTCCTGCCGGGATACAGTTTGTGCTGCATGTGTGAGTTTCAGGGTCAAGAACAATCCAATAAATTAACTACAGCATTCAAAAACTGCAAATCCTTTTGCCGTTGATTGCTTTGTGCGTCAGCTGTGTAAAAGACGGGAACATTGATGGTGGCAGCTGTGGCATCATTGTCTGAATGCCACTCTCTATTGACGTCCTCAATGGAGTGAAAATTGACCCCGACTCCAAGCGAGTGCGCTTCACAAAAAATATCAATGATAAAGAAAGAACCGAGGCCGTGTAGGGCTTATTCTGTGGATGAGCAGACGAACGGAGAAAAAAAAAATCAGATAGAAGGACGAGTTGATAGATGAAGAGAGGGAGGGGCATGACCTGCGGATATCAGTCGTCAGCTTGTTGATGCAAGCGTGAAGGATGGGGAAGGAGAGGCAAGCTGAAAATATGAGAATAAGATCATTTGAAAGAGGTGGAATGGGGGGGGGAGACAGGCGGCAGAGGAAGGAAGGAAGGAAGGAATGGCACTTTGGTGATGAGTGCTCTCCACTCTATTCTGCATGGCTGCTTGGCACAGGTCAATGACTCTGTGGTTTTCATTGGTGGAACAAGTTTGGGGCCAAAGGAGTGCTAAAGAGATTTCTCAGAGAGAATCAGTCACTCTGGTCTTTACAAAAATGTTTTTCAAGGAGCACAGGTGTCCCTGCTCTGGGTCCAAGGATACACTTTCCAATTCAAGATACAGGCTTTGTGTTTGGTAGAGACTAAAGACATGTTTAATCAAGATTATTCCATTGAAGGTAATTGGAGATTTTATGTTTGATTAAAATAATGATGAATCATGATCTCCAGCAACAAATTGAATACAGCTGCTATTTTCACTAACAATTTCAAATTGTATCAAATCATTGTTTGTTGTAAAATGGTGCTAATGGCCATCACACAAGCGTCTAAGGTCTGAAGAAAAATGTTTACACTTTCTTTTTTTGTCCAGTGAAATGAACAAGGTAACTGTTTTCAGTAAATAAAAAGAGAACACTTTCTTTGGATGTGTTCAAATCTTATTATAACAAAAACACAACAAATCACATTCATTTTCACACTCTTGATTTCTCATAAAAGTTGGTGCTCTGTGTGACGCGGATTTGTTTCTCCCTGTTCTGTGTTTGTTGTAGGTGAGTATAGGCTGTCCAGAGAAGATGGAGCCCATTACCAAGGTGTCCCACATCCCCGCCAGCCGCTGGGCTCTGTCTTGTAGCCTGTGTAGAGAGCACACAGGAACATGCATACAGGTACGACACTTCACTTCTGCTGGCTGTAGACTGTAAAAACTGAACTGCCCTTTGGTGTAAATCAAGTGGTCTGAATCTAAATCAATCATGTCTTGTCTTGTTTTATGCTGAAAGCATCCCTTAACATTCTTATATATTTATATTTTGAGTTGCATTTTAACCTTAAACCTTGCTTGTGCTTAAAGGATAAGCACTTCAAATAATCAGAAAGAAAATATTGACACAATTTTCTTCTGTGGAGAATGACAAACAATTTTTTTTTGTATTGGGCTTTTCCAGATTTATAGAAAACATAACTCATTTCTGGTAGGAGAATGTTGTTCTGATATTTATAATCCAGAGTGCTGCTGTCTTCTATTTGGAGCAAGAAAGATGCATATGTTGTATTTTGCTCACCCTTCTTTTTTCTTCTTGTGTGTATTATTCCAGCATGTTTGCCAACTATACATCTTACTTAATATCATCTGGCATGGAAACAAGAACATTCCAGAAAGTGTTAATTGCGTGTGAGACTGTGTCATCAAAGTTCAAACCCACTTTCCTCACAAATAGAAAGATTGGATTAGATTACATGCTGAAAAGTACACCCACACATATACTGAAACCTACATACTGTAAGCACACAGTTGAGCTGTTATGGATCATTGGAGGTCTTAGCCTCATGTGGTTTCATGTGGATCAGTTTGATCCCTGTACCTCTTTAACGTACTGCCGCGTATGAAAACAAAACCTCAGCTGACGCACAAACAAGAAACCCACTTTACAGCTATTAGCCTGAGAACTGCTCAGCTTTAAAATGCCCTTGAGGTAGATTTTTAAAGTCTTACACTTCATGTGTGTGTGTGTGTGTGTGTGTGTGTGTGTGTGTGTGTGTGTGTGTGTGTGTGTGTGTGTGTGTGTGTGTGTGTGTGTGTGTGTGTGTGTGTGTGTGTGTGTGTGTGTGTTTGTGTGTGTGTGTGTGTGTGTGTGTGTGTGTGTGTGTGTGTGTGTGTGTGTGTGTGTACAGTATTCACATGTTGCCTGGCATTACATTAATGTGTATGTGTAAAAGTGTGCCCAGATGCTTGTTTGTGCAGCAGTGCAGGTGGTTGTTGTCACAGTATTGATGCTGTAGATTAACAGTGAGTCCTTGAGACAGAATCTCTCACAGGGAGAGAGCTTCTGTATCTAGCTGGAGGCAGGTAACATCAGCTTACTGTCTGTGTAAGGTTGAGAAGTTGAGGGATAGGAAAGTCTCAAAATAGAGCACTCAATTTGAGCATTTGTATAACAAAAAAGTCTCATTATCGGTCTTCACTGTCACTCCTTGGTAGGCAAAAAGTGTGAGTTTTAATGTATGTGTTTATTTTTGGTACTGTTAATCAGCTCACATCCAATCAGACACCCCTGCCCCCACCACACGCCGACCACTTTCTAAAGCCAAATTGCCCCTAGTTACTTTCATCTTTTGGTGATTTGGCGATGACGAGCTTTCGTTTGGCTAATGATACATGTTGAGTCCCTTTGCACTTAAATTTCCTCCCATAATGATACAGTGTCTAATAGTGTTCACACCTAAATAATGAGACTAGTGATTAGAGCCTTTTAAAAGGCAGGTGCAATAGGAAAGGTCAACTGGTCAAACCTGTACTTTTTTGTTAAAAATGATAAAGTGTTATTCAGTGACACACTCTGCTCATTAAAGATTCTTCATGACAGTTTTCAAAGGAACGTGGAACCTTTTTAGGTTTTTATTCCATTTGTTATGCACTAACACAGGACAGCGGGTGAATACAAATGATTCTGTAGCCAGTATAAATTGAAAGTCTTCAGAGAATTAATCCACTCAATCCCTTAGAAAGCAGTGGTCACTCCAACTGTGCATGAAAATCCTTGATGTTAGGTTTGAAAATCAAAGGTTTGAAAAAAAATCAGATATAGCAGATATAGCAGCACGAATCATCAATATTCCTCAGGTGTCAGGATATCTCTGCACTCATGGAAAAACACTTCGCACTGTCAGGAAAATATGTGGTGAATATTGACACAGACATGCTGTAGCTGTGCTGTCAAATAGAAAAACCCAGGATTTGATCAGGATTTCTTCACTTGTTAAGTAAAGAAATGAAAAGATTTTTTTAAGGACTGTCTCACCCCAAAAGCATGTTGTTTTAAGGTCTTGAGTTCTGCCAAAAAAGATATTTGGAGGTGTAAAATTAGCATTGAAATGACTTAAGTCTTCAATATCTGTTATTCAGTGGCCTTTTTGTTGTCGTCTAATATGGCTTAGCAGGTTTGTTGTTGGTTTTGAGACCAATAATTCTCAATGTTGGACTAAGATGATAAATAAAGAAGATAAAATAATATAGATAATATTCTTAGTCAGATGAGTATTTGTTTTTGGAAGCTAAATGATATTCACATTTTAAACATTGAGTCATGAGGGGTTTCTGGATCTACTGTCAGTGGGCTTTTTTTTATCAAACTTCTCTGAATAACACTAATGAATGTTTTTATTGGTGGCCTTGTAGTTCTCTGCATAGTGAAATACATTTATCAACAAATGTGTACAGCCAACTGCAGGTGTAAGCTAAGTATATTTGTTTGAATCCGTCTTAGTCTCTTAAAAAAACAAAAGCTTATTGTGTTCGACTGTTGTCATTGTCTGAACTTGATAAAAAAGCAAACTCCACTTGAAATCCTGCTGTTGTTTGTCAAAGTATAATGGAGGAAATGTAATCCTCTTTTTCTTCAACTTATGATTACCACAGATAAACATGGCTGTGATCTCTCTCACAAAGGCCAATGTGATAGTCATTATCGAATAAATTTTTTTTCTTCTAGTTGCCTTTAGTCAAATCAGAATGCTGTTATCCACCAACATCTCAGAGTTGACATAGGCAGAAGGAAAAAAAACTCATGAATGAGTCCCTGAAGGAACTGAGCAGGTGCAGCCTGAAGATGAGGATTTTAGCGGTGACTCAATTGGTACCAAACAACACCTCTAACCGGCTCCACACTGTGTTCAACCTTTTGCCTTTTGACACCAAATAAGAGAAACCAGCTGCAGCAGGCTCAGTGTGACATTTAGGGAGAAATGGTGATAACATTGGTCAACAGTGTAACAGTGTGACTGGAGCTCAGATTATATACAAGATGAGATATCTTTAGCGCTGTCTTATATTTGTATTTTTTTTTGAAGTTGTTTTTTTTGGGCCTTTTTGCCTTTATTGGATAGGACAACTGAAGAGAGACAGGAAATGTTAGGAGGAGAGAGTAGGCGATGAAATGCAGCAAAGGGCCAAGGTCGGATTCGAATCCACAACAAACCCATACTGTACTTATTTTTTAGTCTACGGTTAGCCTCTCCTATGCCTTTTTTTTTCAAAGTACACAGATGTGTGACTTCCATGGCTGCAGAGGTCTGCTGTTTATTAAGCTGTTAAGATTAACGTCTCAAAGTTTCCAAAAGAAGAAAAACAAGCCGGAGGAAACATGGAGATATGAGGGAGGAGAGAGGAGAGGAGTTTTGGAAAAATGTTAGACAAAAGTTGTTTTACGGACGGTGGACTCGCTATGGTTTTGTCACTATACTCATGAACAACACTGTGAGAAGAGTCACAGTGCTGATCTGAAAAGTACAAGTCCAAACACACACACACACACACACACACACACACTTACCCATAACCACATTCACTGTTAATGTACATGCACACAGTGACAACAGCACCTAGCCACAAGAGCTCACTCACACTCTGACTCACAAAATCACACCACGCCTGGAGGGACTCAGCAGGAGGCTGCCTCTTAGTATGATCTGTAATGGATAGCACTGAGAAACGCATACACGCACACACACACACACACACACACACACACACACACACACACACACACACACACACACACACACACACACACACACACACACACACACACACACACACACAAAGAGAGAGATAGACGTCCCAAATGTCAGCATAAATGGGTGAACCCTGTTTGTTGTGACTTGGCTTGTCTATCCGCTTTGCTGCACATCTATTGGAACCCTGATAACAGGAGAAATGGACCGAGGATGAGACTTTAAAACAAATAGTTGTCACAAAGTGTCTAAGGAATTGAAGAGAAATGTGTTTCTTTCTGAGAGAGTGTAAGAGTTAAGTCACTCAAAAAAAGAGGAAGAACCAACACAATCTAGGGGATTCTTTCAATTCTGCTTTTATTTTTACGTTGTTCTTTTTCCCTAAATTCCTGTCCTACAACTCTTTTCTCTCCCCCATCAGTGCTCCATGCCCTCCTGTATTGTGGCCTTCCATGTGACATGCGCCTTCGACCACGGCCTGGAGATGAGAACCATCCTGGCAGAGAATGACGAGGTGCGCTTTAAGTCCTTTTGCCTGGAGCACAGCTGTACCGCCAACGGCAACAGTACAACCACCAACGCCACCTCCAGTTTGACCAGTGTGACCAACGGCAACCACACCACCACTCCAACCACCAACGGAGCCCATACAGCCGGATCTGATCGGGTCGCTGAAGTCATTTCTGAGCCCCGGCTGGACCAGCAGCACCAGCCGAACAGCAGCAGTGACCCTGAGATAAGGCCCATGTTGTACCCGGTGTCGATGTCAGTGTCAGAGCGTGCAGAGCGGGAACAGCTAGAGAGGGAGAAGGTGAGCCAGAGGAAGCAGAAGCTTCAGGAGCTGGAGGATGAGTTCTACCAACTGGTGGAGCCCAGAGAGGTGGCTGAAAACCTGGCACTGCCTGTCTCACAAGTAAGTTGAAAAAAACGTAGTTTAAATCTTGTTTCACATCTCCTTTTCATCCTCCTCACACGGATGATGTTACTGTACACAGCCAATGCCTGCTGAAACGTTACGTTTCCAGTGCCCAAATTGAGTCATATGCATAAAAACAGAATCCAATCGTAACCCCAAGAATCGAAATCGAATTGTGAGACACCCAAAGATTCCCATCCCTAGTGAATAGTGATTTCTAGGGTTTTCAGCTTTACGGTGTTAATCCTACAATTAAGTTCTGAAATTAGCGCATGAACTTTTAAAAATCGTATTAATCAAGTGCTATTTGGTCTCTTTAGGAGCACCGTACATAAACCACTGCAGCAACTCCCTGTAGCATAGACTGTATGCTCTGTAGCCACAGAGACGGACAAGAATGGCAACACTGCCCCTTTGAATGTCTCGTTTCACTTTAAAAACTCCCACACGGCACAGTGGACAAGTCAAAAGTAATATCCACCATGTGACATCGAACATTTACGTTTTATAACATTCCCTTCAGCTATTTTCAAGTTAATGTCGTAACATTTGATCTACCAGAAGTGCCTTATTTTCTTTTAAAATAAAAGCATGTTCTGTATCCAAACAGGAAGCAAGACTTAGCTTAAGGCAGTACAATAATACAAAATAAAAGCATAACAAACATGGGATTAAAACATAATTAATAACAATAAAAAACATTTTAATTGTTTAAAAAGCCCTAAAGTTTACTGCAAACCATGACAAGGATTCCACCCTCAAATGAGCTGCAGCTTCTTTTGGTTGTTAACACTGACCAATTAAAAAAAAAAGGAGTACACTGCCTCCTGTTACAGTACTCAATGAATCTACAGAGCACTTCTTGAAAATGTCTAAAATGTTGACCTAAAATGTTTCAATAAAAAAGAGAATCTTTAAATATAAATATATAATTGTAATTTTTTAACTTGAAAATGTCTTTTTTTCTGAGTATTTTGAACACTCAGTTAATTTTACATTAGTCACAATGAAGAGTTTGGCTTTCACACCTAATTAAATGCAATCAGATGTGGCATTGATGAGTTGCATTTAGAGTGCTGGCTCCATTGCATCAAATCAAGTGCTTTCACAGGAAAGCTGTCTGATGAATCACACATATTTGTTTAGAATGTGCAGTGATTAACTGGTCTCTACCTTTCAGACAGTTTTGTGGCTGCAGGTGAGGTATTTTATTTCTTACAAAAGAGGAGAAAAGGCTACAACTGAAAGCAAACAGCTTTTCATACGAGGGGATAAAAATAGTGAGAACAATTTCTGTCTTTTTAAAAATACAACTGTTGTTAAATAAGGTTATTCTCAGAGGTGGATTAGTGATTAATGTCAATGAAAGTTATTTTTTATATTTCATGAATCATTTCCTTGAAGAGCATCATTTCTTTGATTGGGTACCAGACAGTGCAGCATTAAGGGCCCATTGCCACTGTTGCGCTGGCTGTGCACACAACCTAAATTCAAAGTGCTTATTGAAGCTAGGTTAGAAAAGTTGTCTCCCAGCACTTCAATTTCCCCCCTGTCCCAACTGTCAAGTATGTTTCAAATTGTGTGCTTTATACTTACTTCAAGGACATTTTTACAAGCAATGGAACAGAACCGTGTCCTGGCATTATCAGGAGCATGGATCTGGAAATTTTCCCCTCAGAAAACAAGAACTTGTTTTGTGGTATCTTCTTGTCTTTGTTCGTGTTTTATTTCTTTTTTGTTGTCTCCTATTACTGCCCCTTATTACTGCTGTAAAGCATCCTTGGGTTTCTTGAAAGGCGCTATATAAATCCAAGCTATTATTATTATTATTAAAAACAAAAAACGGGATAGATACATTTCCTGCATTTTTTTTGCCAATGTGTTATAGGAAGCCCCTTCTTGATTTTGATTGGTTGGTGAGGAAGAAGTGACATTTAGAAGTAGTGACATTAAGAATATGTGGTTTTTCAAAAGGGCAATTGCACATCAGATTCTTGGGCATTGTAGCATGATATTGTAAGGGTACATGTTCACTTTCATATTTTTTGTTGTCACTTTAGGCCCTTTATGTCTCAATCTACCCACCCTCATGAAATCATTTTGTATGTTTTTTAAGGTGGACTTTTTGTATCAGTTCTGGAAGCTTAAGAGGAAGGCCAACTTTAATCGACCTCTGGTGACCTTAAAGAGGGACGAGGTGGACAACCTGGCCCAGCAGGAGCAGGACGTCCTCTACAGACGACTTAAACTCTTCACACACCTACGACAAGATCTGGAGAGGGTGAGTACCACGTACACATACTGTATGTTTGTGTGTGTGTGTGTGTGTGTGTGTGGTTTAGTATAAGGCGATTGACACTTGTAATTGACTTGCTTGTTCTGTGCATTTATGAGCACGTGTGTGTGTGTGTGTGTGTGTGTGTGTGTGTGTGTGTGTGTGTGTGTGTGTGTGTGTGTGTGTGTGTGTGTGTGTGTGTGTGTGTGCGTTTGCATACAGGGTATATGTCGACTCAATATTGGATCCAGACAGTGTGGCTGATGTTTCATTTACAGTTTCCCCAGGATGTTCATTAAAAAGATTACTGACAGTTACATATGAAGTTGATTTTGGCTGTCATGAATATTAATGTCCAATGAATGAATAGCCTGAAAGATGATAGCATAATGAATCGGCTGAATGATATCATAAGTGATTGAATGATAGCCCAGTGTAAGACATTTTTGTGAAAACATAGCTACTACACAGCATCGTTTTGTCTTTCCAGAGATCTGTGTTCACTGTGGCAGTTTAGCCACTGTATGTATGGCAAGTCTTTACAGGGCATTTGGCAGTCCTGTTTTCTTGATGTTTTTGTTCTTGTGCAACTGGATTTGGGACGTCAATTTCAGTCTCAGATGACCCAAAGAACAAAAGGAACACACACACAGTTTGTCCCTTGAGATTCTACTGTCCTGGTGGAAAGTTGGAATAGTTGTGAAAGTAGTCTCTGTTTCTTCTGATTGACTCAGGGTATGCCCCTAATACCAATTACCACCTTACTGAAGTTCTCCAGAGAAAAATACTATTCTTTCCATGTAACTGTATCCCATAGAGAGGAAGGTTTTGATTTGAAGTCTCTTGGATATGAATTTTCTAGGAAGGATCTTAACTGAAGTGGTGCTTCAGTATTAAGCTTCCATTCTTGGACTATCCTTAATGAATGATGAGTCTCTACAGGAATGGAGTTAGTTTGTTTGGGAAAAAATGACAGACCACTATGGGCAATAGAGCAGTGATTAATTGTCTGATCCTCAGATTTTTGGTTGTATGTCACAGACAGGAACAGTGAAGTTCAACTTGTCAGCGGTCAGCACCTTTCAGGGACTTAAAGTGATTCAGGTAGTGGTTACTTATCCCCAGTGCGGTTGACGTTTAACTCTTTAGAAGGAAGAACTTCCCCTTTATCTGCATAAAAAGTTGGATAAAAAGTCCAATTGTGGCCAATTTGTCAGGACCCGGCTCTTAAGGCCTGACAAAATTAGGAGAAAACGTACGGTTTAAACAAATGGTGAAAGGTTTATTACCAGATATCACCAAGATATCCCAACACAAAACAACAACATGGTGCAACTTCAACAGATGTGGTCAGGGTGTGACGCCAAGGATGGATGAGAGAGTGAGAGCCATATGGGCTGCTGCTCAGATACTACCTGTTCTTGTCATCATTGCAACCGATGAACTAGCTGGTGGACAACAGTAAAGGAAGATATCAAACTGTGGAAAAAAAGGCTGGTCAGTCGGGCATTACTAGTCCATAGCATAGCTGGCAAGGGGAATTTGTAGCCAGGAGGGTTGTAGTTTCTGTGGGTGTTGACACTAAAACAGCTGGAAGGGTAAGGACAAAAAATAAACTTCTATGGGCAAATCGGATTCAGAGAGTTGCTTGTTTCTTCATAAAAAGTTTGATGAATTTTCGCCCAGTGTTTAACTGGAAGTTGTTGGTTTGATTGACAACAACTTTTCTTTAAGTCTTCCTATCAGCCATTGTAACCGGATAGGATTACAATCTTTTAGGCTCATTTACAGTAGGCTTCTGCACAAAGCTGTTTCTTACTGCACTGTAACCAACCTCCCCTTTTAACATGGGAAACCTTTTTCCGGATTACTATTATTTCTACATGTAAGGACTGGATAAATTTAAGAAAGGAAGCATCAATGTTCATCTTACCAATATTAGCTTTGAAGAAATACCAACTGCTCACATATTGTTTAAGTCTTAACATTCACTGTACTACCAAAGTTTCAAGGATGGATCCTAATGGTAAAGTATTCCCCTGCTGCCTTCAGTATTTCAGCTCATACTTGGCAGCTGAATGCAAACCACTTTGTAAATTTCCTTGCTCAGTTTCTCAGACTAGTTGCAGTCCAATGCTTAAAACCTCACTCTAGGCTCATGTTCTCAGCGCTCTGATAGTTGATTGGCATTCAGTGGAGCGCCATTCTCCAAACCTCTTTCTGACCCTGCAATCTAGCCCACAGAATCTGAATGACAGCATGCAGCCCACAGGCAAACATCTACTGCTACCCGAGTTCAGGGGGACACACTAAAGTGCCAAGGACAGGCGGTTAGACTGCTATAATTCTTCTTATTTTTGGCAAATGTCTTATATCATTACCACAATCTAAAAAACATCACATGGTATTTGCTCACTTCTGAAACGTAATCTACCAGAAAGTGTCTGCGTTTCCTCCATAAACCCTCTTAACAACCAGTTTGTATATCTTTTCTTTCAGCAGACTGTAAGATCAACACGATTCACTGTACTATGAAACTTTTTCTTCATTTTTTTGCAGTGATTTTTCACGGAGCAAAGTTGCCTTGGTTTGGCATAGAAGTTTGATTTAATTTTTCTCCCAGTAGTACGACCTTTTGGCAATTAGGCAGCTTCTTATCAACCGAATGACCCACTGTTCTGCACAAAAATGTAAAAGAATTAAACCAAACGCATATTATTAGACCAACAGATCAGCGTGCTTCGGCCAGCATCCTTCAGGGTTCATTTAGTTATGCAAATACTAGTTTTGACCTTAACCTTTTTAAGAGTGAAAAATAATGTCCTCAAAACAGATAGTCACGTCTGAACATGTGGCTGATCTTATCTGGGATGAAAGCACTGTGTGCCACAATGTTTGTGCTTTTCTATTTGACTTTTTTTTTTTGTATGGGAAAATAAAAGTCTCTAACTACATTATATGATGTATTGGTGTACATAAGGTTCTATGTCTGTAGCTGTGTATATTACTTTGATTTATATAATTTCTCTACAATGGACACATGCCTCTGCAGAGGTGTTGGTTTCTTGAAGACTTGTGTAACTGTAGCCATACCACTGAGGTCTCCAGGGGTCAGGGATTATTGATTATTGCAGGCTTTGCTACCTTCTTGACCATGCTGTGTATCTGTGGACTCCATATCGCTCTCCCTCCTGACAACCCATTATTGATGTGTGTTGTTGAGTGCTTCATACCACTTCAAGTCTTCAAGATTTATTCTATTCATCCAATCAATAAAAAGTAAAGCATTTGAAATGGTCAGTAGAAAGTAACAGTTTAAAAACATGTTTCTTAAGGAACTAATTTTTTCCATATGCCATTCAATATCTGAATATACTTTTAGTTTTCAGTCTTCAGTCCCTATTATAAAAAATTTGTTGTGATTCGTAAAAAGCGAATGCCAAAGTATAAATCTATGTAAATACCCACATTTCCCATCTTAAGCATTGAATTCTATGTTCACTGGCCTCTAGATGGTTAGCTAGTGTGCCCAATCTCTGAAAAACTCAAACACTGTCCCTGGTCAGTCCAGGGTGTAACCAAGCAGCAACCTCCGGTGTTGAAAAATGAAGCCAACTCCCATCAGAGATAGGGACTCTAGTATCAGACTTAAGTTGCACAGAAATGTGAAATGAGACTGGATTTGGACTGGCCCCTTAAAGACTTGAGACTAGGGGTTTACAATAGGGCGATATAAGTGTAGGAAGGTTCACAAGTCTTGACGACCCACCAAATCACACTTTTAAGTTGTCTGTTTCATGCCTTTCTTACAGACCTGCTTCTAAACCAATCATAGGGAACACCCTTCAGAGTCTTGAGACATGAGTTACACTTGCAATATGCCCATCTGTGGCTCCAGCCCCCCGCATACCACTATGGCATAAGCAGTGTTGATAGTTTTGTCCATTTGCCTTTTTTATGAAGTAACAGTGAGCTGAGCTTCCTTTGCCTTTTGACTATGTGTCAAACACTGCCTGCTGGATTTTCTCAAAACTTTGAAAGAAGAATCCTAAATCATCATTGAGTGATGCTTTTTTTTGTCAAAGTAGATTTTTTTAGCCTGAAAGCAATTCCACAGCTGCAGATTAAAACAATGTGGCTGGCATTTGGGGACTGTGGTGTCAATGGGTGATGACATGTTAAGCAGGCTGGGAGGCGGTTTGAACTGAGGAAATGGCAGGTTGTTGAGTCTTGAGCTGCTTTTAATCAAGCAGTGTTCCTCTTTAGCATCTCTCCAAGGTCTGACAGAGGAAAAAGGATTGATTATGTTCGCTGCTGGCAGCTCTCCCATGAGAAGATTGATCATCAATTGGTCAAGTATCGGCCAAGTGAGTGCCGACAGCTCACCGCTACTGGTGCTGTCGATACACCAGCTTTCTTTTGTCTCCGCCACTTTACTTCCTCCTGCACTACTCCTTCTTCTTCTTCTGCTTCTTCTTCTTCTTCTTCTTCTTCTTCTCTTTTATTCCTCTGCTGCTCATTTAATATAGGTGTGTTTCTCCAACACATATACCAGATTTACCACCTGTAAGCAACACAGGGTCTTACTGTTCACTGCTGACCCATATTTTTAACCAACATTACAATATTTGGGATCCATTCAGCATTGTGAGCAAATGATCTGCCTGTTTTCTTTTTTTTTACCTCTTGGGTTCAGGCCTGGGGTCTTTTTTTTTTCGTAGAGATGCATGCATGTTGTGTCTATTACGTCACTTTGTGTGTGTGTGAAGGTGAGTGTGTGTCTGTGCACGGAAGAGTATTCCAATCATCTCTGATTTACTGGCAAATTGAAAAATCCCCTCTCCATCCTTCCATCCCGTCCTCCCAAGACCCCAACCCAATCAGACCCCCCGACCAACCCCTCCAGCCTGCTGTGTTTGTGAATAAATGTGTGTGTGTGTGCGTGTATGTGTGCATGTTGGTGGAAGAATCCAGGGGCTAATGTTGGGATGGATAATCCCCCTCCTCTTCCTCTTTGAAGTGCTGCCAATGGAACGAATTGCACCGTGCTGTCCCTAATGCACTGTTGAGCTTTCTCCATTTCTGTACTCCTCTCCTGAGTGTCACCCCCAACCCTCCTCTCCCTCCCCCTTTTACTCACACCGCTCACCCAATCAGTGTGCAACATGTCGAAGCAATGTGTGGCACGTTGATTTGGTAGTACAAGTGACCTGCTAAATGATGCCCCTTTTGTTTTCGGCTTGTTTTTTGTTTTTTTTATCAAAGTGCAGTGGAGGTGTGTGTGAATGTGTGTGCATGTTTTCTTGTGTGATGGACTGAGTCAGAAGCCCTATTCAGACTGCTGTTTCAATGCGTAATATATATGTCCCTGAGATGTTTCACCTTTAATTTGAATGTTGCAGAGGTGTAATTTGGGGAAGAAGTGATCCCCCCTCTTTACCGTCTTTGGAGATAGTAACTGGGGCGAGACTGGATCAGCTGAGCCATCGGTCAAGCCAAGCTGTGTGTGTGAGTGCATGTCTGACTATGTGTGTATGTGGAGCTCCGGCTGTTCTGGGTTGTGCTGTGATTCCGCTGAAACATGAATATGAATTGACAGACTGGGACACCAATATAACAACATTGCGGTATTAATATGAATGTACAAAGAAGTAAAAATGGCAGAGCTTAGTTACGGCACTTGAAAATGCAGTATGAAAAGGGCCAGAGGCTGGATTCGTTTCCTTCCCTTTACTAATATAAATGATTAAATCAGCTACCTGAATGTTTATGTAGAATTAAGAATCTCAAATGTGTGCCAGTGTTACACATGCTACTTGTTAGAGTTTTGGGAGAAATATGTTAATGATAACAGGATTTTCCCCTCCCCCTAAAAACTCTCAAAGACTTTTAAACTTTTGGCAGAGCCAGGCTCGCTGTTGCCCTTGTGGCCAGTCTTTGTGCTATGCTAAGCTAAGCTAAAGGTATGGCCTCTTGTGTTAGTATCAGAGGTATTAAATAGAGGATTGTTATAGCTACAGCACTGAGCATCTAAAATTGTCAGGAACTAAAGGCTGGTGTCAAAATACACAATCTGATAGTAAAGCAATAAAGCGTTTATATCAGAGAAGTGTGAATGAATATGAATACTTTTAAGATAATTGTAGTTGTTTTAGAGTTCATCTGTTACAAGTTTTTCAGTCCTGAAAGCTAGAAATGTGTCATGGCTTATACAGAGTACCTATCTGATAGCATCAAAAATATATACAGTATGTTATCATTGGAAAAAACTGATTGCTAGCCTTATGCTAGTTTCAACTAAAACATTGCTCTATGCGACTAACATAAAGTTGTTTGTTATTGTCACCATTTTTTTTTTTACCTCAAACAAGTTCATTATTTTGGTTAATTGGTTATGAATTGGTGCATTGACTGTCGACTGATACAGCAGTTTGGGCAGCATCAGTCTGCGATAGCATTACTTGTATCAGTATCGTAACAACTCTATATTTCTCAGTAAAAAATGTTTTTTTTAAACTCAGGTATTGCTGTATATTGGCACTATTATTGACAATTTCTAAGTGTACCTCGCCATTTGGCTAGCTCACTATAAGTTCCCTATAGATACGCCTGTGTAATCTTGTTTTAAACGTGGGGGTTGAAAATATTATTCAATATAAATAACTATTCAAATTACTGTAAGTACATTAGAAAAAAATAGAATTAAAAAATCATAATTTGGATGGAGCTTTTATCAAATATCTTACTCATAGACATTTACTGGATACTAAAGTGCTGTGTTGATATTCATTGGTTGGTTTTGAGATTTGGGTTATTATTTAAAGCATATTTTTGAGATTTTAGCCAGAGTTCAAAGTTTAAGATGATATGGAGAGAGCTGGAGCTGGGTGCAAATTGGTAGCTGCAAGATAGGAGAAGGAGGATATGAAGGGTAGAGGGTAAACGCTCCGGCCGTGAAAGTGAAAAGGGAAAGGAGCAGGACTATAATTTACAGTTTAAGTAAAGGGCTACGAATTTATGTAAAGATGGTAAAGCCAAGGAAGGTGGTGGATGAATCAGAGGAAAATGCAGAGGCTCAGACAGGGGGGAAAAACAGGTGTTAAAGAATCTCTGTTACTTACTCATTTCCTCTCTTATGTTTTCACATCCATAACTACTTCAGTTAAACAATTACAGTCAGTCTTTTCCCTTCCAGTTAGTGAATTTGAACTTCGGCCAAAGCTGGCAGAGTGTCCGATGGCACAGTGCCGTTGTGTGCCTTGCCCTCTGCTCTCTTTCACTCTCTCACGGTAAAGACTTGGCAGCACACTCGGCCCAGCAGGTCAGCAGTCCCACACCCAGGAGGCCCTCTGAGCAGAAAAGAACACTTATGAAACAGCCCACTTAAGAAAGGGGAGAGCAAGGAATAGTTTTGATTATGAGCAGCTTACATATGTTTTATAGATCTTCTTTTACTACTGAGCAACAAAAAAATGAGTGAGATGCAGGCTGAGGGAAGAAATTGATGAGAGGGAGGGGTAATTAAAGGGATACTTCACCCATTTGCATTAAGCTTTGTATCATTAAAAAGCTGGTAGTATTTTTGAATGGTCGTGCATCCCGTCCTCATTTTCCCCTGAGACGAGAAAGCTCCTTATTTCATTTCTGAAAAGGAGCCTCCGATGACGCAAAAATTGAGTGTTTTGGTTAGCAGGGGTGAAACTACATCGCTAGTTCCTCATATTTTCGACCACTGAAGCTACAGACCTATTACAGATCAGTGGGCGGGACCTCACTACCAGAATTGAAACTTAACGTCCACCATATTGCTTGGAAGCTATGCTAACAGGCTCTGTGGAGAAAGCTGATAAGAACCGAGAATGGCGAAAAAAGTATGTTTCAACTTCAAACTGATGGATGAAGGGGATTTTGAAGGCCGCAATATAGCGGCGAGCTGGCTGCTGCCGACAGGCAGGTCGGCGGCTGTGAGAACAAGGAGTCCATTTTCTGCCAGGAATTTCCAAGATGCCAATTCCTTCTGGAAGAAATCTCGGAATCAGTTGAGGAAACGTCCGTATGTGTTTTAGTAAATGTCTGTAAATAATGCTGCATTCAGGTGCTGCTCGGGTGGTCCAAGTTTCCGAGTTGGGAAGTTGTTCTTCCGACTTCAGTGTTGTAATAACAGCACAAAAAAGTGGATGCTACGACGAAGATCAGTGAAATGTTACTGTCAAAAGTTATATTTGAGCCAAAAAGTTGATGTGCAATACGTGCATGAATAAAAAGTGTTAACATTACCAAAATATATTTTGCCCTCCATTTGATGACGATTCTGACGTCAAGTCGGTAAGTTGGGCACCTAATTCTTTTCCGAGTTTCCGAGTTGTTGTTCCGACTTGAGCAGGTGTTTCATGTGCATTGTACAACTCGGAAACTCATTTTTCGGATGTGTCCGACACCACGTGAATGCACCATGAAATCCTCTACTTCAGCGGGAGTGGCCTGCGGTGCTGTGCATTCTGGGAGTTGTTGTCTTTCATCCACATGAGCTAAAAAGACACTTTCTTCCTTTTCTCGGTCAAGAAGGCACCAACTTCAAAAATTATTTCACATTTCTACTACATATATGACCCAATGTCAATACAGATTCATGTTTCAACGGGTGAAGTATCCCTTTAAGGAGAAGAGAGCTGGGGAAGGGAAACCTGAGAGGGAGAAAGAATGGATTCAGAGGAAAGTTTTATTGCTGTCATGCTGTAGATTCCAAAATCTGAGGACAGAGGGCAGCCAGAGCATCACCTCAAGGCCTTAAGCTGCGGGGTTTGGAAGCAGCAGGGTGACTGAGGACTGATATCTCCTCAGGTAAACACTGTCTGTACTCTTTATGCTGCAGCAAGAGGGAGGAAACCCTGTCAGCTAGTTTTCCTTGGCTATAGGTTACGGTTTCTCTGTTTGTTTTCTTTACATAAACCCCCCTCTGTGCTTCAGTCTGTTTGAAACAGTGGATAGGAAGTTTTGTTTTATGGTAAAGAATGAAAGGAAAATATATGTCAGTAAGCACAAGAAGATGCCAGATTGCATTGGCAGAGCAGGGGAAGGTTGGAGAGGAGATATGTCCACATCTGAAAAAGCCAAAGACAAAAAAAACTTTTTGAAGATCAGGCCCTTTTGTTTCTTTATTATCTCAGACTACCAATGTCTATGAATTCCTTTTGCAGCCTATGTTGTCTTACATCCACAGCTCATAAATGATAGGATCCACATAGACCCGCAAATATTCTTTCAATTCTCCAGTTTCTTCTGTTTTATTATTTTTTAACTGAAGTAACCAAGAAAAACATTGTGATTCTTCTGACTGTTATTTCTTTAATGAAGTCTTCTCTCAGCCAAGCCATCAAGATATTTTCTATGTTTTTCATGGCTCTGACCTGTTATACTTTAGTTCACATTTCTTGTGATTTTCTTTTATGCTCTGCATCCTTTCTCAAGAGTACTTTTTTAGCCTATTCCATTTGAAAACAAAGATAGAGACAGGGGAGGGAAATCCTTTACTTTACTTTCAGTTGGTATCTTGTCATTACATTGATCAGGTAACTTTAGACATAAAGTCCCCCCACCTGACACTGTTCAGCACCTTCCTCTACCCACCCAGCCTCATTGGGCATGAATCGTTTCTCATGTTATGCAACGTTAGGTAGGGTCAGAGAGAGGACAGAGACGTGGAAAAAGCGACACACCAACTCAAGTGCTGTGCCTGATCGGTTATAAGATCCCTCTTCCTCTCTCTGTCTCTCTCTTTCTTTCTTTCTTTCTTTCTTTCACTCACACACACCCACACACACACACACACACACACACACAGTGCAGTTTGGCATGCAGCTTATGCAATCTGTGAAGTCCACTTACATGCTTCACATGTAAGTACACGGTCATCAACACACAAAATCATTCATCACCCACATGCATACTGAGAGAAGCATGCACACAAGCATTGCTTGCACACACACACACACACACACACACACACACACACACACACACACACACACACACACACACACTTATACACACATCACTGCAGGGAGGGGAGCTGCAGACCAGAAAGGCCTCACAATGTCTTCTTCTGATTCTGATTCTTATTTTATTTCTTCTGATTCTCCTTCTTCTTTCTACTTCTACTTCTTCTACTCTGTTTTCAAAGATGATTCATGTTAAGACTGATACAACACAAGTTCCTTTTCTGTCCATTACTGTTAAGTGTTTTCCCAGCCAACCAGGTCTCATTTGTAGATTTAAGAAGGACCTGGAAGTCACAGCTGGCCTCCTCCCAAAGTACCAGTAAAGTAACGTAGACGCTTAAGGGAAGCAGTCTGGGTCTTGCAGTAGTTTATGTGCTCTCCACTTCAGGATTTTTTGCCTGTTTTTACACTCACTGATGGATTCTCCAGAGAGACTTCCCAGACTTCAAAAAACTTTGATGGGTGGGATTTGGACGTATTGTTTTTGAGTAACGATCAAACGCAACACTTCTCTTGTTGCGTCTGAGCTCATTCACAGGAGACAAGATGAAACCTACCTTCACTGATCCATTGGGACTCATCTGTTCTGCTGATTTTGTGAGTTTCATGTTACTTTTTAAATCAAACAAATTAGAGTTTTTACAACTGTAGCTTTGATTACTCAGACAAGCTGAAACCTTCCCAATCCATCAATGTCAAGAGATACTGTTTACTCACACGTATAATAAGTGAGGATAAGTTGCAAAATTAAAAAGAGAAACTAACAGGCACTGAGCAGTTGTATAAGTTCAGACTCATGTCCTTTAGGCTTTCAACTGGAAAACTTGGAACATAAAATCTTAGAAATAGGAGCTGGTGACAAAAAGTTCAAAATAAGTTTATTCTAAAATCACTTCTAAACTCTTTGAGCGTAAAATGCTCCTTTGCCCCAATCTCTGTTCTGCATCTTTGCCTACCTGCATCAGCTGAAAGAGAGAACAGGCTTTACACCTTCAGGTAGCCTCAAGCTCCATTCAATCTGCCAGAGAGCTCATGTTCAGATCCACTGCTGTTTAAAATGCTGCATATTAAGCCTGACTGTGTAACACAGCCCTGAGGCTTCACAGCTCCCAGAGAGCTGCTCCTTTAGCCTTAGCCTTTGATAGCACTCTGCCACAAATTCAATGAGAGTACATGTCGTTTGGTTAGGAGAGATTCACATGACATACAGAATTTTCCAGATAAAACCAAAATTCTGCATCTATATTAGCATGTAATACGTTTTCCAAGCGTTTTCAACCTATAGCAACTCAGTTCAAATACAGCCATCCATCCATCCATTTTCTTCCGCTTATCCAGGGTCGTAAGTAAGTCAACCCAAACTTCCCTCCAGACATACCTGGTAGATAAAGTTGTGCAGTAGTTTCAGAGGGATCTGCTTTACATCTAATGAACCACCGCTTGTGATGTCCCTTGAGTCAGTTGTGACTAAAGTGGGTGAAGATATGAAGTAAGAAAACAGTGAGCTTACCAGACCTTTGTAGCCTGCTCATTATACTAGCTCACCGCTACATCATCTGCTACCATTTCAACAAGTGTCAAACAAAAAAGTCTGTCTGAAAAAAGGCTTAAAATTCAAAATGCAAACGAGATAGAGATGCTTTGAATTAGGAGCTGAGAGTATAGGACTGTGTAAATGGGTATCCTGTCAAATGTGATCTTTAAGCTTTTCTTGATGACTATTTCTCTATTAATGGACCTCCAGCCTTCTTTTCCCTTTAAAAATCTATCATTCTGACACAATTTGTATCACACTAAACCACAGTTTAGGATTATTTTTAAGGTATGAATGCTTCAAAAATTACATTGGAAGTTTTTGAGGAATCAAAAAAAACAAATTATGTTAAAATAAATGTATTGTTTCTTTCAATTTTGACTTTTTAGAGGAGCCTCAAACAGTACAATATGTCCACTGTTTGGTTTCAGTGGGGAGTTATAACATCTTATGAAATATACTGTTTCTCTTGCCAACCCTTTCCGCTTGATGACATTGACATCTTGCTGGAATATGCATTATGTAACACTGCAGGACTCTAAATGTGCAACATGAAACTTTTTCTTCAACTCTTTGGGGAAAGAAAGCATCTGCTGACTGACTCAGTCTCTTTTTCCAACGTGTATTTGAAGAGTTGAAGTGATATTGTCTCTGACATTTCCCACCTGCCTGCTGCAACACACAGCGGCTGGTGTTCTGTAGCCTGAGCTACAGGCCATCTACCGGCCTCACTTTCTTGTACACCCACTTGTTCAGAACTTTTTGTATATTTTCTGTCCCCCATTCCTCCTTTTATTTAGTTTCTTGCAGTATTTTTTCTTTTTTCCCATCAACTCTCTCCTTTTCTTCTACTTTATCAGCCTCTCTTTTCACCTGCATCTTTACTTTAACCTAAAAGAAAAGTTTGAAAATCCTCCCTCCTCTCTTTCTGTATATTCCTCTCTCCATCACATCCTTTTCTCTCTCTCTCTCTCTCTGGATATCCTCACCAGCCCACTGCCCCTCTGATATGAGCTCAGTTGGATGAAATAAATATGAGGCGGAAGAGGGATAAATATTTATAGCTGCTTCGGCTGTATAATTTTGCGAGCCAGTGTGTGTGTGTGTGTGTGTGTGTGTGTGTGTGTGTGTGTGTGTGTGTGTGTGTGTCTTGTGTGTCTTGTGTGTGGGTACATACATATAGGTGTTTGTGTGTATGTGTGCGGTTTATGTCTTTAGACTCTTGGTGAGTCCAGGTGCCAAGGCTGCTGTGGGGATAAATAATTCACTGAAAGTTAAACCTTAAATCCACATCTCTTTGATAAGACAATAAGCAGCATAGAAACACACACACACAAATTGACACACACACCACCTGGCACTGAGCATATGTGCTCTCTCACACATGTAGAGATAAATGCATGAAAGTACACATCCCTGCTCATACATGTTTGACAAAGAGGTTTTTTCATATGATCACGCATGAAAACACACTTATGAGAACTTGTTTATGCATGAAATTAAATGCACACATTGGCACACACTGATAAGCTAACACGCACACAAATGCAGTAAAAAAAAAAAACATGCACACAGGCCCAGTAATACATCAATTTACTGAACACACAACACTAATACACAGCTTAGAAACTGACAAGCTTCAGTTTATTTATGTGTTTTACAACTCTATATGTCGGCTGCACTGGTCTGCCTGTCTGTGTGTGTGTGTGTGTGTGTGTGTGTGTGTGTGTGTGTGTGTGTGTGTGTGTGTGTGTGTGTGTGTCTGTGTGTATGTACATGTGTGCATCCATACTTAAAGGTTTGTGCTTGAGTCTATTTCTGCTTGTGTGAATTCATGAACATGTGTGTACTTGAGTCAGCCTTCCCCGCTCTGTCTCTGACAACACACTCCTACATCCTCACTAGCTGCGTTACACACAGATAGGGCCGCGTCAATAAGTAATGAGAGCGATATGAGGGCCCCCATGTCGACCTGGGCCTTTAATATTTTACAGCTGGATCTCTCAGACGGTATACCAGCCGACACACTGCCGCTGCTCAACCATAAAATATCGCTTTCGCAGGACCCAGACTTGAAGCGCCGCCCTCTGAGGTCCAATTTGATAATATCCTCTGAGAGCACGTCAATGTAGTCGACTTAAACAGCACTTTGTGGAGCGTTTATTTAAATCCCATGTATGTAGGATTAAAAGCTTTTACCCACAAGGTTTGTGTGGAAGTCCAAGCATGAAGCCTTTTGGAATTATTTTTGGCTTCTTGGGTTCAAAGTGACTTGAAGAAATGTATCTGCTGGTACATTGATGCAGCTGTCAGTTTTTTTTTCTTTAGTGTTTCATCAAATCAATGTTTTTGGATATATATGCTTTGTAGCAACACATACCTCCAAAATTATCTTTTCTCAAGCAGTTAAGGGTTAAACTTAAATTTAATGTAGACTGTCCCAACACCATCGGTCAACACTAAAGATGAGAATCAAAAACAGCAACATTACCTGCTACTTCACAATTACACTGCATAACTCAATAAACATGCATGATGAGATCTTGTTGCACTTCCTGTAAGTCTTTGTGATGCATTCAACAATACATTTATAGAATTAAAGGTCCAGGGGCAAAAAATGAACCTAGCCTGTTCATTTTCTGACAAACAAGAAGCGGTAACTTGTCCGATAATAGCGAGCCAAAAAGTTCCTCACGAGAAGTAAAAAAAACGTTGGAAACATCTGGAAGGACAAAATTTATTTATAGACAACGTAGAGAAAAGCATCAATATTCTCTGAACCAACAGTCCAACTCTTGAACGTATACAATCTATATTTCTAATGCATGAATGTGGCTAAATTCATTATGACAACAGTGTTCTTAAGCCTTCATCCACGCAACCAAACGTGTTGTTTACCTCACAGACAGCAGAGAAAGTGAAAAGACTCTCTTTTTCTTTTGCAGAGGTTTTTGTTGTTCCGCATCTTTTCATAGATCAAATCAGCAGGCGGCTTTGATTTGAGATTTCTGCCAAGGAATCAAAAAGATGTAACCTTCAAAAGATATGCTCTTCTAGTTATATTGATAACTCAAAATGTTACTTCTGTTTTAACCTTGGTGTTTGTTAAGTGTTTTATTTGTCGTCTCCTTGGTCAATGAAAGGTAGATTTAGACCAAGAATCCTCTGTTGTATTTAAGTAAAACTTCTAATAATAATCTAACAATATATTTATTTCAGTCGTAGTTTTATCCACAGATAACCAAGTGAGATGTTGTAATGACAGTCGGGAGTTTTATTTTTCCTGTAAACTAAGCAAGTATTACTTTCAAACTCTTCAATAACAGCGCCACAAGTTTATTCTTAACCATGATAGTTCACGGCCCACTCTGTTAGGATTAAATATTAAAGACCCTTATTAAACTGGCGACATACCTCAGTGATGTTATCGTGGCAGCCTCAGGCACACTTCAGAGGTTTTGCAGCCAGTTTTATGACTTGCAATGTAAACAGACTCTTGACCAGACATTTATGTGGCAGGTGTTTATTTGCTTGAACATGATGTTCTTTCAGGCTGCTAAAGCAGGCTTTAAGAAGATAGTTTATATAAGGAGCATTTTTCTCGTTGTGCCATTGCAGTTGGTTGAGGATGACGGATTAGAATCTCACAATGTGCAGCAGAACGGATTTGGTGTTTCACTTGTCTTTGTTCAGTGTAGTAACGCAATAAAAGAAAAAAAGTATTTTCTGTAGTTTTCAGTGGGATTTTGTGTTGTGTTGTTTTAATACAGATGAAAGGGCGTGATGTAACTTATTTTTCCTTCCAGGCACTCGACAGTGGCCTCAAATGACTTGGACAACCCAATAAATGAACTGAATGAATGAACATAATAAAAATAGATACAGCTCTATATCTTATATTTATATGTATAATGTTTCCCCACCACCCCAACATGGCCTCCCACCACCTTAAAAAGAAAGGCACAAAATACTTTAGTTATGTAATTTATGTGCACTCTCTTTTTTCAGCAGAGCGTGAACGTCTTTTCTACCGATCATTGCTTGCCTTGGTTATTTCTTTGGAGTCAAATGAAAATGTAAGCTGTCTATGTGCCCTTTTGAGAAAGATCAACATTAGCTTGTATCTTTGCATCAGCAGATCAGTTTGCAAATTCATTTTAGCCTGGAATCTCTCACTTCATTATGGTTTTCCAAACAGCAGTCAGTGTCTGCAGACTAAAGATTTCTCTGGATGATACAACCAGTCAGTGACAAAGCAGTGCTAGAAGTAGGTAGCTAATTCCAACATCAAATTAAAATGGCTCCAAGTTGAATAGAATACACAAATCTTTGGCATTGCATGATTAAATAAACATCAGTCCCCTTCAGACACAGCTGTAAACTACTGTTCAGTTTGTTCGAAACTGATGCAGATCAAAATATTACACCATGTTGGTTAACAGCATTTAAACCTGCCCAAGAGAAAATAAACAGTCAGCGCATTTTAAACAAGACATGGAAGATTTCTCAGGTTTCCAGGATACAGGACTTCATCAACATGTATCATAATGAAACATCTATTTAATAACAACTATTTATGATCATCAGAACATTTACAATAAAAATTAGATAGAATAGATGAGTTTTTTTAAGATTGTGTTTAAAAATCCTTGATAACCTTGATAACTCATTCTCATTTAGCTGCATAATAAAGGTAACACAAGCTAGATACGACTTCACAAACATGACTTACTCACAGTTTGGCTCAATTTCACAAAGAGCAATCCCATAAAGAGGAGTTTAGTGTGAAGAGTTCAGAGCTAACCTGATCGAGTGCTGAAATGTGTAGCTACAGTAATGATGCAAACAGACTGGATCAGGTTTTTGTAATGATCACCTGCTTAACTTGCTTTTATGATCTAAACAGACCAAACCAGGTGCCAGCATGTCGTGTCCATCCTGCTCTCTTTCAGCAGGGAGGCTTGTCCTCAGTCTGTAAATCCAGAGTACAATAAATTGAAACTAATTGGAAGGTTTCAGAGATTACAGTCAGCTGAGCCCACCCTGTTAGAGCCAAATATCCATCACTTCCCCTAACTGAGTTTCAGAGTAAAGCTTTAAGCATGATTTTGCAGTCTTACCCACGTGCTATAATTTTTAAATTTAGTCTCAGCTAGACTCCCGAACCATTATGGAATCGAGCTCCCCTGCTGTGCGCCCTGTAGCATCTGCAAACACATTCCTCAGACCTCCACTTACCCCTGGCTAGCCGGCCAATAAAACACAGCCAATTAGGCTTTACTCCTCGCTGGGTGAAGCTCTTCTCCTGCTGCTCACAGTGATTTCAGTCTGAATTACTTCCTCTCTCACTCCCATCCTGAGAAGAGGTGGAAGGAGAAGGACCTCTCTGACTTACCTGCCAAATAGTGTGAGACTCTTCCACCACCAACTCTGTTCATTATATCCAGCATTACTCAGTGCTAAAATCTCACCACCCTTCATTCTTCACAGTGCAGGCTGTACAGTCTGTCCTGCAACACTATTGGGATGTGTAGTGTCTTCAACTTCTCTGTGTGACTTTATAAACATTCTGCTTTATCTGGGTTTAATCATTTACAGCCAAAAGAGACTTGAAAAAATGACAATAGACAATGATTCAGTGCTGCATTCAAAGACAGTCCACTTTTTTAAACGTGTTAAGATCCTCATTAAAATGCTGCTAGAAGAGGTCACAAACTGAAGATTTGTTTTTTTCAATTATGTTACAAAATGAATGTATAGATCAGGGGTCGGCAACCTTTGTGACATGGAGTGCCAGTTTGAAATTTTCTTCTCATCTAGTGTGCCATTATCAACAATAACGCAAAGTTAAATTATGTCACAATTTAATTTTTTTTCCAATATACCTGGAATTTTATTCTCAACAATAACAGTATCTGTATTCTTAACAAAATAGCCACATCAATATTTCAAAGACTGAAAAACAGCTACACATTTAAACTAAAACTAGTGTAGGCTGAGGCAACATCAAATTATCAGATGCCTACCAGACAGTCAGTGTGATCCCTGGCCCTGCTTTGCTTGACTGAGCTCTGTGATCTGTGGCTTGTAGTTAGTTACTTTGAGTTGCAAACATGCCTCAGAGTGCTCCGTTGTTAACCGACTGCGGGTGGGGCTGAGCACATGTTTCATGTGTGAGAACCGTGAGAACACCTGCTCACAGAGATATGTCGTGCTATATCACGCTCTGTCATTAATTTATGTCAGCAGTCAGCACGAAGACAGCGGACAGTGCGCTTGAATTTCAGACACTTTGATCTGAAATTCTCCCGCTGCAACCTGACCAATGGCCACACTCCAACATCAAATCCAGTGGTGTCCTCCGGGTCCTAGTGCCGGCAGACAAAAGACGTTTTTTTTTTTTTTTTTTTTAACGGGACAGAAAAAGTGAGTATCGTAACACTGAGGTGCCGTGCCAGTGTTTATTCTGCGGCGTGCCAACCGTGGCACGCGTGCCATAGGTTGCCGACCCCTGGTATAGATTTATAAAAAAAACGGTATTATACTGGTGAGTTCATCATTCAGTTTAGTGTTTTAACATTGAACAAATAAGGACTTGAACATTACAATATAATCAGTAAAAAAATTGACTGAAAAAATAGACACAGGCACAGCGCACAATGACACAGAGGCATTCAGATGTAGAGAAAAATAATGAAATACCATGAATACAGTTTATGTCAGAGTTTGCAGAGTTTTTAAAACCAGATTCAATAAAAATGGCGGCAAAGTTTAAGGTTTTGAAATATTACAGCTCAAATTGTTTTTCAGGAATTTGTATGAAGAATGTTGTTTATAATTTTGTGCACAGAAAAAATTGTAGCCTGCAAACTAGGTTGGGTAGAGTAGGTCAGACCTTTTGGTCCAGCAGGAGGTAACTGTTGAACAGGTCATTAAATGTCTTACAGGAAGTTCAGGATGGAATTCATGGGATTTATTGATTTTAGTCTCTTTTCCCAAATGCCAATTCCACTACCTCAATGCATCAGCAGAAACCTCAGTGTGTGGAGCTCACAGAGGTCATTTTCATATGCAGGTAACACACAACTTGTAAAATGTAAAGGGAGACTTGGACTCTGACCTTGTCTTAAAAAAAAGGATAATTTATCAGAATAATAGCAAATGTATATTTTAACTGTATCAGGAACCAAATAAGGAACAATGCAGTCTGTGTAACTTATTTATGTATTGCATGATTTATTTATGTTCTTTCAGTTCAATATGACCTGGTGGCACTCGATACTGAATGTAGCGGTGGTCTCATTTGTGATAGGCAGGTTCAGATAAAAAATTGTTTAAATATAGTACGAAATAAGTGTGAGCAAGCTGCAGCAGGAGAACAGTAGAGAGCCACATTTCTGTTGTGCAGTACTCTGGATTCCTTAAGCTACAGACTAGAAGGACTAGAAATTTCCAAAAGCTCCTATCAGTCTCTTCTTTAATCCTGTCAGGGCTTATGCACGCTGCATGGAAGACAGGCGATCCATGCTGTCTGGATACATTGTCAAGTGAGATTTTGGAGACAATTTAATCCCTCCCCAAATCCTGTTTTGTTTGCTGACATGAAACAGTTTGTCCAATAAAACCTCAATCCAGTGGATACGAAGGCTTTGGAGTAATAAGGTTTTCATAACCAGGATTTGATCCTTATATATTTACTATTAGACATGGCCTGGTGTATGCACTCCTTCCTCTCATTTTAATTAAACTCGGCATGTCAGTGTGTGTGTTGCCTGTGCGTCTGTGGCTTGCTCTATTTTCCTCCAGTCATGTCTTTCTCCGTGTATTCGTACATAGACTGTGGATGTTGAATCTGAATAAGGGAGGAGTTAAAAAAAAACATGAGATGAAAAAGAGGGCATGGGACAGGATTGGCATCCAGATGCAGAAGTGCAAGAGGAAAGGGAAGAGGATGAGACAGGAGAGAAAAGAAAGGATGATTTAGTAAAAACAGTAAGGGGGAGAAGTTGTTCACATGAAAAATAAAGAAGTCTGTGATCAGAGGAATGAAAAATAGGAGAAGGTGGAGTAGGGTATCAGTGTCAATTTTGAGTTTATTGCTTTGGCAGTGCTCCAAACTCCCTCTGCATACTCCTGTAGCGGGCATGTCAGTGTGTGAATACAGAACGACTGAATTCCTGTATGCATGCATCTCTGTGTATATACACTTAAGCATAAAAAAGAAATAGTGACAGAACATTTTCATACAAAAATAGCTGAAGGAAGTTAATAAAAGACCCATAATACTATTTAGATGGCAGTCTCACACACACACACACACACACACACACACACACACAAGCATAAGTCAACATGTGAGCTTGGAGATTGATGTTACCATGGATCCCAGATGGGTGTGGCTACACTGTCAGTAAATGACTAGCATGAGCTAATACATCATGTAGTTTTTGTGTCTGAAGTGTTTGGAAGTGATAGACTTGATTGTGCGTGTGTGTGTGTGTGTGTGTGTGTGTGTGTGTTTGTGTGTGTGTGTGTGTGTGTGTGTGTGTGCATGTGTATCAGGGAGCGCCTCACAAAGCTTCAGTCTGCCAACTCCAGCTGCAGCACCCTCCTCTGTCTGTCTGCATGTCTGACCCACTTTCTCCTCTTTCCTTCCTTCTTTGCTTCCTTTGTAAGCCCCTTCAAATGTTTCCTCTTCTTTCTCAGTCCTGTAGTACTTCCTTCCCTCATCCTTTTGTCTCTGCCTCATTCCTTAGCCCTTATCTTTCCATCGCTCTTCTTCCCTACCTAATATTTATGTCTTGTTGTTACAGCAATCCAATACGACCTTAAATGTGTCTTTGAAGTTGCATTGTACAGTAAAAGCCATTCAATGTTGCAGTTCAAAACCATCATTTATTAACCACCAAAATAAAAGGTTTTTGTTTTCTTCCTCTCAAAAAGGAACAGTTAAGATTTTAAGTACTTAGAATAGCAATTGACTGAGCAGCGCTAGCTTAAAGTATAAAGTACGTCTAATCTAAAAAGAAAGCAAATTGGTCCATTTTCTCATCACACATTTTAAGACTGTATCTATTTTCATTTAAAGTTAAGATATCTAATCAGTAAAATAAAATGAAAAGACAGGACAACAGCTAAAGTTAGTGTTTAACTATGAGGGTTTCTCTGATTGTCATTGTTAGCTTGTTTCTGGGTGTCAGGCTTGTTTTGAGGTCAGGATTCTTTAAGTGTATTTATGTGTACACTATGAAAAAATATTGATTTATTTTGCACTGGTGTCTGAGGGATATTCAGTGTCTGCCAAAATTCAAGACAACATCTTAAATAGCTTGAAAAGTTTGGATCTCAGTGAACCAACAACTGCAACCTTCCTGCGTTTGATTTCAATTTGGATGTTTCAGAGTTGAATGCTACGTCACCTTCTCACTTAGCTGACAAACTACTCCAGGATAAGACTCTCTTCACACACTGAAGTATGGATCAAAACACAGCATAGATAATGGATATCTACATCAGGACCCTTGTTCACCTCTTTATCTCCTGTGGTTTTATTAGTTAACACAAATATTAAACAATAAAAAACAAGTCCTGCTTTAATCGTTGTTGGGGAAATCATAAGTTGCATACGCATAACCTATTGTATCAATTGATTTTTGAAGTATAAGCATTGCAATAAAGGTGTAAACCTAGATGCTGTCTTTTTCAGGGACATTTATATTAAAGCAACGCAAAGTTTATGTTTATGCGAGACTGTTCCAGTCCTGTTTTTTCTTTTTTTACACTTAATGAACGAAAATGAAGAAGAAACAGTCCTGCTCTCACATTTTTGAAACACTCAAGGCAACGTTTTGAACACCACTCGCAGCAAACATTTCACATATCAAAGAAAGACAAAAAACTAGAATCAAATATCTGTAACATAAATATGTGGGCTGTGGGTTGCTGTTAGTTGAAAAAACAAAACAACAAAAACAATCTCCTGAGTGTCTCGTGTGAATTTGGAGCGATGAAGGAATTTAGTGCGTACACTTCTCAAGCTGTGAGAATATGTTTGTTTTTTTATCTGCATTTTATCATGTTTATATTTCACTAACACATCTGTTATTATGTAAAGGCAGATGAGTCTTTATTTTCTGCAGCAGAGGTAGGATTGAAACAAATGCTAGAATAACTGCATTTCTTTCTAAACAATGTAGAGTTTTTTATTGTGTAAACAAAAAACAAATAAAAGTTCAGTAAAAAAGAAAAGACAGTCCCTCTGTGCACAGGACTGGAGATAGAAATGTAAGATCTCCCTCACATGCAGGTTTATTGAATCCAGATATTGCTGCTCTTATCTTCTGTGCTCCCTCCCACTCACCTTACATGCTCATGATGTATTCTGGGTCGTGACCGGTGCTTAAAGCACAAAGATAATGCACTAGCCTCTGTTCCCCTCTGCGATCCGGGTTATTACTCTGTGCTCTGACAGCTTCGGCAGGTTAAATCCAGTCCCCAACTGTTTTAGGGTCCTCTGAATGGCACTACAGAGGGAAGGTAACAAATTCACACCAGCCTACTTTATCCTCCAGGTAGCTGATATTATCTGATGGTCTTTACGATTCACAACACGGATGTTTGTGCTCCCGCTGCCAAGCTCTGCTTTTATGGCAGCTATTATTTCAGCCCACAGTCTTTTATGCAGTCTGTTTATGTTTGCAGGGACTTGCAGAGGATTTGGCAAGTAAAGGCAGGTTTATTTGTATCGCACCTTTTAAACACAAAGACGTTTCAGAGGACTTTACGTATGGCTTTCAGGCAACACTGAAAAAGTGAGAGCTGGAAGAACATAAATTAAAAGACAGTGTCGGGTAAAGGGTACTTCTCCATGCTTTTTTTAACCCTCAGAACAGTTACCAGTCTTCTCCTAAAGGATCTGAGTGATCTGAAGGCTGTGTTACATATCAGAGAGGTTCTTAAACTTTATTTGACCTTCTTAAAAAATTAAAACAATTTTAAATTTAATCCAAAGACACACAGATATCCACTGCAGCATCCTGACAACTGGAGTAACGCTTTCTGCTTCTGTGTTAAACTTCAAGTGAGCTGCAGCTCTTCCACTTAATCTTGTTTATGAAAATAAGTATGTTCAAAGTTTTGTGAGACTTTAGATCTTAAAGTGCTCAATAGATTTGAATTTTTTGTGAGTAGTGGCTTACTGCTCACAACCATAGAGTGTATAAAAAGATGGACAACATGGCAGCTTGCCTAAAGTGAAGCCAAAACATGTGAATCTTCCCTTACCCCGAAATTCCACCAGATCCGTGTGCATTGCGTGTCCTTCAACATCCACCGGCTGCGTGCTCCGTCCGCAGCACGGAGAGCACAGCCGGTCAGCTGGGGTGCCGAGACAAAGGAATTCCTGCGGTATTTTAAAGATTAACTCGCGACAGCGCGAGATAATACGATGTGCATGGTATTAAACTCTATATAAACCTTATAAACACATAAACAAACACACATACAGTCGTTTTTCTGAACCGTCAAAACTGAGTCTTTTATTCTGAAAATAAACCGGATGTTTTAATGTTGTATCGGTGTCTGACTTCCCGTCCCGCTTGTTCTTTTCTGTGCTGAATTGATGCGTCGTGCTCCGGCATCCGGCAAAAATAGAAGTCTTGCGTTTCTGCTCCGGAGGGCTCCGGACTGCCGGAGCTGAGACGCAGCGCAGCGAACCCAGTGGAAGCACACACATTGAATAAAGTGAAACGTATCAGCTCCGCTGCCGGAACGGAGCGGAGATGGACCAAACACGCATCTGGTGGAATTTGGCCGTTACTGTCTGGCTGCAGTTGAGGTCATAAGCTCCTTCTCGTCCATGTTAACGGACGGGATATAGGTTAAACTTTAAAAATAAAATATATGTTAAATATGGTTTCAGTCTTTATAGTTACATTTTATCACGCTGATTTATGGCAGTGTTCATTTGTCTTTGAAGTTTAGTTTTAATGAGTTATTTCATGCTATTAAAAATGATTTAAAGCCATGATTAACAGCTCAGTCGACGAATGTGTGCTCTGGGTTGGCAGAGTAAATAAGCAACAGAAAGAGGGTTAGCTCTTAGCTCCACCAGCTGATTCCCCATGCACAGACTCTAGCTCCATATAACTTCACCAACACAATATGTACAGTAAATGCCCGCTGCGGTGATGGAGACACGTCGTCCATCTTTATATTCAGTCAAGACTCCCAACCAAGAAATAACCTGGCATGTAACACATTATTTATCTTTGTTTATTTTATTTTAAAGAACATTTATCATGAAAACAATTTAGTTGAAGAGATAATGGTAGTGGAATTTGTAATTTGCTTTATTGTTTTTGACACAATTTTGAAGCTGATGAAAACATCATCTTTGTAGCATGTTTGTATTTGAAACATTTCACTAGAATCTTGTCTGTCTTTGAGGCAGCAGCTGCACCACATCCAGCAAATCTTAGTCTCTCAGACAGTTCTTGTTATTTTCACACATGAATTTGTAATGTTGTGACAGATGACAATGCTCTGTGTGGGAGTTATCTAACTGTTCCCGGAGGATCATAAAATGGATTTATAGCGGATTGCACAGGTCAAATGTTTTTGCAGATGCAGTTCACAGTGTGATGTTTTTTTCTTTTTAAAATACTTTTTTACAAGGTGTACCAGTATATATATTTGTATTGTTTTCTCTCACATTTCAGCAACATGGCAAGTCAAACACAAGACAGCAAAAACATCATGACAGAGGGAAGAAAGAAATATTCAAAGAGGACATTTAAAGATCTTTAAAACAAACCATTAACAATCAAAGACACGATTCTTAATATGTGTGTAATTAAAGCGAGCTTATGACCCGCGCTTACTGGGAATTCCTTGTTCATGGGAAATAATTGCAATCCCCAATCCCTATCACGAGTGTGTATTCTTTAATATGTTTTTTATTTGTTTAGCCACCCTGTGCCTACCTAGCTTAACATCTTGCCAAAGGACTACAGTTGAAAATTAGCCTGCTGGCTAACACTGGCACATTTACAGAAATGTTGATTAATGTGCACTGTCCTTTAAATAAATAAAATGAAATGAAATGAAATGAAGATTGAATAAGAAATATGTCAAAATATAAGATCCTAAAGAAATATGACATGAAGCAAAATTAAGAAATTAAAATACAGAAATTAAAATATCCTCTAATTTGGAAATGAATCTGCTCTGCCCACCTTTCAGTGGTAAAGTGCTCTGAAGTCCCTGACTCCAGAGTCTTACCTTCCCGATAGTCATCTGCTGGTTCTTGACTTATCAAAATGGATTCTGTATAACAATCCACCCAATAATATCTTCCTGAGGAACCTGCAACCTGCAGTTCATGGAGGACCATAGCCTCTGTCCATGGGGGGCCTGCTCTACCAAAGCTGAGCCAGCACCACATGAACATTTTGAATCTTGTAACTTGAATGTAACTATTGTTTTAAAGGCCTTACGTGGCTTCCCTATGTAAAGCAGGTCCTAACATTTCAGACAGATTTTACATCTCTCTTGACCTAAAGGATACCACATCATTGACCTTCAGGGAATCTGTCACAACATTACAAAAGTAAAATCCTTGTTTGTGCCCTTTTCAAGTAACACATGTCTGAGCCTAATTTAGTGTTAAGGCAAATGTCAACTGGGTTTTTAAAATTTTCACAAACTATTTGTTTGTTTGTTTGTTTTAGAAAAAAAAAAACAATCCCATTTGGAGATCAGCTCTGGCTTTTTGCCCTTGTGTTTGTCATGATTTCTTTAATTCTGTGGTAGGAGCAACAATAGCATACATATGTCTGACTGAATTACTTTAACTGTCTTTGTTGTTTTTATTGTTTTGTATTGTTGATATGCGTCAATGTAGAAAACAGAACAATCTGGTGTTAATTCGCCAATAAAACCGGCATAGTATCTAATAGATGAAACCAGAGTGAGCAACATGTGACAGATTGATGAAGTGTTTGGACTTGTAATCACAGCAGAGCTTCCCACATAAAAACCTGTCTCCATTTAAGTACACACTCCACTTTAATTATTCCGGTTGGGATTGTCTTGTTAGTAATTAACCCAGGCTCTGTGTATTGGGTTTGGGGTGATATCTGGCCAATTAAGGATCAATAATCCTGATGTTAAGCTGGCTGCATCCTCACAGTGGTGTGTGTGTATTTCAGGGCCAGCGAACAGTCAATGATGCTCATTAGTAAGCAGTACAGGTTTGTAGTCAATATGCTGCGAGCTGAGAGGGTTAGGTCAATATAGATCTGACAGGGAAGTTAGTCAGAGAAGAAAAGAAAGAGAGAGGCTGTTAGATCTTTAGTTTGGCCCCCCTTTTCCCTCTTCTCTTCTCTTCCCTTCTCTGATGGGTGAACATTTGAGAAGTAGCTGCGTCCTTGTGTCAGATTTTCTTGGCTCACAATTTGTTATTGTTTTTCCTCCTAACTCTGTACCTCTCTTAGTGCGTTTTCCCAGTAATTTACTGCATGTGCGTCACACATCGCTTAAGTCAATACCATGAAATCCATTGTTAAACACAAGCACTGACACACACACATACAAACACACACACACACACACACACACACACACACACACACACACACACATGTGCATTCCCGCTCTGGTCTCACTGGGTTTATCTCTATCTCTGAGATCAGTTTGGGAATTAGTTGTGACGCAGCTCTAGCCTTTCTGCCCAGGGCAGCACACACACACACATGCGCACACACGCACGCACGCACACACACACACACACACACACACACACACACACACAATAACGCATTGTCTTTCCTCATACACATACACAACTAAGCAGTTGACACGCTGCTTCAGACTGGAAAAAGAGACAGTCATTAAAAGCTGTAGGTTTCCAACCACCTGTTATTGGGTGTGTTGAAATTGTGCCAAAATATGAGTAGAAGAGCCAAATACAGCATGCAATAATTACTGATTAACTGATTTTGATTATCATAGATACATGCATGCATTAAAAGGTTAGTGCTATTGGGCTGTCAATTTTAATAAATAATCCACTTTCACTTTTCTCTATTCAAGAGCAAGTTTGTTTAATTCTTATTTGACATTTAATCAATTTATTTCACATTTTCTTTGTAATTGGGGGAAAACAATAAATAAAGTAAAAAAAAAAAAGTGTTTAATATTAAAATGGTAAATTACCATATATCTCCCTTTCTCTCTCACCTACACACCCGTTAACACACAATGAGATGGACACATTTTTTTTTCTTTCTCCCTTTCTCTTTCACACTCACTCACATACAATGTTCAACGCACACACACACACACACACACACACACACACACACACACACACACACACACACACACACACACACACATATTCCATGGTTCCCTCCTCCTAGACACCTGTTTGATTTAATTAGTGGTTGATGACAGCCAGTGCTCCACTGACCTCTCCGTCTGTGTGTTTGAGTATGTGAGTATGTGTGTGTGCGAGATAAACTGTCAGCAAGTAAGCACCACTATGTAATGTTTGAATATGATCGTTTGTGTCTCTGTGTTTTTGTTCATTGACACAACAGGTGTACAAAAATAAGTGATGCCATTTACTGACAGAGAGATGACGGGAGAGCTCTACTGTGTCGGGGAGAGGGAGTGAGTGAGTGAGTGTAAGAGGGCTAGTTGGACTTTCTCTGCACAGTTAATACACTTGTAATGCTGATTATCTCTACCATGGCATGTCATGGATGAATGACATAGAGAGGAGGAGGGCTGCACCATTGAGGGAGGATGGACAGATGTGTGTGAGGGGAAGTGGGTTGATGGTCAGAGGGAAAAATAAGGAATACATCCCTCAGCTGTTCACCAGTTTCAGTATTTTCTGTAATAACCGTGATGCCCTAGTTGTTTATGCCTGATTACAGTATTTTACATTCCCATGATATTGATGGGCTGATTTCATTGATGAAATCTATATCAGTCTGTGATTTAAATCACCTTTTCAGCTCACCTGCTGGAAAACAAACAACCAGTCTTGTTTGATCCAGGGTGGCCAAAGTAATAAATGTCTAACTTTCAACAAATATGTCTTCATATTTAATTAACTGGATGGTTTAATAAAAGGGCATAACAATGCAAACATCACACCTGACAAGTACAGAGAAATAGAGAGATGTTTCTAATTGATTGTAATTTCTTTAAGCTCATTATGTTTTTCAATGACACCAACATGGCGATTCAGTCAGATTTGCTCTGGTTGATCTTTTCCTCACACAAACATAGTTCGTATACCCTTCAAAAATGGATTCATATGTTTGGTTCTCCTCAGGCTAGTGAAGACAAATACTTGCTCCTGATTAAAGGAATTGAGAAAATATTGATTAACCTGTCAACAATGACATCTCAGTTCATCAAAGGGAGAATAATTCAATCTCCTTTTCTCTTGTTTTGCTTTAGTTTCATTGGCTCTATGTCTCTGACTCATTTGACCACCGTTGGTACTCAGTAAATTCAAACTATTCTGAAGCTTTTCAAGATAGGTGTGTAAATCCTTCTCTGACCTCAATACGTGTTCTCAGATTTGTGTCTGTGGGTTAATATATGGAAGTGGGACAGAGAAAACACAGAAGTGCTGAGTTGGCTTATTCAGAGATGGAAGGCTGCTCAGGATGAATAAACTGACACAGACAGGACAAAGACAGATGAAACAGAAGAAGAAGAAAAAATCCTGACAGAAGGACAGATGCATTATTTGAATAACATGTTTCAGTACTGGGAGGAGGGTGGCAAATTAAATTGTGCAGTGAAGAATGACAGAGGACAGAGTTGGTAAAGGGCAGGAGCCTCTAACGTACAAAGGAGAAAAGGTCAGATGTTTTTTTTTGTGACGATGAAGCAGAAAATTCAGTTCAGGTCGCTTCAACTTAAACTGCAGCTAAAAGGTTAGCTTAAAGACACACGTTAGCATTAAGACATTTATTTTCAAGTATAAGGAAAATTAGCACGATTTGCTAAAATAAGTTTTTTCACAAATAAGAAAGTAAACATGCTTTTCAAAACTAAAAAAATCTCATCAAAGCAGCTCGTTCTTTAACGACATATTTTCACAGATTTCTAAAAAGCTTTCTTCAAAACATTCAAGCTTTGGAACAAGTGACATCTTGTAAGAATATTTTATACGCAAAATAAAACAACACAAAACTCCAGTGTAAAATAAACATCATAAGTCATGAAAAGGTTAAGAAGAACATATTTATTGAACAGAAGTATGTAGTTTAGTCTTTTACTTTTTGGTAGAATATAAAAGTCATATTTCCACAGTTAGCACACTTAATCACATTAATAATTCGTTTTTCACCTCCACGAGCCTTTATTTTTCGAACGTAATTGGTTTTTAATTGTCTGAACAGAGAAGAGTATTAAGGCGGCTTTAGTACTTAAGACAGGTGATTGTGATTTGTTGAGTTCGGAGAAGAATGAGGGAGTAACTCGTGGAGAGAAGGGAGGAAGGGTGAGAAAGCATGAAAAAAAGCAAACAAATACAGCATAGTTCCACACCATTTTTTTACCCCATAACGCCTCCTCTCCCTCGTCCCTCTTCTTCCTCCTGACTTCATGTCCTAACTCTCTACCCTGTCATGTGTCCAGACGGAGGTGGTTGTTGTTTTAAAAAAAAAGGTACACACACATGAACACACAAACCAAACACACTATCCTAATCAAAGCCAGGCTCAACACATTGTGTCCCAGTTGAGCAGCTATTTTTATCTGCAGCGCTCTAACAGGGATGCAATGGGTCACATAGGCCAGGCTGACGAATCCATCAAGACCAACAGATAAACAGTCACAACACACGCACGCACGTGCACACACACACGCACACACACAGACACTTTCCTACACAAACACGTAAACACATATGTATGCATATATTCACATACATGAACACCCAGATCAACAGGTAGTTTCAGTCCACTTTGTTGTTTAGTGTTTTGCAACGCCTAATGACATATTCTATTTCTAATTTGTGTTTTTGTGTATCCACTTGTTTGTTCTGTCTCCTTGACACCTAAAACTGAGCCTACACTCTACCGACATAGAAAACACGCGCGCGCACACACACACACACACGCACACGCACACACTCACACTCAGACACTCACACACACACACGCACTCAGATGTGGTTCAGGATGATTCTGATTTACGGCTATAAGAGAAAGGCAGTTGGCAAAGATCCAATTTCTGTCTGACTTGTTGTTTTGGGATTCGAGAGCTTTGGCTTGGACCCAATTTGTTCATCTGCCTCTCTCATCTCTCTCCCCTGTTACTTTCTTAAACATTGTATTCTGTGTTATATGCAGTATATCCAAAGCTGAACACAAAGTAGTACCTTTCTAATCCGAAAAATAACAGTATTCAAAGTTGATATTAAGTCGACTTATTTATCTGATAAGAGTCCGTACCGGCTCAGGACTGTTTACTTTAAACCTAAAACACAAAATGAAATATGAAGACATTGAACAGCTTTAATTAAACTTAACTATGATGAACATGGTGTTCAAGCTGTACCTGTTTGCAAACCTAAGTGCTGTGTTTTAGTCTTTTTCATTTACTCTCAGTTCACATTAGCTCCATTAGCCCAGCGCCTCTAAAGCCACATCAGTATTACATTTAGAGTACTTAGGAAAAAGTCAAATGAAGAAGTAGCAGAATTTTGCAGTTTTCTGTTCGTATTTCAGGCTCCCTCAGGCATCTCGTGTCTGTAATTGCTGTCTTATCTGTAGATAAAATGATTTTGTTAGCATTCAACAACTACAGCTGCCAGGGGAGCACACTCCAGCTCGGGCTTTTTTTCTTCTTCCATATCTTTGAATCTTGTTTACTCAGCCTTTTGCTCTTGTCTGTCTCTCTCTCTCACTGTCTCTCTCTATTTAGCTGGTCTTTCTTTCTTTCTGTTAAGTCTCATTTGCTGCCTCTTCACTCGCTTTCTTCTCCCTCTGTCTCCTTCTCTCTTGTGTGTTGCCAAATCAAAACATTAACCTACACATTTACAACCAAGCGAGCTTTCCTTTGAGCATCCATATGTGCACGTACACTCGCACATCCTTCTGCTCTCTATCTACTCACATATGAGTGCTATGAGTGATATACAGTGCTTATAGCACCATATAATAGGGATTTGGAACTATGGGATGGCAGGTAACAGGAAGTTTCCTCTGTTTCTTATCTCTTGCTGCTTTATTGTATGTTTCCCTTAATTAATGAATTATTCATATAGATTTTCATATGAATTTACAAAGGTAAACTGTAATGAAATATACGATTTTTAGTGGGCCAAGCTGACAGACACATACATTTGGGATATTTTTATTATGTAAGAACGTTGTTTAATACTGTAACAGTTATTGGAGTTGATCTTCGTCTCTATCGTGTTGCTAACGTGTGTGTTTGCTGTTTAGCAGTGGGAAGGTATTGAACACTGGGATTTCAAAATGTTCCAAAACCTTTATTTCCTTCCTGATAACAACTAGATACCTAGACTCGATAACTAATATCCCTGCTCGGGTGTAAAGTGATTAATTTCACTGTTTTATAACCTGGCTGAGTACACTGAAGTAATTTAAACAACCCAATCAGATAAAGACACATTTTATACAGGAAACTGGGATCTTTTTTAAAGGTGCACTATGTAGATTTGGTAGTGAAATTTGAAAGTTGGAGAAGGGAAAAAATTCCAATGCTACATTTTCTGAACTAAATACACAAACTTTATTCAAAGGAAAAAATGGGTCCCTGAACACTGTTTGGAGCTAAAAAGCTACCAGGAGAGTTACGGTCTCACTGTTGCAGACCCACCACCATAACTTCTCTCGTAGCATTTTATCTTCAAACAGTTCCAGGGACCAACTTTTCCTCTCAGGACAGTTTGTGTTTGGAGTTATGAACATATATCACAGAATCTGTACACTTCTCCAACTTTCACATTTCTCTACCAAAACTCCACAGTGCACCTTTAATGGGAAACTGTTGAATGCATTTACTGGCTTTGAATAACATTATACTCTCTGTTAGCACTGCACTGTTTGTGTTTGCTATCATCACATGACAAAATTATCTTTTGGTTCTTCATTCTGCTTTAAAGCTGTAGTTGTCAGGGGTAACCATGATATACATTGTACTGCTGTGGGTTGTAGAGGATGAAAATGACGACAGCAGAAGCAAATGTGTCCTGCTGTTGAATAAACCAGTTTACTTGTCTAATCCATTCCTACATTTCAGGCTGTATTAGAAACATTTGCTATACAGATATCAGAACAAATATAAAGGGTTTTTACAGCTTTAGGTAAAAAAGAAAAAAGCTGCTGCTGCTCGTAGAAAAGTGTCAACTTCCAAAAAGAATTAACCTCAAGAGCTTAACAAGGTCTTTAGTTGCAGAGTTTGCCTGTCATGTGTCACAACAAGCAGCCAAGCACAAATAAAAACACATTGGACATTGGACATTATCAATGCCTGTATGTTAATTATAATGTTTATGTGCTGTGCCACTTCATCTAATGAGATAAAACAGTTGAAAGAAGCTCCTTGTGTCAAACCCTCTGTCCTGTTGTGTCTAATAAATGATGTGTTGTGTCCTCAGGTGCGTAACTTGTGCTACATGGTGACAAGGAGGGAGAAAATGAAACACACCCTGTGCGACCTCCAGGAGAAGATCTTCCACCTGCAGATACAACTACTGGAAGAGGACATCGCTGGAGGTAAGAGAGAGCAAACTATGAGCGTGTCATTGTATTTTTATCTCTCTAAAAGGCACAATTACAACTGTTACCTTTCACCCACTGAGCACTATAGCCGGGGCCGCCAACACACACACACACACACATAAAGTACAATCCCACAAAGTACAATTTGGAAAGCTCAAGTGCATAAGAGTTACATCCAAACCCTCGCTGACTGAGGGTAGTGGGTGGACAGTTTTAGAAATGGACCGTCATCATTTTTTTGCACAGTAGGCCACACTTGACACCTGCACAGAAGAGAGCTCTGGAATGATAGTTCAGCCAGATATTGTGTCACACACCGTCCACAGAAATGGAGCTCGATTTCCTCTCCAAATGGCTGACCTTGTTGCATTTAATGCTTCTGGTCTGTGATGGAGGACTGAAAGAACAGAGCTGGCGGGTTGAGTAGATGCTGCTTTGATCAATACTAAGAAACATTTACATTTTCTTTACCACTACGTTAAATATCATGTGTTTTAATTGCTTAATCCTTTAAAGTGCTACGCAACACCCTTTAACATTCAACAATCATTTACAATGTTAACAACGGACGACTTCTAAAGTAATAGGTCTTTATTACCGTAATAATAATAGCAGTGTGTGTATATATATATCTTCATTACATTCACTAAATCGGGGGATGGGGGGGAGACAACTTAAGTGATAAGTTAAATCAATAATGATGACGGTGAACTTTAGATAAGTCGATGACGGTTTAAGTAGTTTGTATATTAAAAGAATGATACTAATCCATATCTGTCTTGGATACGATATAAGTAGTCCTAGCTGTCGTGACCTGCAGTTACCATGGGGATTTCTGTGAATCATCGTTGTCATGGTTATACCAGTGACATATCGCCAGCATTGTTATGATAGTGAACTCCTGTCCGTCTGCCACTTTGGCTTTGTGTGCGTGTGTGTGTGCGTGTGCGCGTGCGTGCATGCGTGGGTGTGTGTGTTGGTTAATCCCAAAGTCGAAGACATAGAGAGAGTGTAAGTGTTTGCAAGATTTAGTGGAGTGCATAGATATGTGTGTGCAGCCTTCTTTGGGGAAGATGAACACTGCAAATTGAGTACTCTAACTACACGCACGCACGCACGCACGCACGCACGCACACACACACACACACACACACACACAGAGCAGAGATCCTGACTCAGCAGATTGCTGCCATCAGGTACCGGAGGCTGTGCTGCTGGCACTAAACAGCCATATCTATTCACACTCTAGATTAGAGAGGATGGTTTGTGTGTGTATGTGTGTGTGTTTGTGAGAGAGAGAGAGAGAGAGAGAGAGAGAGAGAGAGAGAGAGAGAGAGAGAGAGAGCAGCAGAGAGAGAGAGCAGCAGAGAGTGAAAGATGAGGTTGTCCATTATAATGATTTGCCATGTCCCTCACCTTGTATCTACCTCTTTTCTCTGCCTCTTTTATCTTTCTCTCTTATTTTCCACACTCCATTCCTCTTCATTCTCCTCACTAATCTTCTTCCTTTTTTTTTTACTCCATCTGTGTCTTCTTTTCCTTTTCACCCATTTGTGATGCCCTCAAAGGGTTATGTCTTCTCTTCTTTTCTCCCTCCCCTGTCTTGTTGTGGTTGTCTTATCGGACGCTTTGTGTCTGTCAGCCAATCAAATTGTCAGTTTGTTAGTTTCAGAATCAGTTTGTTCTTTTTTCCCATTTTGCCACACAGAACTATTTTTTCTTACATTAAATTGAGTAAATTTATCCAAAGCTAGCTTTGATCCTAGCCCAAATTTGCTTTTGTATGAATGTATATCAAGCATAACACAAAAGTTTAACAGGTTGACTAGCTTATTTATCCAACTGCTGTTTATTTATTTAAATAGGAACAGTGCACATTAATAAACATAAACATGTAAATATGCCAGATTATAGCCATAGGCTAATTTCCATCTGTCGTCCCTTGGCAGGTTGGTGGTAAACAGGTAAGCAAAGTTATATTAAACCACGATGACAAGCAAAACCAATACAGCAAGTAATGACAAAACAACAACATATACTGTACAATAGTTAACAGAGACACATATATATACCAGTATAAAGAATGGCTGTTTGATTTTGTTCAGAACAAACCAGTATAAAGTGACCATCAAAGTTAAAAGTGCTTAAAGTGCTTAAGGTGGGTAAAGGTTGGTAAAGTGTCGGAGTATGAAAGTGTCACAGTGCTGGAGTATTGCACAGCATTAAGAGGTACTGTTTTGCACATGTGCCCTACAGCCTGTAAAGGATAGGACGAGAGAACGTTAATGAAACATGCATTCATTATGTATGTTTGTATGTATTACTCTGCTTTGCCTCAAGCCACTGTTTGAGGTTTTGCCTTAAAAGTGCAACATGTCAGCCACTCCCTCATCACACTTTGTAGCCCATTCAGTTGTTTACTCGTATTTACTGACTGTTGAGTATCTTAACACTGAATGTTAACAGACTGCTGACTTCATTCAAACATATATAAATATTCTAAGTCTTAAAGTGGCTTAAGACCAGAAAGAGATTTACTCCTTTTCCAATCAGTTGTTTAGACACTCACTTTTTTAATGTCTTAACTTTCTCAGTCAACGTAAACTCAAAGCCATGATGTCAGTACTTAGAATATACACGAAAAGATAACAGGAGAAGTTTACCTTCAACGCTTTGCATCAGAAAGCCATGCCAAGCTTCTCACGTGAAATCATGCCGGTTAAATCTAAGTTGAATAGTGCAGTCACAGACATTAAAGTGCCAAGTGGGAATTAATAAAGTCCTTTCGCTTTCTATAACAAGGAGGGTACAAATAGTTTTAAGCCCTATTTTTCTATTCTGCAATTATTGTTGCTTTAAAAGATGTGGATATCCCCTAAGCTGACCTGCATTCATTCATTTTATTTACTCTGATTTCCAATGATACGTCGTCTCTGGGGGCTTTGTATGAGATCTCAACTTATTGTATGGCGTGCTGTGGTCTGGGCTAAAACAGTGACCAGCCTATTGTTTTGTTTGCTGGATTGCCTGAAAATGATCCCATTATCAAGAGAAAACCAGCGTTCTTATCATGAGACAACAGGACAAATAAGTAGAGATTTCAGGAACTTATCACAGGAAAAGAAGCAAATAAAAATGCATGAATACAGTACATGCCCTTGTGTAGGGGTTCCATATTAGAAAAGGTTAAAGTGACAGTTTTTTTTTTTTTTTTTCACTGTTTAAATCGGTCTAACATCCGATTCTAGGTGGGCATCCCTCCTCTCCTCTCATCTCCCTCTGGGCTTGTTTCCATGTGGAAAACACAAACATCTCTCCTCAAACCAGGCTGAAACAGAACCCCAAACCTCTGTCTGCTTGTCTGTCTCTCATTGTACTTCATCTGTCATGTCCCACTTTCTCCCTGCCACTCTGCCTGTCCGTCTGTCATGTTTATATGCCTGTCTGTCATGTTAAGGGCTGCTCTCGTCATGCTTTGTGAGTGCTAGCATGTAAGCACCGAAGTGGACAGGCAGGCATTATCCCCGAAGAGAAGCATAATAATGGAGGTAGGAGGAAGTCTGCATGATGATGCACACGGCATCAATCATTAGGAAGCTGTTCTTTCTCTAAGTACCAGACACATCATCGTTTACAGCAATGTAATGCTCAGATTCATAGATCGTGTTCAGTAAAGACTTTAAAGAATTAAATAGGAATATAGTGAATTTGAAATTGCGTAGACCAAAGTTGCAGTTATAAAGGAAGACTTTGACTTTAGATCAACAGAAAACTCTTGATATACTTCACTGCCAGAAACTTGGTTGATTTTCAGCAGATTTCTTCTTAGGCCCCGTGTCCACCTAGCATTTTTTTCTCGCCGCCAGCGTCTTTTTTCAGTTGTTTTCAATGGGTAGAAAGCGTTCTCAGCAGAAAGCGGCCGCTCTGAGCGCTCAAGTTAAAAATCTTTCAACTTTTCAGAAAGGCGCTGTTGACGTCACCTGCGCTCTTTTCAAAATGTATGATATTCCCCGTATTTTAGCCTCCTACGGATTGTATCTTGTACCCGCATCCTCTTTGCTCCGTGTCTTCTGGGGTAAAAAATTATCTCAATTATAAAACATGCAGTAAAAAGTAACGGAGCAGTGTCGGTCATACAGTACAGCGGACGTTGTCAACACACTGTTGTCATAGAGACGGGACGGACGTGCAGCGCTTTCCTCTCAGCTAACAAACGCTTAATGCAAACACCCCCGAGTGCACAGCCAGCTCTTTTTCCTGGAAAAAAAGCTAGGTGGACACGGGGCCTTACATTGCTCATTCTGTGCTACAGTTATATTTACACAAACCAGTTTACATGCATGTATATTTAGAGTTGTAGCTGTGATGTTGCACAGTATGCTGCAGGCAATTTTCTATATCTTTTGAGAAAACATGTTGGGGCTGCAGCCTCACAGCAAGAAGGTTCCTGATTTGTATTTTCGTCAAACAGGACTTTCTGTGTGGAGTTTGCATGTTCCCCCTGTCCGTGCATGCATGGGTTCCCTCTGGGTACTCTGGCTTCCTCAGTCCAAAGACATGCTCTTTAGGTTGATTGGTGACTCTAAATTGCCAGTAGGTGGGAATGTGAGTGTGATGGTTTTTCTCTGTATGTTAGCCCTGCGAATGACCAGTCCAGGGTGTACCCCGCCTCTCACCCAATGACAGCTGGGATTGGCTCCGGCCCCTCAATACCCAGAATGGATTAAGCGGTATAGATAAAGGATGGAGAACATGTTGATAAAGAATTACATTCTGTAATGTAGGCAGGACTTTCTGTAACACACATACACAGTATTATTGTTATGCAGGAAGTGCACTACATTTACATTCTGGCTCAAACTGAACTGTGACAAGCTGACAGTGGTTAGCGTTGGCCTCTCTGATCTGCTCTCAGCAAGTGTGTGTGTATCTGTGTGTGTATGAGTGAGCAGGATGAGAAAAATAAGGAGGGAGGAAGGGAAGGATGGGAAGGGACAAGACGTTAATAGGATGCAAGTGTGAGCAGTATGAGCAAGTGTGAGTAGTGATGATGAGAGTGAGAGGACAGAGGGAAAAGTGCAGAGAGAGGGAGACAGTAGGGGAGGAAAAAACCTTTCTCACATTGCACTAATGAGCTCAGGTAAGAAATGGGTTACAGTGGCTTTACACACACACACACACACACACACACACACACACACACACACACACAAATACACAGACACACACAGGCTGCAGTTCAGTGCACCTAGAAAGAGGGGAAATTAATCACAAACTTCAAAAAGACAAATCCCTTGCTGCTGTTGCACCTTCAAAACATGAGAGGGGAGAGGAATCGTAGGAAGAGCTGGAGAGAATTGCTACAGAAAAACTAAAAGACAAAAGAAGAAAAAAGCCCAGATCTGACAAAAAAAAAGTGTTTAAAAAGGTTCCTACTGCTGATATTTGGATTTGTGCCAAGATTACAAACTGCAGGGGGAAACGCTTCCACAAGTTCAAGCACAGCCTGCAGGCGTCCTTGAAAACCCAAAGACTTGTATTTTTCAAGGTGTAGAACATTTCAAAGAACAAGATCAGATTAGGGGAAAGAGGAGAAATGTTGAAAAATTGTCCCTGTGAGATCAGAGAATAAGATAGTCTTCCTGTCAAAACATAAAAAAAGAAAGAAAGGAATGACAATGTAGGAGCTGTGAGAGAAAGTGTTTTCCTCTGGGAGCTCCCTTTAAAGATCCCCTGGCGTTAATGGCCTCAGCAATTTCAGGAACAGCCATAAAATAAATTGGAAAAGGGGAAGAGATGTTAGTTAGATATACCTGCACCCTTACAAATTCTCTTTATAAAAGTTTCATTCAGTCAAGCAGTACATCTGCAGCCTTCACACTCTTTCCATTTCAGATTTTGTTTCATTACTAGTGCAAATACATTACACTCACATTCTACAAATATGCACTCCATCTCTTATTCACCACTCAGGAAGGCTGCAGTACTCAGGTTTATTTACTTTTATTAGGGCTCTCACTACACACAAATTCAAGGATTTATTTTCTATTCCGGTGCAATATACAACTGGCTGCAGCCAGAGTTCATTATTGTTCAATTTGACCATGCATATGTGCAGGCAGCCAATAGAAACACTGATTGACTCTTTTAGGAAATGTGGGAGTCAGATTTAGAGTGTCACTGTTTTTAGTGAATCACACCACCAGACTACAAACTCACATACTACTCTGAAAGTAACTTCAGCAAGGGTTGCCCTGCAGTGACCTTTTGTCTACCAGTTAGGACTGTAGACTGTATAAAAAAAAGATGGATCAAATGACAGCTCCCCAAAATAGAAGCCAAAACATTAAGAGCTCCCCCTACATAATGGCTCCATTATAAGTCACATACTCTGCCTCCTCCATGTTAGCAAGTGAATCATGGGTCAAGCTATAAAATCAAAATGCACATCAAATAATGTTTTCTCAAACATGGTATGTGTCTTTAAAGTTAGTTCTTATTTTGCTGTTTAATGTCCAAGTGTTGATTTTGTTCTGAGAAGCTTGGATTTAATTAGTTATTTGATGCTATGAAAATGGATGTATGCAGTGCTGTGTGCACCAGATTAGCAGAGGAGGAATGGCGGGAGAAACATGACTTAAACACTAACTGGAGAGAGTCTTTGAACTTTCCACAACCGTGGTTTCTGCTTCAAACCAGCTCAAGAATCTGTTCTGCTTTACCATTTTACTGGCACAACTCTGGCTCAAAATGATGCATGTATAGTCATTGGTTATGACTAGGAAAAAAGCCCCCACTCACTACATTTCTTGTTCACTTTTCCTGATCTGAAGAACATAATACAAAGCACACTAGATCAAAAACAGTGGCTCTTTTCTTTTGAGACTGTGATTGCATGCAAAAGACTAAAGGACACAAACATGTTCTTTGTAATTTTAATTAATTAGATTTTCAATTTAATGTTGAAAAGAAATCAGGTCACCATAAAAAAAAAGAGAGACTGAACACGCCATAATAACAGCCAAGGAACTTAATTAAGCTGAGGCTTCTTCTGGGGGAAATGCATATTCAGAATACCCTGAGAAGGTTTGAGGTACATTTTTTGTTGTTGTAAAGCTTACAGTCTCCATCTGTGAATGTAAATGTAACCTGTCAACAATACAAGCTCACTGACTAACCAATTCTACTCTGAAGGGGAGTCAAAGACGAATCTAGCACGTAAACAATCTGTGAGATTCAGGATGAGCGTTTCTTGGCTGTACTCTGGTGATTTCTGCCATGATCAGATTCAATTTATTTCTCTGTTATAAGTGATATCTTTATAATAAGATGTCCTCCACGTTTTAATATTCTTAAACTTGACCTAACAGTTAAGTCCTGGAGTGGACGTTCAGCATGAAATTTGTGAGCCTCTTTGACAACATGATTTCATTTCAAGGTGTGGATAAACCTGCAGTTTAACAGATGTTTGCAGAACAGATTTCTTTAAGTCTTCTCAACTTTAAGTATTGTTCTACTTATAAACTACAGTGTCACAGTCTCCTCCGCTGTTATGCTCACTTCTGATTTACTCACACACACACACACACACACACACACACACACACACACACACACACACACACACACACACACACACACACACACACACACACAAAGAGAGAGTCATCTCTGTGTGAAATCTCTCTGGTCTCTCTCAGCTCCATTCATGCATGTCCTGCTCCTCCATGCTAAAGCAAGCATGAGGACAGCCTACTGCTGGCTATGACAGCCACACACACAGTGAGGTCATGTCAGTGAAATTTTAGTGCCTCATGGTAAATATAAGCATTGTAGCTCACTCCAAAGACATGTAAGTATTTAGCTCAATGCTAATGATATCTTCTGACCCTTCATCTAGTGCCACCATCTGATCAAAATGTGAATTTGCCAATGACACATACCTGGAATAAATACATCAGCCACGGTTAATGTTAAGTGTTAATAGCCGATATTGGCATTCAAACACCCTTATGACATCAGCAGTTAGCTCAAAATGTCTGGTATCTTCTGAGCCTTCTTCTTGTGTAAGCATCAGCGCCACATTTTTTAACTTTCCAAGAACAATACTTGAAAAGATATTGCCATCTGCCCAATGATCCTTCATTGTCAACAGCCACATTAGTAACACTTTTTAAATATATTTTGAAAAATACTGAACGAGTACGTTTTTTCACAGAGACTCATGGTTAAACTTTCTTTGGGTATCAGCCTATCATCCTGCTGTGACTGCTGAGTGACACATAAACAAATACAACCAGCTTTTTTAAACCCCTGCATATCTGGAATGAACCTGCAGCTGCCACCTGCTGTACCAGTGCGCACACGCACGCACGCACACACACACACACGTGAAATATACAAACATGATACACAGCAGCAGAAGAGTTAGTGAGCCGTGCAGTCGGGACTCTGTGTTTGTGTAAACAGCAGGAGCCTGTAACAACAAGACAACCAAACAATAAGGGCTTTCCATGTCATCGACAGAAAGACGGAGAGAGACCCTCACTGTGCCGTGTATGTGAGACTCAGCGGAGTGTGACTGCATCGTTTCCTTACATGCTGTGTGTGTGTGTGTGTGTGTGTGTGTGTGTGTGTGTGTGTGTGTGTGTGTGTGTGTGTGTGTGTGTGTGTGTGCAGATGTGTGTTACGGTTAAGCATGTTTCTTTTAAATGCGGAGCTCAGTATCCATATATTCTTCTTTCAGTAAATAGTTAATATTAATGAAGTTAATTTTAGAGATGACAAATCCATTAAAAGATTGGTCAAGGGAGAAACATATATTTGCAGCTGCTTTTAAAACTGTACAACTAAATGTTTAGTGTTTTGTTTTATCTTTCCTATCTGATACTACTGTTAGACAAAGAACGTCAAAATAAACATGATACATTTAGGTTTTTAAAGACTTCGGTTTGGCTTGACTTTTGATCTACTCCTCCTCTCTTCACGCCTGTGATTCCTGTAAAGATCATTTTAGTAACTAGTAAATAATGTAGCTTTCTCTTGGGTGAGGAGGATAGTACAGAAGGGAGAAACAACCTACGGTTACTCCACTGCAAACACCAAGGAAAGGAAATTAGAGTCACAGTTAAAGTAAAAGAAACTCGATTAGTTCTATAGCCCTTTGAAAACGGCTGCCTTGGTGGCATTGATGTTATTAGTTTTTAAACCTGTTCTAATATACTACCTCCTGCAGTGTATGAGATAATATTAAATGTGAGGCGTTTTTCTTGCTGGTATTTCGACTTTGACCATGTTCATGTATCGGTGTTTATTGTGTTACCTGCCACACTCTCAGCTGGAGGGAGAGAGCGAGGTCTCCTGGAGTGAGAGGACAGCTCGCTGCAGGGAGGCGCTCTGCAGGGATCTGTTACATGCTATACTGTGTGTGTGTGTGTGTGTGTGTGTGCGTGTGTGTGTGCGTGTGCGTGTGTGTGTGGTTGAATACACATTATGTGCATAGTATCTTTCCTTAAAGGGCAGTATCTTACAGTATATCTAAAATTAATCAAACACCCACCGTGATTGTACATAAGACTATTTATAACTAATTTTCATGTTCAATAACTTCATCATGTAAATACAGTAATATTATCCTCCTCATCAATATACGCACACTGCTTAATGTAAATACTGTAAAACCTCTCTACCTCATATATATCAACCATATTATCTTATTTAGCCTTGTAGTCTTTTTGCTTACATATTATATTTATATTTCATTTAATGTATAGTTACCTTGTGTGTAAGCATACATGGCCAATAAAGCTGATTCTGATTCTGCTAATGCTGTTGTGTATTTTTCTTCCATGTTTTTACTTTTATAGAAACAAGACATATAACGCAGTTCTTCAACATTCTCAGAAAAGCAGGAACCCCATGACAATAGTCAGTATTCATCTTTTTTAAACCTCTGAGGTTAACTGAGGTCTGCCTCATCAAGGCAAAATCAGTCTTGGATCTTACAGCCTATCCCTCCAACTTTGTACTAGAATACTTAACAGCCTTTGCAACAAGCATTAACATGCATCCCATGCTCTTTGGTTTTATCTGGGTAAAGCAGGAGAGTAAATGTGCCACTGAAGATGAACTACGGCTCTATCACCAAACCTCATTTGGGGTTGAGTCACATTTGGATAGTGGCAGCTTTTCCTTTTACTTCAGCTGAGTGCTCACCTGTGATAGGAGATGTCCTGAAATAACACGTCACACTTAAAGATGTCGGTCAGAAGTTCTTGTGCACTTTTGCTTTTACAATATGACAAATCATTATGTCTGTAAACTGGACTTTGTAATGCCTTTAATTCTCTTTATTCACAGCTCTTCCTTACTCTGTCATTTATTTCCCCCTCTGGCCTCTCTGAATCGTATTAGCAACATGTTCCTTTTTACGTCAAACACATGGCAAATCTTAAATAAGCTTTAAGTGTGTTTCAGTCAGAACTGTAGCAAATGAAATAATTCCCTCAAATGTCAGCAAAAAAATGACACTCCTATTTGTGCTATATTTTTCTAAGCAACCTGTATATTCAACTACCTCATTCAAACTTCACTTAAAACCAGAAGTTTCCATGGCTCAGCAACATTTTCCAGTGAAAAATCAAGTTTAAACTGATTAAATTCACTTCCTCCCTTCTGTGTCTCCTTGCAGAGAAAAGCCAGAAAGGAGAAAAGAGGAAGCAGAATGGAGTAATGGAAAAAGGGAAGGAGAGGAGGAAGAGTAGTCCTGAGAAGAAAAAGGAGAGATTGAAGCCAGAGAACGGCTCCCTGCTAAAAGAGCTAGGTACATTGTGTATGTGTGTTTGTGTATGTTTGAGTATGTGCACTCCCTGTAGTGTTTTCAACCTGGTCAAATGCTCCGTATTGGCTGAACATATGCTACAAACAGTATGTGTGTTTGTAAGTCCGTTTGAAAGAAGCTGCTGACTCAAGTTGCAGCACATTTTTATCCTTGATGCATCAATTATTCATATGAGCCGGTGTTTTGGCACCAACGGGCGAAAATGATGTACAGAGCTGCCATCAAAAAACATATATATTTTTTTTAAATATCAGGATAATATTGTTTCATTTTGACCTGGTAAAAACTTTGTATTAGAAAGCTGATTGATGCATCAAGTACTGCAACCTTTAACGAAATGCTTTTATTCAGCTTTGGCCAACATCCTCTTCATGCCTCAGAAATATCTTTTCAGACATCAGTGCTGTCAAACATTGTCTGTGTGCTACTAATCGTAGATCAAGTGTCAGACTGCAGTGTCATTTGTATCTATTATTTAACCTAAATGTAACCAGGACAAGTCTTTTTGAGATTAAAAACCTCTTGTTCAAGAGTGTCCTGGCCAAGACAGGCAGCAGCACATTTAACAGAGTTGCTTACAGTACAAAGATATTAGAGGATACATAATTATAAAACATTAACATACACCAAATAACAAATTTAAACAGATCGCCACAACCACAAACACATCAGGCAGAACATCTACAGCCAGAAGTGTCTGCTTCTAATGAATCCAGCATCCAATGAGACGATGAGAGCTCTTTAAGTTTCAGGACTTTTTGTAAAGAAAGGCAGGAAGCGAGAAGATGTCCAAAGTCAAGTGATATGGATGAACTCAGATATGCTAATAGATGGGAAACATTTCAGGGAAATGGAATAGTTTTTATAAATGATAAACTCGATAGTACTGGCGATTTCCTTTTATATCATCGATTTTGGGCAAATGTGCAATCATTTAAATTATTATCAGCTGCTTACAGCTATTCCAAATAACAGGAAACGGAAACTAAAAAAAAAAAAAAGTTTGTGCACCTACTACAAGGTGCCAGAAATGGCTGTCCAAAACAAAGATAGACAAAATAATATATAATTTCATTTTACAGAGCAGAGGCCTTACTGCCTTCCCGCATACAGCCTGTACCTAATGGGAAGATGAATTGAATACCTTGGAAACGATTCTTTACAACAATATAACAATTGAATTTTTCAATTGAAGATATTCTATAAAATTACAGCAACTAAAAAGCGACTTAACAGGTATAACATTGAAGAATCATCATTGTGTAGATTTTGGAATGAGGAGAAGATCAGATGCATTTGTTTTTCTATTGTCCATATGTTGTAAGTTTGTGGGGGGGGTCCTGTGACCGAGGGCTTGGCTGTGGATTGACTGGGGGGGGCTGGCGGGACTTGGGTGGTGCGGAGACTTCTCCGCTGGGGGCAAGCTCTGCATGTCATGTAGATTTGTATGTAGCTGTACTTGGAGTGAAAATGTTTTGATGAATACTGAAGGGATCCTAATCATTTGATTTAGTTTTTTTTTTTTTTTTTCTGTCTATCTGTCTGATTGATTCTGTTTGACTGTTAGTTTGGTTTTTGTTGTTGTTGTTTGTCAAATTGTATACTCTCATGTGGATGTTTTTTTTTGCCTGTATTTTTTTTTTTTTTTAAAGAGGCAGGATCTGATTCTACTTGAAAAGTTCTTAGTTGATCTTTGGGACAGTAACAAAACAGCTTCAATGAATGTAATCATGTAATCGCCAGGTGCTTCCTGATTACGAAAACCTTTCAAAAATGTGGCGATGATGTGTATGGCAGTAGTGCTTCAGTTTTTCTTCTGCAGGTGGAAGTGGTTAAGAGGAAGTCTAGAAAAAAGGTTTAGTTTCATGTCATGCAAAAGCAGTTTCACTGTTAAGTTAACACTTAACAGAATCATTGCTATCTATTTGGTCCAAGTTACTAACTTACTTAGTTACTAGAAGTTACATCTGTCTAGTTACACCATGATACAATTGGACAAGTTGGGTCATAAAGTATAAATCATAAACCCACAGCATCCATGCCTTTTTACCCTTACTCCTAGCATTAATTCAGCTTGAAACATACAATACATTTCTCAAATTCATTCAAGGCTAAGTTGCAAAATGCATCATTAAATAGTCAAAACAAAAATGGAGAAAAGGAATTTCATCAAAAGTTAGTGTGAGTAAAGGCAGGGAAGGTGGGAATCAAAGGTAGATAAAAGGCGTAGATATGAGCAGAGAGAGAGAAGCTCTGTGAAGCGTTATTCTTTGTCATTAATGAGCGACTGGCAGAGAGATGCTGTGAGAGAGAAAAAAGACCTGTCACATCTGATCCTCATCATTATCGTGATGATGATGGAGGGTAGTGGTCGTCTGTTCTGCTAAAAGGTGGTCTATTCCCTACTACTTTTCAATACAGCGAAGTTTAACACTCAGAAGACATAAACTTTTTGTGTGGAAAATTTAGCATTTAGAATTGAAGTATTTGGAAATGTGCTTGTAGTACAGACCATTATAAGTCAGTAAAGTTTATTTATATAGCACTTTTCACAGACAAAGATCACAATGACAACAAAATACAACATTCATATAATAAAAACGGGAACAAACGATTTGGTTGACACTCGTGTCAACGGTGACTTGTAGTGAGGAAATGAAAGACGTGTTGATGGTCATGCATACTGCGGCTGTGGTGCATGAATCTGTAGCTTTTAAGTTGACTACACAACACGCGCCACCCGCTGGACTATAAGGGTACAAGTTGACATCAGAGTTCAAAAACATGATCTTTAAGTGAGGGTAGAAATATGTTGAATGATGTGGTAATTAGACATTCAGATACCAAATCCTCTAAAATTTTGAATTTTGAAAAATTCTCTCTATAAGTCTGTCGATTTGTTTACATCTCTATCCACATTCATGTAGTTAGATTGGCTTGTTTTGATTGTTGGCAGCTCCTCTACAGCTCTCGACACCTTGAAAACCACCTTAGTCCTTTTTTTCTCAGATGCAGGAGCTACATGGGAGAGTAGATCTGTGACAGTTTGATGAAATCCGGTGCTGTTGACGTAGCAGAACCAGGACGCACTGTCACGATCAAACCCAGTGTATCTGCTTATTCAGATCACAGCTTTTAAGCTCTCATTATTCCCGACAATATGACTTAGCCATTAACAGCCATCGCAAAAAGGTAAAAGACCAGGCACATTAAGTGGTTGAAAGCACAAAGATAGAGTAAAAGCTGCTTCTAGAGAGAAAAGACACCATTGAAATCAATCTCAAGTTGTTTTTGTAATCAGTAGGCTCTGCAAAAAAAAAACTTTTTGTCCAAATAGTTTCCCTACTTTCTGTGAAGAGTACTCTTTTTTTAAATAATTGACTGTCATTGAGATTTGAAAATTCCATCTATTTAATAAGCAGCAGTTTTTAACACGGTTTAAAAACAGATCAATGTGGTGGCATGTAGATTTATTTAAATATTAAGTGGTGACCATTATAACTTCTATGACAAGTTCCATTTCAAACTAATGGGATTGAAGCTTTCAAGTTGAAGTCAGAGAACTATCAAAATGTAAATGCACTTTTTGATTATAATGTGTAAGAAAATAAATAATGAACTTACAAAAAAAAAAAGGAAAGAAACACTCAACTTGTTATATACTGTGTGTTTGTGTGGGCGTATGAAATAGAAAATGAAGTCCTCCATATCTTCAGGCCTCGTCTAAAAACAAGCTCCTCTTGCAGTGAAAAGCATCTTTATGTAGGACAACAAGTGGGCGGTTTTGTAGCCTTATACAATCCTTGTTTATTGGTTTCCACATCTAATAACTTCTGAATATCCCTGCAGTAACTTTCTGCAAAACAGCTGTGGGTTGCAAGGACACTTTCTGTACATGATAAATATCTGAAAGCAGATCATGAAATCTGATGAGTCGCTGTTTTCTCAAGTGTAATTTATCCTCCTTTTCATGTAAATATAGACACTTACCCTTTATGATGAATATTTAGTTTGCCTTGTTACCCATTCTAAAAGGGATAGTAACTCAACAGGAAAAATAATATGCATATGAGTATGGGTCCAATTCTTTTTTTAAATCTAGCCTACTCACAGTATAACATCTACTATTTTTTTTCCTTGGCCCTCCAGGGAATGTGATATAGCCCTCTAGAAGGACAGGGAGTGTGTATTTAGAGCTGATTTGTAGACAGAGCACAGATCTTCTGATACTAGAAAAAGCTGAATAGGATACATCCATTCAAAACAGTTCTATTTTTTCCTCAGAAAGTCTGAGCGAGCAAATCAGGAAGTAGACAGTATGCATGTGCCCGCTACCATCCCCATGCATGTAGTTAACCGGCTGCATTATGTTTGTCTGTTCACCTGTATGTTCTTCTCGGCTCTTTTGTTGATTTTCTGATTCTGTCGGACTACACATAGCAATGACAAAAGACAAGTATTGTTATTACTGTATAGCGTTGTAAATTTACTCCGTACACCACTTCCGCGTCATTCTTTTGACGTCACGTGTTGCCTCAGGAGACCCACCCCCTTCTGTCCCATCGGGATAGTCTCTCATCCTGAGGTATCAAGTTTGAAAGACCAGGTCAGAAGGATTTCAGAGGCAGTTCTCTTGAAATTCTCTAGAATTTTTCAGGAGTTCAAATGTAAAAACAGCCTTACATTTAGTTTCTAGTTGGGACAACGTAACCCCTTTCTTGTACCAGGGAAGCACGTTAGTCTCCAGAGTACAGGACCAGGGCTTTAGAAATTTAAACGGTTCTGATCTTGCCTATTTTCTACATCTGATCTTGGTTAGCTGTTTTACTTGTCCAGTTTGTGTTTGCCCCTGCTGAGGTGTGGTGTTCCATTTTGTTGATTAATTTTCTTGATGATAGCAGTATTCTGGTCAGTGAAAGAGAAAGGGTTGCCATGTCCAACTAGAATGATGAAATATTCTTTAAAAGGACAGTTATTTTTATAAGTTTTATGCATAGTTTCTCTGCACTGTGATTGTCTCAACGGGGCGTAGGCTATTTAACCATGATAGGGGGCGTTTTTTGAAGGAAATAACTGAATTATTTTATTATGGGGGGAAATGTTTAACTTTGAACATTTTGTATGTTTATAATATTACATCTGTCAATAAGTATCTGATCTGGTAAAACTGTGGTGCATACGTTCAGTACAGTATGCAGCAAATAGTATGCGCATCAGTATTTGTACTTTGTGTCTTAGAAAAAATGAAGACACAAAAGTGTCAGAGCTGTGTGGAGCTGTTCACCCACACACACGGTCAGCAATGACACATGACTTTTTCTCATTTCCTTATTTAACCAGAGCTGAGGGTCACAGAGCCAACACCATGTTCCTGTCCAACTGAATTTGATTAATAAACACAGCGACAGTAACAAAAGACAGGAGAGTAGTTTGGCTCAGTCTTACTTGCTTCCTGTTCCTATATCTTCTCCTTCTCTTTTATTTATCTCTCTCAGTTGTATCACTCTGTCACCCATTCTGTAGATCTTCCTATCTCTCTTTCTCTGTTTCCCTCTTTCTATCTGAGTGATGAGGAAAAAGAACTGTAACTAGATGTAGAATAGTCGATTGGAGATTATCACTCACATTGCGTTTCCATGACAAACACCGTGCCTGTGTAGTAGTGTACTTTTTTGTGTACAGCCGTACACAAAACGTTTATGTGTTATATATATATGTATCGTTCCTGTCAGCATGTCATCTCTGTGTTTGTTTGTTCAAGGCGTTTGTGTTCATATCTCACAGTCTCAGTGTGTGTGTTTTTTGTGTCAGGCCATCTGTTCTCTGTCGGGGTCTGGTCCTGACTCCCCGGGCTTTGTCTTCCTCTTTGTGTTCTGGGATCAAGATGACAGATATGTACCAGAACTCATTCTCAGATCTACTGTCCCCTATCCCCACAGTTTGATTACTGGGCCCATATGGTGCTGGTGATTTGGAAGAGGAAGATTGTTTTGAAATCGTCCTCGTGTCTCCTCATAGGCACTGAGGAGTTTCACCTTCAAAACTGAGATCTGGAACACATTGAAGTAGTTCAACTCTAATCAAATCTGCATGTTTGAGTGGTTTTAGATGAATTTGCATCAAATGAAAAGCACCCACAGAAAATTAACTGTTGAATTGGAGAGAGCTTTGATTATATGGTGGAGAACTCCATCACAGTCAGCAATTTTGTGCACCAGCAATTTCATTGTGATTGACATAATGCTATTTAGAAATAACACAAATCATCTGCGAAGTGAATTCATGTTCTGGTGACAGATGTAACTGTAGCAAATCTCTTGTGAGCCCCACCATACTACAAGTAGAGAGGTCCAATAAAGCATGCATCTTGTTGCAAAGTGTACAGAAGAAAACAAGGACCCTGTGACATCACTGTTGAGTACAAGAGAGCCTGTGTGTGAGCAAACACAGACAGGACTGAAAGAGAAGAGTCTTCCGGCTTTTATTAAGGTCAGCAAAACAAAGCTTTTAGACTTTTGTTAAGTTACTCTTACATACTGTAGAGTTTTTTAAGTCTGGATGTTATCGTGTCTTATCCATACACTCATTTTAGTGAAGTGTTAAGTGTGCTTTTTCCGCCTGCTGCACTTCCTCCTCCACCTTAACTCTCTTTTAGTTTCTTTTTTTAATCTCTGAGTTTCCAGGCATACTGTTGGCACCCGAGAACAATCCTTAGACTGTAGTGAGGGCTTTAGAGCTGGCAACATACACTCTCTCTCTCTCTCTCTCTCTCTCTCTCTCTCTCTCTCTCTCTCTCTCTCTCTCTCTCTCTCTCTCTCTCTCTCTCTCTCTCTCTCTCTCTCTCACCCTCTCTCTCTTGCTCTCATGCACAGTCCTGGTCTTGGCCAAGTCCTACTTCTAGCACATTCCTTACCATTCACTGCTTCAGTAGTGCTTGCTAGAAAATCACTGCTCACTGCTACAAAATCATTTGTTCTGTGATGGCAACCTGTGTTTTTATTTTTATTTTTCTTGCTGTGAGACCAATGTGACCGCGTGAAGAGACCAGCTGTTCTCCAAACTGCTGCGGTCACATTGCTTTAATAGACCTTCTGATACATTAGCATTAGCGTACAGTGTCCCTTTGCAGACCTGTGAGCGTCAGCAAAATAACTGGTTTAAAAGAGACAGCTCCATTGTAACGAGGCAAATACTGATCGGTTTCTTCAAAAGAAACCAATCAAAAGTGACTTTTTTCACTACTTCTTTTAGAATATTTTTCTACTTAATACTTTTAAAAAGGTGCAAAAATAAGTCCACCGAAAAATAAATGTCCCCTTCTCTCCAACAAAACTGATTTTTGTTCTCAAAGAAAATATTCAGAGAGAAAACGTGGATATAAGCTTAACACTCCTACAGCATTGCATTGATGTCCTTTGCTAAACACTGGAGAGACATCTGCATCAATAACATGACATCAGGATAGTTTTAAACATCGTTTGTTGCAAAATGATGTTACTGAAAATAAGTAACTAGTTACAGTTACTAGTTACTTCTGAGTTACTCACTGAGTTACTGCATTATTAAAGTCAGTCTATAGTCAGACTTACAAATCTGGAAAGGGACTAGATACGTTTTTAGGTCACTTTTACAGATGGCCATTAGAAGATTACATTTTTATTTTGTCTTAATTCAGTTCACGACCATTTATCCTTAAAACTGGACATTCCCATCTGCTTCAGCTGTACTTTGTGTTCAGTGCAAATTGACCCTTTGTCGACTCTCTGATAGGTCAGCTGACCACCGATCAGAGAGCTCCCTCTAAAATCCCATTCCCTAAACCTAAGGAATGTTTTTTATGTTATTGGTTTTATGACGGATATTTAGTAGATATGTAGTAGGTCAAGCTACAAGGTGTTTGCTTTATTCAGTTCCCTACCCAGCAGTATATGAGCAGTTCTGCCCTGTGACAGTTCCATGGCAGTCACTTCCAGAGAGAGTAAATGAGGCTTCTGTCTTTCTTGCATGGATCTGTAGCATTTAGCAATATTTGATGTTGCTGTGATTGTCAAATTGTGCACATAACTCTCAACTGCGTATTGAAGGCCCTGTTGCTGACATTTAGAGGCTGTTTCAGACCTCTGGCTCCAGAAATGGTCATTGATGGAGTCCAGAGGTAAGTCGGTAGAGGCAAGACAGCTAGCAGTCACAGGAGGGCGGCTAAGGTTAGCCGACATCACTAGCATCTGACATCTATCATATTTTAAATAATTTTTGCAAGTTATAGAGATTTTTTGTTATCCTCATACACCCTACTGTATATATGTACTTTCTACAAGAATCGAATCAATTAAATAGAAATATAAGTCTGTCAAATCTCTAGGAGGAGACGGCGAAAAGAGATATTGCCTTGGTTACTTAGTAACAGTAACCAAGGTGGGCGGGTCTTGACAAAGGGTCAATTAACTGTACAAAAATGTGCATGTTGAACATGATGCTCCCTAAACATAAACTAACAATATAATAAAAATATATTGCTGCTATATATTGTTGCATGCTGATGTTAAGCTGAAAACACTGGTGTCACGGTTGTAGCATGGCTGTGAACTCATATACTTGTTTATATATTTAGACTACAGAGTGGTATGTTTCAGGTTTACATCTTCCCTACCTCTGTTTGAACTCTGCTACTCCCTCCTCTCCTCCATCATCACCTCCCATTTTCCTCACACTACTTCATTGCCCCTTTTTTCTGCTCCGTCATTTATCCCCTCCCTCAGAGCTCTCTCGAGTCCTGCAGAGACATGCTGCGTCATGGAAACGACCGACTTGGTGTGTGTGTGCCTGTGTGTGCCTGTGTGTGTGTAAGTGGTGTTAGCTGGTGTTAAACCCACCTGAACAGCACCTCCTGCAGTCCTGCTTGGCAGATCATTATAGTCACTGAAAATTTACTGGGAGGCTAGAAAGACAGTTGAGAAAAAATAAGCTCATACCGTAAAGTCTTGTCTGTATTTTTTATAATCTATTTGTGTGTAAGTTGTTGTGAATAATCTCTGCAGATATTATATGGTCCTCTGACGTGTTAAGAGGCAGTTGTTCCCTACAATGGACATGACAGACTGCTAGTGTGCAGAGGTTGATTTTTTTTCTGGCTCTTTAATGACATAAGGATGTTTTTAATGTTGCAAACCAAATTTTCCATTACACAAAGAACACATTTTCACAACGTTATTTTTTCTGATTTGTGTAAAATGACCTACGTTGTTCAGCAATAATGTGGGCAGCTTCTTCTGTGTGAACAGGTGACATCATGGTAGACGCACATCTTCACACAGCTTATATGTTTAACATCAAGGATCAGGGAAAACACAACCTAGGCAGGGAAATCTAATACAATACACAGGAGAGAGCCTGGAGGATGGGAATGGGTTTTTATCATTGCCAGTTTAAAAGGAAACATCATTACTACTTTAATTAAAGTATCACTCTTCAATGATATGAAATGAGTGAATGAAGCAAACCCTGTATTTAACCTTAGTGTGGCATTTAAGAGTTGGCACAAAGGTCAAGCATTGCATTTTTAAAAACCCTTGTTTCTCTCACTCTGATTATTACAACTTTTATGCATTTTCTACTTTTGAAAAATGAATGAGCAGCACTTTTACATGTCTGCCCCCCCTTCTCCCTCCCTGTCTTTTCCTCCATTTATCCCTCTTAATTTCTACCGTCTGTTTTTCTGTATCATCCGTCTCTTCATCCCTGAATGCTTCTTTCTCACTGTTTTTGACCTATTTCCTTTCCTCTAGGTTTGTCAAAGTCCTTCCCATTGGACAACTCTTTGTTCGACAGCTGGCTCGCCCAGTCGGTTCAGATCACAGCTGATGACATGCTGAGTCAGTGGGCTCTAGGTGCCCAACATCGGGACAAGAGTGGCAGCCTGCTTTCCGACCAGGTAGGTTCAGAGTTGATGCAGCATGGATTGATTCAAACATGGATCTCACTCATTCAAAAAGTTATCCAAAGCTTCACATCATTTCAGCATCAGTACAAGCAGACAGTGCATAGATCAGTCCAGTTAAGAAAAAGGGGGATTACATGAAATGAATTGCCAAAATAGCAAAATACAAACAGCTGAAATAATCAGCAGAGTCAATCCATCACCTCTTGAACTGAATCCCAGTCCACTTCACTTGAAGACAAACCAAGTGCCTGGAGCCAAATTAGAAACGGCCCTGGCTACAGAGAGGATTTAACAGGACATCCAAACTAACAAAATCTTCTTAGTCAAAGAAGGAGCTGGAGTGTGCATGGGTGCAAAAAGGCCAACATGCAGGCTAAATGAATCTGTAAAAGCAAATAATATGAAGTGTGGGAATCTGTTTGAGAACTACTCTTTGTAAGAAAATAAGAAATTGTCATAATCTATCAAGACAGATTTCTCTTCCTGTTGTGTGTAAACAACTTAACCACTGACAGACACACGGGTTGGTGAAATTTAGTAAGTAAAGTGTAAACTAATTTCCCTTGATGTCATGTTATTAGTGTTAACTGACTTGTAAAATGGAGCTCAGCTTCTATCCTGGTTGGACATTTTGAATTACTGTCAATTAACTTCAAAAGCAAATACTTAAAAATACAATAAACAATAAAAAGTGAGCTATATCTTTTATTGTGACAGTAAAGCTCCTGACATTAAAGCTCCTGTGCATAAGTAACTTAAAGTGTATCAAAGATCATTCCTTGTTCTTAAAGTCAAAATAGTGTTTTGACCACAGTCTCTTTCTGAAGGTGCTCCCCCTCTCTGCTCTTGGTATACATTGGTACAAGTTTAACTGAATGTTTGTCTTTTATTGTAGAAAATATTCATTTCCTTGAACTGAAGATCATCAACATATAGTTCTCCGTTTTTTTTTGACAACAAAAGATCCTTCATATACCTGAAACCGTCTTACATTAAGAATTATTTTGACTCATAATTAAATCTTTAGATTGCTTTTCTTTCTAGTGAGTGACACAAGTTCTGCTCACTTCTGACTGTGGGTTAACCAGAGTGATGAGGGAGCTGATGGACAGAGCCAAGCTGTACTGTGGCTGGCCTGCTGTTCTCCTCAGGAACCTGCACTGTTTGTGTATTTATTAGCAGGGGGCTCCATTCAGAATACATGCTATATGTATATATAACTCCATTGTTTAACAATGTGTAAAGGAATGAAGAAGAAAACAACATGAATCCTGTTATTACTCAGTAAAACAGACTAAGGTAATATAATAAATAACTTAAGGAAGTGTTACAAAAGGTTGAATTTTACAACACAAAGATTTAACAGCACAAGTCAAACTACTACTACAATGACTCAGATTTTTCTTTACATATTTTTGCATGTGACATAGTTGCTCAAAGTGGGGCGAGAGTTTGTTTTCAAATGATAACAGGCATGAATGTGAGAAAAACAGAATGCCAAGCAGCGTGCAGATTTATTGTGAATGAATATGCATTCTGCAGGATGTATGATAAACAAGTTACGGACTATTATAGTAAACGGGGAAAAAAGACATTACACATTATGGTGTAGGTTACTACATTAAATTAAATATCTCATAAAACGAGGGGAATCAAAAGGGTAAACTTTCTCACAAGCTGATTTTTTTCATTGTGCCTGATTTTAGGGGGTGCTGCAGCACCCTCAGCATCCCTACTTCCCGCATCCCTGCACAAATAACATCTTCTGTAAAACCTTTAAATTTTAAGCATACTTTTTTCTCTTTTGACTTTTTCTCATCTCGTCTTTATTTTTTGCACTCTCATTGCCCATCTAATGTTCAATCTCTAATGCCTTTTTTTTCCTTTTCTCAATTCTTCTCTTCACTTCCTTCTCTCATCCAGCTCCAGCAAGGGGAGGAGAGCCTGCTTAACCTCATGATGGAAAACTCCATGCAGTCCACTTGGAAAACACCCCAGCTAGGTCGCAAACCAAGAGGGAGCAGCAAGGCCCGTGCTCGGGGACATCCGCAGTCCACCACCACCGCTGAACCCCAGATAGTTCTGCCGGCAGGGGCTGCGTCCATCGGCAGCAGTCCCTCCACTGCGAAGAGCTTCTGGGTCAGCGTGACAGAGGATAAGCAAAGCTTTGCAGGTAGGAAAGTGGAAAAATCTAGGGGCACTTCCAAGGTCCTGCATCACCACCACCTTCATCACCACCAGACCAGGAGCTCAGACCTGCACAAGGACCCACCACCACAGCCTCCCATTTCAAAAATGGATTCATGTCACATCTCTGAGGACCGCGACCGGTGGGATAGCGTTTTTATTGGGAATGGTGTTGCATCAGGGACTGGTTCTGGTTTCACCACAAGCTCATCTCCAACCCCAGCCTCTAGCCCAGGGCCCATGATGCCTGACATTCTTCGTGGTGGGCCATCACGGCTTCGCCTGTCCCGCCAGGGTAAATCCAGAAATCGGGGATTCGGTGGAGGTGGAGGTATAGGAGGGCTGGAGTCTGTAGACATGCAGCTCACAGGAAAAGACACGTCTCTGCTGGACGCTGCAGAGACCGATGGGTACTTCTCCGATGGCGAGCAGAGTGACACAGACACACGCTCTGCTGGACGCAAACTCCGCTTGTCGCAGTTGCATTCTGGGAATGAGGACTTGCTAAGACGGAGCGTGCTGGCATCCTAAAGAATTGACTAAATCAAACACACACATAGTAATCCAAACAGATTCCTGCTGGCTAGTTGTTTCTCCATCTGTGTACACATTCTACAAGAACATGGCTGGATTGCTTTGTTCAACCAAATCCCTCTCACGTTAACCAGAGGGAAATCTCTTCAGCTCTGACCTGCTTTGTTTTTGAGATGATTTTGAATGTAGCTGTTTGCCTGTCGTTCAGAATCGTTATCCAACGGACCGAAGTTAGCCAACCACAAAATGCTGAACATTCAATGAATAGGAAACAAACATTACCTTTAGTCTTTTTTCTGTTTTGTTTTTCAGATTCATTTTTGTTTCCGGGCGTTAGAGAACCCTATTCCGGCCTCATGTCTGTGATATCCGCCAGACTTGGGAACAAACACTTTGGGGCATTAATGTTATTATTATTCAAGCTGGTTTCAGGGTCTGCTTCGCCCTTGGCCTTTGTGGCCTGAGATGCATCCAATGAGTCCTTGTTTCCTTGAATATGTTCATTGGAAAGATGATTTCACACCAGTGCTGGACTGAATATGTACAGAGGGTGACATGGAACAACATGTATTCAGCCTTGAAAAGCACAACTAGCTAGTCGTAAGAGCTGTATTGTAAGCACTTGTGTGTGTAATAGATGCTCATTCAGGATTGGGGTCAATTCTCATCACATTGACTCAGCTGTAATATTTTGTCCTAAGCCGTCACTCTCCACTTTATCTTGATCGACTAAAATGACAGATTTCAATGTTTTCCAGTTTTTGAAAATTGAACAGATTTGACCCCAACCCTGGTGCTCATTCAGATTATCACACAGACACACCGACATACTGACACACTGACACGCATATGACTATGAGCAAATCCCTTTGCTCATATAACAGCAGTTGCTGAAATGTTGACCTGACTTTTGACAGCTATTTTCAAATTCTTCCTGATTCTGAGTTTTTGTTTTCAAGTCTTTCAAGCCTGACTCTTAGACGAAAGATCATCATAGAACTCTGTGCCTTCTGTCGCTTACCCTGTGCCCCAGCCCCCTTAACCCCGAAACCTTATCACTCAACCAACAATCATTAAGCAGATCAATCAGTCGTATCTCAATCGGACTTGTAACAATCAAACCATTGTTGGATTGGTTACAGAGTGTAGCCAGCATTGGGCTCCTTGTCACCTTAACAATTATCTAGTGCCTGAAACAAGGATGTAAATGCAGCATTTTTCATTAATCAAACAAATCCTCTGCAACTGTTAGCAAAGCAGAGACATGCAGTACTATCAGTGCAAAGAGCTGCTTACTGTTCTGTGCCCCCCAACCCAAATAGATCTCTGCAGTCCAGAGCCATCAATAAAAACAGTTTAGGTAGTTACAAATTAGCATCCAATTAGCAGTAACTTTGACGATTTCTCGGTCCCCAGTAAAAATGAAAGAGTAAAGGCTTCAGGCATCAGGAGGGTAGAATGATGCTCAACACAGTTCTATTAAGTTACACATTGAGCAGGTTTATGATACCAACATGGCTGCCACTTGAGTTTGACCTGGATGAGTTCTGGTAACCAATGGCTCTGCTTGCTGCACCTGTTCTCCTGTTAAATGAATGATGACAATGTTATATTCAGCTTCAGAGGCCTGCAATCTTCAGTTCTTGAATTGAGTTGTTCGTAAATTTGTTTTCTCTTTTTTTTTTTTTTTGTTCTCTCAGAGAGTTTTATTTTGTACCTAAAGCAGTCCGTGTTATTCTCAGGGGTTAAAAAAAATCTTTTGACAAAAGAATAAAAGGTTGGAAATGTATGGAAAAAGTGACGCCAGACATAGATAAATATATATATACAAACATATTTTATATCATACAGTATATATATATGTATATGAAGGGATTTGTGTATGTCTAGATACTTCCTTATTTGGCGATCTTCACTGTTTGAACTCCTACACGACTACTACTGAGCATTTTGCCTCTCTCAGTATGATGGTATGACCATCAGCCCTGGGTTCAGTTGTTCCAAACAATAATCAATGCTCTTCTGGTTTTTAAGAACTTTGATACCTAATCAATCAGGTGTCAAATGAGGCTTAAATAAAGCATCGAACATGATTTTTAAGGGCTGCTTGACCCAGGCCTGATGAACCAACACTTAAGTGTTTGATCTACTTCCTTTTGTTTTCTCCATATGGACAGCTATGTAACCTGTCTTCTAAGTGACCACGCCAAAGAACAGATCTGTGTATCAAGGCAGCATATTTTACATCTTATCTACAGCAGCACACAAACACATGCTCCTTCTTTGGCTTTCTATGTGACGAATGCTAGATAAGGATGTTACACAACTGTTACAGCGCTGTCATGGCCAGCATGGTTTAATCCAGATACCAACATATCCTGGATTCTCCGAGATCTGCATTCACTGGGTTCACATTGGAAAAGCCTGCTTCCACAGGACAGCCCTTAAATGCAGACTCACACATGTTAACCCCCTTCAGAAGAAGCCAAATGCTGCTGAACTGAACACACACATCCTATACAGCTCCAGCACGCATCTATACACACACACACACAAACACACCAGAGCTGGTATAACAGGGTTAATGTAATGTTCAAGATGACTAGTTTTTTACTTAAGTGTGGTCCTGACTGCATCAGGAAGAATGAGCTTACTCAGAGGGAAACGCCCCCTAATAGCAGGAAAGTATTATTACAGGTGACAGAGAAGCATCTCTGTCCTTCAGGTGTAGCACCCGTAGAAGTCTCCTCACTTGTCTGTTCTTTAACATAAAGAGGCAAAGTCAGGAAAGTCCCTCTTTTTTTAAGGCAGGGTTACGTGTCAAACTTTGCAAAGAAAGGCACGGGGATATGGACTTCTAAAATGGCTATAGTTATTACATCCCTAATGGAAACTGATCAAGATAACACACACACACAACAGTAACAGCAACAAAGCTTGAAGTGAGGTTTTTGTGGACGTATTACTGCTCACAGAACCCGGCACTGGGTGGCTGTTACCATTCATGTATTGGTAATTCAGAAAAATGTAATCTTGGTTTCAATATTCAATGTTTGGAGTAGCCTGACTTTGTAGACAGTGGTATTAGACAAGGCCTCTCATTAACGGCCTTTACATGTAGTAGCAAATGCTAAGGCTGCACAGCATAGGCAGACAAAAAATGGCTGTATTACCCCTACTGAAAGTTATGGAGATAGTTAGGTTGAAAACTCTTCAGATTATTGTAAACAGCAACTTACCTGAAGACAGCACCATGATACCATCTCAGTCAAATTGGAGTTTATAATTTTTTGAACCTTGATACTGTGCAGCCTTGGCATACACAAACTGGTTGTTATTCTATATTTACAGTGTGGCTTCAACGCCCTCTCCTTCTGTTCCGTAGATACTGTAGACTGGAGTCTCTTGCAGGATTGTTTCTTTTTATTTTTTATATCAACTAGAATGCAACTTCAAAGCATCACCGTCCTCTGTGTGGTACGCTGGTGTGGGTGTTGGCTCACAGCCCAAAATGTGCTCTGATGATCTTTTTGAATTTTGCAACTGTGTCAGGTCAGATATCCGCATGATATGAGATCTAGTTTCATCATGTAGCATCAGTGTCAGCAGAAGATCTGTTTGCCTAATGAGGTTATGTTCTTCTGGGTAAGCTTACCATCTACACTTCATGATTAACATTATGGAACAAACTATACAATCATACAGTTCTCTAAAGGGTGAGCTATGGCACGTGTGAGAGCAAATCCCTGCATTGGAATTTGAATAAATGCCTCAGCCCAGAAATAAGCTGGTGGGCATTGTGCACTTAATGGCAGGTCAGAAACACACCTACACACAGTGATGCATCACACCTAGACTTCTGCTGAAAAGCTAGATAAAGGCCAACACTGATTTCTGCAAGCAATTGGCAACTCTCCTGCACTTCACACAGCAGCTAACGACTATACAGACACTGTTGTAAGTCTCCTTGGAAAGACATCACTGCACCAGCAAGGCTGGGTGCCTGAGAATTTCCTCAGCTTAGCAACGATCATGTTTGGAGCAGAGAGGCAGGTCAGCAGTATATCCAGCAAGAAAAATGTTGGTAAATTCTGTCTAACAAGCCATTTTGTGAAACAGCACTCATTTTTGTTTGAACAGGAAGACCCCCTTAGTTCCAGTTGTTTCAACTAGTGGATTGAAAGTTTTGAAAAATGAAAAACTGATTGTTGCCCTGAGGTTGCTTTCAGGAACCAGGAGGACATTAGGAGACTGCTCATAGTTTGCCTCTCCTCCTTTGTGTTTGATCCGTCATCCAATTGGAAAGTGGTTTGAGGCTGTCCTAAGGTCAGTAAAGCCAGGGTTGGCTACTTTTATTTTAATAATACAGAATATAGTTACACAAGTCTGGGGACACTAAATGCCTGCTGGGCTCAACTAAAATCACTTCTCTCTGTGACAAAGATGAGTTAGAAATGGACACAGAGCGTGTTGCATGTGATCTACATGGGATTTTGAGTTCTTACAATTAAGTGATAGAAGAGAACTTTGACCAAAGTTGAATTCATGAGTTTGTTTATATGATTTGGAAATGCAGACTGGCCCGATGACTGCTCAGTGCTTCCTGATATCATTGCCGAGCCTTTTCTTTACTGCCTTACACCAGCCATACAAACCAACCCCTGTACCTGCGTACCACTGGAGTTCTTCACAGTTTCAATAATGTATAATACTGTTCAACTACTACTATTACTACTAATAGAGACATTTTCATTTTCCTTGTTTTGAAAAGGTTTTGGAAGCTGTTTTTTTTGTTACGCTTTTTCTGGCCGCAGTGGCTCGTATCTAACTAGAAAGTTGACTCATTATCTGCTTCCTCTGTTTTACTGGCGCTTTGCTCTGCTCTCGTTACAGCAAAGTAAAGGCTCAAAATCCGCAACTCAGACACACTGCAAAGATTGGAGGTTTAGTAATGCAAACTGGGCTGTTGTGGAGGCAGAAACATAGTTAAGATTGGTGGAGCCAAAGAACAAAACTGATTCTTTCAGGATCTGGAGGTCATTAACTGGCACACACACTGACACAAATGTTTTGTTAAAGTCTCGACACTGTAACTATTGGCTGTCCAAAACATATATTTAAAGTTTTATACAACATCATTCTCCATTACAGCCTCTTAGTTTTTAATATTTTTGACTTTAATGTTGGAGGTTAAAAGTTGGTCCAAACCAAACAAAAGATTTTCAACACCTGAGAATTTCAGTCAATCACGAATATAAAACTATATCTGCAAATAGGACTCTTAAGGTTACTCTGATTTATTTTCTAAGATTTGAAAAAACAAAATGTCCAATCGTGTGTGAAATGTAAAAAAAGATTTATACGATGCAAGTCTTTAAAAGGCCATGGAGACGTTTCAGATGCCTATTTTTTTCCGACCAAAATTCCAAAACACATTTGATGTGTGGTTACTTTGGAATATTTGCCATTTTTGCTAGAATAATTAACTGTAACCATTAATCAAACATCATAGTTGTAGAGACAATATATTGTCCCCTTTTTTTTATCAATTTATTGGCTAATCGTTTCAGCTCAACTTTTCTCAACCTTAACGGGATGTTTCTTTTAATGAAAAAACCCCCCCTCAATAGCAGCTATGTTAAAGGAAACCTGAAAAGCACTTGTCTTTATAATTCACCTCCTTTAATTGTATTCTGCCTGTTTCATTGGGGCATCATTCCAAAATCTCTTTGCCAAAAACACTCTTTGGCTCCACCCACTAAAGTTCAACACAGTGAGTTTATGATGTCTCTGCCTCAATAGCAGCTCTGAGAAATGTCTTTTAAACTGAAGCTCCCGTCTGCTCAAACTGGGCACCTTTCTCTGCCTTCATCTTCCAACATCTCCCTCCTCCCTGCTCATTAGCCATGTCCCCTCCTCTGCTCCATCCTTATCCCCCCCCCCCCCCCCCCCCCCCCCCCGACCCTGTCGATAACTCCTCCTTTTTTTCTCTCCTGTCCAGTTATCAGCCTCCTTGGCCCACGTGGCGCTTTTGGAATCCCTATTAAAGCATAGGAAGATCACATTTCTTCTTCTTTTTTTAAATAAAAAGAAAAAAGGATGTCTGTAGCTTTAAGGACAAATAATGACAGGCACATGATGTGGATGTACGTGTGAGGAGGGGAAAACGTTGCACTCTGCTTTGCTCTAGGTTGCTGAGAGAGAGATGGATAGAGAGAGGAGAGGAGGGAGACATTACCTGAACTGAAGCCAGAGAAGCAGACAGAGAAAGAGAACAACTTGTTCTTTCCCCTGCGTTCTGTTTGCAGCCCGTCTACACAGTCGAGTTAACAAGCAGCTAATATAAACAACACCAGGCCCTTCCCTTCTGCTGCCCTCTTGCCTCCTCATATCTGCCTTTCTCTTTCAACCCCTGTACTTTCTCCACTCTCTCCCTCTCTCTCTATACAGTCAGGTCTCTACAGGTGTTTTCTTCACAAACTGAAACAACTGAATCAGGATAGCAGTGCAGAAACTTTGAAGAATGCTCATTAAAAAGCATGATTGGCCTTGAGAAACATTCAGTTTTGTGGCAGAGTATTCTATCATTAACATTATTTTCCCATAAAAATCATCCTCTGTTGATATATATTGTCAGTTGATGTTTTTGTTTAGATTACATGTAACTCAGCCAACATTACTACGTGAGTCCTGATAATAACAAGCCATAATGAGATAATGCAGGACATCTTCTTGGTGTCTTTTTTTTTTGCCTTTACAAACAAAATCAGCCTGGTTTAAAAAGATCTTTCTAAAACAAAAAGTTGAATTTTCAGTACAAAGTAACAAAGATAAAAACTGAGAACAATGAGTGTCTTGAGGAACAACAGTCCTTGACAGTGCAAAGTGATTTTTGTTGAATTGGTTTACTTTACAGATGAGAGAGTTGGAGCACTGGGGAGTTGACTGAACTTTTTACAGAATGCACGTTGTCCGTGCTTAGCCCTTCAATGTTGTCATAATCAAATGTTAAATATCGAGAAATAACTGATTGCGACAGGGGAGGGATGTTGCTGAGTATTGACATGACAGGTGAACACATTTCTGGTTTTGGTCCTTTTATTAGATTTGATAATCTTAAGAAGAATAACGAGTAACACCAGCTTCATCACTAAAATGTCAAAATACACACAGCATTTTTGTTACCCATCTGTTAATATTCACCCACGGTTGTGTGCATTTGTATCAAGATAAGAGTATAAATTTGGCCAATGTAATCAAGTCTTGAAACTGAATCCATTTATAATTTTTTCTTTGGCAACTGAACTTGAAGTAGTGATTGAAACATGGCTCGAGTCCATTTTCTGGTTCCTCCCTCACACTCTGAGAGATGTACTCAGCCTCCCGTTCCATCTGGTTTAAGCATTAGGCTCCTGGGAGGTTCACACTCAGACATACATACATCACTGCAGACAAATTGAGTTGTAAAAGCAACCGAGCCACACGGAAGATCAATTTGGCAAAAGCCACCGCCTCCCACTGGTGGTCAAGCAACATTTGGTAACATTTAATTTAAGCTCGGCTGGGAACTGTACACAAAGTATAAGTACAACAAAAGGACATCAGTGGGAATCTGTCATTGGAGGGAAAAGCGTTATTTCAGCAGACACTGGAGACACTTCACTTCCAGGTGTGAATGCAAACTAAATAAATCATGTCTCTAGTCAAAATGTCAATTGACTCTGCAGGTTAAGACCATATAGAGGCCCTCAGTGTCGTATTTCTGTCTCTGTTTTGTCACCCACTCCTAATTACATTGCTCTATCTGTCTCTGCTTTATTTCTCTCTCCTGGTTTCTGTCATTTTATTTTATTGTTCACTGTTCTTCTCCATTGCTGTTATAATTGGACTTCTTTTTGTCTTTAGCACACACACGGTAAATATTTCTCTAAGGCAAATATGTATTTATTTGATCTTTGATACCTGCAGGGATGGGAATATTTTGGATTATGTTACTTGAGGATATGCAGTCTCTCTGTATGTCTGTGTTATTGTCATATAAAAGACTGTGTGTGCAGACAGGTGTGCATGTTGTGGATGTGTGTAGTTACAGGTATTAGAGAATTAAAGTTAGTGTGTGCAAGGTGAGACAGACTTAAGGTTAAATGTAGCTTCATCAATCCAGCAGGTAAGCTGCTCTCCCATTTTTCTCCTCTTCCATTAGGCCTCATTAAGTCCACACTAGCCTTTTTATCTTGTATTCCCTGAGATCTCTGTTTACACTGAAACGCCTAAAAAAGAAACAGAAAAAGCCAATGCTATTGTAATCAGAAAAGAGCACATTTTGCTGGATACTATGCTGAGTCTCTGCAGTTTCAAAACCTGTTTTGTCCCCTTCTGCTCTCTCTCTCTGTGACCACCGTTTGTGTGTACTATTCCACAGCCCAAATTCTCATATTTGTTATTATTTAACACCCCAGTATCAGAACAAGTAAAAATGTACCGTCTGTAGTCATTAACCTAATGCGTCATATTTAGGCAAATGTGACATCCATAATATTAGCCATATTAATACAGTCTGTTTTTTACATGCATTTCAGTAGGCCTTCTTTAGACTTTTTTACAAGTCTCATCTATTGCATAACAATGCTGGAGTGAATCCATTTTTGGTGACAGATTTTTAAAAAGCTGCAGATTTGCTGAAGAAAAACACTCATTGAATGTGGACAGAGAGCCATAACAGAATCTTGTGGATGTACTTTTATGCATAACCTCCCTGTTCATAGTCTTTATGTTGCCGTGACATTTAATGTCTCTTTCATCTCCACTTCATGTCTCTCTCTTTTCCCATTTTCTCCTCCCGTCTTTCTCCATGTCGCTCCTCAGTGCAGAATAAGCATTTTCAGACCCTCATTAATAACAAAAAAAAAAACGTTCCTTTCTTGCCTGACCTGCAATCCATAGTTTTCTCCCTCAGGTTTAAACCACATTGTGATTTATCATGTAGAGGAGGTTTGGTTTTCAAAATTTGAGAAACTTGTTTTTTTCCTGATATTTAATTCTCTACTTACTCCTATAAGCACTTACAGTATGTATATCCAATTTTTTAATTAACCTATTTCTCTCCCTTCACTCTACTCTCTCTCTCTCTCTCTCTCTCTCATGATTATTCTTTTTATAGTACTGGTCATCATTCCAAAATTAGATTGTTTGGCATCACATTGGTATTTAGGCACTATTGGAATACCAATCAGCATATTTCAATCAAAGCAGAGCTGGACACAGGTTTCTCCTCCTCCTCCTACTACTCCTGTCTTATTTGTCTTTATAAAGGTTTTCAAATCTGGTGTCCAGCGTCTCCTCCACTCTGCATCCGTTGTTCAATACAATAATATGAATGTTGCAGGAGTTAATCCTTCTGTATTCTTTGTTTCAAAGAATGTTGTGCCATTTGTTAATAGCAAAGAGAACTATTGAACATATATGACAAAGAAGAGCTATTTTAAATTATTTTTTGGCTTTTTTTGCTATATTTATTTTCTTGTATTAGAATCTTCTTTGTAGGAGGGAATATAAAAAATGTATTTTTCATTAGTGCGAAAAACCTATTTTCTTCCTTTTTGTACAATTTCGATGTTTTAAGCGAGACTTTGAAAAGCAATATGATGATGATGATGTTTCCTGTGACTGTATCTGCATGCTGTTTGTGTTGCCTTAATGATGGCTGCAACCCACTTTCAACCCACCCAACTCCAACCTGTTTCCTTCCCCCCCCCCCCCCCCCAACTCCTACCCATCTGATGGAGTCCCAGTTCCACCTGATCCAGTCCAGTCCAGTGCAGTCAATAAAGCAGTGCTTTCTGTGTACACACCTCTCTGCCTCTCTGTCTATCACACAAACTGACGTCTGCCTGGTCATTTATCACTTATTTCCTTGCATCACCTACATTGATTAAAAAAATTAATTCCTGGGTTAACACATCCCATATTTTCAGAAATACATCTGAATTATTTTTAATATCCATGTTGTTGTTTTGTGTGAGCAAACTGCAATCTTGTAGACATTTAAATGAAGCAATGTGTTTTTAAGTAATCTATATTATCCTTGACTGGTAAGGATCTGATATTTACAAAAATAAACACGGAATTTGATCATGTTGAGACATTTAATCTGATAGAGGGAAAAGTCAGGTGATTAGCTGTGTTTATTTTCTTTGAATTGTAGACAATACAAGATAGGGCCATTCATCAAGCAGATGACAAACACAAATTTATGAGAAAAAACTTTGATCAACTAGTGGTGCAAGAAGAACATCTGGAAGATCTCAGAAGGCATTCCTATTCACATCCTGGCACCATGGATATCTGCACCAATTATGTGTTAATCCATGTAAAAGTATTGGTCTTTCACCAAAGCTTCTGACTCATGGGGGTGAGAAAAGTCAAGACTAAACAGCCACCTGCGAAGACACCTTGATCAGAAAAGCAATACTGTATTTGCTCAATCAGAACTTGCACCGTCAGTTAGACTGTCAGTATAGGCTTTCAAGTGCATAAAAAAGACTCACATGTCAGAAGCCTGGAGTTTGTCAAGAGACATGAGAAAGACTGAAGGCATGATGCAAAAGACTGTGGTCTGATGAAACCAAATTCAAAACGTCTTAGCTGATGCAAAGTGTTGTTTCTTCTGGAACTGGGCAGATTTGATCAACCCTCTAACACCAGCCATACCTCGACGGTGGAGCTTCAGACTTGGCCTGTGTGCGTAGGGAGACTCCGCCAGAGGTTCAGAGGAACAATGCAGAGATCCAAACAGGCAAATTTCAAGGAGAGCACAGTTTTTCAGAGCCAAAGGCCCGAGAGTAGGGCCAACAAATTTCTCCTCCAGCACGACTCAAACAAGCTGCCAAAGAATCATTGGAGAGGCTTCACAAGAAGAATGTGAAAGTCCTTCAGTAGTCCCAAAGTCCAGATTTGACTTTCAGAGAAAGTCTGTGCAACGACTTGAAGATTCAGCCATATCTGCAAAATCCAAATGTGCAGTGCTGATGCAGATGTAAAAAAATAATACTTTTTTTCTTTTTTTTTACACTTGAATAAACTCAAGTTATGTGAATCATCATTCTTTGAAGGATTTTAATTTGATTTGAAGGATCAAATTACCAAGTGCAATGTAATAATGGGTACCTGTAACGACAAACCCACAGAGTTATCTCTCCTTAATGGACAGTTTTGCACTTGTCAGCTTGTTATTTTAGTTTTCTGCATCACTGATGTTTTGATTTACCCTCACTGCTCTCATACGCATTACATGGTGGGGTTTCAACTATCATATGTGAGAAACGGACAATGCTGAGCCATGAAAGTCCGGGGCTGAAAATGAGTCCCTATGTTAGACAACACAACTTCTTTTGCTGACTCCCAGGTGGCAAAGAAAAAAACAAGTATAACTATCTTTAGTATGAGCTGTTCTTGCTTGAATGGGATCATTTATGCCTGATAAGCTTAAGCACACTATACAAATTAATGCACTGACTTTTGCTTTTACATCCCCAGATTTGTATGTCTGCTTTCTTTCCAGAGGTAAGAAGAAGCATTTTTTAATGATTTTGAGGCAGTGGAACATAAACTTCGGGCCAAAGACAGACTCTTTAAATACTTTATGAAGGCACAGTTAGACTGTTCTTGTTTGTTTATTTCAGGGCCTCCCAGCTTGAAACAAGGGTCGATTATTACCTACTCATCCTTTTCCATGTTTCTTTACTGTAGCTCTGTGTGTTTTTCCTCATAATCTGATCACATCCTCCTGCTGTATTCTATCTCACTTCTGTCTACCTTGTAATCTGAAACTTCAACTGGATTAAGATAGACTTCAACTCTCCCATCTATCTGATTTACACGACACACCCTGGAGACAAGACAAACAAACAGACATATTCATAATAATGGAAATCAATTTAGCAGCTCAAAGCAAAAGCATCCAGGGAGAATCTTAAATCTGGCTTCCCTTACAAAGCTTGAATTTTTATTATTATCCCGCAGGGGCCTTCATGAAAATCATTTGTTTGCAATCTAAATGTTATTTTTCCAGCCTATTGTGAAGGTTCAACTAGTTCAATCCACTCAGCAGTTACACTTTAAACAAAATATCCCACTGCAACTTTAGGCAGCTTTAAAATTAGCTACGGATACCATTTCTCTAGAATAAATTCAGTGATTTGTTTCATGTGCCTGCCATCCTATAGTTCACATCCTCAGATGGTGTTTGGGAAGCAGCAGGAAGAAGTTTCAGAGCCAAGTGTGCCTCAGAGGACTCAAGCTCACTTTTTTCATGCACCTGCTACAGTGCTTTCAAAAACAGCACTTATTAAAGCTGTGGTAAGCAAGTTTTTTAATAATGTAAAAATGCACCAGAATTTACTGCCTAAATCTTCAAGCATAACTGCAGAAACATCCAACCTAACTTACTGGTGCTTTGCGTTCTCTGACATGTCTTGTATGAACTTTAACCATGAAAGTAAAGAGCAGTTATTATGCTCAGAGTCTGAATGTAAACTGAAATGGATTTTTTTTTTTTAAATGTATGTAAGTATGAAAACATCAAATGAAAGACAATGTTTTGTATGATTATTTATTCTTATAGAAAAGTCGTCTTGATACTGTTTTGCTTTTCGCAGCCCAAATCCAACCATCTTCTATACATATCTACATCTATCCTGTGAATACAATTCTACTCACATTCACTGACAGAGATGAGCCACCTTTCAACCAATCATCAATACTGAACTTGAGTGATACACTTGTTGGTAGTTTTTGTGCCATTCAATGAATTGATTCATTTTCAAGATGATCAATCAAAACTTTGTGAAAATGTATCATCAGAAAGTGTCTGTTTAAAATATAAATCAAGCATCGAGTCAGTTGTTGTAGAAACTACTAAATGAAAATAAAAAAGTGTTTCTTTCTGATACATAAACATTTAGCATGACAGTAGCTCAGTCTGTGGGGACTTGGGTGGGGAACCGGAGGCTCGCCGAATCAAGTCTTGGTGCGGACCAAGTGTGGAAATTGGTTTGGTAGCTGGAGAGGTGCCAGTTCACTCCCTGAGCACTGCTGAGGTGCCATTGTGAAAAGCACCGATCCCCCCCCCCCCTCTCCCCCCAGCTCAGGAGCATGCGTTGTGAACGCCCCCCTCACATCTCTCCATTAGTGCATGTCCATAGGATCCTGTTTGTGCATGTGTGTGTAATGAAGTCTATGAGTGTGTAGCATGTTCAACAACAGAGTGTAAAATTGAATCTCCCCTTGCGGATTAATAAAGTGTATCTTCTTCTTCTAAAAAGGGGGGTTGTCTTGATTAATTTTACAGTTTTGTATTGGTCTTAACTGTTCTGTGATTCTCTCCTTGTACTAGATTTACAAGTAATTTTGAGACTTCATTAATTTCCTTAAGGGCATCTCAAACATGATCAACTGATGCTTTACACCCACAGCTCAAAGATTTAAGCCTGACTGACTGAAATGGCAGAAACATGAAAGAAATCTACCATGATCACCAGCTGGTAAGTGAAGACTGTTTGGGTGAGTTAAAGAGGCTTTGGAGATGATGGATGCTTGGATTTAATTTGAAACAACTATCACTTGCCACTGACACATCCCCCATTGAATGAAAAATAACCTTTGAATGCTTTAAGGCATCATTAAGTTAATTTTTCTTCCAAGAAATTTGTCATATGCAAGATATTAAGTTTCACTGGTGTTTCATTTCAGGGAATTCAGGAAAGCTTATCAGAATCAGAAAAACCTTATTAATCCCAGGGGGAATTTGAAATTATCTGCTGTGATTGTACTAATCTTTACAGCTAGCTGTCTTCCCAAGTGTCAGCAAGCAATGCAAAGTATTACGCATCATCAGCTAGCTCATTAGCTTGCTATCAAACACACATGCTCCATGAGGAATGCTGATAAGCTTTTTTCTCAGTCCAAAAGACACGAGGCAGAACGTAGTTTCCTGCATGATGTGACAAGCGTCTGGCAAAGAAAAAATGCCAGACAAAAATTCAAAATGTCAAGGCATCCATTTAACAGCCTTTTGTGCTGGCAGCAAGTTAATCTGACACATATTAGAAAAATCGATAGAGAGCAGTAGACTGTTAGGATAAACTGTTGACAGATGATATCCACCACTGTGAAACCGTGAAATCCACATTAGTTTCAGAACGTCCAGGAACAGCTAGAGGAAGGAGGTGGGTGGCTCTGCTCGGGGGGGGTTGAACAATTGTATCTCTTATAATCTGATAGACTGTCATGCACATACACACACTGACAACATAGTCACACACAAGCAGATCATAGTCCTCCTGACACATGCTCTTATACTTTTTTTTAAATTCCCTGCTTCCTTGAGAGCCTTACTACACCGACACACTGAGCCCAGACCAGTTTTTTCACTTGTGAGGTGTTTAAAACCATCCAGTACAACAGCAGGTTGAAATGTCAAGAGGCCACTAGGGGATTAGAATGTTCCTGATAAATTATAAGTCCTCTAGCTCCTCCAACAACAACAAACGAAAGGCTCAGTAGAGGGCTTGGCTTTAAAAAGAAGAAAGAAAAGATCCTGTGGGCATTAAAAAAAAGTTTGTTTTTGTTGCTTTTTGGTCTGTATCCAGAGAACTCTGCAGTAAGTGACGAAGCCCTTCCCGTACAAGACCTTTGTAAATACTTAGCAGAGTCAGAAAGGATGAAATGCTGCAAAGAGTTTTTATCTTGTTGTATATTCTAATGTTTAATATGCATTAATCTGTAATATTTCCAGAAAAGTGATTATGTCTCATGGCAGGTCAAACTTTTTAATCACACACTCACATGCTGAGGTTTTATCATTTAAGTGCACTGTTATAAAATAATATTACAAAAAGATTAATACAATCAGCTTTTAACGTACAGTAGCCTATTGCCCTAGCCCAGAGGAGCTAAAGAGAGAGGGGGAGAGGACATACATATAGACAGCCAGAATGCAAAACAAAAACTGGTCATTTGTTAATGAAGCCTGTCCTATTACAACCCTCTGTGTTGTCGATGAAGCATACTGCAGTCTGCAGTCTCTGTCACAAAGTGACAGCTGTCTTATGAACGAGTCATGTGCAGGTTAACAGTGTTTAGGTAGAACTGGCCAGATGGGCACCTCACATGCACACTGCCAACATGTTAGCTTGTGTGTGTGTGTGTGTGTGTGTGTGTGTGTGTGTGTGTGTGTGTGTGTGTGTGTGTGTGCGTGCATGCCATGAATTTTGCAAATCATGCGTGTGAATCTGAGATTGACTTAAAATGGGATATACTTGATAGGACATGCCGGTCGCCAATTATATCCAAACAGGCTGTTAATCGGCTGATTCCGGTCACAAGCCGGTCAATCACCGAACAGTCAAACAAATTAGTGAATCTTTGGCGGTTGTACAAAATGACTGTTCTTGCAAGTTGCTGTTAACCACCTTGTCTGACACCTACCAAGCAGCAGCGATATCAGGCATTGGAATATATCAATCCTGTTGCTAATTGTCTTCTTTGGATCTGTATGTCATATAGAGACATCAGTATTAGTTTTCAGTCTGTTTCATTTCAAGTTAAAAACTCCACACAGGAGCTTTAACTATAATATTTTATATCACAAAAACATAAAAAACAAGAACTTTAATCAACTATAGTGACGATGTAAAAAAACAAAAAACAAGAGGAGTTTATCAAACTGTGTGTAATACACAGTTATTGGTCAGAGCAGCTTGTAAGAGTCACAAGAAAGCAGAAATTAGGTTACAGTAGTATTTAGCAACTTTAGCACTTCAGGGGTCGATGCTTTGGAAATACTTTTTTTTTAATCTGTAACTTCTGCAAACAGAAGGAAAAGGGACTTCAGTGTTATATAGATGTTCTCAGAGACCCTCAGCTGCCTTACTGTACTGCCCTCTGGTGGCATGATATGAAACAACTTAATAGCTAAATTGCACCACAGAGCAATCAACAAACACCTGCACTTCCAATTACAGTAAGTGCTAAACCATTTTTTAAATATACCCCTGGTGTAGCTAACAGATTTGTAATGCACTTGCAATTAAATTATAAAGGACAGCACAACATAAAATTGAGTGAAACACAAACGCATGTCATAGTCGTAGTCTCACTGTTAAACAAAGTTGACATTTCTTAAAGTGTGTGTAAAGATTTGAAAATATGCATTTCAAGTTTGTTTTGAAATAGAGGACTGTCATTAACCACTAGGCCAAAATTCAGTAATGAAAAAAAAATGTAAGTACATAAAATTCAGTTTAAAAATGATCAAAAATGAAGCAGTAATCTCTGCTCTGTGAGCTGGTCCATTGAATGTGCCAAAACTATGCCAAATCGCAGAAACAACTCGCTTCTAAACTGTCAAAAACTGAACTCAAAATCCTAAAATTCTGGCATCCAGGCATTTCTTTTCACTTCTGGAATGAATGCAAACCAAGTTAACGAAACTGCAGACTGTAATGTAGAAACTTGTAGTAAGTAAATCTGCAAAAAGGGCCTGCAGAGACTCTACTTTCTGCGCAGAATGAACACTTTCAATGTGGACAAGACACTGATGGTTTTATTCTACCGATCTTTTATTGAGTCCATTATAACCTTTTGTTTTATCTCATGGTATGGTAACCTCTCAGTGCAAAACAAGAATCGTCTTTCCAGTATCGTCAATACAGCCAATAAAATAATTGGCACTCAGCAGCTTTCCTTGTCAGATATCTGGAACAGACAAATTGCGAGGAAAACAAAGTCGATTTTGTCCAGCTCTGACCATCCTCTCTTGGAGAAATGTGTTCTTCTCCCCTCTGGTCGGAGGTACAGGCTGCCCAGGGCCAAGAGCAACAGATACAAACTTTCATTTGTTCCTCGTGCAATTAATGCTCTTAATCTTCTTGATTTCCTTGACTGCACTTTCAAGCAGAACTATGGCACTTTATTTATATTTATTTATACCATTCCAGGGAAACTGTTTAACGAACAGTGACATTTTTTATATTTCTTGGTTGTATTACATCAGGTTGTGTTGCACTGTCCTATGTCTGTTTATCTATTGTGTTATTGTGTCCACTGCTGTAAATCAAATTTCCCTTCCAGGGACAATAAAGGTCTGAACTGAACTAAGTCACAATCGGTCAGCAGAACTGAAGATGCTAAAGGACTCATTACTTTTATATTGTTGAAGCGCTAGGGAGGTGGGATTATGCTGAAGGGCTTCGGTGCATATTTGGCCTTTTGTCCCTGCCCAAAAAAATCTGAACCTAAAAGTGGTGAAAACTTTCTAACAGTCTCAATCCATAATTCAGTCTTTTCAGATGCTGACAGCAACTTGTTTCCAACATACTGTATATAGTGTGTTTAGAGGCCAATCTCTGACTTTGCTTTGCACTGACTTTAAGAAGAGGTTAAGTAAAGGTTAACATATCTGTTTTTGTGGAGACACATTGACAGAGTTCATTTTTTTCAATTTAAAAGTCTGCATTTTAAAGTGTTTCTGATATAAAAAAGTTTTATAAGGACACATCAATTAGGTTGTTGTGTCATCACCAGGCAGATACATTACTTTAGATCTAGTTAAGGATTTATACACTTTCTGAATTAAAAATACCATAAAGGCCTACCTTTTATCCATAGGACCATCCGATCAATAGATACCCCATGACATGTTAGATGTTTTAGTAAAGCTTCATTTTACAGATCAGCATGACTTACAAATACATTCCTAAGACCTCTTCCCAAAAGAGCTACACAATTTGGTGCTCCAGGTACCTTTGTAAGATTTAACACTTACATATTGGCTTTCTTCAATTTAATAGAAAAGTATGTGGACTATAAAAATGTACCACCATTTAAAATAAATGAATAAGATGGTCAATATAATATATATATTTTTAAATCTAAGCCAGTTAATATATTAAGCACAAACAACTACATAAGTGTTCTCAGTTTTTGTATTAACACCTTGGAAAATAAGCTAAGTTTATGTTTACATCCTCGTGATCTCAATAGAGACTCCACCAAGAGCCAAATCTTATGGACACATGGAGCCACGTTATCCTACCCCCTCTGAGTAACTTTGTAATGTTTGATGTCAGTTGAATTTATATGATAGGATAGGGTATACGACACAATACGACACAATATATTACGATAAGACATCGCACCACAAGATACGATATAATACGACACGATACGACACCACACCACACAATATGACACGATACGACACCACACAATACAACACCACACAATATGACGGGATACGACACAATACAACATGATATGACACTGTACGATTGGTGAAATAACGGTGAACTGTTCTCTCTCTCGTTTCTTTTTGGCTGTTCTTGGCATTTTTTTGTATTTGTGAGTCAGGCAAAGTTGATCACAGCAGCAGTGAAGGACACATCTCCATGGCCTCTGTACCTTTACCCTCTGCCAGCTGCTAGCTTCCAGTGTGTGTGTGTGTGTGTGTGTGTGTGTGTGTGTGTGTGTGTGTGTGTGTGTGTGTGTGTGTGTGTGTGTGTGTGTGTGTGTGTGTGTGTGTGTGTGTGTGTGTTATGCCCCCTTGGAGAGATATTTACCTTTTCATTAAGGGAGGGTGAAAGAGACAGAGAGACTATGACACAAAAAGTTTTTGAAGAAAAAATGGAGCACTGGTAAAGAGAAGGTGAGGACACAATAAATGGGCCAATCGAGTTAACACGTCAGAATAGTAACTTCAAAGCTGGATTTGGTCGCTCTTAGAGACAGACAGGAAGCAAGGTTTGGAGTTTTTCCACTTGCAAAATTGCTTAAGCAACATTTACCAACATAAACACTCTCTGCCTCACTTATGGTGCAGGATGAGTGTATTGGGAGATGTGAGAGCTGCAAATAGTCAGGGCTTACTGTAAAGATTGTTCTGTCATTCTTCTTCAACAAACTTGAGAGTTTTAGATATGGAAGATTCTTGTCATGACAAAGACTGCATGGGCAACGCATTCACAGGTTAGCAGGTCTACAGGCAGGTAAGCCAACTTTTATTCCATTCATTATGCATAAGATAAATCCATTGACTTGTTAACTGAAAGCAATATTAAGAGATAATGGTATTTTTTCATATATTTCAGTCATTGATTGCTGTCATGATGTACAGAGAATTTCAAAATATAAATCAAAAGTTCTCCTTAAATTCATTCCTTACCTTCCAATTTTTTTAAATGGCAATTCATTTTTTTGTAAAAAAAGAAAACATTTCATAGTTCTTGATATTGCTCTCTGCTTGTCCGGGTCTTCATTTATAGTAAATACATTCATATTTTGAGGTTTGGGGATTCAAGGACAGACAAACAAAACATTTTATTGCTGTGTGCTGGATCTTAAGAAAACTAAAACTTATTGAATAGAAATATGACAATAGTACATTCATCAAATGTATGACTTTAACATCTCTAGTAAACCAGCTTAATGCCTGTCAATAAAAAACAAAGGTCTATAGTATTTCATATATGCATTAAAGCAAATCATAGCAGGGACGCTTTAACTCACTCAATCAGGCTCAAACCTTTTTTTATTTCCATTGCATTGTTAAGCAGCTACTTCTTTAAAAAATTGTTGCTCGCACTGTTTCCACAACACTACCTATTAAACCACTGTCATTAATAGTAGAACCCACCTAGCATTGACGGTTTTAGCCATTTGGAGGCTCCAGGCAAAGACAAATATGAAGCCCCTCCTATTTATATGAGCAGGAATTTTGACAATTTGGCGGTAGGTTTAGCCTACATTTTACATTATATTCCGGGATAAATCTAAACGTACTGGGTGCATGTCCCTCCACCCCTAACCCCCCAAGGAGGTTGACATCCTGGGCGACTGTATATCGCCTACCTTGAGGCCCCAGGCATTTACCTACTAATCAAGGACACCACAGCCCCTTATACAGGCCAGGAAGCTCAATGTTTCGATGCTTAAGACACATCAAGCCTACCTAACAACAACTCTGTTCTTGGTCATACAAACAATTGGAAGTTAACATTGACTGTGCTTAGGCCAGTATGGCTTTAAGCATCAGGGAGAAGTTCCGACACCCACCATAAATATTCAGACCTTAGAATCACTTTTGCAATAAGTGAATGATCCCATACTTTTTGGTTCTTTACAGGACTATATGAAGTTGGTGGTGGAGACTATTTAAAGTGTTAGCAGTGAACTTCCTTCCAATTTTGCAATGTTTAGGTCATGAAAAATCTGCTGATACTGTAGTTAGGAGAAAGGACAAAATTCTAAATCTTGTGGTGAATTCAAGGGACCTCCAACATTAAAATATTGATAGACAAACAGTGACACCATCAGTCTACAGCATTGCTGCAATAAAGCAGTTATGAACCACAAAGCAACACAAAGAATCTTAAAATGAAAGCAGCGGCTTCTTGGAACATGCATGTGATGATTTAGTTGTAGACAATACTCTTACTATTTATTATTATTAATGACCACTATTAATTAATATGACCGTTGTGTTCTTTGTAATTATATGCATTGGCAATAAAGCTCTCTGAATTAAAATAGACATAACCTTTGAAATACATCAATAAAAAAGCTGGTCTCTCATGATGTGGTTCACTGATGTTGGTGAACTTTAACAACTTTTTCTCTTTATGTGCCGTTATACAAACTGAAAAGATTTCCTGTCTTACATATTATAGCGTGTCATGTGCACCAGCCAGTGGCCCAATGCAAATACAGTGCTTGTATTAAAACTGAATTATTCGGTTTACTGTTTCTATATATGAACATTTAAACAGTCAAGTAGATATTGAAACTTCTACACTCAGATTACTGTGCGAGGCCCAGTCTTAGAATATAAACAATTATTGAAGTACTTCAGTGTACTTGTTTAAAACTTTGTACTTCCACAGGCTTTTTTACATTTTGGCAGGTACATGATATTAGAGCTGTTCTTGTTACTTTTCTGATTGACCCTTTACATTTTTTTTTGTATGTGTTTTGAAAGATAAACAGAGTGTTGGTTAACCTTTACGTCTGACTCCTTACACTAAATCTATAGATGTTGACTGTTGTCATGTTTGAAATGACCATGGGTTTCTCCATGTCTTCATCTACAGTTTAAGGCCAAAGAGGGAGATCTATTTATGTGTCAAAAACAGCTTCTCCTCATCATACCAAATGTATCATTTAGATTTCTTTTCTTGTTGCACTTTCTGTACTTTGAGAACATTTTCCTTAGACTTGTGTACTTTCACATCATTTGATACCTTGCAGTGGAGGGTTTTTTTTTACTCTGTTTTATTAGTATTTTTACACAAGTGAATGAACTTAACTGCTGATCTTACCAAAGCAAACTGAAAAGAAAAAAATGCATTTTGGATCAATGTTAAAGTCTGTTATTCATTGAAAACATTTATTACATTTTTTTTTTTTTATGATGCAAACAACAGCAAGTCCCACCCTTGTTGGAACAGCTCATCACATAGTCATGAGGGAATGAAATAGACACAAGGGGACAGGGACAGAAAAAAAAACGTGTATTAAGCGCAATTCCATTGTTTCTATTAAGAAAAAAAAACATGATAATCAGCTCTTATGGTAAATTTTGGCATCTTTTCCCCTCCTGTTGTTCACTCTGGAATATTGGTCATTCAAAATCAAAAGAACAAGGCATGCATAATAGTTTCTGGTAATGCACGAGTCAAAGGATACCACTTATTAATACAAAATCCATGTACGGTGTTCATGTACATTTCATATACATATATGGTCCCTTTTCTTAGAGGCTTCTACGGCCTACCTACCTGTTCCCACTGAGGGACTGTGTCCTCTGTTATCTACACTTGGTCACTAGATTCACCCTGTAAAAAGGTCTGCGCTGGAAAATACATCTGAAGGATGGAATTCCAATATTGACAATTACTAGATGTTACAACCATCTGTTTAGTTCTTCTTTCATGTCGTACTGCATGTTATCATCAAGCTATTGATCCCAAAGGTTCATTTATTTATGTTTCTTTGCATCAACCGACCCATGTGCCTTCTGCACCATGACAAACTTTTCCTGGGTTATAGCCTTAATTATTTCTATTAAAAATCGGATCCCATCTGCTATACTACCACCCCATGACATCTCTAAAAGGGGAACCCACAGATTACGTGAATCCATTCAATGCAACTGTGCTCACAAGATAGAAAAGTCTGGATCAAGTTTTTTTTATCTTTCATGTAACCCTAAAGGAATTGATCAAATTTCTGACACACTAAGTTAAATGCACTGGTCCATCTAATTAACGGGTGAAAAAGCCATGCGTCTATAGTGAGGGCTGTATACATGGCCACACTTTTATTTATTGAAATGTAAAAAAGAAAAGAAAGCAGGACAAACCAAAGTGTCGATTAAATACAATGTCGAATGAATGTCTTTACTGTTAAAAAAGTGTACTGCAATGTATGCTACTATGTGGCTCCCTCTCGTAGCTCAAAATGAGTTAAAGAGGGGACATAGGCATCAGGATTGTTGATATACCAATGAAATCATATACAGATTTACAGTTATAATGCATCTATCATCACACTCAACTGATGGCAGGATGGGGGTTTGGGGGGGTGGGGGCAGAAAATGACAGACACAATATAGAAAAGATTCATCCGTTTGAATTTAAACACCCTTTGCAGTGGAACCAATGCTATGTTACTCTCTTAGAAAAACACGAAGAAGAGTTTGAGTTTGAGTGCGTGAGTGTGTGTGTGTGTGTGTGTGTGTGTGTGTGTGTGTGTGTGTGTGTGTGTGTGTGTGTGTGTGTGTGTGTGTGTGCACGCGAGTACAGGTATGATTTCTGTAAGTGCAGAACCAAATGTTCGACCAATAAAAGTCTATTGGGATCAAGTTGTACTGGTTTCTCTGAAGGTGGAGGCAGACTTGTTAACCAAACATGGGGCTGAGTAAGATGGTACTGGTGGCAACGATGGGCGTCTTGAGTGGTTGGGTTTTTGCGCCCCACCCCCCCCGGTGGTGGTGGTGGTGTATTGCAGGGCTTGACTGCTTTAATCGATGTATTGGGAGAGCCAGCGGAAGCCATCGCCATAGCCCTGCCTCTTCAACACACTGCACATGAACACCTCCAGTGGTCTCGTGTTCAGCTCCTTCATAGCAATGTTGCCCTGCGAGTAAAACAAGAAACCAAGTCACACTGTGTCCGATATCTTTTTCCCCCAGGAGCACATTAAGTTATTCTCTTGACAAACTAGAAAAACCACCTTGAATTTGAATGCTTCGGCAAACAGGGAAAGTGCAGTTCAAATACTTCAGTGTAACTGTGACCAGCACAGAGGGGTCTGTACTTGTGAAATGAAATTTACAGAGTATATCACCCTAAAATAAATAAGCACAAGTTGCCCTACATTAAACAGGAGAGGTTGAACCAGAATTATTTACAGGACGGAAAAAAATACAAGTGAAGGGCTCTCCTTCTGTGATTGTCTGTAGACCCTGTAAGCAAAAAGTTCTGCAAACAGGAACGCAAAGGGAGATTATGTACCAACTCAGGTAGATTTAAAGTAATAATAATAACAAAACGACTTCCTAGTGTTACTGAGATATCGTGTTTATGAGAATTGAACAGATGGACTCTCAGGACCTTAACGACTCCAATCGAATCACTTCATCATGAATTTGTCGTGGTGAAATGTAAACATATTCCTTCATTGTCGGAGATGTTTACAGTAAGTTCAAGAGAATGGGGAAAGAAGAATAGCCTGAAAAAAAACATTATGATGCAAGAATCAAGTTTCACATGAAACAATCAATACATTAGTAATCAATACGTTACTCTTTCCTATTAAACATTAGAGTAAAATTGCATCTCAGTTAGTGGACGGATGAGTTTAGGCCAAAATCTTTTATTGAGAGTTCATGAATCCAAGCGAACATTTGAGCTAAGTTCAGAGAATCATGTTCACAAGCAAGGGACGGACAGTTGCATAGAGAGAAATCCCAAGAACATGGTACCTCCGATTCGGTTCAGCTGACAAAAGGACAAGCCAGGAGTAATTCACTGAACCATGCAGCTACTAGAGCCTGCCTTGACACCATACTGTAACCTTTCAGTCTCAGTGAATGTGGTGGGGACTCGTCCTTCTGTAGCCCATGTCGGAACAAATGCAACTTCCTTTTTGCAACAATAAAAAGTGATATTTATTTTTACTTGTTTGAATGACTTGCTGACTTATACCTCTTGGGATCAGATGTTTGAAAAGAGGCTCTTTGTTTGATGTGTGGTAGCATGGCCTTGTCTACTCACTTTGCCTGTTGTCTGTCCGTACAATCCAAACATTTCCCTCAGCTTCTCCTCACTGATGGCGTCATTTCTGTCGATCTTGTTGCCCAGGATCAGGATAGGCACATTTCCAATGGTTTCGTCTGTCATTAATGCCTGGGAGGAGAAGAGAAGGCCTCTTATTTCTAATGTTAAGGTGATGAGAAAGAAATCAAGCCTCATATATCTATCTTTGTAAAATTCATGACACATCTTATTTGGATCCTTCGAGGATTGATTTATGTTAACGCACGAATACATCAAATAATACCTCATTCCCTACATTCTCAGGATTTCCAAAGAACTACAAAAAAACAAAATATTATTTCCTATATGTGCAGTTGGTTGAGAAAAAGAAGATATTTTAGTAGGGAGTGTAAGTCAGTCATTTGTGGTGTTGAGCTGCGTCAGCTCAAAGAATAAAAATATATTAGACAGGGCATATTATTTTCATGACCTTTACAGAGAACAATGCTTTAAACTAAAAGGAAAAAAAATAAACAATTGCTCCGTCTGTAAAGGGACAGACTAACATAGTATGTCTGCACATAAAATCCTGCTTAGCAAAAATGATTCCATGCACCCGACTGATAGATGTGCACTGATGACACTTCCACTAACAGTGAGCCAAAGTGTGTTTGAGATTCGTTCTTAAAGATGTTTCTTTTTTAAGTGTGGGCTTTTATCTCTGCTTTGGATTAATGTTTAACAATTATCATCTTAGAAACAGCAAATAAACCCCCATTGCAATGCCAGTGCCCTCTTTATTAAGGCTGATTGTGATTTCTACGAGTATCTTCAAAATGATTTCCCTTAATTCTGTTAGATATTTATGTCATTTCATTTGTTTATTTCTCTAGCTTCTAAGTTTTGTTTTTAAGATTGATTTGTACAAGATTATACAAACAATTATCAACCAAGGCCAGCTTGAGGACGCACTGTTCCATCACCAGTTTGTACACTGCACATAACAAAAACACATGACGTCATCTATTTACATTAAACTTGATGAGCCAATAAACAGGAGCGTAGCTTTGTTTTCTGTGTGCTTTAATTATTCAAGTTCTTATGTTAAGATGTACTAATGAAGGTCTGTTGTGTTACGGTTAGAGGGCAGATTAGACTGCATCAGGACTTCACAGCTGAAGTAGTTTGAAGAGTTCTGAATGCAAAATAACCGCCCTACAGTGTTACTGTGACGAGGCATGTAGCCTCTACTTACATCAAGTTCTGCTTTTGATTCAGCCAACCTGATGAGGTCTGCACAATCCACGAGGAAGACGATGCCGTTAATGGCAGGGAGGTAGTTTTTCCACACTCTTCGGGCTGTGTGAACAAAAAACGCAAATACAAAAAACAAATATGTGAGTTTACAGCCTGTCACCTTTTGCCTGACACACGTTTCAGTCATGACTATTGATACATCCTATTTGCCATCATAGAACTTCTTGTAGAGCAAATTCCTTGTTGTATTCCCCGTCATGGCGGTCATGTATCCTGCCTGAACTTTCCTTAACACCCCCTCCCACACACACAAACACACACACAAACCTTGTGCGTGGCCTCCAAGGTCAAAGGTGGTGAAAGTCATGCCAGCGATCGTCAGCTCTTCCGAGGCTGGAGGAAGAGAACAGAAAGGAAAAAGTTAAGTAGCTCAAATACACTGACAAACCCTATCTTACAATAAATAGGCTATATGTATCCTGCATTAGAATTTTTTTTCGCCACATTTAACTAGGGATGTAATGATTCACTCAACTCACGATACGATACGATTCACGATACGATTCTTTCACGATTTATTTTACAAAATGAGACTGAAGAAAAATTATGATTAAAAAAAGATTCCTTTAATTTTTTCATGAAAGCACCAATGCACCTCGTAATCTCTTTGGCTCTTACACTTGTTTGGGTGAGCGGGGCTATAAATCTGCTTGTTAGTATAGTTTGGCTTCACAGCTGCCATGATAACGCCTGCTTGTTACAACCAACCGCCTCTGCTCTACAGCTGCTGTTGCTCACCATATTACTGCAGGGTCTGAAATTAACTTTTTGGCTTCTTGAATGAAAGAATTCATCGGTTAAACATATTTTTTACCTGCAGAAATAACAAATTGTGTTTTTGTGTCGCATACACATCTGTTACAGTACATTTAATTGAGATGCATTATGTTCTGTTGAATCAGTCACAGATTTAAGTCACAGATTCAATCATTTTATCAGATCAGGGAATTGAGAAATTAAAAAAATATATTTATTTTTTAAATAGGTATACCCAGACCCCCCCCTGCTCCCCTCTGAACAGACTAAAAACTAAAATCCATCAGAGAATAATAAATTATTATTCCACAAAACAAGTTTTCTGTTGATTTAGCTTTGACAATATTAGACACTTAATATAATCAGCCTGTTCATTATTAGACGTGTGTGTATCTCTGACTGCTCCTGCTGCGCGTGCATTTAGCGCGCACTATATCTGCAGTGTTGTTTCACAGAGTCTGAGTGGAGACGTTCACAGACTGAGACTACAGCAGGCTGTGAGAGGACGTTGCTATCGTTATGTTAGCTGCAGACGAGTGAACGGAGAAAAGTCGAACCGACCGTTTGACCGGATCACATGTTCCCGACTCGGTCCGTACGGATCACGGATCAACTGTAGGCTACGTGCTGATGCACTTTAAGTTAAAAGGGGCGCGCGCTGTGTGTGTGTGTGTGTATGTGTGTGTGTGTGTGCGTGTGTGTGTGTGTGTGTGTGTGTGTGTGTGTGTGTGTGCGTTTGCGCTGAAATTGGTGTGTCTCAGGGTGCTCCGCAATGCTCTCAGTCATGACAGCAGAGAGAGGAGCAGGCTGCAGCTACATAAAACGCGCTAAATACTCATAGCATAGTTTTTATGACTTTCTGGTCAAATATTTACCCGCCCTGTGGCAGATAACCCTCTGAAATGTACTCAACAAACGGAAAATCTACCCGCATTTGGCGCTTGGCGGGTGTTGATTTCGGACCCTGTTACTGCGATTCATTTTTCAGAGAATCGATGTGAACCTTGACAGCTTTGAATCGATTTTTAACAGCCTCACGATTAATCTTTACATCCCTACATTTAACACATTCGAGTATACTCAGAGCTTGTAATTTGAAAATGGCAAATATAATTGCCTCTAAATAATCTGGTCTGTGTTTTTGTGGGGATGGTTTTGAACACATCACTGAATGTGTGTGGGAGAGTGGCACCAACTCACTTGGATGTAAAGTTGGCACATGCTGTCCCAATCTGTCATCTTTAAGCATGTGCAGTAGCGTCGTTTTGCCAGCATTGTCCAGGCCAAGAAATACTAACTTGCCGCATTTCTTGTACAGTCCTGAAACAAAACCCAAAGAATTTTAGAACACAGGCCCTGACACAAGAAATCACGTCATCACAGTTGATCAGTCAGGTGGCACTAAATGTCATATGTGAAGGGTTTGGAAGAAGAAAAAAATATTAAAGTAAAAGATATGACTTTTGACAAAAGAGTTGCTGAGCTCAGACTTGTTCTCTGCCATCTACTGGTTCTTGTGCACCCAAACAGGTTGTTTTGATTCACAATGAACACATGCAAAGGTAACTGTTATCCACATACTCTTACATGAACTAAAATTACTAACAGTACGGTCTTGTATATTTTACTTGGGAAGCTGACGGACATTTAGTCCAATAGATAAATAACGGATCCTCTGACCCCTGCTTCAAACCTGACAAGATTTGATTGGCAGTTCTGTCAGATGGTGTATTGACTGACAGACAAAACAGAGGAGAAAAGGTGTAACTAAGGCCTCTTCCCTCTTTAACACTTGTGACGAGATAACAAGGCTTTCTGTTTACCACCCTCTGAGTCAGCATAGTGATACCCAGTGGATTCGTCAAATTTCTGACTGAGTCAGCTCCACCAAACGTCACTATACTCACAAGAGCACTATGCTACCCGTCTGACAGGGAGAACAGGACCGACTGCTTCACAGGAGGAGCTCTGACACACAAAAGTAGAAGAGAAAACCTCAGGGAGAGGAGCAGCTGCTACTCCTGACAAGATTTTCCATCAGATTACATATGGATACAAAAGCTGGGGTGAATTATCACGTCATGTCTCCATGAGATAGATTTCCTTTGTCTCTTTCATTTTCAGATAACATTGAAATTCTCCCTTTTAAATCAGATCACCTTTGATCAAGGAAGCATTTATTAGTTTTTTCACAGAACAGTAACATACTGTAACAGAAGTCGGACAGAACTGGCAATCCGCTAGAGTTATCTGTAATGTTGGGGGTTTTAAGAATCATATATTTCCGGAATGTCAACAGGGAAAACCCTCAGTATTCCTCTGGTCAATTACCAATCTCTTGCCAGTAAGCAAAAGCCGACACAACATGTGCCATTTAATGTAAGCCTTCAGCCACACCACAATACAGACACATAGGATGCATGTTTTGCCCCAAAGAGAATCAAACCCATAATCCATCTTCTGTTAATGCTCGAACAAGAGATTCACATTTCGAGGTACATAAAAACATTTAAAGGAATTTGTCTCTTAAATATTTTGATGATTACCACATAAGATGAAATACCAAGGGCCTAGGCTGATAATGTTTTAGTGTTTCAAATCTTCGATTAGCATTTCAAGAATTGCCAACTGAACTGTCAGAGTAATTGCGTTTGAGGTCTGAGTCTGCAGGGCACAACAAAGATCAGAACATGTACAGAAACTCTGCGTTTTCCTTACAACAAGGATGGCAGGAACAAAGCCCACTATTGTTAACGACACTGCAAGACGCAGCTTTCCACTAAAAAGACTTTAGGGCGGTGGTGCCTCACAGACCAGTTGTTGTTTCAATTAAAGCTGTTGTGATCACATAAATGAGACTTTAGTCACAGTAAATCATCTTGAACTAAAAGTTCTGTTCATCATGTTACAGAAAATCTCTGAAGAAAAAAAGCTTTGTGCTTTAGAATGTGTGTTCACTCATACTCACCTAACAACTGTAGCACACTATTGAAACTGCTATAAACCCAGTCAAATATGAATGACATATCCGGAGCTGTTGAGTCCTAAAAAACAAACAAACAGAAAAGAAGAGGTAAGAAGTCTGTAATGCAAGGAGAAGAGAACAGGAAAGAGAGGAGCTGTGACATGTTATTTTGTCTGCAACATCCATCATCATCATAAATCGCATGAGCTAAATATAAACAACACTGCGCGTTGAAATGTCCAGGTAAAAGTCATCTTGTTTGTGCATTTCTTTCCAACTGGTTATTTATCAGTAACTTTTCTATGTGGTTGTCACTGATGCTACCCACAGAGTCTCATTTCCTCTAGATGAAGAATAACTTATTAGGGGATTGGAAAGCTGAATTCAGACTGCATCCAAATATCCCCAGCATGAACAGAATACAAAATGGGCAGAGTTTTTACGATAGCTGCTTAAATGGCACCCTTATTTAAGTGCTGGCCAGTTTGTTTTCATTATTCTTCAAATCCTAAAATTACAGGATGGTATGTTAATCATGGAAGTTTTAACTTTTCATGTAATATTTAGATCTGAGATTCAAAATCTCTGGGAAACCAGGATAAATTGGTTAATTCCTGTTCACATTTGGCTGATTACTTTTTGTGCTACGAATGAGAACACAGTTTTCAAAGATGACAACACCACTTTTAATTTGCAGTGGCACATTGTTGGAAAGCTCATATTGCATGGTGACCTCCTTTAAGGGATAATAACCAAAGTGACATTAGAAAAATTACACAATAGGAGACAAAGATAGAATCAATAGAAACCAAGCAGCATGCCCCATTCTTACAAAAGTGTCAGCATTCAGCTCTAAGAGTATGTAGACTGCCTCAATCTATCAGATGATATCTGCATTTAGTGAGAAGAACAATGACTGGCGGTCTACAGCCAATGATAAGCTTGTTCTAGTAGGAATCTTTGGACAGCAGGATAGGAGACTCAGAGTACTGATCACATACCATCTGACAACTCCTCAACAACCCATCTGCAAGAACCTTGGAAATACAGCCTAGTCTAAGCTTTTCATGATAAGCTGGGCAGATTGTATTACCAGCGAAACACAATGAATCTGAGATAGGACCTGCTGTTACTGTGTGACATCAAACAGCTCTCTGACAGAACACAAGCCACAGATTGGTTCTAGCTTTGTTCATTTGTTATTCTAGTTCACACAAGCTCATTTTTTTCTCAAATGATGTGATCAGCAGTTTCAGCTACAGTCATGGAAATACAAGTCTGAGAAGGGGAGTAAAAAAAAAAAAAAAGCACAGACTTCCTCTCACTGAAACTAAATAACAAACTTTTTCTAACCTCAATATTATTCCAACATCACACCATGAATTTTGCTATGTTGGACAAATTAACTTTGCTTTACATTATTACTTAAATTCCCAAGACTTTTCTCTGCGACAGCCAAAGTTAACCAGAACAAGGTAAGCTAGTGCTGCTGACCTCAAGTCCTTCTTACGTAACATGCAAACAACGCAGGGGCTAAAGTATACGCTAGGTATAAAGTTCAAGAACACGCAAATACAGCTGAACTACACGTCAGCTGTTGCTACAGTACACTCTAGTCAGAAATGCTCAAACTATGACGCTGTGGGCTGGCGTTTCTGATTGATGCTCCCACGTGGGGTTTAATGCAGCTGTGAATATGAAACAGTTTGACTGACAGTCATGGGCAAATGTGGTTTCATATCAGACACATTTAAACGTGTTTGGAGATCATAGCACACAAAAAGAGGAACCTTAAATCGATTAGGGAATATGTAGTAGTTGTGAACAGGCTTAAAATGTGGATGCAAATAAAAACCACAACCATCCAGAGTTAAGTTACAGGTGTGATAAAGAGTTCAGATAGTTGAAATTGAACAAGATAAATAAACTTAATGAGACATCTGATATCACATAAATCTATCACACAAGGACATGCCCATTGATACAAAACACTTGGACACCAAAAGTGTACATGCTCAAATTGCAAAGCTACGTTGTAAACGTTTGCCATCCTTACTAGACATGAAACTAATCAAAACTGATTTTAAACATCTGAGGGAAAAAACGACTGGACGCTCTTTACATAATAAAGGTTTGAATAATAACAGAACATTTTAAAATCGGTTGCCTGAGCAACACATCGATGTTTAAGAAATGTGTTAACATAACTTGTTAAAAGTTTAGCAGCTTGATTATGGCAATATTTCCCTTCAGAATATTTAGTCTCTATTGACATCATTTTCATAAACCTGTCAGGAAGGGATTCTGAAATGGCGTAAATGTCATTTAAAGATAATTAAACCATAAAACTGTCCCTGGTTTCCCTGACATGTCTGTCATACGCGTCTCGAATTTACAACCGCTGTCAACGAAGTTAGCTAACCTTTACCTTCACGGCTAACGCTAACATGGAGGGCTGATCTTTTACTACGGCAAAAACTACAAAAAATTTCCAAATATCAGAATAACATTTGTTAAGGAATATACAAGGAACGTTGTCCACTGTGAGTAATGTCGTACAGCTTAGGTCAGGCCGGGTAGTACGCTGGCTAGCAGAAGCAACTAGCTACGTGTCATTTTCTGTAACAGGCGACGTTGCATCAAGCGGCTCGTAGCTACGTTAGCTACAGAAAACTAAAAAAAACGATGTGCTGATGAAAGAGAGACTTGAGGTTTAAAGAGTATATCATATCCCAATAATAAACATGAATGTTAAAAATATAAGCATAGCTGGTTCAGTAAACGTTCAGATTGTGTCTATTTGATAATAACCAAGTAAGACAACTTGGTGTTAGCTATGCTAACGTAGCGTCGCCAGGAGCCGGGGTTACGTGCTAGCCGAGGCGCCGATCATTCACGTAAGACCATTTTTTATCATTAATATGGAAATATACAAACACTTACCCGTTGTTTAGGTGTAGACTAATTAACCAAATGTGTTTGCTCTAATAGTCATGTAAATTGGTTCCCTGGTCGAAAAAAGAGAGCCTGTGAAAAGCCTTCCTCTCTCTTTTCGTGTTTTGTTACTGAGCCACGACTCTGCAATGGCTGTCCAACTCCTCCCCAACACTCTGCCCTGCCGCTTCCTGTTTATGTTTCACAATCATCTTTCCGGCAGGTGAACTGATTTATAAAGAGGATCAATTTTCTTCTAATGAGAGTTTTCACACATACATTTCACTGGATTTTTCATTCAATGTGTATTTTATTAAGTATTACTGGGTTAAATAAACAGCGAGACAAACAGCTTCAAAGAACTGTCCCTGGCTTTTTATACTGTAGTGGATTTTTCAAGCTGTGCCGTCGTGAACTTTGTAGAATACATTAATGTCACTTATTTCGACTGATGGCAGTCTATTTTATGGTCGTTTGAACTCTGTACGAACATACTAAACGAAATTAAGAAGGTCACTCTATATTTAATTGATGTGGAAATACTTAAAAATCAGTAATTGTACATAAACTCGGTGAATGTAGTCTCGATCATAGGTCTCTGGTCTCTACTCTTGTTTCTAGTAGACTGGAAAATCCAGGACACCGGAGGAAATGCCACGTGTACACACTGCGCATGCCCGACGATTTTGACGTTGATCCTGCTGGGTGATCCCAACTTCCGGTGAAAGAGGAGAAGTGTTTCACACGATTACTCTGACAAGGCCTAACGTTAACCACCCGTAGACAGTTGACGGGGTTTCTGTTTAAGTCATGGCCCTGTGATCGCCATCAGGCCGGCTAATTAACTTTATAAGATATTAGCGGAAGACTGTTGACGCCGATTTGACTAAACGCCACATCGTAAGAGCCACAGGTTTAAACCTAACCCGGGACTACGAGCTAGTAGGCTAGCTAAAGACGCAGCTACCTATTCGGCAACCAAGCACCTCTAACTTGGATTCTGGTGTCTATTTCAAGATGTCAACAGCGGGGTTCAACTCCCAGAATGGGACAGGGACAGGGCAGGCATATGCGAATGGTGAGTTGTTTTAAAATACCATTTAAATTGGCCCGTGGCAATTAGCTATCAGTAACCTACAGTATCAAGCTAACACTAGCAACAGTTATTGGGTCTTCTCTCTGTGACTATTTGCTAACTGTTAGCCTACTAGCTGTCTTAGTTACGTTCACGCTATAATTTAAAGTAGCAAGAATGAGCTGCCAGGTAACGCTACTGCTCCTGTGGATTAACTGCGGTAAATCTTACTGCCTTAATATGGCAAGAATAATTGATACCCAAACCATACGCTAACTGTAAGTACCTGTCTTGTTTATTAAATTTGGCCGATGTTTGCTACCTTTGGTTTGTTGACTTGGAAGACCAACAGGTGGATACATGTAAAGACCTTTATTGTAAGGGATTGTCCTTAATCTCAGAAGAAATAGTTTGACGATGGTAATTTGGCAGCTGTTCCTTTACTGTCAAGCTGTTGGCTAGCAACAAGTCTGCCCTTAATATTTAAACCTCAAATGTGCATTGACTTGTTTTTTTCGCACAAGTCTCCATGATTTTACTCCAGTGCAGATCCATTGCGAGTGGACATGATAGTTGTTTAGTAGTTACCCCATTTTGTGATTTTTTTTTTTGCAAGATCTATTGCTCTGGTATGTTTTCGTTTATCGTTTCACTGTACATGTGGCACATTGGGAATGATCCAGATACGGTACCGCTCTCTCCAGGCTCAACCAATTACCGAGTGTGAGACTGAGTTGAGTTGCAGAATACTCCCGTTACTATCACTTTCCAATGATAATTGAAAAAGACATGTAACAGATATCAAAAGTGTGAATGGGTGCAGCCTTCATTTGTTAATATCGATGCTTGTGAATGGTATCTCTAGTGCTGCACTGTGGAAGTTAAGTAAAAGTCAAATTGCCCTGTGGTTTACTTAAGTTGTAGATAAACGTGTGTGTGTGTGTGACCTTGGCAATCCTGTTATTCTCATTCCTGTAGTCCTTTAATCAGATGGGCCACTAAAGGGTGTTAATCTATCTCTGTTCTTTCAGCTGTGATCAATCTTAAAACAATTTGATTAACTCTAGAAACAAACCATGACAGCATGCCACTAAAGCTAAATTAGATCAGTTTTCAGCACAGTGGTTGCAAATCAATTCTTCTCATATAATTTCTTTAATTCTAATTCTAAATTTTCAATGTCTAGATATATTTACAGAATGGTCTATATTTCAAACCTTTTCCCCAAAAGTGTCATTTTAAAAGAGTTGTAGTATTAACATGCTCGCTATATGTCTTTTTTTCTCTTTACAAATTTACACTCTTGAATCTTGATTGACAATCATTTGAATTTCTAGATTGAAAAAAACAAACTGGGTTAAGTTATGATTTCAAAGGGGACCCTTTCTGATTGGACACCAGCTGTAACTGACCGTGAGCTTTAGTTCTTAAAACCTTCCCTGCTCCGAGGAAGGAAGGAGATTTGAGATGGATTATGTTCCTTCATTTATCTTTGCTCATTGAGAAGAGTTGTTTACTAATCCCTTTTAACTCTGCTGACTTGACTCTACTCCAAGTTGTGTAGTACTATATAAGTGGATAGGAGTAAGTAATCTGTTGGCATTATGTAACTATTTAAGTTGGAGAAATCTGCAATTGAAGCATTGCTGGTTTTTAGGTAACACAATTATATGCATTCCCACTCTGACCCAATTCTTTCTTCTCTTTTCGTTTCTTCACTGAATAGTAGATAGTATTTGAGATCTGTTTTTTTTTTGTTCATCTTGATAATGAAATCTAGAATTCAGGAAATAATGTCTGCAAAATATAGAGTAAAGGCATTTGTAATAATGCAAAAGAGTGTGTGGTGTTTAAATATGACAGTGTTTAGAAAGTTCAGACTTTGCTCCCCCACACTCGCTGTCCCTGGGAGCAGATCATGGTGAATTAGATCCAGGTAAAGAGATTAGACCCTGAGCACTGAGCAGTCAGCTTATTGGTTGTTTGGTGGATCTGAGTTCTTTTTTACTCAGGGTTGTCATTAATAATATTGGTATGTCATCTGTTTATTGTATTAGGAAAGGAAGTCCAACCATTTTTCTTGTCAATAGCAGCAGTACTTTAAAAGCATAAAAAGTTGCAGCTGCCATTTAAACCGTTGAAACATTAAATAAGTTAGTGCATATCTGAAAGGACATGAGTGTTATTTTGATGGCTATATATATGTTTTGCTTTGGTTAAATAAAAAATGTTTACCTAACAGACTTGTTGGTTCTCAAACCTGCCTGTATTTTTCTTTTCTCTCCTCCAGGTCCGTCACAGAATCCAGTCGCCCTGCAGCAGTTGCCCGGGGTCAACTATGGCATGACCCACCAGCCAACCTACAATCCAATGCAGGCCAAAGCTCCAGTACCCCCCGGCCCTGGATTGTATCCAGTTGGGCCATATCAACCTGTTCCCCCAGTCAGTTCCTTCCCACCTGGCCCACCACTCTCTTCCTACCAAGCTCCTCCAGGCCAGCCACTGTTGACAAGACCTCCAATCGCAGGTCCTCCATCCCATACCCCTCCTCAGTCTGCCAGCCCAAGCCCCGGTCCTAGGCTGCCCCCTGCACAGGCCACACCCCCACCTCCTGCTGTGTCATCTAGTAGCTACTACCAAAACCCCCAGCAGCCTCAGCCCATGGCTCCAACATGGCAGTACAACACAGCTCCCCCACCAATGGGGCCACCCACTTCCATGAACACACCTCCCCGCGGCCCCCCAGCAAACCATGTGAACCCCGCTGCAAGCTCAACAGCACCACTGCCGCCAATGTCATCAGCATCTTACAACTCGGCGCCACCAGCCTCCTTGTCCCACAGCGCCACCCAGCCCCCCGGCCCACGGATGCCCCCCACATCTCTGCACGGATACATCCAGCCAGGTAGGACAACATAATCTCCTTTGAAGGACAACCTGTACGTTCTAGAATCACAATATCCTTTAATTTTCTAATGACAGGTAAATTAATTACTCCAAAACGAGGGTACGATTCATAAACATGACGCAGGCACTCCCTGGGTCACATCCATAAAAAAATGAGTCATCCTCTCGGGCTCTGTTACAATCTGAACTCTAAACTTCAGCAAACATAGTTTGTCCCTGTAATTTAATCACAAGAATTAAAAATTAAAAAACACTATGTTATTTTATATCTACTACTGTTCCCATGTGACTTGTATAAAGGCACAATCCTCCTGTCTCTTTTTCTCATCATTGATGTTTTACACTGGCATGTGCCGGAGATATGCATATCTACAACACTGATATGTTGGACATGGACATTGCCCTCTACGCCTACATTATACATGTAGGCTGGTTACTGACTGGCTGGATTTATATTCACTCTGAATTTGTTCAAAGTTCAAATATTTTATTGTGATTCTTCATATGACGTGGCATTTAAACTTCCTTTTCTGAAGATGATTTAAAACTGATTTATTGGACACTCCTGTTTATTTCTAGAATACACACAACTCTACCTTCTTGCTATTACGAACATTTGATTCTGGTAACAGTTTTTATTTTGCCCCCTGTGTGAGTGTTAGGGTCAAGTCTACTGCTCAATGTTTGGCTGCTGCGTCTTCTCATAGAGAATCTCTGTAACTTTGTAGGTTTACCAACGAGTAAGATATTCTCTTGAGAAACTTATAGAAGCATTATAAAAGTTGGTTACATAAGCTTTAACCAGTGTCACAATGATTTGTCTTAGCATTTTGTAAAGTGTCCTTCTTTGAAAGAAACCGTACTTCTGCATCGAGGCAGCTGTCACATGATCCGTCTGTTACCAAACATATCACTCAACCCAATGGTCAGATCAGCTTGAAAATCGCTGTTTACACACCCAGCCCCGACAAGAAGAGTCTGCCTGATTCAGGGTGACCTTTCCCCCAGCAGCAACATCAGCTCCCATATTCCCAGTACAATGCTCACAGTGAAAGCAGCAGTTTATCAGAGAAGTTATGAGATGCATTATAAAAGATTCTGTTGACTAGTTACTTGCTCAAATGTGACTCATGTCACAGCAATTCTAAAATGTCATATTTCACCACCAGCTGTAATGTGACCAACAGTTTTGACTCTATTGATCTGTGCAGTTGACAATGGTTCAGTCACAATGTTTTCTGTCGGTAAAATGTTTCAGAATAAATCTTAACATGTCACAGAACCACTCGGACATGCATTGCAAAGTGCATTGCAAAATGTGAAGTAAGAAGAATTGTCGTTTTGGTCTTTAACAGTTTTATCTCAGTCTAATCAAAAACGTTCTTACACTATTTTCCATCTTGTGTCCATGAAATTAAAGATTTCACTCCAAAGAGACAATCAGCCTGCATGGTTTGCACACATTTTCATTTTCAGTTTCTAAGTCTAGACACATCTCATTTGGCTGGTTTATCAGTGCAGATCAACATGTTGCTGTCACTGTTCTGACATTGGCTTGCTGTGGGTCATGAGTGCCATCAGCTGCTGTCGCCTCGACTTGGAGCTTATAATGTTACACTTCAGTGTTGCTTCATGTCTCTTCTACATGATATGTGACAACGCCATAGACAGCTCTTGTTTCACAAGCCACAGTAATGTTGACATCATTTCAGAGGTCATGCATATCCCTAAATTATCTCTCTGATTGAGGATGTTAGCGAAGCTGTGTCATACGTTCACAGCTAAAGAATTAAGTCAGTTTAAACAGAAATTATTCAACACAACTCTGATATGTAATTCATCTTAATGTGATTGTCAAACAGAAATGCAAAACAGTTGATGGTTTTAAGCTTGCTCATTTGTTTGAGATTTGTTTGCATTTAATCGAAATCCTTTATGAAAATAACCAGTGGGTGCATCTCTAAGAAGAAAACTCTGGTCTTGTTTTGCTTTTCATCAGGCGCTGCACCTCCTCAACACATGAATCCAATGGTCCCCAACACATACCAACCAAACAGAGCTCCCTATGGCCCCCCACCTACAGGCCCACCACCAACCATGATACCTGCATCGCCACCGACTGGACCCCCAATGGCAAATGCCACACCTCCTCCCCCCAAGGCAGATGGTAAGCTGTTAGCCCGTTTTTATCAAGGAACATTTGATTTTTGGGCTTTGACCTCAGACAGGGCAGCCAATAAAAGCAACAATGCACTAATGAGTGTCACATCTAAATGCGTTAATGCTTTTTAAAGTGATTTATAGCATGCTATTGGCTTAGAGTAGTGATTTATCCCCAAGGTGTTTGGCTCAAATGACCAAAGACGAAGTGCTAGTTCATCATAGATGTTCATACATCGGTAAGTTTGAACTAGGTTTGCAGGTCAAATGAGGTCAAAGTCAGGGTAGCACAACTATTTCCTCACTAGTAAGGCGGCTATAGTGTGGAGTTGATGGCACATTTACTCTTTATTGGTCTGTGCCAATTGTCAATTCAAAACGATGTCATTGATGATAATAATATTGTTTCACTTAGTACCTGTATTTTCCTCTGTATAAGCCAGTCATTTATGTTCTGATCACCCTCCATTGTTTCCTCCTCATGCCAGCTCAGTGTGGGTGGGCGGTTAACAGCCCCCTCTCCCCCACTGAGCCCGACTGCCAAGAGGAAGATATTGAATGTCCAGGTGTGGCTCAATCAATCAGTAGCTGATAGATATCGTGTCAGTCCCGTCTTCACTGTGCTGTTCTTCATTGTATCTAGGGATGCACTAAGTCTTATTTGATTCCTAGAATTGTTATGAAATATGAAGACGAGCAGAATAAGCTGATAGAGACGTCAACTCTGTTACATTTACAGAACACTGTGGAAAAGGAAAATACGTCTATATGCTTTGTTTTAAACTGGAATACAACTTGTGCGGAAGTTGTTGTCATAGTGCTTCTTTAGTCTTCTTTTTTTCAGAATCAGTGCATCCCTGGAAACATATTTCCCGTGGGTAGTTTGTTTCCCCCTCTCTTCCATCCATTCCCACCATGACTCTCGTATCAACTCAAACATATTCATCACACACCAGTAACCATCATCATTAGTATTGTTGTTTAGCTTCAGTGCTTCTTTGTGCATCTGACTATTCCATCGTCTGCGGAGAAATAAGCAAAAAGTGTCCCAAGATATTCACATCACATCTGTGTTTCCTTTGCTACAGAACCTGTGGCTGGAAACGGCCCACAAGCACCAAACAGCTACAATCATGTTGACAACAAAATGGGTGAGTTGATTTTTCTGCCACGTGTCTGACTCTTTCCACACCAACACATGTACTGTCTAGATTTACAACGTAGGGTTTCTTTAAAGCTACTGTATGTGCAGGAAGAACAGTTCATATTTTCCTCTCTTTTCATTTTACAAACTTTAAACAGTACATTCTTTCTTTAGTATTTTAATGATGGATTATGGATTATTTTCTCTATTGATAACAAAATACACAAAATCAAATGTTAGCTCAGGCCAACTAAACTTGTTCCGGCATTTTTCTAATACGAATCTCCTATTTTCATAGTTGTAAAGGATCAATTTATAAACAGTCCATAATATTGTGCATATCATAAATATTCCCAAGAGCACAAACCAACTATTATTATTATCAGCAGACACTTCCTGTCTCTTTTTTTCCGAAGCTTAAACAAAATATTTGTGACTTGTGTTTGTAGGATGAGTGATCCAGATAGAGCAAGGAAGTTAAAAAGTGTGGAAAGATATACTTGTGCATTGTTTGGTTTGTTGTTTTCATTAGAGAAGTAAAGAGGTAATGATATAATAAGACCATTCTTAATCCTTGCTTCTATTCTCTTCTGTTCTTCCCCAGCTGGCCCACCCCAGCCCGGACCGCCTGGTCGCCACTTGGGCCACTACCCATCTCTCCCCCCTGGGTACCAGAACACCTCAGCTCCCCACAACGCAACACCCCCCATGCATCCTGCAATGCAGGCAGCCACGCAGCCTTACACACAAGCACCTCAGCCATACCAGCAGGTGAGAGGGAAGTCAGGACCTCCTGCAGACTGAGCAATTTTACAACATTTAATGTTATTCCATTCTATATTTGGGGACTATGTTATTATCAGAGAATCACATTTCAAAATGAGCCTCGAAATAGAACTTGTATAATCACGTGCAAAAACAGATGTTCTAAAGTTTCAATATCAGTCACAAAACACTCTTTTATTTTCAATATTAAATCTTTTTGTTTCAAACTCTTTGCATAGATAACTAAAATAATACTCAATAAAGTATGATCTCTTATCTTATATCATTCATTCAAGCGACCTTCTTTAGCTTTAGGTCAGTTGGGAGAGTGAAGTCTGATCTGGTTCTAGTTTTTAATTACTTTCATTAGAGTATTCTCTTCTTATATTTTTAATGATTTTTAACGGAAGAGGAAAGAGTTGGCCCAGTAATACACTGTTATATGTCAGTAACTGGTTTCAACTCAAGCTAATACCTACCAGTGCTAGTTTAAAAAAACAAAAGGGGCCTTTACATTTCAAATGATCTTTAAAGTAATCAGTTAAGTTACGTTATGATAGCTAGACTAGTTCTGGTGCATCTGTTGAGGTTAAGTCTGTCTGTAGGTCTGAATGTAGTCGATTTAAAGACAGTGAGATTATTCAGATATCTACACCAGAATATCTGATCACCGGTGGCCAATGTGCTAACCCTGCTGATGATTTGACACTTGTTTAAACATTGATCACTTGTTGTTTTTTCTGTCCTCTCAGCCTCCTGTTGGCCCAGGCCCGGCCCAGCTGAGCCCGTCCCTGGCAGCCTTGAGCCTCCAGTCGAGCACACCAGAGGCTCTGAGAGTGGTCAACCTGCTGCAGGAGAGGAACCTGCTGCCACCGAGCCCAATCCCTGCCCCGACACCTTGCCTCCCACAGGACCTGCAGAAGATCAACTGCAACCCAGAGTAAGCCATGATGTGATACTGCTGACAGCATGTGCCTATTTCTCATGTTTCTATCTTTATGTTAGTACTGATAGTGTCGGGATGTTTAGATCGAGCACTTTTTGAAAACTCTAATATTGAAGTAATATTGTATACTACTGCTGATACCTCTTCCTTTACCTGATAACTCTTACTCTGCTCTTAACTTCAGTGTGTGTCTTTCCAGGGTTTTTCGTTCTACGCTAACCAGCATCCCTCAGACGCAGTCTCTGCTCAATAAAGCCAAGTTGCCTCTAGGCCTGCTGCTCCACCCCTTCAAAGACCTCTCGGTAACACCTCAGTTCAATATTTAATCCCTGCAAACATATATGAATCCCTTTGCATGAACTGAAATGACCTTTTTATAGTGATCAGGGCACTCTATGCCATTTGAATGTTAAGCTGGTTACTGTCGCTTCAGGATGAGACCACTGTGAGAATATACAGATGTTAAACTGAATATGTTCTTATTGCATTCATGTGAAGGAAGGCATTGCAAACAGATATAATGAGTATGTGTGATCAGCAGAACTTTTTCCTGAATGACTTTAAAAATCATCCACAGCCTCATTATAATCATTAAGTCACTTAGATAAAGATGACATAAGCAGATCAGACTGTTTCTTATTAAACATTAAGAATCCTCTAAGTACCTCAGAATTAGACTAAAAGGCCTCTGGGAAAAGAGAACGAATGCCAGAACCAATCATATTCTGTCATGTGTTAGTTGAGGACGCAGTAACAGCAACAAGAATGTCTTTATTGAAATGCAAACAAGAAAGCGAGTTCGCCTAAAGGCAGTGCTCCCTGTTTTGTTCCGTGGTTTTCTTTGTAGCAGCTTCCTGTGGTGACATCCAGCACCATCGTCAGGTGTCGGTCCTGCAGAACATACATCAATCCCTTTGTCACCTTCCTGGACCAGAGGAGGTGGAAGTGTAACCTTTGCTACCGGGTCAATGATGGTAAGAAACGAGGGGAGGAGTGATGAAAGAGAGGTTATCATCTGAAGGGGCTTCTGTCAGTGAGAACACTGGAGGCGGTCAGCTAGTCTCCATAAGAATATTTATTTTCAAGAAAATATACTTGCTTTCCGTTAAGTAACATTTGGAGAAAATGATGTGAGAATTTTTTTATTTCTCAATCAGCTGATTGTGAAAACCCCAAATATTCTTACATGAAGTTCCTCCATATGTTAAGCAACATTCACAAAAACCCCTGTTGAGAATGATTTTGATATCTGACCACTGGGTGGACTATAATTATCAGTGATAATCCAGAAGGTGCCCTGAACCCCAGACTGGGTTTCAAGGCAGACACATTGAAAGCACCAAGAACCTTTTGTTCACGTTTTTCAAAGATAGTTGCAAATGAAGATATGAAAAGCTTCTAGATGTTGGAACATTCAAGTCATTTTTAAATCATGTGATCATAAGTGTTTGGCATCCCGTGAATATTGTTTTAGCATGTTGAAATATTGTTTTAAGGTTGTTGTAATGTTCCAAACCACTCTCATATATCAATCCCCACGTGACTTTAATATGATGGCTTGTGTGCATACATGTTTGTTTTTTTGTATTTAAACAGGAAGGCCTCATTGAGATTAGGAATGTCTTTACAAGAGCTTCCAGGTCAAGTCAGGCAGATGCACATTAGAACAAAGTCACAGTTACAGACAGACTACACAAAACAGTTACAAAACACAGGTCAGCATATGCTGGCTCACAGAGCAATGAAGCACTAATTGATGCCTTATAAGTATCTTAAATTTGCTTGCATGTACTCTTCCACACACCCAATACAAATGTCACCCTTAAGATAGTGAAGAACCATTCCTGTCCTTGAATTAGTTACGATCCTCCCCATAACACTCTTTTCATGCTCATGAATGTGAACTGAATTACTCAAAAAGTACACAGAGGACTATTCATTACAATGACCTCACTCACTGGATGTTTTGTGTGCCTGTGTGCAGTTCCAGAGGAGTTTATGTACAACCCAGTCAGCAGATCTTACGGCGAGCCGCACAAAAGACCAGAAGTCCAGAACGCCACCATTGAATTCATTGCTCCTTCAGAATACATGGTGGGTTTTAAAAAAACACATTTTATTAAAGTGTATTACTTGTACAAATCGTACATCCTGTGTCTGTGTTTATATTTACCTTGAGTTCTGTGTTTCTACTCAGCTGAGGCCACCACAGCCTGCTGTTTACCTCTTCATTCTTGACGTATCCCACAATGCAGTGGAGACGGGCTACCTGAATGTGTTTTGCCAGTCGCTGCTTGACAACATCAATGCGTATGTTCCCGTTATGCTTTTAAACCGTAATAAGCAGGATTAAAATAAAAAGATCAGTTCAGGTTGTTTTTTGATCTTTGCCCTGCTGTGTTGTACTATTAGTCAATAGAAATAGCATATCTTCATTGTGCAGGGTTGAAATGAGGCTGAAAAAAAATATTAAGGGCAATCCTGTTGTCTGAGTGTAAGGTATTTAAGCTTGTTTGTCCGTGTCCTAGGCTGCCTGGAGACTCGCGGACAAAGGTGGGCTTCATCACCTTTGACAGCACCATCCACTTTTACAACCTCCAGGAGGGACTTTCTCAGCCACAGATGCTCATCGTGTCTGACATCGAAGGTGAGACGCAGCCAAAGGCAAAGGCCAAATGCTCATTACTGCTGCAGCTTTATACAAAGCTACTGCAGACACTAATGCATGGATAAGAAATCATGAGACACAAGGCTGTCTGAGTCAGTCAACTTGAGTACAATGTGGGTTTAAGTTATTGCAGAATATTCTGGATGTTCAGGTCTTCATGACTAACAGTTCTGGGTTTATACGCTTCAAACAAGTTACCTCATGGTAGCTGCAGTTTTCAAATTAAATCTAATTACTATTTTAATATCAGTATGTTTATGAATGTCATTTTTGTTAAGATAACAACCTTTGTGCTCCCACAGATATCTTTTTACCAACACCAGACAGCCTTCTAGTAAACCTAAATGAATGCAAAGAGGTAAGGAAATACTACAGTGATCAAATGTTTTAACAGAAATCAATATCCAAAGCCATTCACTTCTGTCTCTAAGAATTATAAAATGTTTCAGTCACAACTTCCTTGTTTATTTTCACTTTGTAGGAATGTACATTTCTGACTACTGCATGTCTAAGCCTAGTGGCCTCACCCTGACTCTCGGCTCTGACCTCCTTGTAGATGGAAGAAACATTCAATGAGAAACTAAATGTTTCCTCAGGGACTAATTACATCATAAAAACAAGGCTCACTCTTTATACTTTTTTTTCCCCAGCTTGTACAGGATCTGCTAAAGAGCCTGCCCACTTTATTTGAGAAGACCATGGAGACTCAGTCTGCTCTGGGCTCAGCTCTGCAAGCAGCCTTCAAGCTGCTGTCGCCCACAGGAGGGCGCATGTCTGTGTTTCAGACCCAGCTGCCTAACCTGGGTGTGGGGGCGCTCCAGTCTAGAGAAGACCCCAACCAGCGGGCTTCTGCCAAGGTAGGGGCTCTGATGATGAGTGTGTAGGATTATGTACAGACAAATTCTCTTTAGGAACAAAGAGTAGTTGTTAAAGCCAAATTTGAACTGCACTAATGAACAGCATAAGCAAACAAAGCAGCAAGTTTCGAGGTACATGTTGAGAAAGCGCTCTGATTTAGAAATAGGTCGTCATGGTAAAGTTACTGATTTATCATCACAGAATGTTAGGTGGATTTATTACGTTCTGGTTTGAGTTAACGTTCTCACCCTGTTGGCTTTACCTTCAGGACATCCAGCACTTATCTCCAGCAACAGACTTCTACAAGAAGCTGGCTCTGGACTGCTCCGGCCAGCAGGTGGCGGTCGACCTGTTCCTGCTCAGCTCCCAATACTGTGACCTGGCGTCACTCGGTAAGACTGATGGGATTAGTGAGATTGAAGACATGAGGGGAGAGGGCTGATATGAATTTGTACATAGCACAGAACAGAAAACTTTTGTTAATAAAGCTGAATTCATAGTTTTGTTTCTGGTTGCCAAGTTATGGTATATCTTATTGAAAAACAGGGGGAATTAATTTACATTTAAAGACCAATATTGTCTTTTGGTTTCATTAGGAACATTTGTAAAATAAATCAGTTATCATCTCATTATTGTCTAAACTCTGCTCTCATGTCTTTCTGTGTCCCAGGCTGCATATCCAGATACTCTGCAGGAAGCGTTTATTACTACCCCTCGTATCACCACCAGCACAACCCCGCTCAGGTGGAGTGCTTCCAGAAGGATCTGAAGAGATACTTAACCAGGAAGATCGGCTTCGAGGCTGTCATGAGGATACGCTGCACGAAAGGTGAAGCATTTACCTGAGACTGCTTTCCCTGATTTGAATTTAGAAATGTTCTCTTTTCTTTTCCTTTATTTGAGATATTATAGTTTTTTTTTTGTCATGCCATTGTTATTGATTTCTCTCTCTGTGTCTCTCTGCAGGTCTTTCTATCCACACGTTCCATGGAAACTTCTTTGTTCGCTCTACGGATCTACTGTCCCTGCCCAACGTGAACCCAGATGCCGGTTTTGCAGTTCAGATGTCAATCGAGGAAAACCTAGACGACATGCAGGCTGTCTCCTTCCAGGCTGCACTACTATATACATCTAGCAAAGGTACACACACACTCACTCTCTCTCTCTCTCTCTCTCTCTCACTCACTCACTCACTCACTCACTCACTCACTCACTCACTCACTCACACACTCACACACTCACACTCACACTCAACAAATGCAAAACTCAGAAAAAGTTTCTGGCTATATTGTTAAAATAAAACGCGTTTCCCCTTACAGGAGAGAGAAGGATCCGTGTCCACACTCTGAGTCTCCCTGTGGTCAATTCTCTGTCAGACATCTTTGCTGGAGCTGACGTACAGGCCATCTCTGGACTGCTGGCATGCATGGGTACGTGAAACACTGTCTAAGATGGGTTTTTTACACATAGATCAAAGTGTCTGTACACTTGAAATAAGTTTTGCACTGCACACTTCAACAAGTTGTATACTGGACCAAGATTTTTTTAACAAACAGAGTCTGGCCTTCTCCAAGTGAGGTGGTCACAAGCGAATCACCATTTTGAGAGGTCACATGACGTGACAAAGACATCAACACAGCCCGTGTTCAGGTGCTGTGTATCATAATTAAATGTCATTCACAATTTGTTTTATTTTAACATTGGGAAACCAGCCATAGCATCTTATTATCTCAGCCAAATAAAAATGTTAAGTTGAACATAAGGTGCATTTTAAAACGTTTCCCCATTTACCAGAGATATTTTGTATTTTATTTTGTTGATTTGTTCAAATTCAGTTCTCCACTGATGTTTGTTAGAACTCAGTGTGTTATGTCAGTCTGTGTAAGATCATCTGTAACAGGAATCTGGGGATAAAGTATAAAGAGATGTAGTGCTCTTGTCTGTTTCAAAGCTAATGATAATTTGTGGATACTTAATGACAACAGTTGAAAAGTATTTTCAACATGAATATTTGTTGTTGTTAACTGAAATGATTCCTCATTGTTGCTTTGAACGGTCTGATACCAAATCACTGCAAGCTTTTCATCCCCTTTGCTGTTATTAGCACTGACAGATGGAGGTGAGTGGCAACAGCTGTGGTTACCAAGCAACCATCGAGTGCTGAGCAGTCGGATCTTTGCTTGCTCATCTCACAGTCACTTAGAGAACAGACGCTGACATTTTGCTTCCTTCAAAATAAGACTCAGAAAAGTCTACTACCAATGTTTTTGTTGCAGAGACTGTTAGGACTGATTATTGTACAAAACACTTCAACTCTTAAGGTTGCATTTAAAAAAAAAGAAGTTACATTGCTGATATAACACATAGATATAAAATGGTTAAACAGTTTTTAATCAATCACTTTAAGTCCAAACATTTTCACAAACACAATCCCCTCTACTTCTTACACATGGTCAGAGTACATTCAGTTATTCTCATTCATAAAATAATCAGTTTTATTTTATCCAGAAAAACTAGACAATTAGATTCTCTAAAAACTGACATTCGTCCTCATGACTACTACACGTGTCTCCCTCTCTGTATAGCTGTGGACCGCTCTGTGACAGCCAGTCTGAGTGACGCCAGAGACGCGATGACAAACGCTTCCATCGACTCGCTGTCATCGTACCGACAGTCCGTGCTGACCATCCAGCAGCCCGGCCTGCTGGCTCCGGCCTGCCTCAGACTCTTCCCACTCTTCATCCTCGCCCTGCTCAAACAAGTAAGCTTTTCTTCTGTCTGCAAAGTCAGTTGATTTACACGTTGAATAAACACAAAACCTGTTAGATCGTTCTTGCAGTAACAGAAACAGTGTTTCACTCTGGGGATCAGTCTATAGTTTGACCTTTATTGATCCTGCTTCATGTGTTTGTGTGTTTCCCTGCAGAAAGCTTTCAGGACGGGCACCAGCACCAGGCTGGATGACCGCGTGTTTGCCATGTGTCAGCTGAAGTACCAGCCGCTGGCCTACTCCTTGCTGATGATCCACCCGTCTCTGTACCGAATCGACGATCTGACGGATGAGGTGAGGAGGATGAAATAAGCCCTCAGCACATTCACATTACATTGACACAGACTTCTTTGCATGCAGGGATTTTTTTACTTACAGTGATATGTTAGAAAAAAAAATCAGAGAGAAATTATTTTTCTGTTTGTTTTGTTTGTTTGTGTTTTTGTTGTCAGCTTTGCTTTAGACCTTTACAGCCTAAACAGCTAAGTGTTCCATTGTGTAATGGGCCGGGCTGAAACACTTATCCTATATTTTTCTTTATTAGTTGAAGTCTCTCTGTGTTACTGAGTAAACTTCTCTTTTATCCCGTTTCCGACAACCTCAGGGAGCTTTGAACATCAATGAGCGGACCATTCCTCAGCCCAGGCTGCTGCAGCTGACTGTGGAGAAGCTCAGCAGAGAGGCAGCTTTCCTCATGGATGCTGGAACGGTACGAACCTTTAAGCAATGGTTATATATTCAGCCCTCTTCATAAGCTAAAAGAAATAAAAAAAGCTGATATCTTTGTACCTGATGTCTTTGTTTCCTAAAGAAAAAAGTGTCTTTCTTAACTACTTTTGTAAGCCTTAAAGCTTAATTAATAAAACATTTCTCTACATCAGTGGGTTATTTTGTTGAATGGAGTGGTTAGAATAACATTGTAAGAGAGAGATGACTTGTAGAATGCGTATAATGAGCATTATATTTCTAATTCTGATCCTGAAGGTGATGTATCTTTGGATTGGGCGAAACTGCAACCCTACTTTCCTCACACAAGTCCTTGGAGTTCCCAGCTATGCTGCCGTGCCTGATAACCTGGTAGGAAGCTGTTGTCCACTTTGACCCCCTTATACATGATATCCCTGCACAAGGACATGTCAATACATTTTAGAGTTTGGCATACTGGTCACATCTGTTAAGTAGCATTCATTACAGGTACATTATTAAGTATTGCATTCATCCCCCTTGAATACAAAACCTGACCGTGTCTTTCTTCTCTCTCAGTATCTGCTCCCAGAGCTGGACACTGCTGAGTCACAGAGAACCAGAGCTTTCATTGGTTGGCTGAGGGATCAGAGGCCGTTCTTCCCCTCCCTGCATGTCATCAGGTGGGCATCTCACCATACTGTATTAGATTGAAAGGATTGAGAATGTGTTTTATTTATTATGCCAGATAAACTGCTGTGATTTCTCCTTCTGAAAAAAATCTCAGAACTTATTCTTGAATAGTTTGAATTAGAGTTAGTGTAACGACTGACAAATGCAATCAAAAAATACAAACCCTGAGGTTATTTGTGAGTTTTTTTTTTTAAAGAATTCAGAGGTGACTTAAAAGCTCAGGCTTTAGTAGCATTCAGAAGTAATTCAAATGTGTGCAATCCCAAGATTCTAAATAGTTTCATTATTAAAATATAGAAAATCTCCATTTTTCATTTGTCAACAAAATCATGTAAAGAGCAACAACGACTTATCTTACATTATTTTTCTATCTGTGTTATCTCACTCTCTCAGGGACGAGAGCCAGCAGAAAGCCAGCTTTTTACAGAACATGATTGAGGACCGAACAGAGTCAGCCCTGTCCTACTACGAATTCCTGCTTCACCTCCAACAGCAAATCTCCAAATAACCTTCAGTGGGACTGTGCAAATGAGGAGACACTGAAGTGAGGACATGCATTGGTGTGTGCGTGTGTGTGTGTGTGTGTGTGTGTGTGTGTGTGTGTGTGTCCTTATGTATGTATGTTGGTATGTTGTTCGAGTGTCTCTGTGTGGAAGAGGGACTAAAGGATGCTCCATCTCCAGTTATGGGGCAGCATGTCTGAGCTGAGCTGCTGCAACGTTGCGTCACTCAAATCAAATTCTGTGACGGACACTTAGACGGAGTGTCAAAGAATCCATTCTGATGCTCATTTGTCACTTTTTACCCAGCTTAAGCATCACATTGGAAGAAAAAAGAAAGAGATCCGTGATGATGAAGATGATGATGATTATTATATTGTCAATGATTGAATGAATCAGTGTTTATTCTCATAGAACAATACTATCTTACTGAGGTATCGTTCAGATACTGTCCAGGCAAACGGATGTGTGAAGTGTTTTTGTTGAAAAAGCACATTGTCTTTACTAAATCAAGTCAAACGTATGTACTGTATGTGTGTATGTAGACTTGAGAATAGTCTATGAGGATGTTTAGTATGTTTGTGCTCAAAGACTGTTATTGGGTGTCACCAGGAGTATTCGTACACACAGAACACCTGAGCTCTAACAACACTCTAATATCGTACCTGGAGGACAGAACGTGTGCTTTTTATTTCTGTCATTATAATTGTGTGTCGAACAAATCTGTAGACTCTGTCGTAACCGTTGAAATGTTGTTTGAAGGCGGATGGAAATGGCCGTCTTAGCTGCCTGAATGTTTGGATTCGGCAGTGGGAAGTTTATTTCATGGGTCTCATCTGTCCTTCAAAAACTTTCTGTCATCTTTTCAGAACACCTCGATAACACCCTGGTCTGTTTGTTTCTTTCCTTCCTTTTTTTTTCCTCTGATAATTAATAATTTATGAGACTCCCATTCTGATTAAATTCTATAATTGCCTTGTATGGGAACTCACTTTTTATTATTAAACCTCTGTTCAAATACAGACTCTATATATGAAATATTTTAATATAATAGGATATGGGAAATTCTTAAACACAGACAGAACAAAGCCATTGTGATCTTTTAATCATGCTTATTGATACTTGTACATTGAAAAGACTGCATTATATAAAGGTGAAGAAATGCTGATGATTTTAGTATAAACATTACGATGGAATGATGCTAAGAAAATAAAATGTTTGGGACTTTTTAAATGTAGTTTTGTGTTTTGGTGAGTGAACAGCAGGAGTTACGAAGGCTACAAAACAGAATACGGACAGATATAGTCAATACTTCTCCTGACTTGGTTTAAAATGAGATTTTTTGGTCTGATTTCATACAGTTTGTAATCTATGTATAATAAAAACACACGTATTTAGGAAACAACACATGATTAAGTATTCATGTACAATTGTTTTTTCATTAAAAGATGGATGAAAATTTAATAAAATAATAAAAAATTAGGCAGGTTTTTGTAGACAGAAAATCACAGGTGTTGTCTTCGGTCACATGACCTGGACTTCAGACATTAAACTGTGGAAGTCGATTTAAGCCTTTAAAAACAAAAAAAATAAGGTCCTGCGGTTGTTGAAAGGTCACATATTATCCTGCTTTTTCAACAAGTTTAAATAAGTCTCAGAGGTCCCCAAAACGTGTGTGGAGTCTCTTGTCATAAATCCACTCTGATCCTATATTTGATCATGCCTATAAACACCTCACCTCTGTCTTTAGCTTGAAATGCAAATGAGCTGTGTTCAACCGCGCCCCTTTAAAAGGATTTGGGTGGCTTGGGCTTTCTTACACCATGCCCGTTGTTTATGGTAAGAAGGCAGACACAGAGGGCAGAAAAATCACCTAGCTGTGGGAGTGTCACCCACCTGATGGAGAGGTTACTGCCCTTTGTAATGTTAGTTAGTTAGTTAGTTAGTTACTTTATTGTCCCCGTGGGGAAATTCATTTTCACAGCTGTACAGGCAGGGAGACACCATAGCACACACTCACACATATAACACACTACAATCATTGTTTTGGCAAAGTACAGATGTCTATCTCAGACCATGCTTACATTTTGTTCAGAGTATTGATGGATGTGGGGATTAAACTGTTTTTAAAACGTACTCTGTTGTATCTGATGGACCTGTATCGTCGACCAGAGGGTAACAGGGAGAAGCAATGGTAGGGACACATTAGTGTAAAAAACACATGGTCTTGTATTTTGCATAATATGTGACCTTTCAGAAGAAATGTATTTAAAAAGATAAAATATGCAATATTTTATCAGATTTGTCATTATGGTGCCTTAAAGCAGTGATTCCCAATGTGGGTAGTGGGACTTTCATGGAGCCCTGCAAGACTTCACTCAAACAATGCTCAACACTTTTTTACTGCCGGCAAAGCATGTCAAACTTTGTGAGAGGACATCCAGGTAAGTGATAGGAAAATGAACCCACATCAGACGTCACAAAAAGTAAAAAAAAAACAACAACAAAAAACGGAAATTTTCCTGGAGGTTGAGCACACAACACAACTAATTGCTGAATAGAAGACTGCATCCCTGCAGCCCTACATGGCAGTCATATCAACACTGGATAATTACCGACCTTATCAGTACACTGTTTGACTTTAAAGCTCTTTGTCCTTGAACTTTTAATGTCTTTCAAGTTAACCTTATTCTTTCTGTAGTTCAGGTACAGTAGATTTTTTGAACATAGATGTTTTAGTTCAGTCTTCAACAAATCGTCATCATAGTTAATTTTTAACTGTTATTAAACTTCATTTGAATTCAACTAATCATTTTGTGTAGCCTACCTGGTTATTTGTAACAGTAGGCTCACATTTTTAGCTCTATGGTTTTAAAACCAGTCACAACATTGGCAGGTGAAAGCAGGCACTTTTTTTGCGTGCTGCTGCACAATGGCTGTGATTATGATTGTTTAAAATGTGGTTATGCTGGCGCATAAAACTTGTGTGAGGAAACCCCTAACAAGGGTCTGCAAGATGATAAAAATTCCATTAAAGAAAAAGCAGATGTCAGATAAAAATAAAAAATTCCAACACTGATGCACAAAATAGGTTTTTTTAAACACCTTTGTTAAACCTTTTTTTGATTATTATTTTTCAATGCTGCAAATTATACAAGTGTGGTGGGAAAAAAATGGTATTTTAACTGCAAGTTAGCGTCATGGATGTGAAAGTGGATATGAAAGTACTTTTTTCTCAAAATGCATTTATATGTTTTTTAGTTTATTACCATATCTTTATGAGATACGAGATACACCTTTTTAATGAAGTTAATTCCTGATAGTGAATGATTTACATTCTGGCATTTTGTTTGATCAAAAGTACATCTGTGAAGTGAATTTGTAAAAAGTAATGAGAGGCTGTGAAACCACCTTTTTTTTTTATCAATATACTTAATTGATCATCATCATCATCATCATCATCATTCATATTACAATGACTTCAGGAAAATGAATAATTTTATAAAATGATTCATTCTTGCACTTAGATTAAACAAAGGTTCATCTGTGTGGTTTGTTTCTGTGAAAAGTCAAACACTTGACGTAGGTGTTAATAAAGAAAGATTAAATTGAAAATAAAAAATACAAATAAAAAGAAAACAAAGGCAAAGATGTTAACAGAGCATCAATCAACCAAATAAAAATAATTTAGGCATTTAAACCTCCTAGTCTTTAAATAAATGATGTAGTGTATAGCTATCTTCTTGTTTCTTAGATTTAACGCCATACAATATTATATACATTCAGAACTAAATACTGTATTGTACTAATGCATACATTTTACCATATAGCATGTAGCAAGATCTTAATGGTCTGTTGCAAATTCTTGGTTTCATTTTCATACAATAAACTGAAATCTTGAGGCACCAAATACATTTAAGATTTTGGCAACACACTTCTCTGGTGCTCAACAGAATACCCTGATAGGAGAAGTTCTGATTTTCCTTTTGTAAATCCAAAATGAAGACTATTTCCCAATCAATACATTTGTGTACAATATTTGTTCTTCAACAAATAAGATTAATTATTCCATTTAATAGTATGATGGGGTAAAAAAAAGAGTTACGAATCACATTTTTGATGAAATTAGTTGATGAAATGTAGACAACCTACTGTAGGTGAAATGATCTGCAAATTGATTGAATATTTGGAAAAAAGGATAGGCTACTACAACTACATTAATCTCTATAAAGTATTCTGATAGAGACAGTTATTTCCCAAACAAAAAGTTGTTAGTGCCTTCATAATAATTCATGTCCTAAAGTGTTGAACGCTTCATAAAAATCCAAAAAGAGAATCAAGCAATCAGGTTCAATAGAGTAGAAAGTAAAAGCCTGTCTGCCTAGTGAAACCGCCTAACTACTGTCAAGCTCGATGGTGACGTCATCATCGTGCGTCCTTTCTCAGACAACGCTCAGTCATGTTTATCGGTTAATTCAGTGGGCTGGGCTTTTGTTTTGTCGACACTTATCTATTGAACAGCTCTTATTTTGGCTTCTTGAATATAATTTGTAGTAAACGCTTATTTATTTCAACATGGAGTCCGGAGAGGCCAACGAGGAGAATGCAGCTTCTCTGTCAGCTGCGCAGAGGAGAGCCGAGATCCGGAGGAGAAAACTGCTCCTGAATTCAGAGGACCGCATGAACAGGATAGTGGGCTTCACTAAAAACGAGTCTGAAATTAACGGTATGATATGATAAGGACTGCAGTACACACCCCAGTGCTGGTGAACCGTCGTCACTGTCACCTGATCTGTCGTACTGCTGTTGTTTGAGCTGTAGTCGGCACATTACCTTTATTAAGCAAACAGTATTATCATTAAGGTGTTTATATTCACTACTAGTGAATGGATAGAAACATGGGTTCACAATCTGCCAGACTGGGAATCAAACTAGCAACTACCTATATTGTACTGTAACTCTACTGACTCAAGATGGCTCTATTGAGCTGTAAAAATAGTCGATTAACGAATAAGGTATCCCAAAACATGTATAATAGTTTATTAGACAATGGAGTTATTCTTAAAACAGAAACGTCATGGTTGTTAATATTTAGTGATTTCTTAGTCTTAAATATTGACAACTAAAATATTTCGGTTAAAAGAAAAAAGGTTGAAGCAAGTGCTGCACTGGGTCAAAAAATGTAGAGGAACAGGACAGTCATTTATTTGTTAGCTAAAATATTGTTGGATTTTGATCAGTCTCTCTAAATAAACTACGAAATTAGAAACGCCATGTTGAACTCTAGAGACTGGTATGATTCACTTTTCTGAAAACAAACAAAAAAATCAATCCTTAAATAAAACCTGGAATATTTTATCTGGTGCAAGTGCAGAAAAAAGGTTCAACCTTCTCAAATGGAGCCATATTAAAATGGAATTTGAGTCCAACATCAATATCCAAATGTGAGGGTTCAAGTCCTTTCACTTACTTCTTAAAGCTACTACACTTTTATTCTTTGTGTGTGTGCAAAGAATGTGGTTGTTTGACATCTCACTCCATTCCTGTCAGATTAGTTTCACCTGTTAATTCAGGTAAACCTAGTATCAACTATAAGAAGAGGGTTACATATTTGATATGGTTATTTAAATTTTTTTTCAAATATATGATATATATATGTAGAGTTTTTAAAACATACTAGACGCTATTGGAAACCAAAAATAAGCTTGGCAGAAGGTTGAGAATTGAATTATTTTCCACACTTGGTCTTTTATTTTCCCCCCTAAAATATTTTATTTTCAGATTTACCAGGGTTAGTCTACAAAAATTTGGAAAAATGGGTATGTTGAACAATTTAAAACAAAACGATTATACTTCACAAAGAAATGAAACAGACTGATGCAGCAAACTGTCAATTAATAAGCTTGTTCAGCAGCAGTTTGATGTGATAACACAGTGTGTTGCTTACATCCTCAGCTGCAGCATCTCGGCGTCCCACAGAACCCCGCTTTCACCTGGATCTCGACAGGACAGAGCCATGGTCCTCTTCTTCGTCTTCATCGAGACCGTCCCCTTTCTTGCCAGAAGCTTCGGCTGTTGGCAGCCGCTCCCACAGTGCCACCCCAGAAAGGAGGGGCTCACCCCTTCCAGGCTGCAGTGAGTCACACACGGGCTCCCTGGATGATGACATTGGTGGGATCCGACAGAGACCGAGGGGAGAGCGGGCATCGGACGACATCAGTAACTCCCCCCGAAGAGGCCTTCAGAAGTACCTGTCCCGTTTCGACGATGCCATGAAACTGCGAGGTCAGCTGGCCAATGAGAAGCCGACCCAGGACGGAGAGTCTGAGGCTGAGGAGTTTGATCCCTTCATAGTCTTTAGGCTCATTGGCAGCATCCTCCTCGCTGTTTTCGTCAGAGTTTCTGTCTGCAAGTATCTGGTAAGTCTGCTGGGATAAGTCATTCATGGGAATAGAAAACATAACTCACATGTTCTTCATATAGTCTGTGTTTGGCATCATCCAAGAAGGAAGAAGATCATTAACAAAATCTTGGTAATGTCTTTATAAAATGACATATTTGTAAAAATTCAATATATAAAAAGAACTGTTTATGTTCTCCTTTCCTAACATGAAGTTAACCGACAAGATAGTAGTAAACTTTGTGTTTCTTTAAAAGACACCTGATATTGTCTCAGCTTGTGGACAATGCATGAAACTTAACCTATCATGATTTGTTATTAAAGTAATCATCTTCTCTTCTTTTAAGTCAATATTTGCTCCTTTCCTGACCCTCGAGCTGGCCTACATGGGGTTGTCCAAATACTTTCCTAAGGTGAGTTTCCGGTCAATTTTTTTAGTATACTTTCCCCATTTTAATGGAGAATAATTTATCATGTGAACAAACATGATACATGAATAAATAAGTAAATAAATAAATAACAGCTTTCTGGATGCAGACTGTCATATTTCAGTCATAGTTACAGAGCAGTAATATTGACACGAGGAAGTATTATGGAGGTGGCAGTGTTGAAGCAGTGACATCTATGATTTAGATAAAGGCTCAGTTGGATTTTCATTATTTTTGGTAATTGACAGCTTAGACCAAAATTGGATCCCCAGAGAAATATCATCGTTAGTTGCTGCTATACATTATAGTTATACTTTGTACCTCCAGGTGGAGAAGAAGGCCCAGACCACAGTACTGACTGCTGCGCTGTTGCTGTCCGGCATCCCTGCTGAGGTCATCAACCGCTCCATGGACACCTACAGGAGGATGGGAGACGTCTTTGCCGACCTCTGCGTTTACTTCTTCACCTTCATACTCTCACATGAGATCCTGCTTCTTATAGGCTCAGAGACTCCCTGATGGACTAGAAGGATCTCAGTAGCCCAGCCTCTTCCTTACTTTCCCTCTGTCTCCCATAGCAACAAGTTATGGTCATTTAAATGGGCTGATGTGAGCTTGTTGTTGACAGTCTGGAAATGAGTCTTCGCTGCTGTATGATAAGGGCAGTTTTTTAGATGGACCAGTGCTCATTAATCAGGATTCTGATAAGGCTACGCTACATGTGATTATAAGAGAACCTGGTTTTTGTTAACAGATTTCAAATTCATTCTTGTTCTGAACCAAACCAGAAAAACAGACACGTTTGTGTTCGCTTGTGCGACAAACATGCAGTGGCATTTCTCATGCTAGGTTTCTTTAATTTGACAGATTTAGCAATGAAATAGTAAATGTAATACTCAAGAATGGACAACAGTACATTTCATCACTCGCCACTTACAAACTGGTCAGCAACTGACGGGACAATGGACAGTGAAAATCCATAGGGACATATGGAGGGACGTGTATGATATCCTAGTAGCTACAGTTAGACACAAGCTAACATTAGCATTCAACAAATACCTGATTAGCAAAATAGTTTTTGCTAATTTTTCACAATACGATTGGAATGTGTGTTTTACTTTCATCCTCAAATACATGCGATGAAACTGTTAGTTTGTACTTTATTAAAACATACATGTAAAACGTTCCCATCATATTGTGTAACACTATCAGTGTGTAATGTTTGCTAACAATGGTTGAATGCTAACATAAGCTGATCTAACAGCAGCTTATAAATGATAAATATGCTGTTTAATTTTGAAGTACCAAATAGCTCTCTGGATTTTGACTATCCCTTGTCTTTAATTGGAGACAGAAATATTAGGAGGTTACAGAAACTGGTCAGACTTGCTATGTTCATACTACTTGCAGCCTTAAACACAGAAGCTAAGCGTTTGAGTCATTAAAGTTAGCTTTTGAATCTAACGTGTGTTACCCAGAAACTGTTGACACTACGCCACTGGCAAAACAGAACCAGGGTCAGCTTTTTTTTGTTTTATTATGAAGCTTGTCTGACTGAGCAGCAGTAAATAAGTTTGAGGGAACTTTGGTAGGATCAATATATCAGAAACATGAACTCTCCTCTTATCGATTGATATGAATCTTGTGTTTGTGCTTCAAGTACCATTTTCTATTGCTATCGGCCATCCTGTTTTCAAAAGAGCCAGCATTTGTTACGAACAAGATCTCCTCCTCCATTTAAGTTGTGGAGTCGCAAAAAGCATTTATCCCTTGATGTGGAGTGTATTATTTTGCACGAAAATAAGCTGAAAACGCAGTTAACTTCTTACAGTATTTAACGTAATGAAATCAGTTATTGACTGGAATGTTTGGGTTAAACTGGAAGGCACTGTCTCCGTAAATTAATATAAGGCAGTGGGGGTTTGTATGCTTATTTCTTCTTAATTCTAGTGAAGTGTCCTGCTATAGTTTGTTCAGCCTTGGTCATTCATTATTTATATATACTATCTACTTCTGTGCTGGGATGTCTCCCTCCATACTTCATATATCATCCAAATTAATTTATTAGATGTGAATATTTTTTTCCTTATACATCAATTGGTGTGGTTTATCCTATGACCTGTCTGACGTACTTGAATGTTTTTTGATTATGTTTACAGAATACCCGTTTTTAATGGCTCCTTCAGTCCCTTACGTATTTCATCTTAAGTAAAAAACTGAGTGTTGACATGATATTTACAGTATCTGCTTATAAACATAAACAGGAATAATAAACTGACAAGTCATACCAAATAAATAGTACTTGTGCAAATAAATCCTACCTTGTTTTGCCTCTCAATTTCTATGTATTCATTTTAGTTTGTTAGTTTAACAGCATGAAACGCTTTTGTTAGAAACATTGGAGGAAATACTTTAGTAATACTTGCATACTGCTCACCTCTTGTACCCTTTGATAGAGATTTTAATGTGTTTTCTGTTTTTTATTAGGCATGTGACAAATTGGCTACAAGGGCCTCGGTAAATTATATTCAGAAGTTGCCGTTCTGACCTCCCACCGCGGTGTGGCGCACTGCGCTGTTTCACGTCTGAGTTTGTGAACTGAACTGTCGCAGTTTTCTTAGCTGCAGGTTCAGGACACAAACAACCACCTCACTAACAAGAGCTGCTACTATCTGCGAACTTATTTAATTCTTTACAAGACTTTACCTCGTGGAAAGCAATGGGACGCGAGTCAAGGTATTTCAGAATGATAAAAACATATCGGTGTTTTTTGTTTTCCTCGGTTATATTGATCATGATCAACTCGTGGATGCTAAGCCGGCTAATTTCAAGTAGCATGCTAGCTTCGGCATGAATGTTAAAGCACAGCAGCCAACATAGCGTAACGCTGGGCACAAGTTCTCATGATATAGTTGTTAAATGTGAATCACAGTTTTATATATGTAGGTTTCCGTTGACAACAATTTAGCTAACTTTCCTCTGACGTGAATATTATGCTGTTTTGGTCCTCAGACACTACAGGAAACGCTCTGCATCTCGGGGACGATCAGGTAGCCGATCAAAGAGTCGTTCCCCGGAAAAACGCTCCAAGAAGGACGACCGGGACCGAAACAAGAGGGAGCGCTCCCGGAGCCGGGAACGCCGCAGGTCCCGGTCCAGAGATAGGAAACGGGTCAGGTGAGCGTGAGACGTTATTGGGTGTCCAACAGGGAATCTCTGTGTACTAAAAGTGTATAGGGGTTGTAGCACTGATGACGTGAAAGACCACAATATATTAGAAAGCCGAAGAAAAGTTGAAGAAGACAACTAAATGATGGAGCTTGTTGTATCTTTGACTTTAAGATACCATGATATCAACAGAAGCAACAAGGCTTTCGATCAGATGGCTGTTTTCATTAAAGTGTGTAGGGGGAACCCAAGTGGGCTGGCATTGAGTTCACAATGTTCAAATCTGTTTCACTTCACATAACAAAAATCACAAGAATTATTAAACATGTTTTCACAATGATTAAAAACTATAACTATATAGTTATTTAGGTGTTTGAAGTTGTTTGCGTATGCTTAAAATCCATTGTCAGAGATCACCTGACATTAAGAACTTAACAAACTTCAATAAAGAGGTCAGTGTTGCCTTCCTCTCATCTGATGCCTCTGCTGTCCAGGCGCTCCAGAAGCAGAGACAGGAGAAGGTCCCGGAGCCGAGAGAGGAGGAGGTCGGGCAGCAGGAGTCGAGCCAGGAGGTCCCGATCTGCTAGCCCCAGCAAGGGCAGGAGACCAGATGAAAAGTGAGGCTAATGAGAAAAAATATCACAAACAAAACCTCTGCAGTCATCAAGTATGATTTAGTAAATAACGTTTATTTTTTTGTGCAACTTTATTTTAGCAGCAGATAATTTACATGTAAAGCAAAGAAAGACCGTGAATAAAGATATTATCGAATAAAAAACAATCTTCGAGAAAACTTCCAATGGAGTTTTTTTGTCAGAGGGTCAGAAGCCCTAGAAACTCTAGGGGTTTTGTTGGTTTAAGTGTTTACTTTACAACAAAATGTTGTCCCCACAATCCAACATAAAAATATGGTAGTTTGTATCTTTCAAGCATTTTGTCCTCTCGGAACTATACAAAAATGATCTGAACATTGTCCTTTTTTTTCCAATTCTCTTTTCCTACTGTTATCTTCCCTAAAGGTCAAGGAGCAAAGAGAAAGACAGCGTTGATCCTTTATCCGAAAAGAAAAAGATAAAAGAGGAGAAAGAGGATGAGAAGGTTGAGGATGTAAGTTCTGTTGATTATGTTCTTGCAACTCCTAAAACTTCATCACATGTAAGGTGAGACCATATTTCTCATCTCTTCTCTGTGACCATGCAGCAAGACTTTGACCAGAACAAGCTGGAGGAGGAGATGAGGAAGAGGAAGGAGCGTGTGGAGAAATGGAGGGAAGAGCAGAGGAAGAAGGCTATCGAAAACATTGGAGAGATTAAGAAAGAACTGGAGGAGATGAAGCAGGGCAAGAAGTGGAGTCTGGAGGATGATGAAGGTGAGAAAGCACTGTTTAGTTCATTTTAAGTTATCATGAATATCCTAAACAACCACAGAATACAAAAGTTAGCATTGTGAACCATATAAGCTTGATCTGCAATTCAATCAATTCAGATGAAGTTGTAATTGCTTCATATACTTTCCACTAATACATCAATTGTCCTGTGCAGTCTAACAGTTGACTCTTCATTTCAGATGATGATGAGGATGCTTCAGCTCCAATGGAAGCTGACGACGATGAAGATGGGGAAGGGAAGAGTGAGATTAAGGAGAAGGATATAAAGGAGGAGCTGTTAGACGAGGGAGAGAAGGAGGAGGCTCCCATGGAGCAGCTAGCCGAGGAGGACGACATCGACCCTCTGGACGCCTACATGGAGGAGGTGAAACAGGAGGTGAAGAAGTTCAACATGGGGGGTGTGAAAGGAAATGATAAGGTAAGTGTGAGGACAAAATACTGAATCACTGTAGTTAATTTATAATGTCATGGTATGCCAGGGTTAGTTCTTATGAAGCATTATTCTGAAACCATGCTTCTCCACCTGCAGGCAAAAGTTTGTGCTAATTGATAAAGGGGCTTACATTGTATTAGCATCATTGACGTCTATTAGAAACCAATGAGAACTGAGTAAAAGTGACCACCTCCTGTCATCAGGACAGAAAAAAGTAAAGCAACATTTGTAATGTTTTGTAGTGCAGAGCTGTTAAGGTCCCATTACATTTCATACGGGAGGTAATGTCCTATCCACACTGTTCATTAGCTCTAGCATTAGCTAGGCGTGTTTATTGTCCTCTGCAGTTGTCAAAGCCTGTTTGTCCTCGAGTCTGGGACGAGTTAAAATAACGTCTTTGTTTTTTATTGTTTTAAAAAATCTAAACTTAATTGTCATATTTTCAACAGAAAGGAGCGATGATGGTAACCAAAGTGGTGACAGTTGTTCAAACCAAGAAAGGACCTCACACCCACAAGAAGAAGGGTGAGCTGATGGAGAACGACCAGGATGCTATGGAAGTGAGTTATTTTATATTTTTATTTTATTAAACCATCATCATCATTGTTTGTTTTTTTAAGAAGGTGATACATTTATTTTTTCAGCTCTGATGGCTTTAATTTAAAAAATGTTTCCCGTATATCTTCTGTCAGGTGTAAATCGTGTACTGATCAAACCATTTTCCAGTTTCTTTTTTTTTTTTTTTTTCATAAAGTTTCTCTTGAGGGAACATGCTGCTAACTATCCAATTGTGTTTGACAGTACTCATCAGAAGAGGAGGAGGTGGACCTGCAAACGGCACTGACAGGCTTCCAGACCAAACAGAGGAAGATCCTGGAGCCCGTCGACCACGGGAAGATCCAGTACGAGCCGTATCGTAAAAACTTCTACGTGGAGGTCCCTGAGCTCGCCAGGATGTCTCAGGATGGTACATAAACTAAACAAATGGAAATTTGTATTCAAATTCTCAAAATGTTATAAATACATTCTCTATATATAAAATCTTGCTTCTTAACAGGTGTGACTTGAATTGGTTGGCTGCACATCATGTAACACCTGTGTTGTATACATATCTATATATAACACAAATCCATACAAAATGCAGTCAGTCTTTATAATGATTCATTTATTTATTTTGACTTGAATGAAGCCACAACATACATTCATGAATAGACATAAATAACGCCAACAAAGATGTGAACTAAAGATGTAAATTGCTCTTCTTTCCAGCAGTTCAAACTTGCAAAAACTGTCAGCACAAATGTACTGCTGGAAAAATGTTGATGTCTTGTTATATTGAGTACAATGTTTCATGTAAATCTTTACTACCCATTTAACATTTCCCTGTTTATCTGGTTTTAATCAATACAGATGTGAATGCGTACAGACTGGAACTGGAAGGCATTATTGTCAAAGGGAAGGGCTGTCCTAAACCCATCAAGACCTGGGTGCAGTGTGGTGTTTCCATGAAGATCCTCAGTGCTCTAAAGAGGTGAGTCTGACTGCTGGGATGGAGGTGAGTCTGACTGCTGGGATGATGGACCAGGAAACATTTGGGGGTTATTCAAACAAAATTAGCAAAGACATTAGTAAGAGATCTTTGCCAGGTGTGTTAAGAACCATTCCTATCCTTTAAGTACTGCACTTTGAAAACACCTACAGCATTGTTACATTATCAGGCCAGCAGGAATGATTATTTGTGTTGTGTATATAACACTCGACTGTTTCTGACCATTAACCAACGCATCATGTGTACCCAGGCAGGGCTATGAAAAGCCCACGCCCATCCAGGCCCAGGCCATCCCTGCCGTCATGTCAGGCAGAGACCTCATTGGCATCGCTAAGACCGGCAGCGGGAAAACCATAGCCTTCCTGCTGCCCATGTTCCGACACATCATGGACCAGAGGCCCATGGAGGAGTCCGAGGGACCCATCTGTAAGGACTTATACCTGCTTTGGCTTCTAGCGACTACAGAAATGTTTCCCATTTCTATACACTACTGAAAAAATTCAAGACCCAAATTTTTGTCAAATCAGGACTAAAATAAAATCCATATTCATAGTGGGGTAAAATAGCTTGCTGTTATATTTCTTAAACATTTCTTATTTCTTTAATCAGCCGCTCTATAAGTAATCGAGCAGCAAAGGTTTTAAGCAATTCTTTGAGAAATACTGTGAAAATGTGAGTGCCCAACAAAGTCAAAGATAACACATTTTCTTTTCTCCTCCCGTGTCCCTCCCTCTCCTACAGCTGTAATCATGACTCCCACTAGAGAGCTGGCTCTGCAGATCACCAAGGAGTGTAAGAAGTTCTCTAAATCTCTGGGACTCAGGGTGGTCTGTGTTTATGGAGGCACAGGAATCAGCGAGCAGGTAAACACTTATTTTCCCTGTGTATTTCATTTTACTCTGGGCTGTAATTGGCTTTATCACATGGACTTCATGTCCCTTATGAATGTCCTTATGTTGCTCTTCCATCACACAGCTGGCTGGGATCTTTTCTGAAAGTAACAATAGTTCATCACATTGTTTTTGTTACCCCTCTATTTAGATATCTAACAAACTGACCCTAAAAGATATGGTAAATGGACCGCAAAAATCCCTTTTCAAGTCCTCCTACCACTCTTAAGCGCTGTTAACGCTACATTTCAGTATTCAACTTTTCACACCGTAGAGTATGCCACCAGGAAGAAGCCGGGTATTGAACCACAGATCTTTGATTGGTGAACAACCCGCTCTTACAGTGCGCAACAGTTGCCTAGGTTGATCAGTGAACAGAATTGTCACTTTCATTTAGGCTCTTGGACACACGTTCCAAAAACAAAGAAAGTGAAGTTGCAAAATTGTAAATTCGTCAGGTCATCTCTTCGCTCTGTAGTCAGCTTCTCATCTTCCCTCATAAGGCTAGTAGCTCGCTGCTACGTCAGCCTTAACTCGTATGACGGGTCTGGATCTGATCTCAGATTTGAACAAGGAACAGTTAATGAAAAATAAATCCTTTTGTTTCTTCCACAGTTGTTCTGTTATTATTTTGAACTTTGAATGTTGCATTAATGCTGTCTATTGTTGTTGTCGGCTCGCAGATCGCTGAGCTGAAGAGAGGAGCTGAGATCATTGTGTGCACACCTGGAAGAATGATCGACATGTTGGGGGCCAACAGCGGTGAGTTCTCACACCTCGACCCTCTCTCCCTCTCTCCCTCTCTTTATTCTCCGAGTATTATCATTCAAACGCCTTTTGTTGATTACCTTTGCATGGGATGAATGTAACATTATGATTAAAGAACACAATGAACCAAGCCAGTACCACTTACTAAACTGTCAACATTATTTGACCACCTTTGGGATCAGTCAAATCTACAAGACAGTGATGTGTTTCCTGAAGAACAGGAGAAGTGCAGGTAGGTGGACCTGGTGCTGCCTCCGTGGTTCCTTAACTCTGAGCCAGAGATCAAAATGTGATGAATGTATCGTAACACGAGTCTGTCAGGATCTGTCATTTGTTATAGTAAGTGAACAAGCTTGCATGCTCAACCAAAGGTTGTACCAGTGTTGTTACAATAGACAGACTCTTATGAATAAATGTAAACTGATTAGAAAAAAGAAAGGCACACAGGTTCATCTTGTATCCAAAGAACATGACGCTATTTTCCTGCTATTTTCACACATCAAGCTTCTTTAATATCGCTTCTTTCTTTTCTGATTATTTTTAACTTGGAGCTTGTGTTGTCTCTTGGAAAAATAAACCCCCCCACTAGTGTCATGTACGCTTCTGAGCATTTGCATTACAAAGTGAAGAGTACTTAAAAATCTGTTTATGAATATCAGGGTAATGTTTGATAAGCCTTTTTGTTCTGCATTCTGCAAATATTTCATGAACAGTTATTTTTTTAAAGAAGGGGTTCTTGTTGTTTCCACACATACGCGGTAATCTGTAATATGTTTCCCTTGTAGGTGAAAAGGCGCTCGGTCAGATAATGCTTGATGGGCCTCCATCTCTTGTATGTTATCTTGAGGCTGTTTTCTGACTTTTACAGGTCCCTCATGCCCCTGAGATGGTACGCAAGAGCTGAGATAACCAAAAAAACAAACAAACACACATTTTAAAGTATAAATTACAATGAAACCCTGGCCAGTTGAAAGTAGTTCTCAGAAGAATGTGCACAAGTCAGGAAGCCTTGTTTTATCAAGTAATGACAACTAGTTGTAAAAACAGTTCTTTGTGGTTGGTAGATTAATTTCATGATTTTTGAAGAAGACAGGACGTGTTTGAGAACTGACTTTTCTTGACTGTTCTTCTCATGCTCCTCTCCCTTGGTGTTAAGGTCGAGTCACTAACCTGCGCAGAGCGACGTATGTGGTGTTGGACGAAGCAGACAGGATGTTTGACATGGGCTTCGAGCCACAGGTAGGTGTCACCCTGGTTTTTGCTAAAGCTGACACACTTTGGCGTATTTACTTTTTGATGTGTAATGCCACTGTTTCTGATTTTTGTTTTGCCATCAGTGGTGGATGAGGTGCCTGAAAGCCATACTTGTGTGAGAGTGCAGAAACCATACCAAAAACTGTCTCGAGTAGAAGTGAAAGTCATCTATTCTAGTTGAGGCTAAAAAGATCACATTTTTAAATCGTGATTTGACGCAAAATGTCAATTGTTAATCATAATTAATCACATTTTTAATCGCATGTTTGAAAGTCCATTACTTCGTATTTAAGAATAAAATTTGTTAGGCTTTTAGTTTTCATTTTTGTTCTTAAGCTGAGAGTACTTTACTTGCTGTTGAATTCATCCCTGCTTTTATTTTGAAAGGACCTTCTGGTTTATTGAAGGTTACAACATTAACCTAACCACAGAAGAAGAAACCTGTACAGATCAAAAAGTAAATGAAAACAGCTAAAGGGAGCGGTAATAAAGTCAAATGTTTGATGTCATAAGGTGGATGTGACCTTTGACTCTGAGCTGAGCTGTCTGAACGGTTTTAAAGTGAAATGAGACTTTCAAAGATGCAGCAGAGTCGTTCTTTTCCGTCACTGTGACTACAGGGAGACACTGCTGAGGCTTATCTACGGTGCGTCTGAAGGGACAAAAAAACATACGATCAATCACGAGAAAAAAAAAAAAAAAAGCATTAATTTCAGACCTTAATTAATTGTGATTAACTAGTTAATGCTGACAGTCCTCATTCTAATATTACCCAAATTAAAATCTTACAATATCTCAGATTGCGTTGTACTGAAGTTGATCAAAAAGAAAGTTGTCAGAATCTCAAGAAATAATGAACAATCATTTTTAAAAGTTAAACCACCTTAAAAACTGAATCACTTAAAGAAGAAAAATGTCTTCACATTGTAACCCGTTAGTGGAGATCAAGGTTTTCACTTTGTTTATGTGTCCATTTAGTCAGAGATGGTTTTAGTCATTTGGAGGCCGTATGTAAAGACCAATATTCGGCCTTTCCGCATTTTGCTTAAAGCGATCATAGCTTGTGAACGAAATTTAGTTTGAGGCATCTCATTTGAGTGTACAAAGCCACAGACCTACAGGACAGACTCAGGTGTGAATTATAAATGAACACGTGCTCATACACTCCAGTACTTGCTCATTACCTCTGAGAAGAGTAACAGCAAAGCTCAATGTCACCCCCAGTCTCTTCAGGGGTAATCAACCTCTATGTTCATTTCTTTTTATACACTCTGGGCACTTTATTTACGTTTCAGTCATTGAACATAATATGACACGTGTCCCTCACATCATTTAATATTTAGAGATTAGAGTTGGAGAAGAAGCTAAATGCATTTATTTACGCTGCCAAGTGACGCAGAGAAACACAACAGCAAGCTCAAATATAAGACTGAGTAGAGAACTCACTAACCTCCTGTTTTTTTTTACATGGTTCCTCCTCTCAGGTGATGCGTATTGTGGACAATGTGCGTCCAGATCGTCAGACGGTCATGTTTTCAGCCACCTTCCCCAGAGCCATGGAGGCACTGGCTCGTAGGATCCTAGCAAAGCCTATTGAGGTCCAGGTGGGAGGCCGCAGTGTCGTTTGCTCGGATGTGGAACAGCATGTGGTAAATCATTCACATTTCAACTTGATCCCATCGTAAAGTAATCATTGAAAGGGTTTATTTGTAACTTGACAGACTCGGATGCAAATTGCCCGTACTAACAAATTCATTAGTTGTTCTGTCCAAATGAGACATATCATATCTCACTATTTCCTCCTCTCTTTTTCCTTTGCATTTGTCTTTGTCTTTGTCTTTGTCTTTGTATAGTTGGTAATTGGAGAGGACAAAAAGTTCCTGAAGCTGCTGGAGATTCTGGGTCACTACCAGGAGAAGGGCTCGGTCATCATCTTTGTGGACAAACAGGAGCATGCAGACGCTCTGCTCAAAGACCTGATGAAAGCCTCATATCCTTGCATGTCACTGCACGGAGGTAAGGGGTCACATATAAGGAACCTAAAATCAACTACAGGCATGTTTTACATTGAAATATTTCAGCTGTATAGATTTCCATTTTTAGTCCATTGATGGTCAGTTTGTCCTTGTATAAGGTCTCAAATGTTTTCAGTGAAGCTCTTCCTAAAGATGCAAAGGTATTAAAATCATTCTCAGTCTCATGCTCTTATTCCTGCCTCAGCCCCTAACCTCTTTAAAAAGTTGTTAGCTGTGACTGCTCTTTAACCTTTCCTTCTGTCTTCTCAGGAATCGATCAGTACGACAGAGACAGCATCATCAATGACTTCAAGAATGGAGCTTGTCGCCTGATGGTGGCCACCTCAGTGGCAGCCAGAGGCCTGGATGTCAAGCAGCTGATCCTGGTTGTCAACTACAACTGTCCCAACCACTACGAGGACTACGTGCACAGGGCGGGACGCACAGGTCGAGCGGGCAACAAGGTGAACAACTTGCAGCGGAAATGATGTCGTGTTTAGTGTCTTAGACTGATAAGCTTGATGTCAAATGCTTTTTTTATTTTCTAAATATTTTACAGACGTTACACTGACAGAAAAGTGGCAGCAGTATCTTTTTGGAATCTAAAGAAAATGAGGATTTGATTCTGAAATAAAAAAACAACTTATAGTTGATATATTTAAATATATTTATTGTCTTCCAGGGCTTCGCCTACACCTTCATCACAGAGGATCAGGTTCGTTACGCTGGTGATATCATCAAAGCGTTGGAGCTGTCTGGCTCCCCTGTCCCGCCTGAACTGGAGCAGCTTTGGGCCTCCTTCAAAGACCAGCAGAAAGCGGTAAGATGAGGTTTACAGCGTGTGTTCATCAGATATCATTCATGATATTTTCATGAATGTCGTTACCTGGAATTTTATGTTGCTGGAAAGGGAAACAGTTACCTGACTTAAAAGTTGCCTTCCAGTGTGTCGGCCATGTCAGATGTCTTCACATTTCATAGTCATAGATCCCTTTTATCTGTTTCACTCATTATCTAGTCATTACTTCCATTTTGTCGTCAATAATTGCTTAAAATTATTTAGTCAGTATCTTGAAATAATCACAGATGTTTTATTTGCTGTGTCTCAATTAGTAAGAAGATATTTTTTAACACGTGAAAAACAACGTCCTTGCACTGCTTTCAGAATGATCCATGGGAAATTAATTTGTATGGTTTTCCCTTGTTTTTCTCTTGCTCTTCCTTTCTCCCCACCTTCATCTGGCAGGAAGGAAAGACCATTAAGAGCAGCAGTGGCTTCTCGGGAAAAGGCTTCAAGTTTGACGAGACAGAGCATGCCTTAGCCAACGAGAGAAAGAAGCTGCAGAAAGCTGCTCTAGGACTGCAGGACTCTGATGATGAGGATGGAGCTCTGGATGTGAGTAACGCTTACATTGAATTGTTTATTACATAAATTAAAAGAAAGTTCATTAAAATGGCAAACATTTTGTTGAACTCAATGTTTTCTCGACATTATTTACTTGTTGTTGTGTTGCCCTCTACTGGAGTCTACAACTACATTATCACACTAATGAATCCAGTGTCTTTGTTCAAACCTGTCTCATCTCTTCCCCTCTTACTCAGATTGAGGAGCAAATCGAGAGCATGTTCAACTCCAAGAAGAGAGTGAAGGATATGTCTGCACCCGGGGCAGCCCAAGGCGCTCCAGGAGTAGTCGCTGCCACATCATCTGTCCCTGGAGGACTGCCGGGTCTCGGACCCACATCTGCCGGAAACATCCAGAAACTGGAGATGGCCAAGAGGCTGGCACTGAAGATCAACGCTCAGAAGAACCTGGGTGCCGAGGCTCAGGTAGGCCAAACGCAGATGAAGTTATGTGTTCATGTTCCATGCAAGACGTGGAACGCCAGAGCAAAGACGATGATATATCTTTATCTGTGAACATTACAATGGCATCATGAAAGTGAACCTTTACTCAGTGTCCACATCAGCGTTTAGACTCTTAAAAAGGGCCTGGCTGGTATTTATTTAACTACAACCCATGCAAATCATGATTACTCATTGACATACGCCAAATCAAAAACATTGAATTAATACTTTAAAAGACAACCAAATAATCTCACATCAACTCTCTCAATTGCCACTCGTGGTTTTATAGACTTACCAACATAAGGTTGTTTTACTGTTTCAACATTCAAATCTGACTAAATTCTGAGTTAGGTGCTTCCTTGGAGACGTACAAAATCAGTATCAAGAGTCTTTAATGCATTCATATGTCTCCTGTTGCGGCTTTAATTAGCTTCCTCTCTGACATGCATTGTAACTTTTGATTTCTCTGTGCATTACATTCTTATTTTTTGATGTGTTTTAATCGATAACTTTTTCCTCTTCGACCAATTTCAGTCAAATCTTTTTTTTGTTCTCGTTCAGGATGTGATGCAGCAGGCCACCAACGCAATCTTGCGAGGTGGCACCATCATGACACCCTCTGTTTCAGCAAAAACCATCGCAGAGCAGCTGGCGGAGAAAATCAATGCCAAGCTGAACTACACGCCCGTGGAGAAGCTGGAGGAGGAGCGGCAGGGGGCCGAGCCGGCCGAGACTGTCAAGAGATACGAAGAGGAGCTGGAGATCAATGACTTCCCTCAGGTCAGGTTCAGTCTTATTTTAAAGCTCCTTAAAACCTGGATAAAAACTAAATAGTCGTTCTTTTCAACATTTAATGTCCATTACTAATTAAAAAGTGATTTAATGTTATATGCACAACAATTAGAGTGAAGCAGGTGACTGTTGGACTGTCTACCAGATGGCAAAGAAGAAAATGTTGGAGACAGGCTCCCTCTGACAGTGCTTAAAGGGATACTTCACCCATTTGCATTAAGCTTTGTATCATAAGAAACCTGGTAGTATTTTTGAATGGTAGTGCAACCCCCCCTCATTTTCCCCTGAGACAGGAAAGCTCCGTATTTCTTGTCTGAAAAGGAGCCTCAGATGACGCAAAAATCGTCATTTTGCGTCATCGGAGGCTGTTTTGGTTAGCAGGGATGAAACTACATCGCTAGTTCCTCATATTTTCGACCGCTGAAGCTACAGACCTATTACAGATCAGTGGACGGGACCTCACTGCCAGAATCGAAACTTAACGTCCGCCATCTTGCTAGGAAGCTATGCTAACAGGCTCTGTGGAGAAAGCTGATAAGCACAGAGAATGGCGAAAAAATTATGTTTCAACTTCAAACTGATATGGATGAAGGGGATTTTGAAGGTCTTGTGCTCAAATCGGATGTTCGTGGCTATCTCTACGAGCTGCAATATAGCGGCGAGCAGTTGAGGCTGATGGAGGAAAGGGAGCTGTCTGCTGCCTACAGGCAGGTCTCAGCAGCTGGGGCACAAGACCTGCCTGTTGCCGGCGGAGCTGGGGCGGACTGATGGTGTCGGTGCTCTCACTGTTTGCCTATGGACACAGACATAGAGTCCGTTTTCTGCCAGGAATTTCTAAGATGCCAATTCCTTCTGGAAGAAATCTCGTAATCAGTTGAGAAAACGGCCGTATGTGTTGTAGACAGACTGTAAAATACACTGTAGCTTCAGTGGGAGTTGCCTGCGGTGCTGTGCATTCTGGGAGTTGTTGTCTTTCATCCACATGAGCCAAGAAGACACTTTCTGCCTTTTCTCGGTCAAGAAGGCACCAACTTCAAAATTTATTTCACATTTCTACTACATATATGACCCAATGTCAATACAGATTCATGTTTCAACGGGTGAAGTATGCATTTAAAAGAAGACGTATAAAATGTTTTTCATTCTGATCTTTCCAGACGGCCAGGTGGAAGGTGACGTCTAAAGAAGCTCTGCAGAGGATCGGTGAATACTCTGAAGCTGCCATCACCATCAGAGGAACATATTTCCCTCCAGGCAAAGAGCCTAAAGAGGGCGAGCGCAAAATTTACCTGGCTATTGAAAGTACGTGTAGAAAAAGTATATATTTTTGTTTTACTACCTTTTGACTCATGTAACTTCATACAACGTTTCCTGTTTACTTGTGCTTGATGCTTTAGGTGCAAATGAACTGGCTGTGCAGAAAGCCAAAACAGAGATTACACGGCTGATCAAGGAAGAGCTCATCAGATTAGTAAGTATCTTCTGCAGCTTGATACACCAAGCAGTACTAGAAACCCAGCTCATATCAGGGAAAATAAGAAACCTAATCCTGTCGTTTTGTAGCAGTAGATTTTTACAGCCAGAGACATGAGTTTGCAAAAAAATATCAATGAAAGATGTTGCTTATTGTGTTTTTTTCCTCCCCCCCAGCAAAATTCCTACCAACCAACGAGCAAAGGCCGGTACAAAGTGTTGTAGAGGAGGAACACAAGGCCCACTGGAAGAGTTTCTATTGCTCAACAGTCTCCTGTCGTCTCTCAACTTGCATCAAATTGGTTTTTTGAATATTTTAGTCTATATTTTTATAATGTTCCCTTCAATTACACAAGTGAAGTTTCTCTGTTTTTCCTAAGTTTATTCTGTTCTTCACTTGACTTTCCTGTAATTTTATTCATATTTTAAGTTTCCAAATGTTTGATGTTCATTTGACCTCCAGTGACATTGAGCCACCACAATCCATACGCTGATTTATCTGTAATATGTTTTTAAATATTAGACATTTTCTTTGATGTTATTTTTTTGGGTCAGATTTCCTCCTGTAAACCTGAAGGAGCAACATACCAAAAGTAGTCTTTATTATGAATTCAAATATGTTTTTACCTTTCCTCACAATAAAACATGTTGCTAAAGAAACGGACTTGATTTGTTTAGCTGTTTGCATACACAAATAATGTAGATACTGTGTGCCCTGACCGACTGTTTAAATTATTCAACAGTGTTCTTTTGTATATTATTCATCAGTGGTGTTGGAAAAACATTAAAACCGAATTGTATTTCATTTCCAGTACGGTGACGTTTAAATATAAAGCAGCTTTATTTCCGCTTTTTGGATAAATGAACAGTTTTCTGTATTTCTTGAGTAAATACGGAGCTTTTTAATGTCAGAGGTTTAGCAGTGAAGGAGAACCTCTTCTTCACATCCCCTGTTTGGTGCACTGCGCATGCTCAGACTGCCCCCCCGTCTTATTAATTTTTAATGGAAAATGGCTGCGTTTCTAATCCAAACCTCTGGAGCTGGGAGATAAAAACACGTCCAGCCGAAACAAAAAACGTCCCGGCAACGTTCACATCGATTCAGCCGTATGTGCTGAGCTAACGTCAGCTAGCCGATGACCCGTGCTGAGCAATTATTTTGGGGGAAAATGGATCGACTTGCGCTTTGAGGGATGAAAGATCATTTTTCTCCTTAACCCTTTCAAGCCCGAGATCTGCAAACAATCGAGGTACAGTAATGTTAGTGCTCATGTTGGCGGCAAGAGGATGTTTTTAGACCCACTATTCCAGCCTAGATGTACGCAGTCTAATTGGTGATCTGCGTAGTTTTCCGCTGTCAACAATTTAAACCCCTTTCTATAAAACCTTTATTCCCGCTGAAACGTTGCTTAATACAGCTGTTTGTGTTGAACATAATGAACAAAGTGACACTGAGGGGTGGTTTTGTTGTCTTCACGCAAAGATGTCGAATACATGTGCATATTTTTTGTGAATGAGTGTTACTACTGACAACACACCTCCTTACATCTAGCCTCATTAGTTATGAGTGCTGTTGCTAACAATGAAAGGCAGTTGAGATTTTGTAATTAGTTATTAGCTGATTATTTATAGATTTCTAATCATGACAGAGACCAATACTGTCCCATGTCAGGTCTGGGTCAGCAGCTGCACACCATCAGCTGCAGGGTATTCAGGATTTTGCTCAAAGGCACTTCAGCACCACTTTAAATGAGTTTGTACAAGGACTTAAACCCAAGACCTGTAGGTTACCCCAACCTCTATTACATGTATTTATAAGTTTGGTTTACTCAAAGTATTTTCTGATAAAACTGGGTACTTTGAACTTTTTGACCATTGACCCTGTTTAATCTGACACCTGTGAGGTATCGGACTAAACAAGCTAACAGATCCAGTCTATAGGTGTGGATACCCAGGCTCCAGAACTACACAAAAACACAATATCAGGAAAAAAAACTAAAACTATAGGCCTACTAGGTAACTGCAATTATAATTTATTCCTGACACAATCTATAAAAAAGGCATGTGATGAAAACCTTTTGAGAAAGAAGAACAAATGTTGACAATGGTCAGTTTAAATATGTGCCATGTAAATATGCTTGTTTACCAGTTTATTTTGAAAGATCTAAATAGGCTGCAGCAGCTACATTTCAAAAGTTATGTTTGTCTTATGATTATTGATGCAACATAAATTCAAGCTATGAATGTTTTCTTCTGAGTTAGTTTAATTTCAAGTTTGAGACGACAAGTGCATAGTTTGTTGTCCAATCATGTATAAACAAAAGCTGCTGGTGTTTGTTAGACATTAACACATAGACTTAAACCTTTATGCCCAGTTCAAAATGAATATCATGGTGTATTGAAGATGACTATATACTTTATTGAGATTAAAAATTGATGAGGAATATATAGTGCAATAAGGGTTGTAAAATATTCAAATTAGAAGTAGTCATTTTGTCATAGGCTACTATGAACAGCCTTCTCTTTGCAACCAGTAGTTTCTCCCTTTATAACCATTATCTACCAGAAGTGCTCTTAACGGTAATTAGGCCAGGTTTCATTTTTATAGTGGTTAAGATATTCAAATGTTCTCACTTGTATCGTTGAATAGAGGATTAAGTCAACAATGGTTCCTAGCCATTGTACTAATCAGTACTAATCAGAGACATGTTGGTGCTTTTACATATTTGGGATAATAACACAGTTAAAACTTATTTCTGACCCCAGCAGAAGATGATGCGTCAGGTGACAAGCAGTGACTTCTGCATGAATAGCAGGCCGTCATGCCTCGCAGAAGACAGCCACCATCCGGCCTCCCACTTTGAACTGTGCACCTCCCAGCCCAACAAATTCTACCCTCCTCCCCCTCCGTCGGCGCTCCAGATGACGCTGGCTCCCATGGCCTTGTCCACCCAGGGCCACAAGTCCATGGTGTGCCAGAGACAGGAAGTGCTTGGGGTGGACGCCCGCTCGCCTGGAAAAGTACCCGGCATCAAGAGCACTGATCAAGCACCCGATGACGGAAAGAAGAAGAACAAGGCTGTCGGTAAGACGGGCAGACGCGGGAGGCCTTTGGGAACCACCAAGCTAGCCGGATACAGAACCAGCACGGGGCGACCCCTTGGCACAACTAGAGCTGCCGGGTTCAAGACGAGCCCGGGAAGGCCGCTGGGTACAACCAGAGCAGCGGGGTACAAGGTCAGCCCTGGTCGGCCTCCAGGCAGCATCAAGGGCCTCTCTCGTCTCAACAAACTGGCTTATGGTAGCACCTGCAGCGGAGCAGCTTTTCCCTATCCGATACCACACAAAGAGATCCTCTGTGAACCCTCCTGCAAAGACAAGACAGCTAATGAGTAGACGTTTGACTCTGTTTCTACTCATCCTCCAATAAGAGACGCATGTGTACAGGTTTCCTGCCAGATTCTGGGGGTGATTGTGTGATTTTTCCCAATCTGCTTCGAGACAGAGAGGAGAAGATTTTCTATCATTCGTGTTTGTGTTATCTGTGTGCCTGCCACCTGATATAATACTGTTAGGTTTCAGTGCTGCAGCCAGAGATCTAAAGTGAGTTGAGGGTTCAATTTCACTTTTCTGTGTCTATATACCAAGAAAAAAAGAATGACAGTTGTTTATTGAGCAAGGGGCTTTTATCTTTCTTACAGTAGTAGTGTTTTTTTATGATGCATTTGATTTTAATTGTGCTGTATGTAGCATTTAAATGCTGTTGGAAGAACTTTAAAAAGAATAATTTTAAGCAGATTTATTCAGCAAACAAAGGACAACATGAGAAGATAGTTAGCAACACTTGTGTGAAATCTGCATCAAACTAAGACCAAGTTTACTTGAAATAAATATTAGCTAATGTTTCTGAACATTTTTATTCTTTAAACAAACACTCCCAAAGTAAGAACGAAGGAGGAAGAGGGACAAGCTGCAAAACTGTCCATGCAACAGGAAGATTTGCTGGAAATTTAAATAACAAAATGGTATATTATGTAGCACCTTTTTGTGTGTCACACTTGAAAAAAAGGGGCATTAAAGTTTTGATTTAAACTTTTCATTTAAAGTATCGTGAGGGAGCTGGGGGTAGGGGTTGGGGTCGGGGGTCTAGTGCCTTGCTCATCGGCACTTCGAAGACAGATGTACAGATTGTCCTCCAGGCTAACAGCAGCCCGAAAACTGAAATCAAAATAATCTTTTAATCCATCTTTTTCCACTCTGATCTCAGATTTATCACTAAACTCTCTCACTTTGTGAATGTCACCTTGAGAATGTCGACAAGTTATGTGCATGCAGATCATCAAATCGACGGAGTCAACATACAGAATGTTGTGTCTAATAACACCTTTATCAATGACTGTTTTTTGTCTTTATTGTTACAAAAGGTGTAATATGAAACAAACTGCATTAACATTAGCAGCAACTCAGATCAACTCCTGCGTCTTTCAAAACCTGCCAAAACCCCCAGAGTGAGGAACCTGGTCCCCCTGTTTGCTCTAAAACATTTGGATTAAGAGTGTGTGTATATTTGCATGATACCTGATTACTCTCCAGGGAAGAAACATTTGAGGTTGTTCATCCACATTTTAAAACGTCCTTTGATTATTTGTAGCTCTTAATGGGTTTCATTTAAGGTTGCAACACACTATTTCTACTCCTTTTTTGAAGTTATTTTTTGGGACTTTTTGCCTTTATTAGAAAGGACAGCTGAAGAGAGACAGGAAATGTTGGGAGGAGAAAGTGGGGGGATAACGTGCAGCAAAAGGTGGAGGTTAGATTCCAACCCACGGCTGCTGCGATGAGGACTATAGCCTCCCTTCACTATTTCTACTTTTAAAAGTGAAATGAAACATTTGTGTACGAGTTAAATTACAGACACGAGAAATATCCTTAAAAAAATGTCCCATTTGTTTACAAAGATTATACTTAGTGGTAAGAATGAGATAATTATGTATTGATGATTTCATGTCTCAAATTAATCCTGAACAAACTTTCCACTTTAGTTTCCTTCATACAATGACAAGGTCAGATAATGTGTCTTTTGATGTTGCTATGGATCATGTTGTTTTGGTACTGTACCACAGCTCTGAGGAGCACTGGAATCTGACTGTTGGAGACGCTGATTCTTTTTAGAATGTGAAACAATGCAATGCAGACAGGCTGAGACAGAAAGGATCACACAGTTTGTCATTTGTCAGCATGGTTGATGTTAAAGCAGCGTAAATACTCTAGATTACATCAAGTCTGACAGGATTTCAATCCTTCATAACTGATTGGCTATATGACTATGTGTCAATTTGTTGTAGTAAAGTTTCTATTATTTAAAGTCTGAATCTAAAAACTTGATGAATATTCATTTCGCAGTTTTATTCGTAAACGGGCGTTTCAAACCCGGAGAGGAAAGACGCCGTTGAAGCTTCCCTGAGTTGCTCTCTCATATTGAAAAATGATAAATTAGTTCAATTTGGTGCAATAATTTCTTGTGTGTATTGTACTGTGAAAACTTTGATACTATCACTTTTTATTATGGCTGTATTTTTATACTTGTGTGTACAAGGCCTTCTGCCACTCGTTGTGTTGATGTGTGTGGTGTTAACAGAGGTCACTGAAGTGTCACAGACAAACACGGTTGTCACCCTCCTTTACCAAAGAATATGACGTCCTCTAACGAATACACTGTTTGATTTTAAAAGTGATGCTACGTCCCACAAAATAACCATATACGGTGAGAGTGACAGTTTATAATGTCAATGAAGAAGCACTGGGAGACCACTATCCCATAAAAGATAGTATGATTGTTTGTATTAGGAAAAAAAAAACGCTCACTTGTCACATCTAAAGGGATGAAATGTCCGTTTCTTGAATGCATTGTAAATGATACATTGATAATGTAAAGTTACTTCATTATATTTCATATTTATATCCATAGTTCTCTTTTTGTATATCATTTTGACACAGCCATATTTGATATTTGATTGACATGTGTTGTTGAGGGTTAGCTGACATGCAGCGTGGCTGTGTCACATCCTGAAGGGTTTGTTCAGGCTTTGAATGCATCCACTCAAGTGAAGCCTGAGGGGTAAAACATGCTGGTTGTATGCATTGGAGGCAGGAGAGCACTTTCTTTTTACAGAAGACATTTGAACATGTCACAGTAGGAATAACACAGGTGTGAAGAATGAATAAACCATTGCTGTATTCCATTAAGCGGCTTCAGTTTAAGGTTATTGTCACACTGTTGACAGGGACTGTTGATGTTAACAGTTATACCTGAGCTTTCCCTTACATACAAAAAGTCAAAATGTCTCGTGGAAAACACTTGGTGAACGAAACTCTCTTTCTTTCCTGAGTTTTGTTCACTTGATGGAACACACTGACTTGTTGGATTGTGACCCAAAGATGATGGCATCACAGAGATTACTGGTGTGTGTAGAAGGTGGATTAACTGTTTTTTTTGCTCCCATATTTCAAGTCAAACATGAGAGACAGAAGGCACAAGAACTGATAGATTATATTATAGTCTCTTTTTTCAGTATTATTCTTTAGACTATTGTTTTCTCATATATCCAGCATTGAATCATCACATGGTCTTCTGTCTGTAGATGATGATTAAAAAAAAATATGACCTCACATTTTGAGTGTTTTTTAAAAGGCCCAGTGATTCCTCGAGTATGATTGACCAAGCCTGTAAAGCTTTGTATTACTCCCATTTGATTCCTGCATGATTGTTGTGGAATGTTTCAAAGTTGTGTAATAAAACTCAAAGTCACACATGACCATGACAGATTGTGCTGTAATATTTGTCTGTGGAAAAAAAAACAGCTGATACATCTCAAATTCAAAATCATATCATGTTTTTTTTTAATGAAGATTAAAGAGCAATAAGTGCATTTTTTAAAGATCAAATTCAAGTTCAAATGTTATGGTGTATTAGCCTACGTATAGAAACGAAGTTCACCATTTTTTCCCATGCAGTTTTTGCATACATGAAAAGAAATGGGATTTTGCAATATTACAACAGCACAAAGGTATGCAGTACAGACAGCACTACAAAACATTAAATATACAGTTTAACAAATCCTTTTTCTATGAAGATGTCGTACAATTAAAGTCAGCCATTTTTTACACACAATTACATAACAAGATTTAACCAGACATGTTGCATATATAATATTCTAATACAAAGTATACATGTAAAATGATCTTTAAACACAGCTCACAAATCAGTTTCACCAAATAAGACAGAAGAATCCCAAATGAAATAAAATCAACTTGACCATTTTTTTAAATTGCTGTGATGTAAACAATACAACTTAAAAAATATATAAGATAAGCATTGCAATCCCATCCAATATTTATGATCTCTGCAGTACAGACAGGTCTACATGGACTCATACAGCACGAGAGGTGGATCAGTTCGTTACTCTGTTAACTCCTACTTGACCTCATAAAGAAGAAGAAGAAGATGATATACTTTAATAATCCCACGAGGAGAAATAAAAAAAAAAAAAAAAAAATTGGGGGGGGGGGGGGGGGGGGGGGCGGGGGGTCGGTGCCTTGGTCAAGGGCACCTCGGCAATGCTCAGGAAGTGAACTGGGACCTCTCCAGCAACCAGACCAATTTTCAGACTTGGTCCACACCGGGACTTGAACCAGCGGTTACTACTGAAGTAGTACAGAAGAGCAGGGAGCAAAGATTTTGGGCCCATGTCTGTGAGAAACATGTCTCTCAATAACACAGTTTAAACCTGAACTTCCCCTTGGTGTCTAATGTATTTTTTTTGTATTTGCATGTTTGGCTGCTAGTTGTTTGTGTTAAACTCTGTAAATTGTGCTGCTGCCTGTCTTGGCCCGGACACTCCTAAAAAAGACATTTTTAATTCTCTAGCAAAAACTCAGGATTACTGTCACTGTTTTCTCTTGTCTAACTGAGTTCACAAAACTCAGCCGTGCTTCCAGGATTTTGTTGGAACCAAAATCCAGGATAAAGAGGCTTAGTGAAGTTGGTCTGAACTCTGTGGAGGAGAGTCATGGTTTCATAGACACTGTAGTAAGACAGAGTACCTGCCTGATGATCCAGGTACACTCCTATTCTTGAGGATTGAGGGCCTAAGAGGGGAGAGACATCACCATTATGTCTGAATCTGTGTCCTCCACTTTGACATTCTAAAGCCCAAGATCTGTCATTGAAACCAAAACAACATTGTTCTCTGGTCCCTGTTCTGCTGATATCTTTGTATGCAACTGCTAAATAAATGTAGTCGCTCCACTTCACCTCCCAGTAACACCGTCCAGTTAGTCCCTCTTTGCTCAGGACCTGCCACCATTTAATAAATCTGTGTGAGTGATCTGAACACAACTGCTCTTTAGCCATTAATGTTGCTTCCCCCCCCCCGTCACTTAAAAGCAATTGTTTTTGTGCTGTATTTGGATCCAGTGTGATCTGACGAGAGTATGTCAAAAATTCAGCTCTGGTTCTGGGCTCTGCTTGGAGAGGAGAAATATCCACTTCAGTCACAGCCAAGGAGATCCTGGCCCAGTCCTCACTAAGAACAGCCTGTAGTTTACCTCTGACCTCTGATACATCTGCTACTACATCCTCAAAAGAGCTTAGAGGACAGAGATCAATGCTAGGAGAGTCTTTGGATTCGCACAGGTGAGATAGTGAGGGGTAATTGTTTAGGAAGTGGATGTTATCCTCTGCATGTGAGATCCGCTCCAGCTCGATGTCTGTCCTACGTAGATCAGTGATCATCTGCTGCAGCTTTTGCTCAAGCTCTTGAGCTTGATTCACTTGAGTTTTCTGCTTGGATCTGATCTGCTGCATCACTTCAGAGCGTATTTTCTCAATGAGACGGATCAGCTCAGTGAAGGTCTTCTCACTGTCTCTCACAGCTTCATCAGCAGATACATTGAACGCCTCCACCCTCTGCTGAAGCACCTTGACGTCTCTCTCTCTATCCTGGACTCTTTGTTGGATTTCTTGCCGATTTGCTCCGAGCTTTGTCTGCCGCTCAGCTCTCTCTGCTGCAGCAGACACCATGTCATGGCCTTTATGCTCATCCATGGAGCAGAGACAACAGATGCACTCCTGATCAGTGCGGCAGTAAATCTTCATCATCTCGTCATGGCGAGAGCAGTTGTTCTCCTGGAGCTTGAAAGTTGCTTCAACCAGTTTGTGTTTCTTCAACAGAGCTACACTGTAGTGAGGCTGGAGGTGTTGCTCACAGTAAGAGGCCATACACACCAGGCAGGACTTGAAAGCTTTCAGCTTCTTTCCAGTGCAGTAATCACAGGCCACATCTTCAGGTCTGGCATAAGCAGGATCAGGTAAAGCAGTTTGAGGTTCTACTTTCTTCAGTTCTTCCACTAAATCTGCTAACATGGTGTTTTTCACCAGGACAGGCCTCAGTGTGAATCTCTGCCTGCACTGAGGGCAGCTGCATGTTTCCTTCTCCTTCTCTTCATCCCAGCAGTCGTTAATACAGCTCATGCAGTAGCTGTGCCCACAGGGAATAGTTACTGGATCCTTCAGAAGATCCAGGCAGATTGAACAGCTCCATTTTTCTTGGTTGGGCTGAAATACTTGCTGCGCCATTTATCCTCTAGAGTTTAGACGACTGTGAATGTGAAAAAGTTTCACTTTCTGTTCCAGATCAAATCTGTGCTCTTGCCCTTATAAGCTTGTTCACTGATCTGTAGTGTATGTGCTTTCCAGCTCTTGTATTTCATTACACCCATCCCCGAACTGGTAGATCTGCAAAAGGGGAGGGAGCAACTAATGCCTGAGTTAAATTTACTGTGAGAGAAGGAGGAGGCAAACCAGGAAATAAAGTCACACACTGAGTATATCATTGTGTCTGACACTAAGGAACTTGTAAAGCGTCTTCTGTAGGGTGGATTAGGGTATTGTGGGACACTTTGTGAAATTTCTGTAACACATTTCCATATGAAGCCAATGAACAATATCAACACTTGACATCATTATGCAATCCCCAAGTTGTCTCCTTATTAAATCAGAAGAGAGTTTTCAGATATTGTGCTTACAGGTAAAATGGCCCATATATTTTTGTTTGCAAACATTTTTCTGAATTTGTGGATTGTCAGAACTGGCTGAAATCTGGGTCGCCAACTTATTTGCCACAACACTCATGGTTAAATTTGCATACATTTAAGTTAGTAGCCCTAAAATCCCTTTGCTGTCTTTATCAGATAGTTTAAAAAATCTAGTAGCATTAAGAAACCATGTACAAAGTAAAATGTAACATAGATAACAAATATTTTTAAGTTCAGGCAGCATTAATGATTTTAACCATAATAATAAACATGAAGTCAAAATGAAAAACATTGTTGTTAATAAGATAAAAAAATATTTTAAAATATTTGATTGACAACAACATAGGTGTCAACAAAGAACTTTATATACCTGGAGTGAACTTGCTGTGCAGTGATGCAGAATAAAGCAGAAAAATGTTGAATATCTTTTATATAAAAAAAGTATATATATATATATATATATATATATATGAGCAGCAAACCAGATGTACACAATGTCTGTCTGAAGAAGTACAAGTGCAATAAATGTATACTGCTATTTCTACACACACAAAATGAAATGGCATGTATGTACATATGCCATGTTATATTCGATATCACATTGTGACTAAATTATATTTTTTTGACTTAGCTATTTCAGTAGCTAGTGTGATACATTTCAGTACAATTTCTGCCAAGAATTAATACAAATAAAATGTTTCTGTTACAGCTCTTGAATTTAATATAATTAATTTAAAACCTCAGCTCAGAAGCAGACTTTGGATGTGAAAAAAAATTAGGATCAAATCAAGCCCTATTTGTAATGGTTTGTGGTAATGGTAATGCTTTTGTACAATGTTGGGGTTACTGGAGAGGAAGTGCAGGGGCTTCTGAGAGAGGCTTTCAGGCCCTCAGAGCCTAGGTTGAAGAGTCTTGTTAGAGGATGGGAGGGGGGGGTAGGGAAGTATTGTTATTATTTAGTTTATTTTTTCCCCTTTTCTTTTTTTCGTAATTGTTTCAATACTGCGAATACTGTATTAATACTCACAATCCAGTGGTGGGCGGTAATGCAACTTTTTGGATGCCAACCGTCTTTGAAAAACAACGAAGAAGAAGCAGCAGCAGACTTTGGATGTGTTACATTTATTTTCTTCCGCCAGAATTCGAAACAGTCATTCCTGTGAACCGTTAAAGATCCCCCCACATCTCAATATGTCTTGAAACTCTTCATTTTTTGTATCTAGCTGTACTTTAAAAATATGACGGAGTTTTTAATCAAGCTCTACATCCCATATGCTTTATTATTTTTATCGTATCATTCTGAGCTTTTGAGGTTTTCGTTTGCGACCGCACAAGGTAAGACTGACAGCATCTTGTAGCTAAACAGTGCTAGCAAAACACTGCCAAATGCCAAAAGACATTTTTGAAACGCTAGCTGGTAAGCATGCTTACTATTTAATTTGACTTAATTTGAAGGTAGCTGTCGCAATGTCGCCCATGTCTTACCTACATGAGAGCACCAGATCGACATATCGGTCGGTCGTGGTGATATTCATAATATTTAATATTCATACGGTAGTCAGTTTATAAACGCTTTAAAGAATGATAGTAGTTAAGTTGAGATGTTACTGATACACTCAACTTCACGTTTTTTAACTACTTTTTAAATCATGTCACGTAAATCACCTCTTGAATACAAACATGTAATGTTAACCTTATGAATGCACCTCATCAACTATATTGAATTTACTTTTGACTCATTTGATGTATAGCTGTTCCAGTATTATAATCACTGGTTTACTGCATTGCCTTTTCATTTAGCTGTTTAGCTCTAAAGGAAACCTAGTTTTAAACTCGTACATGCATTTCATTTTTTATGAGTGTTTTTTGTAAGAATAACTGCCAAAAAGTACATCTCTTGTAAAAGGGTACACTATCAAAATAAATAAATAAGTAAATAATTAAATAGATGAACAGCAGTAAGAGAAATATCTTGTGGACTGAGCTTAATCCATAATTTGTGTTTTTTAGGTTACGATGAGTCACTGGAGCGCACACTGTCAGAGGATGCAGTGTCTGACTTGGAGAACAGCCCGAAGTTTGTGGAGTCAGAAGACCTCAGCTCTCTGCCAAAGAGGCAGTTTAAGACAGCTGAGATTGCAGATGCTGTGATGGGGACTGAAGCCCCCATTGATCGATCGAACATTGAGTCCCTCTTCCCTAAAAATGTGAAAGACTTCCAGTCAGGCTTCTCCCCACCTTGTGATGAGAACAGTCCGCAGTGTGGGTCACCTGCTCTGTCTGCTCAAGAAGCATCAACGGAGGAGACAAGCACAGAATCGACACAACAGGTCTTTTGCTAGCAGCACTCGCAAACTAATATCTGTTGTTATATTATCACTTTCTCTGGTGATAAGCAATCACTACCTGGAGGTTCTGTAATCCTAAAATTAATTTGGCAGACCGCTGAAAAGCTAATGAACACTAATGGACACTCACTAAGATTAGTTGTTATTTTGAGTGCAGGGAGGCCAAGAGCAGGCGGGATGTGAATTCCGTTGAGCTCAAAGGGTGATTTCAGAATACACAGAAATGTACGTCAACAATATGCACAATTTAATCGAATACTATACCTATGTTTTTGTGCTATTTTGTATATTTTTTTTAATTTCATTTATTAAAATGTCTTAACATTTGATCTGCTGTATCTCCCCGAAAAAAAGATGCTAAAATGATCAAAAGTGCCTCAAGCTAAGTCTGGAATTGGATTACAGTGCTGACCATTTTTCCATGAACTCTTTAGCTGATTCATTATTTGATTAATTTCCGAAGCTGAAATACAATTCATTCTCTGGTTACAGCTTTTCCATTGTGAGGGTTTGCTCTTTTATAGCTATCTATATCTATATCTGCAGATAGTCTGTCTGTCTGTCTGTCTGTCTGTCTGTCTGTCTGTCTGTCTGTCTGTCTGTCTATTGAAAGTCAGTAAAAACCCTCGTGAAGATGTAGCTCAGACGTAGCTCAGTTTAATACACCCTATCTAACTTCCTTTAGAGTCAACACAACGATGAGTTCTCGAGTTGTATCTGTAGTGCAGAAGCTGACTTCTTCTTCTTCGATGTTTGCCTCCAGGTCACTCTTGACATAGTGCATGCAGAAATGTCATCCACTGAGGAGCAGAACACGACAGAGACCACAAAGACATACAAGGTGAACTGTGATAAGAGGAACATCACAGGAATGGACACGTTCAGTGTGCAGGTCCTCAATGTCTCACAGGTATTCACACTGCACTTTAATACTCACTCATCCCAAAGCTACTGTCTGAATCTCTTCTGAAGTACACAATATACACAATCCACTTGTTCTTGTAATGTGGTAATGCTAAAAAAAAACATGTTAAATGTAATTAAAGCATTGATCAAAATCAGAAAAATATTCATGTTTTGATATTTACTGATTTTTTTAAATTGGTGTGTTTTGAGTGGATTTATAGTTTATTGTGTCAGCCTTTAGACTCAGTCATTCTGTTTATGATCCTCAAATAAACAATAAATAAATAATGAAATGCGAAGACTGCATCCCTCAGTTAATGTGCTGGTTCTTCCTTCTCTCAGGATCTGATGGAGTTCCTGAATGCTAACAGCACAGAGTGCTCTGTGGTGCTGTTTTTCACCGCCTGGTGTCAGTTCTCAGCCAGCCTGGCGCCTCACTTCAACGCCCTGCCTCGAGCATTTCCCATCATGCACTTTTTGGCACTGGATGCTTCACAGCACAGCAGGTGAATGATCATGTTTTCTTCTGTTATGATGTGAAACTTAACCTCCCTATATTAAAGTGGAATAAAGGGACTTTTGAATTGTTTAGCATTGCCCTGCTTCTGGAAGAGTTGTATTTACGGTGAGTTAACAACCATAAAATTAGATACTCAGCCTATGAACCCATTCAAAAGGTAGTAATTATATATTTCAAATAAAATGAGGTGTAGTTATATAAAAGTTAAAATAAGCTTTTCTCAATGCATTTGTATTTTAATAATCTAAATGAATATCACTTTGCATGAACTTTAAGCTGTTTGTAATAGTTCTAAACCTTTCTTACCTCACATCCTTTCTAAAGGTCTCCTTAACAACGTGTCAGCACAGCTCATGGCCTGAGTGTGTACATCACTTTGTGTCATGTATAACCCTCAAATTATGAATTTTATCACAAGGAAACCGCATAATGTGCAAACCAGATAAATCCCTCTTGTTTTATTTATTTGTTAATGATGCATATAGTCGCCCTCCCCTTCAGGTGGATTTGAATCAATCCCAGCTTAGGCTTGGCCAATAACAGTTTTTTTCTCGGGTTGGTTAAAGTAACTAAGCAAGGCTATTTTCATGAGTACCTGAGTGTGCCTATGACACTGTAGTTAGTGACTGATGGCGCATGTGCACATGAATTATTCTTTCTGCTCAGTGCTGTGCCTTTGAGCAATTTTGATGGCTGCTGATGTAGAACATTCTGATCTCCCCATCATGTCAGTATTAAATTACATTGATGTCAGTTAATAAAATGTACAAATAGTTAATTTTCTTCGTCGTGGCCTGTAAAAGTATGTGTATCATATTTAACTAGAATGCATGAATGGCTGTCAGAACTAGCTACCTACAGTGGACTAGCCTCCTCTTGCTAGCTCACATGCTTAATTGCTCTGAGTGTTGATTGCAGCCCTCAGAAACTAATGAACTGAGGAGTTTTAATTAGTTATATTCTTTGTCTCTTTTATCATCTAATGACCTCACAGATTTGGCGAACACTGCCGCTTTGTCTGAGAGTTAAGCTATCTACAAATGGATGTACCAAGAAATACAACCTTAAACTGTAAAGTTTTCAGCTTGTGTTATGTACGTGACTGATTAATATCATGAATGCAGAACAACACAACAATAAACAACACAATTTTTTGTTTATTCAAACACAGTTTTTGTGGAGTATGTAATTCTGCATATTAAACCAGACCAACAAGTAACATGAGTATCTAAATGAAACCCAATCATCTTCTGTGATTGTTTTTGTCTGTTACCATCTTTCAGCCTCTCCACGCGGTTTGGGACTGTGGCAGTGCCAAACATCCTGCTGTTCCAGGGGGCCAAACCCATGGCTCGCTTTAACCACACCGACAGAACGCTGGAGACGCTCACCTCCTTCATCACCAACCAAACAGGTACAAACTGAGAGAAAAACTTTGTTCAGGACTGAACCTCAAGTATTTTAAGTCCGAAATGTGTTCATTTGTCTATTGATGGTCCAGTTTTGGCTTTATCTGGGCAGAGTGTTTACCTGCTGCTGACCATGTGGGTGATCCTCTTCCTGTTAAGACCACAGTTGATGAATTGATTTAAACAATTTTAAAAATTATAAACATAGTCTTGGTCTTACAGATTTGGGAGTAATCCTGTGTGTACTGGCTCTGATTTCTTTGCTACAAAACACAACATTTAAAACATGTCAGTGCTGAGTCAATCAAGAATCAGCAGGAAATCCCTTTTTGAGAAGATCTATGAAATAAAGAACAATATGTACCTTTTTTTCATGTTTACATTTCATGTTTATCTTAAATCTGACACCTGACTTTTAAAGAACAATATATCTTGTCTCATGTTTGTTTCTATGCAGTCACTCAGTGATGCTTTATGGTCTGGAAAATTAGGATTGAAGTCAAGTTTTTGGGACAGGAAAGAAATCAATATTGTGTCATTTTTTTTGGTGGATTACTATTAGATTTTGCTTGTAGCATTTTAAACTGTGTGCCGCCTATGGACTTTTTCTACTAAATAAGAAATTAAATCACTCTGAGAGTACAACCATCAAAAAGTTAAGGACCACAATTTTAACCAGTGAAAGGTCAGACCGTTTGTACTACCAACACGTGCTGTATTTTCTGACAAACATTCTCCAGGGTTTGAAGCTGGCCCAGACGGAAACGTGATGGATGCAGACCTTCTCGGCCCCCTCCCCAGCGAACCACTGAAAAGCATCGACTGGCTGCTGGTCTTCTCTGTCCTCTTCATCCTAGGCTTTTCTACGTACGCCATCCTGCGGACGGACAGCATCCGCTGGCTTATACCAGGACAGGAACATGAGCATCAGGACTGAAAACGGACTGCAAGTCATTGGATCTTCTGATTTAGTTTTTTCTTTCAAATAAACAGTGGCTACTTTGCTTTAGCGTCAGTTCTTTGATGAAAAGACTGCACTGTGTGTGTCAGTGTGCTTTACAATAAAGAATGTAACTATTTAACCAGGAAAACCTTGTTGAGATTAACAATGATTTGTAACTGTGACCATTTCAGTGATTTCATCTATGTGTAAAAACTAAAGGTATTATCTTGTCTTTCTGTCTTAGTGGTTTCTCTTCTCTGCCTTTATAACATATCCCCTTTCAGTCATGATCCTGAAGTCCAAAGTACAACAAACTGTGATTTTAATTAGTTGAGGTAAAAGCTGAGGCTACAGTGGAGTGTATTCAAATCATTCCAAAATGCATGCCTCTTTCTAGCTGTCAAAATGATATAAAATGAATCATAATTCATAACCAGATAATTAGACAGCCTTCAGGAAGATTATATGCAATGATAAATTCATACAAAATCAAACAGAATTGATTTCGTGTTTTCATTTTGCCAGGATTACATATAAATGCATGAAACACACATCGAGTGTAGGTCATTTAGGCATAACCAAACTCCCAGTTAAAAGTAAGGCGTTTTAATCAGGCATAAACGAAACAGCTATGGTAATGTGTGAGAGGACAGGAGGGGACACAGAGCACAAGTGGAGAGGTAGGACAGCCGACAAAGGGCTAGTCATGTCTGGGTTAATATTTAGCCTGAGGACGGGCAGCTCATGGTCCCGTACCCGTCTGTTCGGGCTGAGCAATCTGCTGTTACATCCACTCTGCAGGAACAACTCCAAAATGGTGAGTGCTGCAGTGACAGTCTAGCATTTAGCATTAGCATTTCTAAGCATTTTATCTGCTTCTTACTGCTGTTATGTACGAGTGACCGTAATCTCACGTGAGAAGCAACAACTGTGCAAACTTGTTGGTTCCCAAACACGACGGCGATAGAGCCATGGAAGACGCGCCGTTACTTAGTGGGGAAGAAAACGTGCGCCAAACTCCTTTCGAAATACACTGAATTTGACGTTTACAAGCTTTATTATTAAAAGACACACCAGTTAAGCAGAATGTGTTTACCATTATCATACACCGGGACTGTTCTTCGATTCGGCGTTGGTAGTGTGACGGAAAAATCATAACGGACAACATTTTTCGTCGTTTTAGCTTTGAACATTTGACATTCAATTCGTATGTTCCTTGTTGATGTGCAGAATTTAAAAAGTGGGATCTTACATGTCAGACAAGGTTATATTTAACTTAAAATGTGTTTGCAAATAAGTAAGCCCAAATTAAATAGATGCTGAATTAGTATTACGGGTAATGATATTATGTATCGTTGTTATATTAGGTTACTGAATTAGTTTTGTTGTTTTAGTGAATAGATTACAGAGTTTAAAGTGAGTAATTACACAGTTAAAAATATTATTGAAGCAATACAACTTAAATATCTGTGTAGCCATTACCTAGTGGTAACTTATTATGCCAGCATTCCTCATTGCTGATGCTAGGCTGCCACCTTGTGGACATAGCAATAATATCACTCAGGTATCTGCTGCAACCGAAATCACGTCTTAATTTTTACTGTGCAGGACATTTGGATTAAAGTGAAATTTGGTTTGAGTACATTTTAAGAAATAGACACCTATAAGTACTGATAATAAAAAGAAAGTTGGCCAGACTTACAGCCTGGAGCACAGAAGATAATGCTCCAGTGATTTAACTACAACATAATAAAGACATGTACAAAATTCATAGTTTTTTTGTGTCCCTAGTCTTCAGATGCCCACTGGCTCTCCCCTGCAGACCGGGATCAGATGGTGATGGAGCTCAGGGCCACTGGTTGGGTGGAGGTGGAGGACCGAGATGCCATCTTCAAGGAACTCAACTTCAAAACCTTTAACCAGGTGTGTGTGTATTTAGCGTAATGAACTTCTCACTCAGTGTTACACTTTTCCAATCTTCCACAGAAGATTCAGACTTTGGTTGAAGGCAACGATTACATGGAAGCAAGGCATAGGATACAGTCAATATTATCAGGTGCCAGTTATATGACATGACCTTTTCCCTGCCATGCATGTGTAATATTATGCATACTTTTTCAAGAACATTTAGCATAGCAGGTAACATTTAATAAACAGCTAGGTTTATGTGATTCTGCTGCAATGTAAACAAGATAATACGGATAATATCAAACACAGAGATCAACACATAACAGAAGATTTCAAGTTGAAACGTTGAATGATATTTGCTTTTTCCATATTTGCAGCATTGAAATAGTTAATATAGTAACAAAGATTTAAATAAAAAAAGATGCGTGCGTGCGTGCATGGGTGTGTATGTGTTACAGTCATACCCACTTCAGTATTTGTAGTATTTTCAGTCCAGATGGCAGGTAGAGTCTGGGGAGAAAGTCTTTCCAATTTTTCTTTTTTAGTTTTAGTACAAATCTGTTTCTGCTCTCCGCTGGGGTCTGCAGGGGGCTGTTGTACGCTGGCTGAAGGTTTATTTGATGGGGATCAGAATGCAGACCGCCAGACACAAGGCAATCTCGCTAACCATCGGAAACACAAATTCATCTGTGTTTATATGCTGATTGGTTGCAGGTGTAGCAGAGGGCAGGTTCCCTTTTCCTTTCAGTGCTTTCATTTGGTTCATGGATTTTTTTGTGCATCCCTAAAAAGTACGCCCAGACCACGATTAAAGGCTGTGATTTTGTTGCCGGTTTTTAATAACTGATCAATTTAACTCTTACAAGGACGAAATATCGTTGGCACACCCGGTAAAAACGGTGGTAATAATGAACATTTAATGGCATAATAGGCATAATATTCACAATATTCAATAAACCACTGAAGCTGGTTTTTTTGTGCTATTTCATTTGTGCCATTTGATACAAGATGTGTGTGTGTGTGTGTGTGTGTGTGTGGTTTGCATATCATTCATAAAGTCTTTATGAATCATGCATTTTTAATACAAGTGCTTTTCAAAGTAACCAGGGACACTGTATGTGAATTATTTAGATTAGTAAAAAAAGGGGGAAAACATAGATAAAAGTGCTAAAAACTACAAAAGTCAAGGTAGGCTGCATAGAAATGCCGTTATGTGGAAAACACACAATCAAAAAGTAAGTTTCTGTTTAATGTTTTCTTGATGAGTTGTAAGGGAAAGAGCCTCCACACAATATTTTTAAAAGCTTAAAATTGATGGGTGCTCCCACAGATATGTATGTAATGTTAAGTGTTACACATATGCATGAACAATAATTGTAAAGAAAACAACTTGTCGTGATTAGTTTAAAGTAGTTAGTTGCATGATGTACATCATGGGTGAAGATTTGATCATAATAAAAAGTACACACAGTGACGTTAACAATATCACACTTGTTGTGACCTGTATGGCATTTCATACCAGTTCTACTACTTATGGGGGTAAAACTTTCTTTTTTTACCCAGCCTTGGCAGGCAGCTCTCAACCTTTTCTCCTCACTGTATCGGGCAAAGTAAACTGCAATATCTCAAGGCCACTTAGCGGACTTCCTCTAATCCAGTCGTTAGTTGTTTTAGCCCCTAAAATAGTCTGTTTTTACACTTCCCTGTGTTTGAAGTCGGGGAGGCGGGCGCTGACCTCTACCATCTGCTCCTCCTGGCTCTAAAGCCTCTCCTCTTACCCCGACACGTCAGGCCACATTACCCTGAGACAAGCCAGGCCTCCAGTTGGCAGCAATTGGGGTTTTGATCAGAATGATTTCTTTCACAAACAATCAAATTGGTTAAAATGTTTCATCTGGTTTGCAAACCACTAACAACCCCATCATTCCTTCTTGTGGATGTGTTTCTTTTCTTGCTCTTTGCCACTCTTCTTTCCCCATCTTTCTCTCCCTCAGTCTTTGTCCGTCTCTCATACCCACCCTGTGCCCCATGTTACGAGGGAATGAGCTCATGTTGTTCCAATTTTACATGCTGGCAACTCTCTCCTGCCTGTCTCTCTGCCTGCTTTTCCACCCTCCTTTATTCGCTCTCCTCCAAACTCTCTGATGCATTTTCACAAACTCTCTAGCTCAGTGTCATGGCTCTTCTCAAAGGGCTTGTATCAGAGAGGGGGGATGAAGATGAGGAGTGACATGCTGGCTGATTTCCATTCACCACTTATCTCCAATTGATGGGTCCAAGGAAATCAGATCCCTGCAGTTTATAATGAGAATAACAAATCCCCTCTATACGAGTGAGCACTCTTCCCCTATTGAGCCTGCAGGGGGCGACAGAGTCCGTTCTATGACTGTAAATGCACAGTGGCTGTCTGTTGAAGTGGCGCTGAATACACAAAGCACACAGCTACTCTTAGCTGCAAATTAACTTAAAAAGAATTGGACAGCTGGATGTGCTTTTTTGAGTTTATTTTTCTTTGATTACAGCAAGTGGAAAGTGTTGTGATGCTGTTATGATCTGCTCTGTCATTTTTCTGTGGCATGTGGGTAAACTAGTCCGCAGAGTTATTTTCCTCATCAATCTGGTAATATTTAATAAGGTTTGAGAGGTAAAATCCCCTTTTTGGACTCTTTCGGCCAGCGCGAATCACTGCAATCACAAGTGGAAACATCTGTGTGTGTGTGTCTGTTTAATGCTGTAAATTTTGTTTGCAATTGTGCTTGTTTTTTAAGTTGCAATCACTGATATTGTTTACCAGCTTTATGTTATTTATGTTTACAGACGACCATCTGCTTGACATTCCACTGCACTTGATGCAGTGGAAACATACATGTAACATAAGTGAAATGGTTTGCTTTAAGATGCAGTTTGTGTAGGAGAGGTGAGCTGTGCATGTTCAACTGTTGTGTTATGTTAGCTGACATTGACATGGATGGCGTTCCATCTTTCCCCACAAATATTCAGTCATGAAGCGATGAGAAAAAAACATTCAAATGCTGCACTTGGGATGGAAAAATTGCAGGATATTATCTTGAGTGCCTTCTGCAAAGTGAATAAGCTGCTTGTTAAACAACAAAAAGAGAATGTTTTCATCAGGTTCATGCTCATGTCTTCAGTGCAGTATGTTTTTTTTCTGGGTAAATGTTAAAGGTCATCAGTTTAGAGGTGCTCAGGTTCTGTAGACATTCATTGGCGATTTTTAGGATTTGAGATAAGTTCTTCAACGATCAGTGTGTTGGTACTAAAAATGGATGGACAACACTTTCCAAAATCAATTGAATGCCACACATGGACTTGATGCTTTTCTCTCTCAAATTCAATATGAAGTATTTAGGTCTTTAAAGGGGCATTAAAGACATCGCCTGGAATCATCGTACATTGTAAGGATTTTTTTTTCAAAATGTTTTTATTGAAAAATTATTAATAAATTATTATACCAATAACAGTAATCAACAGATCAAAAGGCAATGACGCTTTACTTTGAGCAGCAGTTTGGGATTCCTGATCAACTGAGTTAACTTATAGTTAGGCAGTAAAAGCGTCAATCACCAGGCGTTCAGAAATGGAACCTTGTCACCAGTGGTAAAGCTCACATTCACCTCACCGGCAAAAAACACGCACTAGAAATTTTCATCTCAGTTTTTACAAAAACATTTTTTTGAAGGATTAAAATGAAATAAAAATTAGACAGAATTTCCCTGCAGTCTAAATTAAATTTGTATTTGGAATATTTAGTCATTTGTTGTAACTGTAATAATTAAGGACTGGTAGCATTTTGTGTGCAGTGCACTTAATTACTGTTAATGTTAAGTCGTCATTTTAGATTTTTTTATAAACATAAATCAACAAAAAATCAAAATCAGTTTGAAATGGTCAGAAATAAGTCTTGGTAATATTCATTGGACAGGGATGTGTTTGCAGTTAATAAACTCAAAATTGGCACATAAATATCACAGATAGGGAAGTGACAGTTAAATCTGCATCTTTGTCAGAAATAGATACAAATAATAAATACAGGTTTATATTAGGAAAGTCACACATCATTAAAATAAGAAAAAATACTATAAAGAGTGTGACAAAAACAACAACTGAAAGTTTCATTCACCACGAAACATGACGCATTACAAGTATTGGAAAAAGATGTAGTGCACAAGGCTTCTGTACTTCAGTTCCAATTTTGAGCCTGAAGACAGCGCTGCTGTGTTTCCGCAGCCCCCTCTGCTCCTTCGTTCCGCTCTCAGAGACTGATCCCTCTTTTTATATTCAGTCAGGGTCTCCCTCCCCTCCAAATCTCCCTCAAGTCTCGGCCTCTCGTTATGGGCCTCGCTCTGCTTGTGTTCAATAAGTTGTCTTACAACTAAACCTGAGCCCCTGGGTAAACCAAAGTCTCAGAGCCGTCCCCCTCCTGCATCACGCACACACACGCGCACACACACACACACACACACACTCACACACACACACACACACACACACACACGCACTCACACACACGCACGCACGCACACACACACACACGCACACACACACACACATGCACACACACACACACACACACACACACACACACAAAAATGTCAACTCTGTTGTAGTATCCTCAAACAATAAGACTAGTCCTTGCTTTATGTGACAGAAAAACAGTTTTGTTCAAGCTCCAAATAATACTGTTATCATCTACATTTTTTGTCGTGCTATATTAAAATACTTATTCTTAAATTTTTACAATTTTTTATTTCCAAAAATGATGAATAGAGGATTTGAAAAATACTACACATTAGCCCAATTGTTCTTATTTCTACAAAGGTTGTGGTGAGTTGAGTATTTTTTCGAGAGCTTCAAAGAATTTTATCAACTGACAGTTTGGGTTTGTTAAGTATGTTTCAGTAAGTTATAACACACACGCTTTGGAAGAAACACAGAAAACTGGGCATTTTGAACCTTGAAAACATTAAAACCTTCTGAAAATTCTTTAACAAGACTTTGAATAATCAGTCTATTGTTTGCAAGCCCTCATATTTATGTACACATGCTTGCATAATCGCCCTACACAGGCACTCTGAGCGAGAGGCTGGTTAATCGGCTCTGCTGTGTTCAGTTTCCTCTTACGTCTCTAAACTGGAACTTTCCCTGGGAACTGGTGGCGTCCCGCATTCATCTCGTCTTGTGAAAAATGGCTGGAGGGAAGCGACAAGGTGTGGCGCCCAAGAGGAGTTGGTTAGATAATCTGGCTATCAGTCCGTGGGTAAGCTAAGATGGGCTTGACGTCTGCTGCCTTTTGACGAGCCCAATGTCTTTTTAAGCCCCGGCTGGTAACTCTGCAGTTAATGAGAGGGTTTGCATAAGTCGGCCTTAACGCCATGCTTGAGCAGTACATGACACTCTTTACACAAATAGAAGCTGACGTGTGTGAACATTTGTAACACAGGATATTTGTCACTTAATGAGGGTTCACAGCCTGCATCGCCTTAGAGTATCAAGTTGAAGCTCTTCTGTGTTAACTTGAGAAGATTATGAAGTTACACACACCCAGCAGAGCTCTCTACATAAAATGACTTGGCTGGTTTTCTTTGTAATTATCCATATTTTGCTTTAAGTTACACATCAACTTAGCGGGCAGCCTTGTTCAGCCAGTTGGATGCTTTTGAAGAGCTGTGTAGGAAAGAAGAGAAATGAGATGTGAGAGGTGTGGTCGTCATCCTCATCATCACCGCTGCCGTTGTGCAATTCATAGCATTCTTGACTTTTCGCCGTGGAGGAGCGAAGGTTTCTTACCAAGGTAATCATCGGGTAGTCATGGTGGCGTGTAATGGAGCAGAGTCTTTATGTGTGTGTCGGCACATACTTGTGTGTATCTTGAGTGTGCGATATGTGCATTTGTGCATGCATGGGTGTGCATGTGTGAGTCTGTCAGAGGCTAGTTAAGAGTAGGTGCAATCTGCATGCACTTAGTCCTGGCAAGGCAGAGCAGCCGTTTCTAAGCCCCTGGACCGGGCAGCGGTGGAAAACCGATCTGTAAATAACAGACACATGTGTTTGAAACTGAGTCCTGTATTCTAGCCCACGGCCGCAATGAGAGAGAGAAACACCACTCTGCTCCGACGTCTCATCCAGTGTTGTATGACAATCATGCTGTAATAGCACCAAATCGGCCCCTCAGAAGCGGCTATGTGGGGAAAGGGGCATAGTGGGGGTCTGCCGTCGGGTGTTTCTGATTATTTGAGATGGAGGCCTGGGTAATGTCATGTTAAATTATCTGAGTCTGACAGCTACAGCTTGTTGGGCCAGTTGGAGAGAATGCCTGGCTGGCTGGCTGGATGGATAGATGGACGGATGGATGGATAGATGGATGGCTGACCTGTTGGCTCTAGAGTGTGGCCTGTACAAGCAAACAGGCTAAACAAAGCTCTCTTGAGAGGGAGAGTCCTTGACCTTTGCTGACATAAGACCTCAGCTGGGAGTTGAGGGCTGGTTTTATTTTCTTGTTTGGTCCAAGTGGAGGGCATTGAGTTGACCTACAGTTGACAGACAGGCATAGTCCCGCCACTTCGTCAGCATTGTGTCCCACTGCTCTCCTTACTGCCCCCGAGGGACCCCCACCTGTTAAAGAAGGCAGATGTAGGGCGCCATTTTTTCGGGCTTTTACAGGATTTCAAGCTTTTTGGACATCCAACTCCAATTCATTTGTAGAGGGAGATTACTGCTTTCCTTGTGTTTTTTTTGCTCCCCACAAAGAGTCTTTTCTGAGGGTTCATGTTTCCTTAGGCTGAACTCCACATCTTCTCTTTCAAATTCCTCCAAATTATAATTTACTCTGTGGTCTGTTTGCACATCAATTTGGTTTTAACTTGGACATGCGACTTTTCAGCATGTGTGACAATTCTCTTAATTAAAGCTGCATGCTGTACGTTGAATGGCACTTTTGAGGTTTAGATTTAGATATCTAGTGCTCATTGGTTAATATAAATATAGAACACAGATGTATATATCTGACACATATTAACTGCTTTCCACACATCTGGGTGTTAATAATGTAATGGGATATTTTTCTTCAATGCAGAGAGATCTCTTGCCTTAATTCTAGTCTGACTCTGTTATAAAGTATCTACAGGATAGACAGCTGTGATTTGGAGAGCTGCAGCGTTGCTTTTTAGCTGGTGCCAATGATTTTTTATACAACCAAAAATATCAATAGAACAACAGTAAAATTAGGTTGAATTACTACCGATTGATACTGATGTTAATTAATAAGAAATGCATAAAGGTAATTTTGTACATCAAGGATGTGTGCATACACAAATTGAGCAAAAACAACAAGGAACAGTTACAATGCAAATCAGAGTCACCATGTAAAGCAATATGTTACCAAGTCATTGCATCAGTGACGCAGTCCCTATCAGCTGTTTAGCTTCAGTATACAGTATTTTTGTATTTCTCAGAATCGATTCAACACTGGTTGTATCTGCTATGTTAAAAACTGTTAAACTCATTTTAGTATATTTTCCCATGATAAAATCCGCCTTCCAATGCTATGAGCCAACCAATGAAATCGCAGAACAAATGTCAAAGCAAAGTCATTATGTAAAAGTAAAATATTATCCCTTGGGTTTTTTTGTTGTTGTAAACATGCAATTTCAATGTATCTTTACATTTAAAATGTACTTTGTATTACATATATAGTTTTCATCACAACATAAAAAAAAAAAAATGGAGGACCTTATGACACTGCAGGCCCCTCCCTCCTGTCGCTGCTGGAAAAAGAACTCATCTCTATCTTTTTGTCATTACGCTTGCCTATCAGTGACAGAAATCGTAAAGTTGCATTTAAATGGGAAGCTAGCTGTTTCCCTTAGAGATGAACAATCATTTTTTGTTATTAGCATGTACAGCATAAAAGTACACATAGTGCAGATCCACTAAAGAGAGTAACATCTCGTACGAGTGTATATATTGATGTAAAAATCTGTCTTTGTGCATATTCCCAGCTCATGTTTGGCTGTCCCAGAGAGTCCTGAAATGCAAAACAATGAGTTTTTGTTTTTTTGAGTCCAGGCTGGATAGAGAACATCTTATATTCAAATGAAAAAAAAGTGCAGGAATCTTTGAGTCTTTGCACAGAATCCTTTAAGCTGTCACTCAATGTTCCTCAGCAGCAGATCAGCCAGAGCTGAGAGGGAGAAAGAGAAAGAGGGGACATGTTCAAACAACAACACCTGACATGACATGCTGCTTAACCATCTCCATTAGAGCCAATGAGAAGTGAGAAAACGCAGACCGCCTCAGACTCCAAATTGGTGCCAGTGGGGTCAAGTTGCAGGAATATGCCAATTACTTAAATTGATCAGGAGATGGTTTCCTTGATAACCAATTTGATCAAGCTGCTGATCGTGTTACAGCTGTCGCTCTGCACATGCAGGCGCAGAACAGGACTAACACAAAAAAGGCTTAACGCATTTCTTCAGCGGGAGTAATTCTGTTTCGCCATGTCAGGTGATGGACGTGGACGAAGCCCCCGCCTGTAAACAATGGCAGTTCAGTTTATTTAATTAGACAGGGAGGAAGTATTTAGGGGCTTAATTGAGATTGCAGTGGGAAATTGCTCTGAAATAGGTCTACCTGATTTTTTTCCCTCTTTTCACTGTGGGCATGACGAGGGATTTCACTCTCCTCTTTGTAGATAATTAGAATAACCGTAATCACTCCCTGGATGGCCTGTGATTGGAGAGAGACACATGCCAACTCGAAATATGAAGAGTGTGTGTGTTTCTGTGTGTGTGCCTGCATGCTGTCTGCTCCTGACAGGGCTGTGGAATTATGCACATACATGCCTTCATGAGAGGTTTCTGTGTGCACAGAGAGGCCGTCTTGTGCTTCTCTCTGCAGCATTGATCCCTGTACTGTGTCAGCCAACACGTCCCTTTTTTAAGCTGCAATGATTATTGGATTAATCAAGTAGTGAATTGGCAGATGATAATTAGACAAGCATTCTGCAAGTCATTAAATCATCTCGAGTCATTTTGCTGCAGAGGAAAATTCAAAACCGTGCCACATCAGCTTCTCAGAAGAGAATATTTTCTTTCTTTACATTTTATGTTCGTGAGATTTTGCTGTTTTGTTTTGATTTGGAAATGTTTGCTGCACAAAACAAGATATTTGAAGATGACACCTTGGTCTTTGAATGTGTCTTGAGCATTTTATTGACCACTTTGTGCCATTTTATGGGCCAATTTGTTTTATTTTTAACCATGGTTTAACCAAATTAAAAACTCTGATCTTATCACCACAAGGTTACTTTAATGGGTACGGTGGGATTTTGTTTTGTTGTTTTTTTGGGAGGACTTTTTTTTACGTACCAAAAATGTATTGCAAAATAACAACAATTGCTGACCAGGTGTTTTATTGAGGTTTTTATTCAGGTGTCAAATGCAAGTTGTATACCTCTGGATCTGAACAGTTTGTCTTTTCTTCTCCCTTCCTCTCTGTCTAGTCTGGTGTACTCACGGCTTATTTAGTGCAGTAAATTATACTGTAAATAAAACTACTACACAACTTCATCTTGCAACTCTTACAGCTGAGATTTCAAGCAGTCAAATTAAACTCAAATGAAAATATAAAGTTCAGTCAAAATAAGCTTCAGCACAATCCTCCTGTAGTAAGTGTGTGTACAGTTTGTGTGTGTGTACAGTGTGTGTACAGTGTGTACAGTTTGTGTGTGTGTGTGTGTGTACAGTTTGTGTGTGTGTGTGTGTGTGTGTGTACAGTGTGTACAGTTCGTGTGTGTGTGTGTGTGTGTGTGTGTGTGTGTGTACAGTGTGTGTGTACAGTGTGTACAGTGTGTGTGTACAGTGTGTACAGTGTGTGTGTACAGTGTGTACAGTTTGTGTTTTTCATTGTAACTTGGGACTACAGATCATTAGCAGCTTTAATATAAAGGTAACGCATTACATCAAATTGTAACATTTAAGTTTAATATTGTTGATACAGATAAAATGAGTAAATAAATCAATAAAAATATAACAACTGCTCCAGTTGACTCACATTAGTTAAACTCATGATATATAAAATAATTTCTGTTAGGAACAGAGTTTTTTGGTAAAGTGCAACTGCAGCCATTCATGCCAATTGTTTCTGTCAGCATGTAGGCAACAGTTAGGCAGTGTGCTACATCTACAGTGGTTTTCAAGCTTTGTGTTTTTGCATCATAGCTTGAAAATCTAATTATCACCATTCTTAAAGAAATAAGTTGTCCCTTTAATAGGTCCATCTAGCTTTAGCTTGTGCAATAAAAACAGATCCTAATTTGAAAATGTGTTTAAACTCTTTTAGGAGGTTGGATGCTGTTTGTGTTGCTATTTGAACTTTTTGCATTATGATGAAACTTGTTTCTATTTTTCCTCCACTTTGTTCATAACCGTAGACAAAAAAGTCACATAAACAATTACACATGACGTTTTCTAATGGTTATAGCCATGCAGGTTTTAAGTGGGGGAGAATCCACTTTTACGAGTTGTTCTGATTGACAGTTGATTGTTTCTCCTTTTCCAGGCATTTGGCTTTATGTCACGTGTGGCTCTGCAGGCAGAGAAGATGAATCATCACCCAGAATGGTTCAATGTTTATAATAAGGTAATAACTTACTCTGTAAATGTGTAATCATGAACAAAGAGACGTGTGTGTTGCTGCATTATTTTAGTATTTATTTCAGAGATCACAGCTTGTAGAATCAAAATGTGTTGTCATGGCTACGAGTTTGAGTTCTTGCCATATTTACAACGTAACAGTTGGTTTATTACAGATTACAGACACATTGAAATCAATCAACCTCAGATAAAGTCATGGTCTTTAAGTAAAACAATCATCAGTTGTTCTGGAGAGTTGTGAAACCCCCTCAGTTAGTCAGAATGATAACAAAAAAAAACGCTGTAGCCTCATGCCATAATCCCGTCGTTTTTCTTGTGAAAAGCTTTGCAATAACTCTACCTCCACTCTACGTAGCCCCCCACAACTTCAGGGCCTACTACGCACTCTCTCATTTTCTCTGCCTGAGAAATAAAGTAGTGGTTGATATGACAAAGTTGGTCCCTGAAAATCTCTCTGCATTAGGCTGTAGCCACTGAGTTAGTGTGTGGTGGACCGGGCCGCTCTAACAGGAATGCTGCTCCTAATCCACTCTTTATTAAAGTGGCTGTTGTACGGTGCTACAGGTCTCTGGGCCCCCGCAGCACTTTCCACCAGACACTTACAAACAAATCCCTCTCTGAGTGAGGTTCAGCCTCCACTAAATACATGATGTATGCTGAGCTTCTGCTAATAATCTATTAATATGCCAGTATGCTCTGTTCAGTTCTCTTGGCTCTCAGTTTGAAGATGAGAGTTTTCAAACATTTTCCGCAGCGCTTCATAGCCGCTCTCCTGGGAGCAATCTATTGGTTAATCAGACATCAGTGGGTGGAGCTAAAGACATATCTACATAATTGCAAGTACTCCTCAATGCAGACTGTTAAAACGATGGCAAATAAGATAACTCTATGGAGATCAAGGGTTAAAGAAATTATTTTGAAATTTTGGTAATTATTTTTTAGATTCTTTTCACATATTTTTTAATTGACTTCATAGAATGTGATTTTTGGAAAGTGACAGGAAATGTGGGGAAGATAGAGAGGGCAAGACATGGTGAAATTGAGATAAGAATATCGATGTGAATGTGCGCACAACTAAAAAGATGGAGTCAGGACATGGCTAGCTTAGCATAAAGACTGGATTTATGGAAAAGAGCTTGTTCTTTCAGAATAAAAAAAAAGAGAAACAATCAAAAAGCCAACATCAATAAAGCTGCATAGAAAAAGAGATCATGACACCCTTTTTGGTTTTAGGGAGTAGTTGCATGCTTAACCTGCTTTTTAGCAGCAAAAGCTTGATGCAGTGCCTGTGTGCAGCTTCCCAAACCAAAGAGACTAAACCAAAAACTGTGCTCACAAGCTGAATCTGGCGTCCCACACTGTGACTGGAATGGTTTACCAAAAGTCACGACAACCATAACAGTAGAAATAAAAACTTTAAACTTTTCTTTAAAAAGGGTTGTACAAAAGGCCTGCCATGCAACAAAACCCAAAAGAATTAAAAAGAGGTAATCAAACAGAGACTATACATGACGGGTTGTGTTCTTTAAAATTACATTTGAATTGTAAAAAAAGACACAGGAAGTACAAAGACCTTAGAGTTACCCCGAACCGCCCACTTTTTCGGCGGCACTCATTCTGGAAGTAAATTTCCCCGTTCAATTCCTCCATTTACATTTCACAAAATCCTTATATCAAAAGACTGACGCCTGAAACCAAGACAACCAGCTACCCCAATATTCATGACTATAATACATTTTATTCAGCGCAATAACAACATTGAAAAACTGAGAAAAAGGCAGAGGCACAATGTGTACATATTTTTCAAGGAACTACCCATTCCCCAATCCAGAATGATATCACTTCTTCTTGAATGTTACTTTAGTGGTTGTTATAGTGTTTAAACTGTTAATACAAGTGTTGTGCTATGTTGTAGTTTGTGTTGTGTGAATATATAAGTTACATTCACTGCAGCATAACAAGGTTATTAGTACATTTCGTGTTTGCTAACTCACTAGCTATCCTGCTAGCGAAACTATCCGTTCGCATACGGCGCAGGGAAACATTGCCATGGTGACAGTGAGCTCCACCAATCAAAGACATTGCTGTGACCCTCTATGATCTTGGGTAATGTAGTTCTTTTCCCTGACGTGATTAAACCATGTTTTTCTTAAAAGGAAGTTGATATCTCATGTCTTCTTCAGGAGCATATACCATCGTTTCACCCTCAGGTAGCACGTGATAAGTCTACCTTTGATGGTTATAACATCATGGCTCATAATCAAATCCGCTATAGACAAAATTAATGGGATTTTTTACTTCTGAAACCACACCGTTGAGCCTTATCCTCTTTCAGATAGAGGCGTGATCAGACACAGCTCATTTGCATTTAAAGCCATAGACACAGACACAGCCTGTTCTGAGCAGGGCTGAAATAGAGGGGTTTGTAGGCATGATCAAATACAGGACAAGAGAGGATTTTTGGCAAGAAACTTAAAAGACATGTTCTGGAGACCTGAGAGTATAATACGTGCAAGAAGTTCCTTCATCACCTTATCCTCATGAAAGCTCCCTTTTTACTTATAAACAAATAGGTACAATAACCTCATATTCATATAAAGTAATGTCAGCTCTTTCCACAAACAAGTCTACAAGCTTTGTATTGTGTTGCAGTTGTAAAACAGCAGGTGTGATACTCACAATATATTCTATTGAAATAATCTATCATTAGTAAATTAATTGTCATAGCCCACGCTGTTTGTATTTAATTGAATTGAAATTTAAGTGAGATCCTCCCTCTCTGTACCAACATGGAAATCAGAAATGTTTTGGCCACATGTCCTGAATGACAGTTGAGATGTATTTTGTTTAAATACATGGGAACATAAGCTACTGCAGACTTGCTGTAGCCTTTATATTGGCTCCACTGCGACTACAGTGGACGAGGTTGTTTGTTTAATGAGTATGGTATCATTGAGCTTTGAGAGGGGAAGAGTTTAAACATTTCTGCATTGTGAAAACTTAAATTAAATGATTGCTGCATGTTTTTTGCCCCACAGGTCCAGATTACATTGACAACACATGAATGTGGAGGACTGTCAAAACGGGACATGAAAATGGCAAAATTTATTGACAAAATTGCACTTTCCATGTAATGTTTAGTCATTATTCAGAAATCTTCCCCTGTATAATCAACAACCTTCTTCTAATAAAATAATTCCAATAAAAAAAAAACCCTGTCTATTGTTGATCAATAATACACTGGGTTTGTTTTAAATGAAATCTCTGAGTTTGTATGTGTTTGCAGTATATTTTGTACAAACTTTCTGAAGGAATAAAACTGAATTTGTGAAACACTGTTATCTCTGTTATTGATGCATAGTAATATACTATAACTCTGCACTGACTCTTAAATAAGATGACATTTCCAGGTTTGTAGAAATCCTTGCTCTGTGCTTAAGAGTCAGGATTCTACCACTTGGTTAATAGCGACAGAATGACTTTCATTGAATGTGGATTTCTTGTTTTCAGCTGTGTTTATTTTCACACAGAGAATCAACATTCTGTCAGTCCTCCACCTGACCACATATTCTGCTCTTGGACTCGGAGAGTGAAGAAAAATAAAGAAAGGGTCACATTCAGTCGAAAGAGGAGTTGTGAGATCAACAGTTTAAAAAAAGGACGTGTCAGAAAAAAGGACATGTCAGAGAGGGCTGCTAAAAGCAAAATTAGCCAGATTAGCAGCAATATGAACATTCTGCCAACGTATGTAACTAAAGGTCTCCTTCTTTTGTGTCTTTATATTACATGTTTTTTTCTGTCACATTGACGGTTTTAGATTGGCGAGCAATAATCTTGATGTCTGTGATAGGTTCAGATTTCTCTGTCATTTCATTACAGAAAAAAAATCGGTGATGACGATGACCTTTATGTGCAATGTTGCAAGACGTGTGCACAAACAAAACATCTTTGCCCTCAAGTTTAGTTTGTAAATGGTAAATGGACTTGAGCTTGCATAGCGCTTTTCTAGTCTTCTGACTACTCAAAGTGCTTTTACACTGCAGGTCACGCCTACCCATTCACACACTGATGGCAGAGGTTACTGTAAATCGACCATCAGAAGTAACTAATCCCATTCATACACATTTATAAGTGTCTTGCCAAAGGGAACATCGGACATGTGGCTACAGGAGCTGGGGATCAAACCCTCAACCTTCCGGTTAAGAGACGACCGACTACAGAGCCACAGCCGCCCGTTCAGATGTAGTGAAGATTTCTCTGTTTAGAGCTTATTGCACGCTGATTTAGAATGCACACTTAAAGACAATCTAAAAGAAAGCAGGCATGCAGAGACTACAAGTAGCCGATAATGATGCTTTGAAAATATCTCTAAAGAGCTCTAGATGGTGCGGTGCAAATTAAATGTTTGTAACTGCATAAATTAATAATGTCCAAGCTGTCCTGAGAAATCTAATGTAGCCTATACTGTACATTTATATTTCTTTTAAATACCGCTGAGAATGAAATCAGATTAGTCCTTTCCAACATCAGATACAGTACTGTTCATTAGCAGTCCCAGGTGAAGAGACCTTGGAACCGATTGCCTCTTTTTTAAAAGTGAATAATAGCTATTTATGTTTATTATGTATATAAATTAACTTATTGTGCTTTTGTAAACTACAAGGTATTGTTGGGTCCTTTTATGTGGTGTCTTTTATCCAGACCTTGACTCTGTAAAGTTTGATTTGATTTGTCATGTTATTAGAGACAAGTCCACCCTGAAGCATGGAGCTGAACACTTCGAATGCTCTGCTGGATGGTCGAGGTAGGAGGTCGTGTGGAGCAAGTTGAGACTATAGAGTAGGTAGATTATTCCATTGGTTCTTGACCTTATAGGTTTGGTCCCCATCCTGAGGATCATAAGGAACATCTGAGGGGTTCTCGACATGAAAGGGGCTGAAAAGCAGAAAAAGCTGCAAACAACTCTTCTCTAACTTGGCTGCTGGCTGAGCCTTTAGGTTAGGACAGAAATGAGACTGGTTTTCATATTCACATCAAACTCTGAAAAGAGAACAACTATATAACCAAAATGGGAAGTAGCTTAACACAACAAAAATTAAATTCCTAGCTTTAAAGGAAGTTAACGCATTTGTTTGTATACAGTAAATATACAGCTGCATCTAAAAAGATCAGATCGAAGCAAGCTGTGATAATTTTTCTTTTGTTTTTATTTCCATTTTCATGAAAAGACAAAGTATCAGAAAATATCATAGTCAAATCATTGGATTAAAATGTACTACAAAAAAAGCAACCATGATAATCTCCCAGAGTAGAAAGTGTGAGCTTCAAACTCCTTTCTATTCTCCAAATAAACATAACAAATATCTACAAAATCTCCTTCAAGAATCAAACACACATCTAATAGACTTAAAGTTGTAGTAAAGGATCACATTATTTTGAATTTGATTGCTTAATTTCATTTTTAAGTGATGAGTCTTTCAGCCCTACAAGCCTCTAAAATAGTAGTTTCTGAGCCAGACCAGACCAGGCCAGATGTGCCCCCCCCCCCCCCCAAGATAATTGGACTCAGCTGATGGACAGGAGCAACAGGCAACCAGGCCAGCACTTCCCATTAGTGAACTCCCTGGATCCTGGCTTCTTAATCCGTTTTCGACTTCACCTACTAATTCTGCAGCGCCAGCAGTCCAGCCTGTACACACACGCACAAGCACACACACGTGCACATGACCAGTGGAAGACAGGCAGACAGGCGAAGGAATGAGGAAGAAAGAAGAGGCAGAGATTAGAAGGAAAGACGAACAGAGAGGTTGGGGGATCCTTCTGTGCAGACCTTGAAATGGAAAATAAAAGTTCTGCCCAGAATAGTTGTCTTGTGACTGACAGAGAGCGACAGAAGTGAAAAGAGAAAGGCAAAGTGGAAGTTTCATGAAGAAACCTTGAGCAGCATAAAGGCTGTCTGGGGTTTTTCCAAGTAGCTGTTGCATGATAGCAGTCCAAATTTCCATCTAGTATGTTAAACATAGTTTCACTCCCTGACTGTGTGGGGATGGGTTGATGTGCAGACCAGTAGTTGCAATCTGATACTGCCAAATAAAGATAACAAGGTCTTAGAAAGTCAATCTTGACTTAAGTCTGCTTTTAGAGTCTCCAGGGGGAGTGCACAGGCCAGCGTTTAGCATGTGGGCTCGTCTGTTGTGGGATTTGCTGCAGACACACCGCTGATAGTAATCACCCTGTGCGGTCGATGCCAGAAAGCAGCCAGGAGCTTAACATTAGCAGAGACATTTGTATGACATTAGTTATTTGATCAAATGCACCCCATAACTGCTGGACGATGGCTGACTCTTCTCATCTGTGTGAACAGAAACACGTTGTCTGTTCTGCAGATAAATGGCAGTTTCGCGCTGTCTTCTTCCATTTAAAAGACAAGTTGTCAGTAGAGCTTTTTTAAGGAAAAACCCCCCACATTTTCTCTGGGATATGAGGATCACTGTATTGGTTGTCATGCTGATTCCACAGTGAAGTAAAATATCAGAAACAGAGAGGCTCCAGACATCTGTTACACCAACCTGTCCTGAGCCAAGAGCAACAATTTTTTAGCTTTCTGATGATGCGTTATTTTAAAGCTTGTCCAGTAGTATTTTAAAATGATAAAAATAATAGAAGGCGACTAATCAGCCCATAAAAGCAGGTTATCAAAAACATGCAAAATCCCCAAATTGTGATGGTAACTGTAAAAATAAAGCAGCAAAATTGGGAGAATTTCTTTCATAGCTCTCTTGAAGTGTCAAACTGAGTCGATTTGTTTTTGTTTTTTACTGTACTTAAGCCTAACAATGCTTTGAGATAAATGCTGATGTAAAATTGCTAACATTGGCTAATTAGCACTTAACAAAGAACACCCATTGCCAATGAGAATGTTGCTACTTTTTTAGAAAAAAAAAGCCCTTAGACATGATGTATGATGATGCTACAATAAAAAAGTAATGATATCCTCTTACTTTAAAAGATGTTGCAATTGGAAAATAAGTGAATCACTTAATTCAGTATAGTGGCTCAACCTTGAGGGTCATGCGAAAATGTAAAGGCAATCCATCCAAAAAAGTTTACGACAATTCTGTCCATTTGGTGTGAAAAAACTTGCTTGGCTTGCACAGAGTCCTTACCTCCACCAATCTATTAACTTTGAGTGGTAGTACGCCATGTGCATTTAACAGTAAATACTTTTCTGCCAAGCCCAGTCTGCTCTAAGTAGTGATTTCCTTCATTGCCCAGAATTCCCCGGGTCATCCGCCACCAAATGCAGTAACAGCGCAGTTCAGGTTTTTGTTTTTAATCCCTGCTCTCTGACAGTAACTGTGCCCACTAGTGCTAAGGAGTTTCGATAATTTAAGAAGTCACATAATCTGCTTCCTTTAAAATAAATAGAGCATGTTCATCCAGATCCTTCTTACAGTAGACCTTTTCTTTACTCTGCCACCCAAGCACAGGCACACACAGACACAAACTTGGCTGTGAAGTCACTTCTGTTCGACGCAGCACAGCCACTAATCCCAAAATGACTGTCATGTGTCAGCTTTGTCAGAATTACTAGGGTATTGAAACACAGTCTTGGCAGTAAAAAGATCATTTTCTCAGGATACATATAATTATAATAATTGATGCTGTTGTACACTGGCTTGAAACAGCATGCAGTAATAAGCCGAATGCTCTTTCAGCTATGTGATCCACTATATGGTAATAAATCTTGTGCTCCATGAATCAAATTGTATCTCTTTGCTGCACTCAATAAATGCTAGCTTGATATAGAGGTAAAATAAGCAACCAATGGCTGTTTGAAACATTAAGCTGATTTGGAAGAAGTTATGGTGTGTCGTTCAAGGATTTCGTTTGGAAACAATGGAAGGATGGTAGATCCAGTATAAGATACAATAAAAATGATCATGCTATTATACATTTATGGAGTTGTCAATATATTCCATGGTAAGACCAAAAACTACAACATTGGATTTTTAAAAAATAACTCATCCGTTTTGATTTTAGAAAGGTTTAACTGCAGATTCCACAGCATGTGTGTGCACATCTTTCCGTCCCCGTCCGACGGCACGCACCCATCCCACTGGGTCCATTTCTGAAGCATCAGAGCTGGGGTGCAGCCATGAGCAGCTCGACTCGCTGGTTCACAAGAGGACAGGAGAACTACAAGATCACGCAGGATTAAAGAGAACAACATGCAAAACAGCAGGTTACTTTGCCTTTCCGATGATGATAAGTTGTTTATTTGGTGCCTGTTTTGATGCAGTGTTGATAAAGTGATGGGATATATGACTGGGATTCTGTACATTGTGTTTTATTTTGAAATGTAAAAGATGCTGTATATGTTCCCTCCAACCCCTGCCACACCCACACATTCAGTTCCCTCCAAATAAATCATTGTAGTGGACCTTACCACTTGTAGGGGAGCTCACTATAAAAACACATATAGACAAACAATGTGACTACATTTATATTCACATTTTATACAGTATTGTTCGCAAATCCTTTAGAAGTTTCTGTGCTCAAGTTACATATTTAACAAAAATCTTCAGAAACAAACACTCATTGAAAAAGATGTATGCCCCCCCCCCCCTTTCAATGAAAATGGTACAACCAGGAAGTATAAAAACCAATGAGAACCTTGTCAGAACCATTTGCCTGATGACTAGAAAAAAGAATAGCAACAAAGGTAAGATGCGTGTGTTCATTTTTGCTAGCTAACTGTAAACTGCAAAAGTATCTGGTGTTGCTACTGGTCCACCTGAAGGTTTGTTTGACTCTTTGTGTAGCACTGACTTACATGGCTAAAAGAAGGGTAAACTGTGGAACCTCCTATATCTCAAAGACACAAACACAATACACATGTGACATCTTATGGAGGGAAACCTCCATATCCCTTTGTCTGCAGTTAAACAAATACAAGTTTCCTCCTTCTCAACCCACAACCTGGAAAAGTGTTAAAAGCAGCTGTTGCTAACATACTTACTTACTTATCTAAAACTAGATAGCCATAAACACAGCACAGGACAATGGGCCAGGGAGACAGTTAGCATGCATTGCTAGTAATTTCACTAGGGGTTTTTCTTTTCTCTTTTAAAACAAAATGCTCACCTCAGCATTTTGGATACTGCTTACCATGTGATCATGCGATGGTGTTGCTGAAATACGCTGTAAATAACAAGGTTATGAAAAATGATCTTCACCATGAGGGCCTCTTTCAAACAAAAGGGTGTAACTGTTTTGCCCTCAGATCACTTATCAACACTCCCCTCATATCCTTCTGTCTCTCCGGGAGTCTTTCGCCTAAGTCCATAATAAGCTCTGATGAAGGCCACAATGCTAAAATGTTAGCATGTATGTTCAATAAATTGTTAAAATTGAGAGGAGTCAACTTTGTCCTGAAGATCTTAGTGCGTGCTACCTTTTTATCTTTGGGTATTATATTTTGTAATTCTTTGAATATGTTTTAACACCACAAACAAAATATAATATAATCATCACAACATAGTTTATCTAACCGTTGAGTCCACTGAAATACAGACTGCTTTGTAAATTAAATTATTGCTGAATTAAAAACAGTCTAATTTGATAATAGCTTAAAGTCTTGTGCTACTGGGGGTGTGGTCTGCCTGTAACCCCGTTCACAGTAAATGTGTAGGATTCACAGTTTTAAGGATCTTTAGATGGAATACTATTTAAAGGCTACAGTTGCTGTATTGTCACATTTATATGGTTTTGACTTATGTCAGTTAAAATAATATTTTTGGAAGTGTCAGGCTTCAATTCTCGAAATAAAATAACAATTCTGTGTTCACAGGAGAGATTGAAAACTGCAATTGGAGTCTGAGTTTTGAGATTGACAGACGTACACAGCAAACATGGATGGTGTCACCAAGAGGGATGAAGACATGAAGCCCAGCCCTGTGAGATTCATGGATGTGGAAATGGGATGTTCTGTTGCTGCAGCTGAACAAGTAACATAGGTAACCCTTTTGCAGAATTTGTAGCATTTCTCCTAGTAAAAGTACCATCTATTAAAAAAGATTATATGTAAAGACTATAAGAAGGTGCCTTAAGGGTTAAACAGTGTGATATATATTTGAAAATACTGCTTGGACCATAAATTTCAGCTGTGCTATACAGTCAGTGTATCTATTATTGTGTTCACCTTGTTTATAGCAATGAGCTTGTGCTTGAAACACAGAAACAGAATCACTCTTCTTATTGTACATTGGGGAGTCTTGGGTCTCTCAGTAGTGGCAGTTTCCAGTGAAAACTCAGAGACAAGACATTATAACCAAAAGTGTTTTTGAAACTAGAAGTAGCCAAACATGCAGCATCTTGAGTTACAGTTTGTGCTGTTTTGAGTTTCTGGCAGCATTAATCCAAAAGCAATCAAATTAAGCAGCTTGTTGGTTCACTTTTGTGTGACCGTGTTTCTGTTCTCTGCAGGTTGAGATTGGAAACAACTAAAGGTAATCGTAAAAGGGCTGATTTTTACATCCGGGACTAGAATTTAGAGATAGGGACCATTGTGTTTCAGAGATTTTTTTAATCAAAGCATGCAGTAGTTTTTGGACTGAATGAATACAAACTAAGTTTGGCATCAAAGTCAACCTACCGAGACTTCAGACACACATGAGATAGGTCTATGAATAAGTCATCTATCAGTTCAACTCTGTTCTGATGTATTCAAAGGTCTGCACTCTATTATAATAAAAGCTTAAAGATGTTCATTACCAGTCTTTTACCTGTTTTAGGTATTTACCATTTTAATTTCTTAAGTAAATGAAAAAAAAGAACTAATGGCTTCCTGGAAGACTAATCAAATTCGTAATGCTTAACACCTGTAGTTCTATGAAAAAAAAAAACAGTTACACCTGATTTTTGTATTTCCAATTCTAGTTTTCAGAGTGTAATAGCTGCCCTACACATCAAGATAAAATCAGAGAGAGACTGATACTTCCCTCAGACCCCTGCTGCTCTCGTTTGATTACAGTGTAAGTATTGTAACATTACATAGTCTAGGTAGAGCTTCTGAACCACAGGTTTGAATCTACGAAAAATTACTTGGTGTGTTTGCAGCAGGCAGCAGCTGCAGGGCAGGTTTAAGGGTCACCTGGTGGTGCTACAGCAGCAGAAAACTAACAGACACTTAGTAGCATTGTATTCATGACTGAGGTAGGCCTCAGTTTTGCAGTGCTTAATTGCTTTCTTGATTAGGGTACACCAGAGGGATGTGGTTATAGAGTCAGAAGTCAGTCATAGAAGTGTAGTGGTATAAAATATAAGATTGGGGGGGCTGTGTGCTGCCTTCTTTCTGATTCTGGTTTCTTCTTTTTGTTTTTCTACACCCATCCGCTTAAAGCCCCATAAAGTCTAAGCTCAGACATGGTCAAATAAAACTGTTATGTATCTTTTTTAACCTTTATCTATTTATCAAAAACAACTTATTATCTTCGCCATAGAAGAACAGGGGATGCTAAAGTAATAGAAGTTGATGGATGGTGCCACCAAGAGGGATGAAGACATGAAGCCCAGCCCTGTGAGATTCATGGATGTGGAAATGGGATGTTCTGTTGCTGCAGCTGAACAAGTAACATAGGTAACCCTTTTGCAGAATTTGTAGCATTTATCCTAGTAAAAGTACCATCTATTAAAAAAGATTATATGTAGGACTATAAGAAGGTGCCTTAAGGGTTAAACAGTCTTTAAAACAGACTTTATTTGCTAACAAGGGACAAGACAAATGATGGGTATATAACATCATAATGCAGTGCCTTCTTTACAGAGATTCAAGTAAACTCTGTAACTACTGGTGTAATTGGTGAAATAAATTCACTTGTGCAATTTTTGACTTTTGGGGCCTGGCGCATTGCCCTGCTACACCAATGTTTGGAGAAGCTGATGACAAGTTAAGTTATGGTACTGTAGGCTACTGCAATGTATTTATTTTTATTCATGGTTATTTGGTAGATCATTCCCTAAATTTTTGTATTCATTTATTTATTTAAAATCTCAGACCCTTCAGTGTCTTCTTAAGAAACTATTTTTGATTATCAGAAAAGTTGTTTTGTTGTCAACCTTGTTTTCATTGTCTGAAACTCTTTCAATATTGCATTTTACACACACACACACACACACACACACACACACACACACACACACACACACACACACACACACACACACACACACACACTATAAAGTATGTAATTAAGTAATTATCTTGAGAGAATTGTTGTTACACACTCACCAGCACAATAGCCTATTATTTCCTGTTGATTCCTTCTTTATATAGCTAATAATTCAGGGGAAGGGGAAACTTGCCAAGCAGAGGAACACGAGTTCAAATATTTACCTGTAAAGCGACGTCTTGAACTTTGCCCTCCTGGTTCAGGCGCGTTCATGTTACCGCGCGTTTTTAACCGGAAACAGGAATTATGGGTATCATTTACGACGCGCTTTGTTATTGTTACCGTTACCAATCACCACAAGCCTTCAGTGCGATTTGGCCTCCCGACAAAAATTTCCAAACCAAAGCGGAGAGTTAGGCTACAGTTAGTTACAACCAGTGCGCATGACCGCCCTGAGTAAACGTTCTACCCCTCCGTGAACGCGGACGCGCCCAAGGAAAGAATTTGAGGCCGCGCACGCTGCTGATACTGTTGTGACTTGTTATGAATGGTGGGACTAAACGACAAGGAGGTCAGAATATCTGTGACCAAGATAGAGAAGAAAATAAAAATGAGTATATGTTTTTGGATGTAGGCTAAATAAGAGGAAAAAATGCAGGCCTATGATGTTTTGAACTGCCTATGAAAAATATCCAGAACATGTGGGTACAGAGACTCAACTCCTCAACATAGGCCACAAACTCACGACATTTTAAGGATTATTAAGGAAAAATAGCAAATCTCCCTAGTGCCCCCCCCCCCCCCCCCCAAAAAAAAGAGCCACAACTAGAGTGTCAGAAAAGCAATGTTAGGCTATAATTACAAAGGGCTTTAAAAAGGGAGCTTTAACTCACTTTTCAGTATCAGACACACTACAGATAAAACACTGAAGGCCTGTAACAGGACTATAACAAAATGGGTCACCTAAGTCGAACTGACATAAGATGCGTAGGCTAACTGTTAATGAACATTATAGAGCCACTCTTAATCATTATAAATGATCATTAAGTAAAAATTACACTTTACAGGTAGTATAGGCTACAATTTAACGTTAGGCTAAATGTGATAATATTAAAGACCTATTTCAGATGACAAATTCATCCATAAAGCACCTGAATGCACTAAACATTGAATGTTCAGGCCGTATTTAGTGCATGAGTATTTGTCCATCAGACATAATGAGTGACTCTTGAGTGTCACAGACACATTCAGGCTATAATACAATCCTTAATTGGCTCAAACAATCTTTTACCAAAGTACGCCATTTAAAAAACAAACTGTATAGGTTTATTCAAATGGTTCAAAGTGTGATTCTCCCAGCTGCCCTCACAAAGAGCATATCAGTCGAAACACACAATCTTTCCCCCTGCATTGATGCTGCGCGCTAATATCTGTTACAATGAGTAATATAGATATGGGGATTTCTGCAGGTGTCAGAGAACAAGATATGGTATTGATTGAATAAATGATGTTTGCACTGTGACATAGGTGCGAAGGATTGTCGCCCAAAGAGATGTTAGAGGCAATTTAGTGTAAGGCGTTTTACACATTTTGTGGCACTCAAGTCTGTTTTAGCCTATTTGAGCTAATAAAGGAAGCTTTAAAAAATAAATTTGATATAATCACTTTAGACACAGCTATGAAAATAAATATGATACTCATAAACCTATATTTGGAGATTTATAAAATAAAATAAATTTCAGAAACATTCCCTTTAATCTTCGTTTTCCTGAAATGATCCAGGCCATCGAATGAAAAAAGAGTCTGTGGGTCATAAGCTTGGTTACATAATTTTGCTCCTTTTTTATAAAGAACATGACCACTTTATCTCAGCCCGTTAAACAAAGACGTCTCCAAAACATATAGGCCTAGTAGGTGAACCTGTCTTTTCTTGGAGTTTATTAAAACAAACATGTTACCATTAACACATGAGGACTTTGATTCACCTTTTTGTGTACATCTTAGTCGGACCAGTCTTACATTGTCGTACAAAACACTTTGCACTCAATTTAAACATGCGGGGTTGTCTATTTCAAACAAGAAACATTTAAAGATTAAAGTCACTGAATCAGAGGGAGGCAAACGGGCCGCTGGCACCCGCATCTAGACTGATAACAGTAAGCACACAAAAGCAGCCTATAAAATATGTACAATAGTGGGTAGATTTTTTTCACTCTTGAGTGTTGATTTCTGATATGCTCGACGTTTTAATTTGAGTAAATTCTTGATTTGGTCGGGAAATAAAGGCCCCGCCCCCTTCCGGTCTTCAATAGCAAGCAAATAAAGAAAAAAAAAACATCCCATCATCTGTTTTGATGATAAGCCTGTATATTTTTACATTTATATATTTACAATGCAGCAATGTAACACGTCTTCATCATTTAAAAAATCCCCCCAAAAATGGACATTTCAATTGATGTGCAAGTTCATTGGTAAACACATAAAACCCGCATTATCCACATTTTTCTTTCCTTTTTATTTGAAAGGTGTTTGCAACTTATCCATTTTAGTTGTCTTTGATTTTTCCCCCCAAATCCGCAGGTCGCCTACAAGCTCTGACACGTGTCTGTTTATCACATATACTTATTTATATTAGTAAGAATACAGCTGGCCCGTCAGCTGTTGTACTGACACGCGTTCAGACTCGAGCCCGGGCTTTGCAGGCTGCTGTATCCAAAAGATGGGTGCTGTTTGGATTTCAGTCTGAGGGTGGCCAGGCTGGAGTTGCAAGTGTCCCGGTAAACGCTGTACGGAGAGCTGGGAGGCCCATACGGACAAGCGGACGATGACATAGCCGAGTTGATCCCGGAAGCGCCGATTCCGTTCAGGTTGCTAATGTTGTTGAGGCCCGGAGTGGGCATGCCCGGCACGGCGGAGTGGCCCATTCCGGATGCCATAGTCATGGAGGAAATGGAGTTGGGCGCGGAGAACATGGACTGCGAGGTGAGCGGACTCATTGAGTTGAAAAAGGTGAAATTCTTTGCGGAGAGCGGCGCCGGGGTGAGGCCTTTGTTGCTCCAGTTGTTGTAGGGTGTGTAGGCAGAGTACATGTCGTCGTACGGCTGCACGAGGCCGCTGAACTGCGGCAGGTAACCGTTCTTGCACAGGTCCATCTGCTGGTTCCGCTCGCGCTTCCTCCATTTCGCCCTCCGGTTTTTGAACCACACCTGCAGGAAACACACACACCGTTAGTGCTGCGGGTGCTGTTTATCTGATCATTAGGCAAATAAAAATATGTAGATATTTACTAAATTGAGCCAGGTTTTCTATAGGCTACTGAGATAAATAGGGCTAATATTTCTGAGCACTTTTAGACCAGCATTAGTGTAACTACTTCCTTCAAGGTGTGCTGATGTAAAAGATGCAGAACACACACAACATTGTCCGACATAGGCCTATAAAAAAAAATAGACAAAGACGATTCCTAATTCTTTAAAATGCTATTCAGAGTAGTGTAAATTCTTGAAGGTCAGTCATTTAAAGGTGCACTGAAAAGTCCTCAGAGTTTTGAGGCAGTGATGAACAGGGCTTTAATACAACATCTGTTGAATGGTCTCAGATGTCTAAGTTTGTTTACACCAGTCTATAAACACGGCAACAATAGGCCTATCATGCGTTGAGAATAAATCCGTACACATTTGTTTATTTAAACTCAGACGGTGTCTTTCAAAAACATGGAAAATAACACTTTTTTTCCTGAGTGAAATGTATCTTTGACAGTTCCAAAGTCGTGATTCTGATATTTGTTACTCCTCCTATTTTCAGTGTAGGCCTACTTGCTATGCCTTCGAAAAACCTCTGATGCAGGTTTGCTGGTCAAATTTTTAAAATCGAACACATAGCCTATGCGGAAGTTGAAAAGATAAACTTTTAGCTTATCAGTTACATTAATTTAAATTGTGTTTGTATTTAAAAAATGGTTTTGTTCGACCAAGAGGATAAAGGAGTAAAGAGAGTGTCGTCCAAAAGCGTAACGTTTTTTTTTTAATTAGGCCTATGTCTAAGTATTTGTCTGAGAAACGTTGACATTTTCGCAGGCTGTAACCTAATAAAAAAATGAATCCCAAATATAGGCTAAATACATTTTAAGCCTAAACCTAAATACAAATAATTAAAAAATAACGCAAAATAGTTGAATAGCCGATTAATTTTTTCTTAATGTCCATCAAAATTAAACTGTTTTTCTGTGTTGCATTCACGTAAAATTAACGCCGACATGTTTTTTAATAGCATAGGCCTGTCTCTGTGTCTGGGGTGAAAATATGAATCAGAACAACGCAGCCTACATTTATTGACTTCTTAGTAAATCTTGACAGAACCTCCGTCAGTCTGCACTCTGAGCTCTTTTTATTTCTTAGCGAAAACAGTTTAAAAATGGCGAGCTTGCACCGGCTACTTAGCGGAGCAGGGGGTGGTGAAAAAATTGTCCACAAAAACGTAAACGATGTGAGAGACCGAGAACTGAAACTCACAAGCTGCATTTCACACAAAGCAACGCCTCTTCTCTCTTCATGCAAAAATATATTTCTGTCGGTATAGGCTATAAACATCATGTAAACAAGCAAAAACAAGCGTTCCATCAAGGTATGGTTGCGTCCAAAAAAAGTGTCTCCACATATCTCAGTACAACTGGATATTTGTCATACATGATAAAACACAAGTGGCATTTAAAGGTCAAGTCCAAACACTTAAAAATGTCAAAACATGTTATTAAATAGCTTCACAGAAATATTACATACATAAAAAATGCTCAAGATTGCGCTGTCTCATGAAGTGCTCTTAAAATGTTTTTTTGTGTGTGTATTATTATGCAACTGCGGTGGATTTTACAAATACGGGCCACCAGGCGCCAGTTGCTGTCAATGAAAACCAACTATTGTTTTGTATTTAACGCATAAGAAGCCAACATGAATACCTGCATGTAAACAGTGTGTGTGGATGTATCCATACACTGTTTAGTCATTTGATGGCTTAGTGTACCAGCAATAGGCCTATCGGAGCCCATTAACAGAAATTAAGTCTATTTATAACTGCATCTTTAAATATGGTCCCTGAATAAATAACGTACTGTTGTTCCTATTGCACTGATCCAGCCACATTTGGCTGAATCTGTAGTCTCCTCCTCGGGGACAATTATGAACCCAAACTGGTGATGAAGTCATCAAAAGACAAATCCCTCATTGGCTCGATTAGCAGCACGGATACACCCTCAACGACGATGTATTTCTTTCCAACAATCAAAATAGTAACAGAAAGCTTTCACAATAAGTTTACATGGTGTTTACGGTGTTTTAAGTGCAGCTTTACCAGAATTAGAAAAAGCAAGGTGTTGAGAATTACGCTCGTGTTTAATCATGGACAACTCACACTTTGGAAAACCGTCTGTCAGCCTGGGATGACTGCAACTAAAAATCAGTTAACGCCACTGTTTTGTCTCGCTACAACATGGCTCTATTTGATCACACACATATAGTTTCCAGCTGAAGCGTTTAAAGTAACCTCAGTTTTCTACATACAATTCTACAATGCTGCATTTTGTATGTTTAATTCAGTAAAAGCAGGATGATGTCGTTTTTTAAAGACGTGGTAAAGTAATAATAGAAGACTAAACTAAAATAAGATAATTGGCCTTCTTATAATACAATATAATAGAAATGTAAATGCTTTTGTGTTGACATCCTCCGTGAGAATAGACATTTCTTTACAGTATTTTAAAATATCGTGATCCAAACAAATCATTAGGTAATTTTGCATCAAAATCAGATAACGAGAAGTCACCATATGCATTCAGCGCGTCCATCCAATGGCTGATATTAAGCCATTAGTTGCAAATTTGAGAATTAAATATATTTAATTTATTTACTGTCAGAAGGTTTTTTTTCCTTTCTTTATTATTTGGGTCAGTATTATAGTAGGCTATTTATTTGCCTGACGTGTTCAAATTATTTCATTTTTTATGAACATTTTATAAGAATCCTGTCACACAAGCCTGCTTTAATTTACTATCTTTGCGCACTCATGACGCACACTTTACGCACGGCCTGCTGGTCTCTTACCCGGACTCTGGCCTCGGTCAGGTTGGTCCACACGGCGATTTCCTCCCTGGTGCTCATGTCCGGGTAGCGGTTCCTCTGAAAAGTTGTTTCCAGCTCCTGCAGCTGCTGGCTGGTGAAATGAGTCCGCTGCCGCCGCTGCTTCTTCTTCTTAGGATCGTCCGCGTTCCCGTCATCGCTCCTTTGTTCAGCACTCCTCTCCTTTTCTGTGGATAAGACATCAGAATGAAAATATGTTATTCTACAGCTATAATGTACTCTAAATAGCATGCAAATGAGGGAACTTTCATGAAGAAGATAGTATTGGCACCTTTATTATTAAGTGCACAACACATGCAACAAACTTTTGGTTAAGCTAAGATAAACGGCCTGTCAGCTTAAAAGAAACCAGAGCTATAAATAAGTTGTATTAAAAAACACCATAACAAATAATTACCAGAGGAGAAGTGACACATTAAGCCAAATATTTACAAACATGTCTGGAACTTTACATGGATCCTTTCAAACACACTCAGATCTGCCTTTTTATGCGCTGACAGATAAATAGGACTTTCTTTACGACGAGGTCTGCCCACTCTTATCTCCTTACTGCTATCGTGTATTCTTCTTGTCCTAACAAGATCGCCTCGTTAAACTGAAGGGTCAACACGTGCAAAGGTTAATCACGAAAAGGGAATAGTTTCTTGAGATTTTGCCAGAATAAAAGGAACCCTCGAACAGCGACTTCTTTTTCAAATCCCAGCCCCGTAACGTAAACAAAGAAGACTTACTCTTTTTCGTATGAAACAAGTCGGGGAAAATACAAAATGTGACCAATTTAAATAACACAAATTATTTACAAGAATGGTTAACATCGACCTGTTGACTTTCAGTTGATGCACAGGCCTAATATATTTAGTTTAATGCATTTACGGACAGCAAGCCTCTGTTCTGCATTTTTTTCCCTGACAGACCTGGGGATCCTGCCATGTTTTTGGTTCAGCGTAATAAACAAAAAAATGGGGTGTAACTACACCAAACGGGACTACTTTCTACTTTTAAGTCTAAATTGAGTTTCGAAACATTTGTTCATACACACTATGCACAAAAACACACGCAAAGAAACAGCCATTGGGTTTAGAAACTCACTCACGCACTCAGAAGAAGGGATCGAGCCCCTAAAAGCCCTCTGATTGTATACCTGCCAATTCTGTTTCTGAAGACTCGCTGCTTGAGTTCTCTAAAGTTTCACGGTTGCTGTTGGAGGTTCTCGATAAATTAAAAGCGGGGGGCACGTCACGGGGCGGCGGTGCTCTCGCGGCCTCTGCGATTCTGTCCAAATTCATCCCACCTTGAAGAGAAGGATTTGAAGAGTGATGAAACGGGGTGAATCCTTGGGTGCACAACGCTTTCCCCCTTGAACGCGGCTAAAAAAATCCAACCGCTACCATATACACACACCAAGACATAAGTCGACGAGCCACGCAGGGAGAATTCCCACTACAGTTTGTTCTTCCACGAATGAAAATAACTCGGAAATGATAAAACATATCCCCTTTCCCCTCCTCAGTGACAGCAGTGTGCTCCTCTTCTGTCCGTTGAAGGGGAAAGCTTCTGTCCGATGTGACCAAGCTTCGCTCACACAAGAGACACACCCATCTAACCTCCCCACAATGAGCAAGTCCCACCCACTAAGTCTGCCCGCTGCAAGAAAAAATCCTACCAGACAAGATAGTCTGACGTCAGCTCCAACAAGTGAAAAAAGTCGTGCTATTCATTATTAGATCTCTGGTTTTGTCGCATGCAAATCAGTTTATATCTTGCAGTTTAGCCGAAGTGAAAGCATACAAAATGATCCATCCGAGCAAATGCCCTGTTCCTTCTAAGAAAATTAACTCTACACCAGTTTGCTTTCTAGTTGGCAGACTTAAGACTGGCATTAGACTAGGTCTCTTAACGGAGGCATTTCTTTTTACAGCGTTCTTTCGCTTTTTTCAAGTGCATGGCAGCGCTCAATGCAGCACTTTGCTGTCCGAGAGAGAAAGGGGCCTTTTATTCGTGCAGGCATGTTTGTAATGTGTTCATTGAAATGCAGCTGGGTGCGCAAACACACAGAGCGCGCGCACAAACATAGCTCCACACAATGTATATCTCGTACTGAGCTGAATAAACATTTGCCATCTATCGTGGGTCTGCCCTGTTACTGTTTCCTTTCTGTGAAAGTTGCCCGATGATGTGGAGATTACTGTGTATGAATGGCCCGAAGTGTAAACTGTTGCTCTATATCAGCTCATTGTTTTGCCACAAATAAACATTCAGGAATAAAAAAAATCAGGCAGATCAGAGCTCCCATTACTTAACACACGGTGTACCAGTGTGTTGTCTTAAGCAAATAATGTGAATGCAGCTTCTGAAGGATCCCCGGGAAATAGGCTATGAGTGAATAAAAAAGTAAACTTTAAGTAGGTTATGAAGTCAGAGAGTTTTCTAGTCTGATTATAATCTGTTATCCCTGGCACGCATGCACAGTATTGGCACTGACTCACAGCGCAGATAAGTGAACTGTTACTCTTAATTGACTGCAGCATGTGTCTGTGTGGAGAGCTGCAGAGCGTCATCCAGATGTTGACTTGCTCTCAGTGTGTGCTGATTTGAAGTCAAACATTAGGAAACTTGCAGTATTGCAGCAGCAGCAGCTACAAAATATATCAGATTCTCTTTAACAATGATTTCACTGTGTCACAAAACACAGAGGTCAACCTTCTCCTTTGCTTGAGTTTTGTTTTCAGGATGGTGTCAAGTGAGGACTATGTTAATCCTAACGGTTTAAGTACACCTGATGCATCTTGGGAGCCAAGGGTGTTTTTATTCAAGGAAAAATACTAATAGCCTTAGTTTTTTTAAGGAAACTAATTCGGCTCTATTTGGATTATTCCATGTATTGGTCCAAAGAACTAAAATGGGCTTTCATGCGGTCTAAGGTCTGTTTTCAGTGTTCATTACGCACGTTTAGATCTCACACTAGAGTCACTAGTGTTGTAGACGTATAGGATTTAATTAAACAAATTAATTTGATGAGGAAAATCAGATCTGAGTGCAAAACATGAAGAAATGGATGCTGTTTCGTCACAGCATGTCCAACAGTCTTCAATCAAAGAAATGTGGACCTTTAGGTCACATATCTTTTCCACTTTTTCTCTCCACTACAACTTGGGCGCAGCTGACCCGCCGACTCGCAGTGGTTGAGCCTTCCTATAGCCTTCATGTGTCAGGTTAAACGCGCTCCGGCTCAGACCTCATCTTCCGAGACCCGGACTGTCACCGGCGCCAGTCTCGAACGTTTTGGGCCTTTGTATGTCTGTGACTTCTGACATAAGATCCCCGTCCGACCGGAAAACTCCCCTGAAGGCCTTTTCAACAGACAATTGTGCAAATTCTCGACAGCCACTTAGACTTTTTCAACCTATATTTGTACATACTTTTTTTTTCTTCAGTGTTTTACAAAACATAGGTCTATAATACAAATATGCATACACCCAACATAAATTCAATTTTAATTATTATTCAGGATTACTTAACCACTTGCCACTTTTAGACTATCCTGTTAGAGACCTGTAATAAGTTCTAGAGACCTGTAATAAGGTCGTCATTTATTAATAGTCCTTGGAGAGGACATCACTCCAAAACTTTCTTACCCTCTTTCTGAGTGCGTATAAAGGAGTAGGAGGCTGACTATTTGAAAACCAATATTACAGTTATTCTATCACATGGACACCGTCCTGTAGGTCCTCATCTGATATTCCGGGCTGATAGATGGCAGCCTAATCTAAATACTCAGCCTCCTCAGCCCGCGCCCCGCTCCTCCTCCGCTCTGGAGGGCACTTGCGTGTGATGGATGACTTAAAAAGCCTTTCCATCCGGCAGGACAGGTTAAAGGCCAGTGGCAATGCAAACACTCATATTTTTCCGCCAAGAAGTGAAAATAAACTTGGTGAACGCCGTTAATCACACACTGAAATACAGTACTGATATGTTTTTTTGTATCTCTCTTCTAGAACAAAGTCAAGCCACGACCACCAGAAACAAAGCATACAGAAAATTAAGGGTGGCAAAACAGCAGTGGAGATGTAAGAGGACACGATGGGTAACTGGAGAAGAACACAGCTGATTGTTCCTATGGTGACAGTGTTCCAGCTCGGGCCAGGACCTGTTTGACCTACAGCCTGACAACCAACAAACATGACAGCGGAGGGTACAGGCCAGGTGAATATAAAACTAGCCCTTAAAAAATAGGATTCCCTATGATGGACTCTCATTAGGCCTAATCCAAATGTAGTTTACAGCTCACTGTGGCCAGTTTGCTACTGTGGAATTATGCATAAAAAAAAATCAGTTTGAAAAAATCCTTAAAAAAACAGATATTTATCAAACACTGGAAGTTTTTTCTTCTTCTGATAGGCTGCTTGAAAACGCACATGTCTATTTACATAGTATATTCCACTTCAGCAATGGCGCTCACTTTAGCCTGAATGTCCTCCCATATACAAACACAATCATATTAATTTAATTCAACCAATTTGTCTTTATAATGTTTTAGGTTTCAAGTTAATAAATGATTTTCTTTTTATCAATCATTCAAACCGAGGCTGTTTTGTAAAATACATTTTATTTTCCCGTTTCTTGAGAGGGCATTTAAACTTTATTTCAACCACTTTCTACCTCACGTGCATTTATTTACATGTCCAAAACCCTTCATATTTCCAACATTTTAACGTCTGCGTTTGTATAAAATCTTCTAGCCTACTTCAAACTAAAATCTTTGCATGTGAAGATCGTGGAAACAGCTTCCCTTTCTCATTTGAGCTTTTTGTTGCCTGGTTTGATTGTTTAACATTTTCGTTTTCAAAATGCACTATGGCGCATTCGGAGATAATTTTCAAAAACCGGACACAACAATATTTCTCTGTAAAAGTTGCACGTGATAGTGTTGTAACTGTTGTTCAACTTTAACTTTATTCCCGCGCGCTCGTATTTGCATCTCATGTTTTTTTATTTTCCCACGTGTCAGCTGCAGCATGCCCCATGTGTCAAGCGCATCATTCACCAGCAGACAAAAGTTGACTTTTGAAAACATACACGTGGACACGCAGTTCAGAGTTGGAGATGGGGTGTTCTTCAGAATTGCATGCTTTTGCTTAACGTGATCATTTCTAGCTTTGTTCATTGAACAATGAACACATTGGCCAATAATTTCCCTAATAATAAAGGCCAAAGTATTAGATTGAGCAGAGAAGAAGACTTACCCGGGTCTCCACAAGAAATCCCATTTTTCGACAGATTCAGTTCCATTCCAGTTACCTGGAAAACAGAGGAAGAAAAAAAGACTCATTTACAATAAGCACTCTTTTTACTCTTTTTTGCTCTTCAGCAATCTACTTTGACAATTATATCAATGGTTTTAGAGTTGATTAAAAAAAGAGATCTAAGTTGTTTGAAACCAACAACCAGTATGCTACTCCTGTTGTAGGCCTACATGCACCAAAAAACTTCTACCTTTATTATCACTTCTCACTTTTATTTTAAGAGGATCACAAAAATATAGAAGATGATATAAGGAAATTCCAATAGAGCTACAAAAAAACACAACCCATGCAGCGAACACGATTGCCTTCACACATTTCAACCTGTTATTCTATTGTAATTAAAACTGTTCTTCTCTTTTAATTTAAAACTGTTATTATATTTTAATATAACAATTGTATTCTCTTCAAATATATAGCGCCATCAAACATGCGCTTGGCAGAGTTTACCGTTGCCGTGACAGTTCACACGCACACACACACACACACACACACACACACACACACACACACACGCACACACTCTTATCTACAGGAATCCCTTTGCTGCTCTCTGTCCTCAGTAAATCTTCTCTCTGCTCCCTCTGTGTTCTCACGCTTCATGCTCCAGTCGCGTGCACTTTAGATTCATTCATGACAGCGTCAGTCAGAGTTTAATGCACAACTACACTTAATTTTTATTACTTTATATAGCAATGACAATGGGAATTGCAATAAGATGGTGTATGCTATACAAACACGGCTGTGCGTAAAACTGCATCCACTCTCTGGCCTCTCTACGGTCACTGCAGCCTCTCTGACCCCAGCTCCCTTAAAACATGAACTGTCCCTGAGCTCAAAGCTAAAATCCCGCGAGCAGATAGAAAGCTGTTTGTGGCTCACCAGTTGCTTCCCAGCGGAAGAAGACGATAGAAAAAAAGAATAAAGCCTCAGAGTTTCTCCATGCAGGTGTATAGTAAATCCACTTTGTGCGTCGGCTACGCGTAAACGCTGCATCCGCGGTAATCAGCGCTTTGGTTGCGTCTCTGCGGCGGTGTCTTGGTTTTCTTCGTCAATGCTCTGCAGCACGCCTCGTGGTGACGTCACCACCACCAACACTCCAGCTGCCGCCGCCATCCATTACCCACCTCCCCAGTTGTCATCTCCTCTGAGGCTTCAATATTTTCTTCATCATGCTGTTTAAAAAATATCATAATCATTTTTAATCCACAACTCTCTGTAAAATTACTCTATATTTCCTCTTTCTCAATTTTTGGATTTTAAAATATATATTTTTGTATCCTATTCCATCCCCCCAGCAGCAAGAAGCAGACAGAGAAGAATCCAATTAATACTTTGATATCTTGGAAATAAATGAATTAGGACATTTTTAGTTCAGTTAAATAGTTTAAAACGTGTCTCATGCAGCTTTCTCATATTAGCTTTTCTATAAGGAAACAAAAACGTTTTTTTTCCCAGAAGATGGAGTTTATAAGAGCCCATAAGCCCGTATAACATTTTCCCCAAAACCACCTTTCCAAAATTCCACATGTCCTTTATATGAAAACTGTAGTGCGGCTATAGATTATCAGTCCTCGTCTGACGCCTCGCTTATGAACGAAAAGGATTCATCTGACATTTTATTACAATTTCAGATTTTACATATATTCACACAGTGTAAATTTATATAATAGCCTATCACCAGATTAAATTTCGCTTTTGTTGTTGCTTTGCTTGTCACCGTAAATATTATATCCTCCAACAGTTTTTAGAAGTATGTCTTTATAGAGCGTAATCTCAGAACATAATCTTTACAGATAGTTTGGGTGAAGGCACTGATCATGTTTGTCTTTTTGATAACTAATCGATTTGGAATACAATAATCCCTATGACTAACACTACACCACAAGTTTGTTTTTTAATTCATTGTTCAAATTCTTGAATGACGTAGAGTTAAGAAAAGGTTTTCGATGTTTTGATTCATTGTGATATTTTACTGTGCTTATTTCATTTGTTCTGTGGCTAAAATTATCACGGCTAGTGCGTCTTGCACACAAATTAATAAATTCATTTATCGTAAACCTATAAAAAAAAAATAGTAATATTCTTTAGTCTACATCCTTTTAAAGATGCTGGGCTCGGGATATTGTGGTCTGTGTGTCTTTGAGCTGTAGCGCACCGGCGGAGAGGGAAACAGACGCAAAATACAACCAAACCAACGGAGTTCAAACTCTTTATAAACCTTTGAGCCAAAGCAAATAAACTGATGATCGGGGTCAGGTGTTCAGACCGACAGCACAGGTTGTCTTAATAGACAAAAGGCCTAAAAAGGTGCAGAAACAGAGCAGGCCGCAAATAGACGACACTTAGAATAAAGCCGTTTTGGACTGTAAGCCCGGCTGTGTGGATCACCGAAGAAGACAACAATACATACAAAAGGAAGAAAAATTAAAGTATTTCAATAAAACATTTATATTTAATCGATATTTTATGTATGTAAAAGCATTTAAGTGTACATTTCATGAGCTTCAGTGTTGCAGAGTTGATCAAAACAAAAACACTGTCAGGCTGGATTTGAAACCGCCGCGGCGTCACTGTGGCAGAGAATATCTCAGATCCAAATACTTTGGTTTACAAGCTCAGCCTTTTGGCCTGAGACTTGGGAGAAAGTGTGAAATCTGTCCCACCCTTACACTTTCCTTTTTACCTCGGCCAAGAGCTGCGCACGAGGCAAAGCCCGGCTCTGTGAGAGGGATCCTGGAGGGATTAAAGCGGAGCTGCGGGCCTCCCTCCAGGACACGGACAGGTCTCCTTCCCATGGTGCATCACGGAGACGGCGAAGGCTTTCTTACCTCGCCTCATGTCAGCTTTCTTGTTAGTTTTTTTTTTAAATCAATATATCACCGGGTTACTTACTCCTGTATTGACACATAAAAAATGGACGTCCAAGTCATCACAAAGATGCCGGGATGAAATTAGTGGGCCCTAATGGTGCCAAAAAAAAAGATCCAGATTCTGGACTCTGCTTAGAGTCAGAATCAGCTGCTGCTTGATATTTTATGTGGAATAAGGTCAATTGAGATGTGTTTGGCTAAAATATACAACAATAATGAGCTAGACCATACAAAACACACAGACTTCTATTTTATATATTTTTTTGATGCTCTGTTGTAATACCTTTTATATTTCTTTGTTATTTTGGAGACATATTTGACGTTTTCTTGTATCTTGAAAGTTTACATTGTGAAATTTGATGATGTGCTAAATTTGTGATTGCAACGGCAAGAGAGCTGCAACTTAAAGCCTTAAAACATGCATGTCATCCTGCTTGACTGGTGCTAGGCCTCAATACAATACTGACCCAGCATGCAACTGTGTCCGCAAAATAGTTATAATAATAGTTAATACTGGCCTGTGTAATTGTCTACCTGTGAGGCCTGCAGTGCTAAATCATGGCACACTCACACTCTGCCTCTATGTATAATTAGGCAGTAGGCAGGCGGGCGGCGGGCAGGTAGGAGAATGCTGTGATTACTCAATGAGTGACTCGAGGAGTTAAGTAGTGCCCTGGAGGTGAGGCCGTGGTCTCATCTCTCCTGTGCAAATAGGTGGAGGGATTATTTAGCCCGTTTTGAGTGTGTGTATGTGTGTGTGTAAAGGGGGAGGAGGTGTGTGTCTGTGGCCAGGGCCTGTCTGATGGTCACCCCCGCAGCGTAAATAGTTATTCCAACATAACAGGACGGCTGATGCTCACTGGAAAGAGAGGTGGAAAACAAGATCACACCCTTTTGAAGGAGAAGGGTTTGAGTTGGGAGGAGGTGGGATGAGCAAGTGTGTTGAGAAAGCATGCACATGTTGAGTTGTGTGTGTGTGTGCTGGTTTGAATCAAGATCTCAGCAATCTTGACTAGAGTCTGACATACGGTCCCAACGAGCAATTTTTTTTGTTCTTCCGGTGTAGCCAGCAGTTAGAGATAAAGAACTTCCTGCTTAGTATTTTTTTTATTGTGCTCTGGTCATTGTTTGCAGTTGGTCAAGCAACTTGAGAAACCGCAATGCAGTTGGAACTGAGAGACGATGTCCAGGAGCGCTTTATTAGCTTCACTGCTATGCAGATGTCATTCTTATAGAGATTACTAAAAAGTTATATCAACATCAGATGACTGTTAATGGGATCCACGATTGCATTGCAGCTGCATTCTGCTTCATTTGCTCCCCTTTCCTGCAGTTACTGTTAGTGCCAACTGAAATGCTAGTGGATAATGCACACTACAAACCACAATAATAATAATATTAAAAAGAGATCCCCTACCACCAAAAATTGTGTGTGACATACCTAAATTCTCTATTTTCATATGCAGAATCTTTATAGAGACAAGGTTCTCTGTTTGTTTTTTGAACTTATCAATAAAGAGGATAAAGAGGATCTACTGTTCTCTTTAACCAGCAACTCCCAGCAAGACTCCAGTGCAGGACAATCATAATAAAGAGAGCAGGGGGCATTAGCAAGTGAGGCCTTTTTCTGCTGAGTGAGAAGCAGAGAAGTGCTTTTGTTCGTGTGTCGTCCAGACTCTGTAGAATCAATTAGGAGAGGTTTTTTGAGCTTGACACTGGGCAGCTCCACAGGATGGATGGAAAGCCCTATGTAATGACACTGCCACTTCTCTAACTTGTAGCAGAACCAGAGTGCACGAGCCAAACACCCAACCAGAAATCAGACTGATGCACAACAGCCCTTATATTTACTGAATAAAGTTTCCACGACTATGGATATTTATGTACTTCCAAACATGTGAGCGCACAAGAATGAAGTCACCCTCTCATCACTGGAGCTATTAAGAAGAATGGATGCTTCCCAGTTGCTGTTTTTTCTCCTCTTGAAGCAGCAGTCCCCCTTGAAAACTCAGATGTCACAGTTTCCAATCGGCAGTGAAATTAGTGATGTTTTGATTGCACAGGGCTCGGAGATTACCAACGTAAACAGGTCTGCTGCACAGATCATCGTTTCAAGAAGAGGGTCTTCCCTTTTTTCCACTTTATCCAAACTCGGCCGGCCTCTTTGGCTTAGTGCTGATGAGAAACGGACTTCCAGCTTCCAGTTTTTAATTTAAGCATCAGTGTAATGTGGGCTTATGATGTTTCCTTTTGGTAGAAGATTTCAAAGACAAACAACTGAAACAAGCTTCTCTAGCACCACACACGAACTGAGCTTGGCTTAAAACCCTCTTTCAGTCCCTTTATCTGGCTTAATAAGTACAAAAAGGCATGTCATTAACTCAGTCAATGTTTCCTGTTTTCAGATTTTGAAGATGATCATATCCCTATGGCTGCTTGTTTTGGATGTTACTCACTAAATATAGTCCTTCTAAAATGGTTTTATTAATGACTGCTTGCAGATCCTTAATTATTCAATTGAAGATGATTGACTTGTATTATTTTGCGTCTCAGCATTCTTTTCTTTAACAGACCCATTAGCAGCTTCATTAACACGTGTTAAAGTCAACTCTAGAACATAACTATTTGAATATGAAAGGAGTCCCCAAAGTACCCAAAGATACATATATTTGAAGGGCACTTACTGTAAGCTTCCTTATAGTTACAATGAAGTGGAAGAACATCTTCACTTCATGCGACACTTTCAGAGGGGAGACTATTTTTGATTAAATGTTCGATAGATAAAAATCATACTAACATAATGTCATACTGTATAACCAAAATCACATCACTTTGTAGTCCTTTAAACATGGAAGCTATGAAAAAACTACAACATTTGAATTAACACTCTGTCTGAGTTTGAGAAAAGTCAGGTAGAGAAAAACCCTCAAAAAAAGATACAATCTCTTGGACCTGCTTGAGATTTTACCCACTAGGAGACATCCACCAATTCTTCAAATGAAAACTAAACTTACAAAGTGATGCTGTGCTGTGCAAATGGCAGCAACTGTTTGAAACCTTTGCGGAGCAAACTACCTGGAAATCCCTCAAATCCTGTAATTTGATGTTTTGAAAGTGCACACAGGGCTCCCGGTGAGTCTGAGATCAGTTAGACCAAAGCCAAAGCAAAAATCAGTGCAGATGAGCACTTTGAACAATCAATTTTCCACTTTCGTAGTTTGCTTCTGTTTTCTTCTGCAGATCACACTTTGTTCTTTCTTGTACAGATTGAAACTAAAGGCTCGTAATGGCAGATTAAGTGAATCTGTTTGGAAGAAGATCTATGGGTTCTTTTTTTTTTTTTTTGGAAGAAGACAAGCAAATTCATTTTCTCATTCAATTTGCCAATACAATTATTGAAAGAAAACCCAATGCTCATCTTTCACTGCATTTAATACCTTAATATTCAAATCTTTTGTAGGGATCTGTGTACCTTGCACCTTCTGTCATGTTTTGCTCAGCCATCTTAAAGCTGAGAAGAGACAGCAGTAGCAAGCAGCAGGGATAGAGGATACAGACGAATCCTTGTGGATTCAGTCAAGCATCACTTCATGTCCAGAGGCAGAGGTCTTAAACAATAAACCATCACTACTGTCTGCACAGGGAGATTTTAAGCCAAGGATATTTCATCTACAATGAGGTTTCCAATCTGTTTATCCCTTCAATCCACCTGCATCCATAAATGATAAAAACTAATCTAGTGGAACAGACCTGTTTTGTATTCAGAAACACCTTGAGCTGCACTGATCACTTGGTGTTATAATATCTATGTCGTCCTAAATGAGATTAAAGTACTGATTTCACTCTCTGAGGGAGTCTGTATGAACATGATGCATGCCTGGTTGTTGTGCATCTCACACAACCTAATTGAAACTGCTTAAGACACATTTTCAATATCAGTTTCCCAATAGCTGCCTTTAAAGAAATCCACATGTTTTCTATTTTTGGTTATTGAGCTTTGATCGATTGTTTTATTTACCATCTCTCTCCAACATCTGGATTCTGGCCTCTGGAGCGACAGACAGCGCTGAACAAGCTTGGCTGTGGTTCGACGAGCTCCGAGATTTATGGTGGAGGCTTATAGCGCTCTGCTGTGTTTGGGATAGCGTTCCCCTGAGCCATCCCACTCAGATCACGATGCTCTCTCCTCCCCTGGACTCCATCCACTTTCAGTCCAATCTCTTACTCATCAAGGAACACAGTTCATCCCCTTCTTCTACTTTCAATCTGTTTCTGTCACCAGTGAAAGAGAATAAATCTGCAAGGTCGTGTGGCTGCTCTGATTACATGATAGTGTTGACTGTGGGGTTTGAAGCTCATCTCAACTTTGTGGTTCTTCACATTTGTGTGATTTAGGTGATCTTAAATACAAACAGTACAAACAGCTGGACTTGTCCATACATATAATTATTGATTAACAATAAACCAATTTTGTACAGCTATCCATAGAGTTGAACACCTGATTAAAAAGAAACTAAGTACACTGTTAACTGTCCTTCGATGTAAACATTTAAACAGTCTTTTTTTATTCTTCCTTGTCAAGGCTGACTTGTCCCTGCTCAAATAATGTCCGCTCTCTCTGAGAAGCAAAGGCAGAATTTATGTAAGATTTTAATCATGTAATAAATGTTGTCTTTTCTAATACTTACAAGGATCTTTCCTTAAACCTCAAAGACAAACTTTGACATAAATGTATTTACATTGTTGCAAAAGTCAGATGACAAGATTGATACCCTCTCACATCTGTCTGTATAAAAAAGTCTGCAGCAAGCAGCTTATTTGCTTACCTTATTTTATTATATTTTATTTTATTTAAAGGTACAAAACACAAACAAAAACCTAGACAATTGTATTTCAAAGCAGTTACCAAGCAACTAGTCTCTAAAAATGGTGCATTGTTAATTTTAACACTGGCAATTTTGTAGCGATTAAAGAGAAGCAATGAATGTGATAATTACAGAGATTTTGTGAAGAGCCTAGCTAACAGTTTGTTCCACATTATAGACTTTGTGCTAAACTGAGCTAGCAAAGCGTACAGGCTTCTGGCTTGAGATTTAAAAACAATGGACATTTTTGGAATAACCTTTACTTTAATGAATTATTCTCATCTTACTAAACCTTTACCAGGAAGGTGAGAGATCAGAAAATGCTCATCAATACATTTCTATCCTAACAGTTTTGGATGTAAAAATTACCTTGTTCATTTAGATTGGGGTAATTGTTGGTAATATTTTTCTCTTGTAACACTATTTTCTTCAGAATCTGATTGAGATATGGAGTCTCATTCTTAAAAGAGAACAGACTGTCCGCCCATAAAAATTCTGGCCTCTGTTTAAGCTTTCTTCAATATTTGTTTTCTTATTGCTCAAGGTCATAGTGACTCCTTGGACAATACTGCCAGGGAAGATCTTGTATTGTCCTGTTTCCTTGGCTTTTGTCAATAGCTGCTTCTTTACTTCCTCATTTTTGTTTAGGTGTAGGGAGCAAGTCCAGTTTTCCATCGGTTGAGGTGCATTACTTTCTCTTCCCTCTTTGCCTCTTGTCTCAGCTTCACTTTGGCCACCTGTGACTGCCTTAAGCTGTTTGTATGAATATAGTGAAGTTGTAATATAGCAAATAGCTTGATAAGCGAAGTCTTTGGTACATAATCTCCACCAATGTTGGATTTCCAGGCTTGTTCACATCTCATGTGACAACATTTAGTAGGTGAATATTTTTTGTAGCAAGTTGCATATCTGCGCAGATTCTCAGCGACTTGCTGCCAAGCATGTGAAGCAGCAAAACTGCATGAGAACTGCTTAAGGTTACTTTAGGAGGAAGGCCGCTCCAGCCTCCGTGCTGGGCCCTGATACATGTGTATATAAACCTTCTGACAGCAGGATGGAAAAAAAACCTGGCAGAGAGAGAGAATGGAAAGTAGAGTAAAGAGTAAACCAAGAAAAGAGAGTGAGTGTCCTATCCGACCCACCCAGGTTTTGACCTACAGCTCTCTTTGTATTCTCCTGCCACAAAGATTTATTATGCAAACATTACCGTTCCCAAAAATACATATTGAAACAAATTTTGGACAAACACTGCAGACAAAGTGAGCGTCTTGCACTGTCACGGGAGTTTGGATCTCTGGGCGAGGCGTCGGTGCAGCAAGGAGAGCAGCAAGTGCATTAATAGTCTCGCTTCAGGAGCCGTGAAAAGGTGAGCAGGCTGGGGCGGCTATGTGGGCCGTCACACAAGAGCGAAGGACTGTCAAAAGAGAAACAAAATGCAGGGAAGAATGATTAAGAGGCTGCCTCCCTGCCTGTCAGTGTACCTGCCTGCTCGGTGGAACCATGCCCCAGAAAAGACTTGAACCCAGAGAGTGTAAACAGTTGTAAACATACTCCCAAGTGCATGTGCACAAACTCACACAACCATACCCATACACTCGCACAGCTGTTTGTCCTCAAAGAACATGCACTACCACACATGTATGAATCACTGCAGTTTTGATATCATTTTTTCACTTGGCAATTGGCTAACAAATTTTATTGCTGATTTATATTAGAATATAATTATCGTGCTACCTCCACTGGTGCAAGTGGAAGCTCTACAAGTGTGGTGAGTAACCATACCTCTGCAGGTATAGGTACTCACCATAGGAATATACAACTTCTGTTGTATTTTGGAAGTATATTTCATGCCCCTTGACCGCCTCTAGGAATGGAGGGGACATAGTTTAAAGAGCCTGCAAGTCCATTGGGGAGTCTATCAGGGGTAAATGGGGCAAACAATACGTATAATCCCGTGTGAGACTAAAAGTCGAGTTGCATTATTTACTTGTGTAAATTACTTGTCTGTTATTATTATAACAGACGCAAGTTATCCAAATTCGGAAGCACATTGCATTCACCTATGAGAAAAATGGATCCCTTATTTATTATTTAATCAATCTTTTTATTACTGTTTTATTGGAAACCACAACCTTCAGAGTTATGTTTAACTTCCAAACGTCTACTTTTACTAGGTGAAGGTTATGGTTTGTGCTTAAATAAGAACTCAACAATGCGTCCATTGCGCATTCGTCTTGGGGAAATAACTTTCTAACAGAAAGCCCTTACGCTTGCCAGGCACAAAATTTATGCCACCAGAAATAAAAAAAAGACATGTAGAGACTCCGTCAAGTATTTTTTTGTCACAGTCAATCATCATATCTCCAAAAATTCAGTATCTTTAGCTATGGGGACATTGATGGAGGCCTTCAGAGTGTTGCAGCTTTGATTAATACACAGATCTTAATAAATGTGCCTCTTATTGTTAGCAATCTCAACTTTTACATATTAGTATGATGAATTAAATTACAAAGAAGGAAAAACCTGAAACATTGTCAGGGTGAATGTGACCTAGAATTTTGGGTCTCAGATCAAATACTGAATGCACACTGTGCTCTGATATTCACATTATGGTTGCAGAGAGTTGCACTGCATCCATTTTAAAAACAACCTGCAGATTTTGGTTTTGAGATTTTAACGCATTAACATGCATCCTGCTTTTAAGCAAATTGAGTTGACTTGTTTGAATATCATTTAGATCAACTTATTGTTCTAAAGTGAACTGTTGAACAGGCCTTCTTTCTATATTGTCTTGGGAACCTTTACTTGTTTGTCCATCAATAAAAGGTCAACCACATAGCTCATTTTTCCAAAAGCATTGCTCTGCCAAATCATTTCATCTGGGGAAGTTGTTAAACCTCAGACAGTCATGGATTTGATATACACAAGCTCATATTTAACCTGCACATACACACATGCACACATGCTGCTCATATCCTCCCTACAAAAAAGTGATGTATGTGTTTTTCAGAAAGGACAAGTCGGTGAAACTCAACATGCCTCCTCTCTTGTCATTTTCTCAGAGTGAAGGTATTCAGGAGGGAGAGGACAACGTCGCCCCGCTGGACAATTTACTGCCCTTCTCTGGGAATTCCACATGAGATCCAGGTATGGGAATGGGAGAGTTAAAAGAAGCCGGAGCAGTGAACTCACCATGGCAGTTTTATCTAGATTGCCAGATAAAACACTATCCGCTGCTTTAAAGACATACATGAGAGTCTTTAACGAGAAGCACTTTAGCTCCTTCTCACGTTCTGGCTTCTGATAAAAAATAGCACAAACACTGCGTCATTAACAAGGCCAATAAAAGTGCACAGAGGTCTGGCACTTCTTCTGAAGACTCCCCTGGAAAGCAGAAAAAACATGTGGAGATACAAAAAAACTTTTCTGTCAAGCTCATCAATCATAATCTCTGATATACCCAGCTCCTATACTCGGTAAAAGAATATCAGGTAGGCATCTCTCTTTGGGAAGTCCTTTAAATACGACAGCTGCATCTTATCCAGGAGTCAAACTTCATAAAGGTTGAGGACAGATTAAATAATGACTATAATTAAGAAAAAAATGAAAATATTTAATATGACTTTCTACTGGATGTTTTTTTTCTCAGAGTAAAGAGACATTGTAAAATTACATTTTAGCCACTTTCAGGTCAAAGAAACACCAAAATAGACGATAAACATCCTTAAGCCCAATGGATGCTGATTGAAAATACAAAAACAACAAGAAATATCAGAAATAAGGCACCAGTGTCTTAACTCTTCAAGATTTGCTCGGAAACCAAATGTTAAATCCATTTTGGCCAAAATAAAAAACACTATTGGAACAACTAGTTTTTTCTCCTTCCCTCTGTTTTCTCCCATTCTTTCCCATGCTCTGCACTGTGCCAGACACGCAGACACAGGTATGGATTAACACAGGTATACACACACTATTCAAAACACACAGTAGCCTGACCCAGCCGACCAGGTTAAAGAGAAGTTAGGGAGGAGGAGGAGGACAACGATGAACTTCTGGGACTCTGGTTATTCTCAGTCCGGAAAGAGAGTTTTCCCACAGCAGTGCACGCAAACGTCTTCTCATGGTTTCTCTTGTAGCACAGCGTTCCACTCCTCTGTCTCTGCTGCTCCTCCTCCGTCAGTCTTATCTGATGATGTAGGCTTCAATAAAAAGGTGACCTCTTGTTGTTGTTCACCGTAAAACACAACCACTGTTCAAAAACTGTGCAGCTGTAAGGTTGTTATGGCAACAGAAAGTGTACAACTGCATAATGTTTTCTCGCTTCATCAGTCTGAGCTTAATACTGTCCAGTGAATCAACCTCAGCTGTCTTTTAAAGGCACAAAAGGTCAAACATATTACTTGGGTACTTCTTTGCTCCCTGCGCAATACAGTGCCAACTTAAAAGTTTTACTTTCTAGACTTAAAAATAAATTTAAGCTGGATCCCTGGTGCATTCCTGGCCATCTTGCAGAATTTGATCCAGACCCTTCAGCAAACAGCTGTCGTCCTTATAACTGATCGTGAAAAAATACTGTATTTTGTTTGTCCAGACCCCATAAAAGTTCATAGGTCCCCTAGTAACAAGAACAAATTACTTAAAGATAATTACATATCAAAGCTTTAAAAGACATCTTTGTCTTACAATTTGAAAACAAAACATTCAGATAGGTCGTGTTATGTAAGGGCTAAAGGAACTTTGATTTCACAGCTACTGTTAAAAACACTTGGGTCATGTGGAGCTACGGTTTTGTTAAAGCTCCTGTGAGGAGTTTCAAACTAGTTATGAAACAATTTGAAATTGATACTGAAATGGATACTCTATATGAGCTTCAAAAGTAAACTAGACCATCAGCATAAAGATTGATTATTTCTAGATAGTTATTTTTAATGCCGGAAATTGGTGGCACAGGGTAGGTTCAGGCAAAGAGATCAACAGCACCCTGCCGAAACAGCTTTTAAAAAAACAACAACGAAAAAGAAACATCAGTAACAATGTCAGAAACATTATTGTAGTGGCCTTGTATTGGAAAATTCTTTGGAGTTGTTATTGGGCATGTAAAATTAACTCATTTTGTAATTTAATTTGACAGAGTGTTCGTTACAGTGTAATGGTAAACACTAGAAAGTAGCATAAGAGAAGAGGGAGTCCAGAAGTCAGCAAACTGAATGAATATTGGCAGTAACACAATGAAATCTATCCAAGTTTGCTAATGTTAGCCAGCATGATTGATTGGTTATAGCAGACCTGTATGTAGGGGATTGAGCTTAGGGTTGTTTTTTTATGTTTATGAATGAATCTTTTGTAAGAGGAAGATTGTGTTATTCCATTTGCCTAGCTTTAAATATAATGACCCTTCCTTGTCCAAATAAAAAAAGTTAATTTAAGCTGAATGATTACACATAAACACGGGTAAACAGTATTACTGAAGCCAAATAAACTAACCGGTGTTTACCACCCACTACTTCCCTGAACATACCATCTTTTCTACAAGCTTAATCATTTTTCTTCTTAGTTTTTTGGGCCTTCCCCTCACTACTTCGCTTTCTGTCCCTGTGGTCGGGATCTTTCACCATCTGAAGATCTGCTTTTTCGCATGTACAAACTGCTACTAATGTTTGGTGGGTGCAAAACATTAAAACTACACTGCAGCGTAGCAGGTGTGGGTGGCTTATTGTTAGACTGTTGTCTTATGCTGCAAGACTTTATTCCCAAATGTTGAAATTCTTTTGCAAGGCTGAAGTCGGCAGTAATCTGCTTCTTCAGTGTGCCTCCATCTGTGTTTGTGTATGTTCATGTCAGTGTGCTGAGATAATACATGAGAAATGATTATACACGTCACTGGCATTATGCTCCAATAACTTGGGGTTAAACACGTTTCAATTTCAGTGTTTCCTGCAAATATAAGAAAATGATTAAAGTTTTACAGTATGGGACTATGGTGCTGCTATTTTGAGACTAAAGCTGCAGCCAAAAAATATCCACATATTCAGCAATGCAGTTTAAATGTTATTCTTAGGTAGAGAAAGTGTTATGCCTAAATAAAACAAACATCCTGATTTTAAAGTGACCATTAAGTCATCTGGGAAATTGAATAACTACTATTACCATCCACGTTAGTCACGTTGAATTAAGTCATGCAAAAATACTTAGTGTAGCAAGTCAGCCTGGGCAGATAACCAGGTCTTTTACTCCTTCCTTTTACTCCTGTGTGGAAAACAGCTTTATTTTCTGTTTTTTACAATTTATTCTATTTTATTTCTTTGCAATTGTTGAGGTGTAGTGGCAAAGTGAACTATAACAAGGGCTGTTGCATTAAAAATATTCTAAGAATCTTACACAAAACTAAGGCTTGAGGTAAAATGAACACAGTAAGACATCAATGGAACGGTTATTAATTTATAGCAATACTACAAATAAAGCAATAAGCAGTATTTTAATGCTGTTAATCAGGCTTAAGCTGATTATTTCTGAATGCATTTTGCTATAGTGTAGTGTTTAGGGACATAAAATCAATCAGACGGGTTTTCATATCATAAATGGGAGAGAAATCAAGAAAATGAAGTGTTTGTTTACAACTTATTTTGAATTGTTTTGAGCTGTCATATACAGTATTTGGTCATTTTGAGGTTCCTAAATGAAACTACCATTGTTGTTCTGATGAAACATAAAAAAATTACAAATCTGAAATGTGGTAACTATAGGTATAAGCTTTAACAATTAAACTTGTAAGCATTTCCTTGCCTTGGTGTTTTAATGACAAGTTTTATGACAATATAAATCTGTAAAGTTCCCCTTACACGTCACACACAGAGAAAGCTCCAGTATTTCACTCTTAGGTGTGAGGCATGAAGATACAGGAAGATTAAAGCACTACAACCCACATTTAGAGATGTAGTTAAACTTTCAACCACCACTAGCTTTGGTTTAGCTAGCAAGTATCGGTGGTCATGAGTGAGCTGATGACCACTGATTTAATTTTACAGATATTTTCTCACCTTTAGATTTCTTTTTTTTTTTACAGTCATACCCATAGTATTATTACAGGTTACATGTTCATGAATACAACCATTTGTTGCTTTTGAACCATGTGCATCAAGTATGGCTGCCACAGATTCTGTTCTATCAGATGTCAGGCCTCTGATTGCTCCTCAGTTCTTCAAAGTTTGTGTTTAGGTGTTCTATGAATATTTAAACTCTGGGTAAAGGAGGGTAAAAGTAGTAAAGTCGGGAGAGGAAAGAGCTTCATACTGGAGCTGGTGAAGGTGGGAGAGCGGTGGGTGGAGGGTGTGTCGGCTGAGAAAGGTGAGAGCCTTCCTCAGGTAGGTCTGCCCAAACATGACGGCTTGTTTACCTGTCAGGTTGTTGCTTTTGTCTGGGCCTCCCACGAGAGACAAAAGAGGATGAGGCTTTAGTACTTCTCCAAGGAGGACCACCAGTGTAGTGTATGTGTGTGCGTGTTCATTTGTGTGTTCGCATTCATGTTAGTGCGTTTGTCTTCATGTGTGTGCTTTAAACACCTTCACGTGTTTCTGTGTGTGTATTTGTGCACATGTGTGTTATGCAAGTGTGTTCATACATGCATGCGTGTGTGACCCTGAGCGCACTGTTGTGTTTGTTTCTGGGCGGGTTTGTGTACAAATGCAAACACGTGTGACTAATTCGTTTTTCGGGAGCAGCAGACAATGCTTGCAGTAGACGGCTGAGGAATTGGGTTGAGGGTGAGAGGCGTGTTTGTGTCAGTGCGTAAGGGTGTGTGTGTTTCTTTCTTACTGTCCGACGAAATATGTTAGGGTATTTTCATTCAAACAAGCACAATCATGATGGAGTCTTCCCATTGACTTATTGTAGCTGACAATATGCCGTGTCATACAAACATAAAGGGCATAATGGTTTGACGGCAAATTCATCTTGCGCACAGCTGGGAAAGGAGAAAATGATCAACTCAGGATCAAAATTATTTGCAGTCTTTGACCCGTACAAATATTCTGTGGTGTAAATATGATAAAGAAATCTGATACAGAAAACTGAGCATCCTCCACTGGAAAAAAATGACTCCATCAACCTTCAAAGCCAAAAAAACTCATTTGAAAAGAGTCGCATATCATCACACATTCAAGTTTTCTTTTATGATAAAGATAAAAAATCCATCACAAAACAAATGAGGCCTCCAGATGTGGTGAAGAACACTTGAAATGATAATGAGTTTGGACATTATAGTATTATTTGGATATAACTGACACTTCCATAGTCAAGAATTGAACATCTTTAGTACAAAATGCAACTGTGTCAGTATAACAAAAAAAAAGGAATGGTTATTAATATACTTTAGATCAGATAATGTCCTGTGTAAAACACTTCAAAAAAGATCCAAAAAAATGTAATTTTTTTACTAACTCTAAAAGTGTTGAGAATTGTTCAGATTTTTTGGAATAACAAAACATAAATATCTTAATCGCGTAATGAACTTTAATAGAGTTTCTGGAATAAGCATTAATGTTCAACTTTATTTTAAATATGTAAAAGCAAAAATATTTCTTTGACTTGTGACTTAGTCTGCTTGTGTGGTATATTTACAGTGTATTATATTTATAATTATTATATTAGTACAGATATTTAAAGATATTTCTCTGTTTTATAACCAATAAAAAACTGTTTTGTTGTATGAAAGTACAAGTTTAATTTCTTTAAACAATCTGCTGTATTTTCACCACATTTTATGAGGAGAAATAATTGTTATTTAAACCTGACCTTTTTGTATTCATTGACAATTTGTTACAATCTTTACCATTTATCATCATGTTGTTATTTTGGCCTGAAGCTTTAATGCATTAAAGCTTCAGGCTTTGTTTTGAGCCATGATTGGTAGTCTTTTTTTTTAATCTCTGACTGTTTTAGTATCAGTTGTTGTACAGGGAGTCCTTGTTCATCCTCCAGGTGTTCGTCATGGTTGGATCGGTCAAGTCTCTGAAACAACACTGAGATCATCTCCATTAAAACTCTCCTTAAAGAGCCTGACTAATAAAAAGGCCGTCTGTGAGGCAGGGTGACCCCATCTGTCCACTGACAGGAGGAACTCTGGCTCGCTGTAACAACTTTAAATAAAGAATGTATTTACAAGACCATGCTCAACATTAAAAAGAATAAATTAAATGAGCATCTTGTTATGTCGTCAGGTTTCACAAACTATATTATGAAGCAGTTTTTATGAACTGTACAACATGTCTAATATGTTTCTCTGTCAGGAAAATAGGCTATCAATTAGATTAATTTTTATTAGATATTTTTTTTGTCTTAATTAAACATTGATTCAAATCATCACATTTTTTTTAAATGCTTGTGGCTCTCTTATGGTAAGGCAGCCTCGGCTCAAACCTTGTTAACATGTTGAACTCCAGACATTTGTTTTTCAACATCACAAAATAAATGTCCCTCTTTTAGCCCATCATTTGTCATGTCTTTACTGTATGCGTAAACTTCCTGGAATCAATTGGTCTCAATCAAAGGCCAAGAAACACACGTTTTGAAATATACACAACTTGCAACAGCTTCATACGCTTATGAAATCTACATAGTTGCAAAATGCCAAAAGAAAAAGCTTCAAGTTTCCCTGATGCATATTTAGGAATTGATACAAAGGCTTTCTTAAAAGGCTGAATTTGAATCAAACTGTCAGCTTTGATCCTCCAGTTTGACTGATCACAGTCAATTTTGTGAGCAGCGGTTAATGTTGTTTCTGTTTGGTCCATTTTCAAGCCTTTGGTGCTTGTGTTAACTGTGTACCTTAAAGCTTTAGCGTCAGTCTGCTGTGTGTGTGTGTTCTTGTGTGTAATGCCTGTGTGTTTGACAGAGTGTCTACCTGTGTGGCAGAAGGTATAAGCCAGGTAATCTCTGTTTGTCTCAGTCTGAGAACTATAATGCTGTGACTCATTCCTCCAACGGGTGTGCTTAAACCAAAAGCACTCCATCTATCATAAAAACCAACAGTCGCCACTGTCATTTACCAAAGTAATCCCTGAATGCCACATTAATATGTTAAGTATAGGTGTGATTAAACGATGTGAAAGATAGACTGTAGACTGCGAATGTTTAGTCAGTGTTCTCATCTGTGGCGAGTGAGGCTGAGTTTATCGCTGTAATCCGAAAGACTTCGGCGTTTTCTTTCATGCAGGGCTGTGTGGGCGATGCTGCGGTATCTCTTTTTTCTTGGATTTATGTTGATGAGAGGTGGCACTTTTTTCTTTTCAGACTTGATAGTTGTTGTTGGCAACGTTAACAATGTAGTTTGTCTTCTGTTTAATCCTAACAAACTGCTTGTTTCACAGTACAAAGCATTGTATTACGATCTGCATATTTCAGCCTGTTATCCTCTTCTTGTTTTTGGTTTGTGCATCAGATTATCTATTGAATATTTTCAGTTTTACTCTGGATCTTTTGGAAGCTCAAACCACAGACAAACGGCAACTTCTCATAGAGCAACAGATATTCAACAGACACTTAAACATACACAGATTCCAACTTGTAGTCTCTGGACCAACCCTGTTGAATGCAACTGATTTGTAACAGTGAATACACAATATCTGCTCAGAGCAACTAAAGTGTCATAAACTTACAGTGGTTAAGTTAAGGAACTAATGTATCTTCCCATTAACTGTATAAACATGGGGGACACTTCTCCACATCCTCCCTTTATGCAAAAGTGTACCCAAAATAGCATGAGACGGGCGCTGACATTTTGATGTTTAAGCTGTATACGTGCATTCTTAATGACAGGTCTGTTCAGTATGTCTTGTTTCCTAGAAATCAGACAACATTCAGACACTAGCAGCATCCATTTGACTTGATGCAATAAAAGATGTACAGGTGCTGTGACTGCTCTCTTCTATTCAAGTATTCTAGTGTGTGAAAACAGTGAACCAGCATGCCCAGTATCATAACACTGAAACTAAAGCATGCAACCTGCATGGTAAGGTGGAATGACTGAGTTTTTATAGTCAATATAAGAGCAAACATACATTTTCAATTGCACTGATGTGACCAAGACTTCACACTCCTGCACTGCATGCCCATCCAAGACCCTAACCTCTTGACTCTTCACTTTCTGCTCTGCTATCAAAAGGGTAGTCTTTTCCTGCATTAGCAATACATGTTAGTAATATGGAAGTATTTGACAGTTGATATGGACCTGCACATTTCTCTCCAATGTTTTACTTTTCTTTTCCAGTGCCTCTCCACAGTTCACATTCTCCTCTGTCACCTTCTGCCAATTTTCACCTTCTCTCAGTTCCCATAACTCTTTTCCTATCCACCTTTATGACCCTCTTGTAATTCTCCTCCATCAATCCATCCCTTTCTCTTGTTATGTAAAACTGAGAAGCTGTTACTTCTTCCATCTCTTGTGCTGAGAGGGAAAGTCTAAATTCAGCTGGACATACTGTATGTCACAGGGACCGATGGAGAGATTCGTAGCAAAAAGAGGGAGAAATAAAGTAGAGATTTTAAAGTGGATAAAAAGTGTAGGGGGAAAGAAATGTGATAAATGAGAGGGTATAGTAATGGCATAAAAAAGGAGAAAAATAGTTGAAATTTGGAGTCCCAGAAACGTTTTTAAAGCTGGAGTGGGGGTCTGTGGAGGCTGTCAGGCTTTGATCTGGCCTACACATTGTGTGTAAATGTGTGTTTGTGTGTGTCTGGCCTGTGAGCGGGACTGATTGCCAGAGGCCAGGGCTGCAGGATTAAGGAGCAGCTCTCTTCTTCTGGCACAACGTGGAAAAACTTCCCAACTTAAGTTTCTCTCTTTGTGTTTTATATAATTACAAAGGGAATGTAAAAACTACCAAAAGAGAAAAACTGAATATTTTTAACCACATTTCTAGAATTCTTATGTAAGGCTGAATTATTAATTTGTGAATCTGAATCGAAGATTTATTTATTTGTTGTAGTGTTTAACTTATGGACTAAATCTTAATTGAAATCTTATAGCATCAAATGATTGAAAATGTGTTCTTAACCAAATACTACTCAGGCTTGGAAGCTGTGGTATGATGTTTCTTTTGCCTCTAGAGAAGCTTTATAAAGTCTGAGAAAATAATCCTGTTGTCATTAAAGACTGCTTTACAAATTGGGGTGTGGAGTTTGAAAGACATATTGGCCAAGCAGTAATGTTAAGGTGATTAATCAAAAAGATCCCATCATTTGCATCATGGGAAATTTAGGATCTAATGTTTGGGAGCTTGGCCAGTGCTAAGAACTAAAATCAAGGATATTTGAATTTTTTTGGTTCCTATTCAAAACCGTTTTCTTCAGTATCCCCTGACTTATTGCACGATAAGAACAAAAGCATTTCAATGTTTTTTGTTGTATATGTGGCGTGAGGCTTGACAAAAACATGTACAATTTACATGATTTGTTAAGGACACTCAAAAATTGTGATCATCTACAAATCTGTGAAAAAACCTAAACAAATAATGCGTGTGAGTCTAAATACTGCGACTTCCTGTCTGTGGCAATCTGATTGACCGTCCCAGGTGTTTGCCTTGTCAGACTAACAACTGTTTGGACTGTTGCAACAGGCTGCAAGTAGCTTTCTTTGTATTTAAGTTTGGCACATTTCCTTCTGTTTGTAATTTAAATTGTGACTTTGGACTTGCATCTTCTTTCTGACTCCTCCAAGAATAAAACAAATAAGTATAAATATGTTATGTTTATGTAATAAAAATAAGCCACGGCTATAAACCTGTATGCATGGCATCTACTTTGTACATATGAAGCAATGTTCATTGCATGTGCCCCTGTTAAATAAACTGATAAAAAAGTTACTTGTCAATACACACGAAATTCCTGCCAAGTTTGCCAAAACATCCGTCAGTGCCAGAAAAGCCTGGATCTGCCCCCGATGGCACTCAATCCAAAACATACTACTAAAGGTGTAAGTCTTTAAAAAACAGGCCACAAACATCTGCATTATACATAAAGTATGGTTACATAGAAAAAAACGATGAAATGGTTAATTTGTTTGGAATTGTTTTACGGATTATATTTGTTGATCTGTTGAATCTTTTTCACTTTAGATTTATGCAAAAGTGGATTCTTGTAGATGTTTCCCTTTGAACAAATGATTTTCCCATTAGAAAAGCCTTACAATGTCAGGGTCAAAACTTTCTGCATAACGAAATCACGAAACTATACCTACGTCTCAAAATTAAAAAGAAGAATCCAGTACAAATGACTAACAGAGAAACCTACTGTCCTCCTGTGCTGTTACTCCATAAGGGGATGGTTAAGTTTTCCATCAGTTGTGTTTTCATCCACTAACACACACACACCACACGTCTGTGTTTCCTGCCTGGTCAGTAGCTCTAACCTTTGCTCTGTTTTAATCAGGTAAAGTAGTGCTTCAGTAATCCACTGTTTGCATCCTTACTGTGGTGATGTAGCTACATGTGTGTGCATGGGTGTGTGTGTGTGTGTGTGGGGGGGTGTGTGTGTGTGTGTGTGTGTGTGTGACTGCTAGTCAGACTGAGGTCTTGGAGAGATTGGAGTGGCCTTGGGGTCAAAGATCAGATAAACACAGCTGGCACTCTCCTCCTGGCTAGCTTAGAAAAGCTGTGTTCTCCTTTTTTCCCTCCTCTCTACTCCCTCTTTCTTTATCTCCCCCTCCTTGTCTCTCTGTGTCTGTCCTATTTTGTCTCACTTCTGTCTGGCTTGTGATCTTTCTTTCTTGTGCCGTATCTTCTTTCTCTCACTTATGCAACTTTTTTCCTGCCCTCTCCCTCTCTCCTTCCCTAATCCCTTCTTTCTTTTCCCTGTCATCTCTCTCTTCCCAGCCTTTTAACTCCCTTTCTTTTCCTTTTGGTACCTCTTTCTCTCTTTTGTTTGCCCTTTATCTTATCTTTCATCATTCTACTTTCTTTCTTCCCTCTATTTTCTCTCACCTTTAAACGTTAGACTTATTTTCCTCTGTGACTGTCTTTCCTGTTTTCTTTCTTGTTCTAGTCTTTGACACACCTCTGTTACTCTCACTATCTCCAGTCATGTCTGCTCGGGGAGGAATGCTTCCTCGATGCACGGATCCATCACGTCACCACATTGTTTTCAATAAATCAGCCCCTTCTGTCTCTTTGTGTGTCTTTTTTGTTTCTGCCCTTCCTTTTCATCTTTGACCTTTCTGACGTCCATCTAAACCATGTAGTCAAACATATGTAGACTCCTGAAATTAACACAAGTTTGTGATTGTTGATCTTGATTTAGAACTACATGTTTATGTTTGCTGCTACAATGGCCTCAACTTCTCCAGAGGAGTGGAATGCTACAGCAAATTTGCGAATGCATACATCCAAAATGTTTTTGAGTATCATGCAAAAGATGGTCGGTAAATGGTCTACTAGATTTGGATCCATAAGAGAAAATTATATTAATTTGAAGTCTCATTGAGACCAATCCAAAATTGCATTAGTGTGAAACACTTTTTCAGTGCACCTTTTACCTGGTGGGGCACCATCCTGGAACATGCAATGAAGTTTGTCTGTAATATCTCCTTGTCATGGGGGATAGTGTTCTGTTTAAATGGGAGACATGCTTCACAAACTGATGTTAGCGTTGTTGCTGTATACTGTAACACTGAGAGTTCCATTAAATTTGAACCAAAGGGTCGCTGTCCAAACCAGAAAATAAGCTCCAAATCAAATTAGTCCATTTCCTAATATCAGTTTACTGAAACGTTACTGTCTGCATTGCTTCTGCTATAAGGTCAAGAGTCCACCGATGGTAGTAAGTTAGTCTGTTGCTGGACAAGTGCCAGTTAATGGGCTGGCTGACGCTTAGATGACACAGTTAATAAATGTACTGGCTATACCAATGTACCGATTGGCTGAAAAGGTCTATTTAAAAAAAACGCTGATAATGTATTTTTCTGTCATGTTTTTGACTCATCAGGATTTATTAGCAGGTTGTAAAAAGAGGTAACAACTTTGGGGTCACCAGGTGGGCACCCTCCTTCATAGGTGTTTCAATAAAAGGGCCCACCACACCTCCATGTGCGCCCCCCCCCCCATTTACCTCCCTCTACTCGCCCTGATGCTGTGGCTGTTGTTTTGAGTCCCAGGTATCTGTCTCTCCTCTTGATCCAGAGCCAACGACTAGCCTGTTCGGCGGCATTGGAGAGAGCTTTGATGGCTTGCTTAAGGCCCTAACCACAAACTCCCATGTTGTTAAAATGCCTGGGGGTTGACTTGCCCACAAAGCTTCTGCAGCTGACCTCAACTGGGCAGACCCCAGCTTTCCAGCCACGTTGACCAGCATCGGCTGCCAGCTCTGTGTACTTGAGGCTTATGTGTTTTATGACCTCCTCCATGGCATCCTCCTAGGGCACAGTTAGGTAAAATTTACAATATCAGCTCCAAACCCAACATAATATGCTCGGTGTCAGTTGCCATGGCTTCCTATACACAAACTCATTACATTTGTAGGCAAATTATTACAGAGCTACGCAAACTAACCAACGCACAAGTGTCTTGTGCTAATACAGCATCACTACGGTGTAGATTTGACACAAACATAACCAGGCTTGAGTCTTAAATATTTGCATGCTAATATTTGTCAGATTTGACTAAAGTCTAAGTAAGACAGATGCTAATGCTGTTGGTTTTCCATGTACAAGTTCATAAACCAAAGTATTGGACAAATTCTAACCAATAGGCCAGCAGGGCCCCTCAAAGTAAAATGTTTGATCTGTAACTGATTGTTAGCTGAACTTTTATGCACATACCTGTTTAAAGAGACGAATAAATCATCTTTAGAATGCAGACAATGGGAGTCAGTATGTTAAAGCACTGATAAAAGTTTCTCTGTCATCAGACATTTTTCCCGCATACACCAAAGCTGGCTGATAGGCGATTGGTCAATACAAATTTTTTTGCTGAAAATCTGGACCACTATGTCTAAAAAATAGATTATGAGGAGGACAAGAATGCATACCAAATTTCATAGTAGTCCATCCATTATTTGCTAATATATTTCAATCCCAAAAAAAAGTGTAAACCAACCAACCTCCCTTAATCTAAAGCCATGTTGCTAGCATGGCTAACAAAGAATAAAAAACCTTCCAGTTGCTTTGATGTCTTTCAGAGGATATTCCATAAAACACAGTTTTTCTGTTAATTTCAGTTCCTTCACCCGTTTCCTAAAATGTTGTATTCCTGCAAAATTTGCCTGAACACCATTAACTACTTTGATCAAATGAGGCACCAGTTCCTGCAAATATTTATAGTGGAAGTTTAACCTTTTTTTGTGGCTGGCCTTTCTTTAACCCTCAGTCCAAGGTTACTCTGACACTGTTCTACTTATAAACAAACACTGTCTCATTCCCTAAAAAAAGATCTCATAGACTTACTCTGTTCCCACAAATCCTTATTCTTAAGTTCAGATCTCGGTCTAGTTCTTTAGAAGATGATCTCTAGTATCAAAAGCGCAAAAAATGGATGGTCCATCAAAGTGTTCTTTTGAAGGTTTCCCCTTCAGTTAAGAAGATTATGATGTCAATTCACAAGCCGTATGTGTGTCTAAGTGTTTCAGTGTGTATATGTGCTTTAGAAATACTTGCTCTTACATTTGTCCGTTCATGTCTGTGAGGGTCTTTGTCATCCGACCTACACTGGGGAGTATTTCAGCTCTGGTGGAGTTATCCCTTCAGGTATCTTCTTCCACCATCCTCTCAGACACCTCCTCCGGTTGATGGCTTCAAAAATCAGAAAGTGTCTTCTTCTGTTTTGTAATTTTCTCTGACTCCATCCATTACAGCTCTCTCCTTAAAGTGTCAAAGTTTAAATTTGTACATCCACAAATATCTTGGAGAAGCCTCAGCTGGCAGATGAGATACAATGCCATGATATTTGTACTGTTTTTACAGCTTAATTGGAGGATCTCTGCGTTTGACAGGTGGATTTTTGATTGGAAGTTGGGGTGTGAATCCCTGTCCAGATAAGGAGAATCATGGCAGGAGAAGGGAAAGTGGAAATCTCTTTCCTCTCTTGGCAAACAGCATGAATGCCCTTGAACAATGTGTGTGTGCCCAGCTGCTCAGCGGTCGGCAATGCAAAGTTGTGGTTTAATTGATGCGAGTAACAAAAAGAGATAAATTGAGCCAAAAAGCAGTGTGTTGGATTATATAAATATGATAGCAAGGCAGAGCAGGTTAAAAATAGTTCACACTTCCTGAGATGTAACCTGGAAAAAAAAACATCCTGTTTGTTACTATTGCGGTGTAACTGACTTAAGAACATGCGGATGTATTGATTTTCCTAGAAGACATTGCTACAGTAGGTGTGCACTTGTTCTTCCTCTGGGCGTATTCATCAAAAGGTATCATAACTTGATCTTCTTTTGTCAGCTCTCAAAACCTTGCTTTTGTTTTGAAAGCATACAGGATGTGCCAACTTGATGCTGTTTTATGTTTTCTCTTGTACCTTGTATTTGTCCCAGCCAAAGGGTATTTTCCAGATACACATTTTACTCTTCTGCCTCCCTGTCTTGGCTGCTTCTCAGATCTGATTGCATTGTCTTATGCAGATGTCAACGCTACACAGGAAGCACAGTTGGAATAATTCATGCTTCACCCCTCCCCTTCTTACTGCTACAACTAGCTTCACACCTCCATGACTGATTGTCTCCAACCAGCTCTACCTGCTTAATATGAAGACTGGCCCACTGCAAGGTAGGCTGGGAAACTCACATCGCATGCAAAGGAGTTGGTCGGCTCCTGACAAGAGGCCACAGCTGCCAAATAAGAGACAGCTTCATCATTGTCTTCATGTTACAGATGGATGGCAGCGTTGACAGACAGGCAGAATAAATTGGTAGGCATATCAAGGACAGACGAGCTTACATTTCAGGACTTCTCTTTTTTCTCTTTGCTCTTGTTCTTTCAGCGTCTAGGTGCAATTTATTCAAATGCAGAGAGGACGAGAGACCGTTGGCAGAGTGTGCATGTTTGGTTAAGGTGATTTAATGCAAATCATCTGTGTGTATCAGTTACCTGTTGTCTTGCTTTAAGACAACATACTCTCCCAAGTGTGCTCAGTAATTATATTTCCATCTTTGAGAAGCAGTGGTGATGCCAAGCTCTATGTAACAACCATAAATCTCCCCAACACACATGAACCATCAGACAACCAAGTCAGTTTTTAGTTTTTGGTTACCCTGGCATCCCTTAACCTAAACCTCAAACCTTGGCACCAATTATCTTGTGGATTTTTATCTGGTTAAAGGATCATATTGTATTCCTGCAATATTTAGCACTTTTACCTTTAATCAGATGCACGTGATGCCTGATTAAAATGTAATGATGTGTAAATTGTTTCATTCAAGTTATTTAAGATCCTTACTTTAGCTGAAGCATCCACGGACATCATTCTCTCATGGCGTCAGTTAAGGTTTTCTCGTGCTTTTTTAAAAAGCTGTTTTCATTTCAGATGGCACTGTTGCATACAAATCATGGTGCTGCCTGTGTGTTTATCTTGTACTCGTTGGCTGCATGTTAAGCTTTATTGGACTTTCTTTGCTTTTCCTGACACACAGTTTGGGGGTCAACCCTGAGTAGTGACTGCTAGTATAAGCCTAATAACCTAAAACAGCTGTATACACAGTTACAGACACAAACTACTTTCAATTATTTTTCTGAAACAAACATGTAACTACTTTTTCACGTTTTTACATCAAAAGTCCAAGCTTTTTCTTAATGTATGTTTGAATCTTTATTTTGACCCAACATATTCATTGCATTAACAGTATAACTTACAGTAAATCCCTTTTCCTAACCTTATTTGCTAGAAATAGAACCATGTATTCTTAAACTCAGTTTTCTCAGAAGATTTTAACAATGTAGAAAAAGCAGAAAAAGCACAAACTGCTAGAAAACCTTCTGTACCATTTATATTCATACTATTCATTTCGCATGCATACTCATTTGTTTAGGTGCCAGATGTCCTATTACATTTTTGTTTTCCATCCTGGTTTTAGCCAAACACCTTTGCTGGTGAATTACATTCCAAATCTCACAGGGGCCGTTAAGGTACTCTGGGAGAAAGGGGCAAGCAGTATATTAAGTCCAATTTCCATAAGCCCGACCCTAGATAAGACGTTTGATGGTGCTTTAAGTAAAACCTGAAGGTAGTGGAGGCCAGAGTGGAGCCGGAGAGATCAGGAAGATATATGGTGACATCAAAGCTTTTCTTTGCACCCCACAAAACCTCTGCAGATTCAGAAAGAATCCATCTGATGCAGAAGTGAAATCTGTTTCTGCTCTTTTTGCACGTGTGTTTTGGTGGCATGGACATTTGTATGTGTGCATTATTTATGATGAATAGAGACAAAAAAAGTAAACCAAAGCATGTTGAATAGAGGTGTTTTAATAGTGTTTTGATCCTTTAAACTCAAATTGCATATATTTAAATAAATGTCTTTTTCTATTTCACTTTTAGTTCTTTAATTCAGATGGACAGATAAACTTTACTGTCCGTCCCAACAGTGACAGGAATTCACCTTTGACAAGGATCAAACAATCAACACAACTTGAAAACACATTTAAAAACACAACACAAACATACATAACTGTGTTTATTTCATAGATAAAAACATTTAAGATTTTGAATCCATATCACAACAGTTCATACAAATAGGCAAAGACATTTTAGGTTGTTGTAAAAGTTCACCAGTTACCACATTTAAAATAAGTGCTGCTTAGAGCCCCTTTATACAAGAGGTGATGCTGTGGCATCTTCCTTGACAAGAGTCAAGTAGCAGATTTTAAAAATGCAAGTCTCTTTAAGGACACAGGGTCCACTTACTCATCAACATTCATGCAATGGACAGTTGATGTCCATTGTGATGATCACATTTGTACATCCTCTCATTTATTGTCAAAACAATAGACCTACATGAACTGATATCAAGCTAAAGATAATAACACAGCAAATAACCACATTCCCAACAAAAACATTTATTTGCATTTTTGAAACTGAAACGACAAACTTAACAAACCGGGCATTCAGTTCAGCACAAATCATGATTTGAAATAAGGCCTAATGAGCAATCACGACAACATCTTTTGTGACTGTGAATCCCTAATTTGTGAGCATGGGGGCCCCTCTCAATGGTTTTTAGTCTTAGCCTTTATTTCTATACTGAGAACACTGAGCTGAATTAGTAAGCAGAAAACCCTGTCGGTGGAGTGTGAGATTGTGCATTAAAGCATTTCTTATATTTCTCCATCATACCTGCTCATCCCAAGTTCTATAATATAATAATCATCTCATTAAATGTTACTGGAGAAATGTTGTGTTTTGTTCCTGATCAAGGCAACAATATGTAATGTATGGATCTGATCAAAGATTTTATAGTTCCAGTAATTCCCTTTAAGAAAAAAATAAATATTCTAAAAACAGTTAACAGATGATTAAAGCTACCATAAGATAAATATTTTATATTCATAATGGATCATATTCAAGTGTTAATATGTCACTTAGTGATGAGCTCAGAGAATTATCACTGGGTACTGGACAAGACATAAATGTGAAGGTCACTCGAATCCGGATGATGTGTAAGTAGAAAATTGTGTGCATTATGAGCTAAAACATTTTTTTAAGTACTGTCCTGAAAGCTTAATTTTTGCGCTGCTCCCCCACTTTAAAAAAAGAAGTATTCCGGTTAACTGTTAAAGACAAATATTCTGTTTGAAAACAAAGTTTCCAGGTGCTTTCTGTAAACTGATTGTAGTTTTAGTTAAAAATAAGAAAATACTGAAGAAAAGTATTTTCTCATTGAGGAATTACCAGCAGTATTTGATTTCCTAAAGTATCAAAGTACTTTTTCCATCTCTGTACATTGCACATATTCATGCTACGTACGTATACGTGTCAAGATGAATGAAATACGTCTGCATGAATTAAGTGAACTTTTCAGTTAATTTCTAATGAAAGTAAACAGAGAGGGGGAAACTGTTTCTTGAGTCCAGAGGCCAGGAGTTTAGGCACTAGAGCAAATTTGAAACAATTCTGGAGGATTATATTGAGTTATTTGGTTTAAACGAACAAGAGCATGAACCACATGCCTGAGAGACATTTAGGAAACATTATGTAATGCTGCACTTGTCAAACCTGGAAAGCAGACATGAATAAAAACAAAAGGTCCAGGAGAGCTTGAGCACATTGGACGTTTTGAGACGTATACTTGAAGGCATGTTTGCAGTAGAATAACCACTTAGTTTTCTTCAAGACTTAGAGAAGTTAGACCAGATCTTCTCTCTCATGACGCTGAGAATTACTTTAGTCATAAATGTGTGGAAATGTGGCTCTTTTCAATCAGACTGTATTTATATGCCAATGAAGGATGATAACCTCGGCATAATCTTTAAGAAGAAGTCATTTGATTACCTGTGCCAACACTGGATATTTTCGTGCTGTTGGGGATGGTGACTGCAAGACTGCAAGTTATTACGCGTCACATACTGTATATAATGAAAACTGACTCTATACCTGTATCATCAGCTCTCTTTCTTTGTGACTTCTCTTTCCTTTGATAGACTGCTCTACATCCTGGGAGAGTTTGTGTTGCTTAAGTTGCCTTTCTCTCCTACAGAGAAATGTCAACACTGTTGATGATAGTATTGAAACTGCATATTTATATATAATGAATCACTAAGTCAAGAGAATATATTTTGAGTGGATGTAAGCAGTGGCTTGAAGTAAATAGGCAAAAGTACATTTCTATAGATACTTACTTCTCTTGAAGGCCTTGAACGTTACAATTTTTAAATGCAATAAATATTTTATAATATTAAATAAAAAAGAAATGAGTTCATTTGAAATAATGGATTTTAAACCTCTTTAAAGTGACTTCACTGAATGTAACTCCATACTATTATAATACTTCAAGTAAGGATTGGAATGTAGGATTTTCAAATCATAGTTTTTTTCTTCAGTTTATTAATATTTTAATTCAAGTTAATGAAGTGGATACTTTAATGTCACTTTTGTAATATGGCAATCAACGTTTAGGACATGCTCTTATTTATGCCAGCTCTGTCTTTATACTAGGTAACTTTATCACAACATCGAGGCACATGATACATCTGTGTTTCTCTAAAATAACTCTTAAAGGTGAGACGGATAAAAAAAAATTTGATCACCTATTTAACTACATAGATATGTGATAGTATATACATACAAAATGTTCTATATGAAACATTCAACTACACAATGTTCTTGTTCTGCATTTTATTTTTTTAACAAATGCAGAGATGTTGTGACAGAATGATTGTGGAGTAAATCCAGGGAGGATACAGGTGTGACAGCGATACCATTGTTTTGACAGCATTTTAAGGTAAAGCCCCCCCTGAATTATTCAGGTGTAGCCACTGAAGTCATTGCACACAAACCCCATATGAGCCCTTTGTAAGTCTTGGCCAAAGCGAGGAAAAAAATATATGGTGAAACAAAGAATTCAAGGAAAACTCAAAAAAAAAACATGGAGCCTGAAAAAGGCAGAGATGTCAAAGAACATTTGGAAAAATAGAAAAAGGGATACTAGAAGGGTAGACTCAGATAAAGTGAGGGACAGGGAGAGCGCTAGGATTTATAAATGACTTACAGTAAGTCCTAGCTCTCTCCCTTTGCTATCTTAGCCTAATGCCGACACCTAAGTGGCCCTCATTAGTATGTTAGGAGCCACCATGGTCAGCATGTGTGAGTGAGGGGGGAGGCAGATACATGAGAGGAGGGGGTGTGATGGGGGTTAAAGTGGGGATTGGCTGGATTTGGTGCAGCTGACGGCAGACAATGTAATCTGGTGTCTCTGCTGCTTGAGATTCGAGCTGGTTACTCACCTATACGCAGAGATTTGTTTCCAGACCCGGAGATGGTGCATGTTTGAATATGTTTACAGTATCTGTGCAGCCAATTTGGCACAGGACAGAGACTCAGTGTGTTGTGGAAGAAAGAGTTTACATCTGTGTCTCTGTTGACTCTTTCTTACTTCCTCAAGGAAGGTTTTGGTTTCTTCACTTCTTAGTTTGAGGTCCTGTCTGTGCGATCAAACCAAAGACTTAAGGAATAATGGACGTAGCCAAATTAGCAGTGACATTAGCTTTTTGTTTCTCGAGTAAGCCTTCAGTTCAGCCTATACAGGGCGCCCCCATGTTGCTCTTCTTCTGAAGAAGGAGAAAATATTTGGTTAGAAGGATCATGATATCCTTTATTAATCTGTTGAGGGGAAATTCAATTTTACACTCTGTTGTTGAGACATGCTACACACACAAAGTTACCATGGGGAAAGAAGGAGGTGCTGGAGAGGAGCGAGGATTTTGCAAACACAAGGTATCAAGGTGGCTAATTTATTAGCTACTGAATGAGCTAATAAACGCTTGTGTTTCCCACAGAGTGAGATTCTAATGATGGGGTTGGCTGACCACAGTTTTGTATTTATCAAACTAAATGAACTCTGTGAGCTTTTCTCCAGGGAAAAGCCAACAACAACAATCCTGACTCCTGTGCACTGGTCCCACAAAAATAAGTACATGATAAACACTGAACAAGCTAACAAGCCAGATGTAATGAGCTCAATATACCTGCTACTGTGTTCAAAAGTATCAAAACAATACCAGAATATCACTCATAGAATAAGATGGAGCAGAGACGTCTTGGATGGCCAATCAGTGCCATAAACAACACAGAAGGTAAATGTAGATAACAAGAACAAAAAGGCAACAACAACACGAACAGCCCCAAGGTTAAGTTCATTAAATTATCTGTGTTGATATTTGACAATGAGGTAGCAGCACCCACCTGTCACTCAAGGTGACCAAACCCCTAATGATGCATAATTTAAGATTTCATATAATTTCAACAAGCGAGTGAAATCAGAACACCCTCCATACAGTTTCAATAAATAGAAAATGAGCTGAAGAGACATATAACGTGTTTTGCAAACTACATTTCTTAATTTCTGCTGTAAAAAAGAGATTTGTTGTATGAAACCTATAGTCAGATTCTCTTGTTCTCTTGTTTTGACACTTGAGGTACTGCTGTCTTTTATACTTCCATATTGGGTTTATCTTTCAAAACCGAAGTAGTCGCTTGGTTTAAAGCAGTAGATGCTAACACACAGCATCACCCCCCCCCACACACACACACACACAGTGCAGACAAAAGCCTGAGCTTACACCTGTAAATGTGCCTCACTGTTGTAATCCTGTGAGCCTCCACAATCCACCACTACAAAGGGCATTGATGATGGGGTATTATGGCAGTATACTAAATATCACCCACCCTTAGAAGTGCCTGAAATGATGATATATTAACACCGCTTCCCAAACGGCAACTGTTCCAACACTGAGCTGCCTTTTAGTTTGTAATTAGATGATGGATTTCAGGATGAATTGCTAGATGAAACTATGCTGTGATTACGGTTCTTTGTTTAGATTAAGACAGTTTAAAGAATAATTCATGTTTAGGCTAAGTTTTTCTGATTTAATTTGATCACGCAATGTCATAAGATAATGTTTTTCTTTTAAAATCTACATGACAAAAAGAGTAAAATAATGATGCCAGTATTACACTATAATGCTTGCTAATAATGTCTCTGAGCTTTTAAAATGAAAGGTTACAACATGATGATTATTATAATCACTGATGATGAAGTAAATACAGGGGTAGCTCACATGGCAAGAACCATCCTAGCATCCAAATGTTTTATGCTTGCTTCCATGCTACCTAAATATCATGAGTTGTTGTACAAAGCTGCAATGTGCATGGCAAAGAGTTTGAGGTCATTGGGCTCAATTCAGAGAGTTCAGACTGAGAATTCCTCTGAGAAACAATAACTGGTGTTGATTTATGTGTTTCAAAATACCAGCACCTACTTTCAAGCCCACACCTTAATGACATCAGCTTGTCCTGTTATCAACTCTGTGTTCACTGCTTTTTTCACTGTAGCTTCTTTAACTCCATAAAATCCCATCTTGAGCCTTTCCTTTATTGTGTTAGAAAATATGATGTATTCATAAATGCTGTTAGAAGTTGGGACGCTACGGTATTTCACATGACAATTTCTGGAATCTGCTTTATTGCTGAAGTACTTGGACACATGCAATGAACTAGACTAGAATATACATTTAAAAAATCCAATGACCAGAACCCTGGATGATTTTTTAAAATTATTTTATTCTTTCACCATCTAGATCTTATATTCACTGTTTTTAAAAACTCTCTGTCTTTCTGTCCTGTGCTTACAGCCATGACTGAAATATCAACAGCAATCAGACATATGGAGCAGACCACATTACACATTCGAGCTAAATTTTGGTTGTTTGATTTTTTTTTTCAAATAAGGCCGTCCTGTTTCTGTAATGTAAATCTATAACCTTCATATTGTAGAGTTAGGATTTTCTGTTTCTCAGTTTAAACATATATTACTGTTGTGATCACCAGCATTTTTTTCCTATTAACTCCCTGCATTGGTTACCTTGCGTACCTCAGGCTGTTTGACATGTCCAGAGTGTGCTATAAATAAAGTAAATGCTATGATGTTGCGAAACTTGGAAAAACGTGTTTGCTTTTCAAAATGAAAATTTAATTAAAACGACGTCAAACACATCTCTTTTTGTGTCACCAGCAACAACACAACTTGTTGCAATAATAACTTCCCCTTCTATGTAGTATGAGGTCAGTGACTTCCAATGGTGGCTAAATCCCAGTTACACAAACACAATAGAGGCTTCAGTCAGTGACATCACTGCCTTGAGTAAAATGTTTCGCCAGTTTGTCACGCAGTCACACTGACACACCACAATCATAGAGGTAGAAAGGCATCTGCATTCAAAGAAATGGACCTAAAATACACACAGGGACGCACATGCCTGCACACAAACTTTTTTTTCTCTCTCGGGCACAATTGGAGTGTCAAAGTGTCAGAGCAGCAGTTTGAATAGCTGTAGTAATAACAGTTAAGGCAGGGCATCAGCGAGACGCAACACTGACACTCTTAACCTGCCTCCATCAACACGCATGCACTGCCTCACTGACAGGGCAACAATTCTCTCATGGCGCTAGTCTAAACAAAGTTCACTGTTCACACACTCTGCAGAGGCCGAAAGAGCTCTCCTCCTCTACACACAAAGCTTTATGTTGTATCCACACAAAACAGCATTAAAACAACACTTTTCTCGTGAAACCAAAAGATTCCAGAATCCAGCTGAAAGCCCTTATTTCCTATTGATTTCACCTGTTAAGTCCACCTCCAGCATGAAGGGAAGGATGTAAAGAATGAAGTTTACAAAAGGATTTAAAGCCCTAAGAACATTTGGACAGGGATGGTGAAGAGGCTACAACTCAAAAATCTAAAGATTGCTAAAATAGTTGGCAATTTTCATGTGGAGTTTAGCTTTATTTTAGCTTGATCTGGGATGCAGGCTATATGAAAGTCAAGTAGACATTTAATAAGCGTTCCTTTTTGTCACTCCTTCAAAACTGATGTGATCTCTATTTAGAGACTCTGCATATAAATGCATGAACGTATCTGTATGCTCAAAACTGGATTTTGGTGATTGAAGAGTTCTGGTTTGTGTTGGAGAACGAGGAGTTTTGTCTACTAGCTGGCAACACCCTTGATTTAATTCTGACCCGGAACTGCTCGACAGCAAACTTGACTGTCACCCCCCAGCATTTATCAGACCACTTCTTTATTCAATTCACAATATCCTTACCTGAACTTCCTCAGGCACAACCTCAAATGGTGTCATACCACCAAAATATGCGTTCGCACAAGCCAGTCCAGCTGTCCAACGAGGTCTTGGCTGCCGTGCCTGCCCACGAGGTATTTACTGCATTCTCTCCAGATGAGGCTACAGACACACTCCGCTCCACTCTAGCCTCATCTCTGAACAAACTCTGCCCTCTGGTGTCCAAGCCCGCTCGAAAAAACCAGCCTAGTCCCTGGCTCACTGAAGTCATAAGAGAGCAAAGAGCAGGGCTGAGGGCAGCAGAGAGAAAATGGCGAAAATCAAAACAATCCATTGACCTCAATGACTATAAGCAAAGACTTGTCTCATTCTCCTCCAGCCTAAAAACGGCCAAGACAACATATTATCAGAACAAGATATGCAATGCCACAGATACAAGAAAAATGTTTTCTGCTTTTAACTCACTGCTTCAACCTCCTCCTCCTCCACCCTCCGATCTGTTGACACCCGACATGTTTGCCTCGTACTTTACTGAAAAGGTTGCAACCATCAGTAACCAGTTTTCTGAGCCTGACCAACTCAGCCCAAAAGCACCGACCCAAAGTGCCTCATTCGACTCATTCTCCTCTCTGACTGAGGAAGAAGTCTTTAAGCTTGTGCTAGACTCTCGGCCGACTACCTGTCCTTTGGACCCGATACCATCAAGCCTCTTGCAGACCATCTCCTCTCCGCTTATTGATGCACTTCAGCATATCATCAACTCTTCTATGTCAACGGGTGTGTTCCCCACAGCATTCAAGAAAGCTCGGGTCACCCCTCTGCTCAAAAAACCCACACTGAACCCAGCCCAGGTTGAAAACTACAGACCGGTTTCTCTTCTGCCCTTTCTGTCAAAAGTACTTGAGCGCACAGTCTTCAAGCAAGTCTCGGAGTTTCTGTCTAAAAACAATCTGTTTGATCCAAATCAGTCAGGCTTTAAGCGGGGCCACTCTACTGAAACTGCACTACTCTCAGTAACAGAATCGCTAAAGGCGGCCAGGGCGGCAGGTCAGTCATCAGTTCTACTACTCTTAGATCTGTCTGCTGCCTTTGACACAGTCAACCATCAAATCCTCCTTTCCACGCTCTCTGAGCTTGGCATCTCAGGATCCGCCCTTTGCTGGTTTGAGTCCTACCTCTCTGGGCGATCCTTTAGAGTGTCGTGGAAGGGAGAAGTGTCCAAAGCCCACAGCTTATCCACAGGGGTACCTCAAGGGTCAGTGCTTGGTCCCCTCCTCTTCTCCATATACACAAGCTCACTTGGTTCGATAATCCGCTCTCATGGATTTTCATACCACTGCTATGCTGACGATACCCAGCTCTTCTTGTCATTTCCACCAGACGATGTCACAGTCTCAGCTAGAGTCTCGTCATGCCTCACCGATATCTCTAAATGGATGAATGAACGGCACCTTCAACTCAACCTTTCAAAGACTGAGCTCCTTGTCATCCCAGCCAGTCCCTCTATGCAGCCACAGATCAATATCCAACTTGGAACAACCAAACTCATGCCCACAAAGTCTGCCCGGAACCTGGGTGTCATGATTGATGACCAACTAACCTTCAAGGTTCAAGTGGCCTCGATTGCCCGATCATGTCGTTTTGCCCTGTACAACATCAGGAAGATCAGACCTTACCTGTCAGAACATGCTACACAACTTGTGGTACAGGCTCTTGTGCTATCACGCATAGACTACTGCAACTCTCTACTGGCAGGTCTTCCTACATGCACAACCAAATCTCTGCAGATGATACAGAACGCAGCAGCACGACTGGTCTTCAACCTTCCAAAAAGAGCCCATGTCACTCCGCTGCTCATCTCCTTACACTGGCTCCCAGTCACTGCTCGCATTAAATTTAAAACTCTGCTGCTCGCCTACAAAACAGCAACAAAAACGGCTCCTCCTTACTTTGACTCTCTATTTCAGGTCTACACTCCCTCCCGTCCACTACGCTCTGCCAATGAAAGGCGTTTGATCCAACCTTCACAACAGGGTCCAAAGACGAGGACTAGACTCTTCTCCTCTGTCGCCCCCCGGTGGTGGAATGAACTTCCAAACTCCATTCGATCTGCAGAGTCCGTCTGTACCTTTAAGAAAAAGCTAAAGACCCAGCTCTTTCAGGAATACCTACTAACTTAGCTTAATGATGATGATCTCGATAGTATTGATGTAATGATGGTAATGATGATGGTTTTTTGTTTTTTGTTTAAAAACAACAACGTATAAGATGGTTTATATACTGATTAGAGTCTCAGACTGGCAGTTCATGTTGTGCCTCGCCTCTGGGCAATGCCTTTCAGCACCTGTGTGTCCAATCGGACTCAAAGCTGATCGTTCGTCCTTACTGACATTGTTCCTTTATTTTTCCTTGATCCTTGCTTGTGTTGTTCTTACTCTCTGATGTACGTCGCTTTGGATAAAAGCGTCTGCTAAGTGAATTGTAGAATTGTAGAATTGTAGTGTTGAAGTTTGCTTTGGTTGTATTCATGAGAACAGGACATGTGGAGGAACCAAAGAGGAGGAACACAGTCCATTGTAATGCAGCCCTGAAATCCATCGGCAGTCATCCAACAGCGATTTAGCTTTGATTAAGGTTTATAATTAGATATCTTATTCTGCATCTAACAATCCACTCATTCACATCGTCTTTAAATACTAACGCCATTCCTGCTTCTCGAGTTGCTAGTCTGTAGACAATGATGGCAATGCCCAGAAAAAAAGAAGAAGAAAGAAGAATCATGACGAAATGTAAAGGACATATTATTGTAATGAAGTGAAACTTTACCATGAATGATACAAACAAAAGCTCCTTTGGAGCACTGCAAATTGTTTGTCTGATAACGACCTGATGGCAGCAATGACAGAAATTACCAGTAACTATAAAGATGTAATAAATCTCCTTACTCATGGTCTTATTTGCTTTTGTAGGTCATATAGTTATTAGCTTTCAGTCCGTTTCAGAACCAGTAAAAAAACTCCTAGAAGTATGTTTAAATCTTGAAAATTCTCCTTTATATTGGTTTTCGTCTAACACATGCATCCCATCACTTCGTCTGAGGTTGTGTCACTTACTCGCTCTTTCTAAAAAGCAAATATTTGTCCTCTAATCTTTTCAGTGACTCCATGTGTTGGTTTTTGCCTCAAACCGCCTCCATCTTGTTTCCTCGCCCTCGACAAGTGAAAACAAAGCTAGCTCTAAATAAAAACCCTTTTGAAGAAATCTGCCCCAAAGGTGTCCCGCATAATTTCCACTCTGAAAGATTCAGGGATATTTTACACCCACTTGTGTAAACACAATGAGGGTGTAAATGTAGCGTACTGGTGAATGTTTAATGAATTTTAATCCCTCTGGTGAGCTGCACGTGGTAAACTACACGCTGCAAGGATGTAATGAGGGACGATGATAGCCCAGACAAGTCAGAAGAAGGTAATGAGGGCTGTCAGAGTTGGGAAAGCTTTGTGCAAAGATTTGGCAACATTAAGATGGGTGTGTTCATGTATTTATTTTAAATTGATGTTGAAAGACCTCCAAATTAAAAATACAGCATGTGGGAATATCACAGTGGATTGAACGGTGTAAATCTGTTGGTTGCAGTCATATCAAAGAATAAAAAATGAATTTACAATATATCATTTACTATGTGCTCTTTTTCTAGATCAGCATTTGTGAAAATTATTTCACCTCAAGCAAGCTGTTACAAGCTGTTCTTTCGCTTTATATACACCAATCCAACAGATGGAAGGATAACGATGTCTTTTGGATTTTCATTTAATGGTTTCATTTTACGGTTTGATATATTTCTTTTTTAGCAGTTTGCTTTAATAACGGTACAAGGAATCAATCAATCAACCAACAGATAACAGACAGGTACATTTAACAATAGTTTATTGTGGATAAATGTAGACAGAAGTAAGAGAAAGATGGAAAACAATAAAATCATTATACTACTTTCAAAAATGAGTACCTTGTGCCGAATGATTGATTTGTTGAGTACGTTGTCGATAACTTTACAGTAACATAACAAGCAGAAACTAGAAAATAACAACCTACCGACTGTAAATGATCACTTGTGTGAAGGTTTTATCTTCCTTTTTTTCAGTGCACCGTTGGACTCTTCGTCCATGTTGGCCAGGACTGAGGTTCAGCTTCTCTTTTGAAACATTGAAATCATTTTAACAAATTCATTTAAAGTAAAAATACATGTTAGGATTTAATGTCACCTTAAATCCAAGGGTTTGTTTTTAATTAACATTATGACCAACTTTGGTTAGAATTATACAGTAATGTTTCACAGTGTATTGATAAGAGCAAAGGGGTAATAAGTCACTATCATGGCCAGTATTAGTGTTACTTTTAAACTATTGGTGAGAGAAATTGGTTTTAACGATCATTACCTCTGAGAAAATGCTTCCTGTGGAGCAACAGAACTGATTTTGATCTCCTTCTTGTGGAGGTTAAGTGGAAGAGGTGAAGGACAGTGTAATTATCACCGCGTTAGTTTTCCCTCCAGTCTTCCTCGCTGTCTCTCTCACTGTCTGTGTTTCCTTTCTCAGCATGACAGAATGCCCTGCAGGCTGACTTGTCAATCAGTGCTGTCACAGTAGCACGCACGCACACACACACACGCACACGCGCACACACACGCACACACACACACACACACACACACACACGCACACACACACACACACACACACACACGGAATAGAGGCTTTAGGAACCATTGTTCACACATATGTAAATGCTGCAGTAAAACTAAAAAGAGAGAAGGCATCACACAGTGTAAATAAAAGAAAGCCTTTTGCACAGTAGGGTACTGATAAGTTTTTTTACTTTTTGTTGCATTAAAATTATGCCAACAGAACATGCATGTGAAAAGAAAATAGCGCCTGGCTATGAAGTTCTTCTCTTGTGAAACAACGAATATATCAACACACCCAAATGACTCATTGGGATTTCGCCATTTGTGAATTGTAAACGATCTTTTTTTTCGAATGCTGCCTGAGGTGCAAACCTGACAGGAAATTAAATGTTCTTAGAAAGAGTGTGAAGCCTGCACAGCTTTACTGAGGGTTCAATGTTCTCCGGTCTGCCAGGCGCCACAAATGTATCATGTCAAAAAGGAAAATCTGAATGTAAAGAGGGAGGAGATGGATTCACTGATGTTGTGACACATCACAAACTGAAAGTTCGAACCAATTAAGACATAATTTGGACCGTCCAAGGTGGTTTGATTTGATGGGAGGAGCAGAAAGGGCAGGACTGTTCAAGCTGTGGCATGAAGTTATTTTTGAGGATGCTTCGTTGTATGTGAACATTTTCCAAGAATTCAAAGTTTCTATATCAGGGAATTTAAGGAAACATTTTCAGTGCACGTTGATTCAATAATGCATTAACAATCTGGTTATTATTTTTGATAGCTCTGGGGCCATTTAGCAGCCAATTCAACCTGTATGGGCATGATGATGCTCACTTGAGCTACAGTGAACAGATACAGGTAATCACAGGTAGAGCCACTGTCAACAATTACATTACTGTAGTTTTGATCAGTTATGCATAATACCTCTTTTTGTCTTTTCAATGCTGCATGCAAAATGGAAAAACATTTTCTTTGTTCTTCTTCAAAAGAGTACCAGGAGCATCTCATTTAACAGACATGTAGAACGGCACATTTTTAAAAAATGTTCAGAGTTTATCTCCAGGCGACATCCATCCATGAAGGTGGCATGGTGGTGCAGCAGTGGTTAGCACAGCTGCCTAACAGCAAGAAAGTTCCAGGCTCTCGCCTTCAGTGGCCTTCCTGTCTGGAGTTGGCATGTTGTCTGCTTGCACGTGTAGTACTTTTACTGTCTACAGGACTAAAGTAACTGCCTCTACACCAAATGGTTCACCAATCATACCAGGTTTGTGTCTCAACTAAGTAGACGAGAGGTTGGTAGTTTTAACAACATAGTATTTATTTAAGAATATAGCACAGAATTAAACAAGTTAAAATGAGTGACCTAATACATTCGACACTGTAGCTTTGGAATTTTTCACAGTACTAAACGAGACACACATACAATTCCAGGGCAGTGTGCAAGAATGACTCTAAATCCTTGATACCAATAGTAAATAGATACACAGGTAAAAATAACTGCTCTTAATCGCAATCAAGATCCAACTGATATATTTCACGACACTCTCTAAGAATCACTAACTGCACAAGCTCACACAGCAAATAATTCATGAATAACACTACAAATTAATAAACACAGCAAACGGGATCAAGGCTTTCAGAGCTGCTACCCCCCCCCCCCCCCCCCCCCCCCTCACGCTGCCCTTCCTTGTTCTGCACCCAGGTAATTGAGAGCGAGCGCCTGATTACGTCACCCTTATATAGCCTCTCCTAGGGTCCGACGAGCAACCACATTACACACGTGACAGTTTTTCTGCAGGTACTTGTCTAAAGACATGCTTGTTAGGTTAATTGGTCACTTTAAATTGCCATATGTGTAAGTGTGTAACCTTAATGATAGTCTGCGTGTTCCAGCCCTGTGATTGCTTCCAATCCGACTGGGACCCTCGACAGCACAAGCGGTAAAGATAATGCATGGGTGTATTTCTTTAATGTTAAGTGTTGATTTCCTAACAATGTTTTTTTGTCAAATAATTTCTTATTTTGTGTTTTTGACGTCATCGTCATACAATATTTCTTTAAAACACTCAAAGCTTCACTCTGAATAACAATGACATGAGGCCTTTTCCATCTTATCCGCAAATTGTTTTGAGATAATTGTAGACATCAGCTGAAACAAAATCAACTAGCTCCTCCCCTTTGATGCCAGTGTTTAGATCTTTTTGTTGATAAGCCGACAAGATAGATATCCTATTGCCATGTTTTTTAGTAGTTTAATGATAGAGATGATATAACTGATAAAAAAAATCAAAAATCAAATTATCTTTGCATTTTGAAGCAAGTTTTATGTATTTGCAAGACTACCCTTACACCAACTGGCATGAACATGATTGATTGATTGATCAAACTTTATTGTCAGACATGGTCTGAAATGTGTCTTGTATCACAGTGGCTCCATTTGCGACATAAAAATTAAGACAAGATGCAAAGATCCAAACATTTGATACAACATTCAAACACCAAACAAATATTCAGAGGCCTTAAATGAGCTTTGATCTGGGATTCAGCTCCGCATTCAATTTTAAAATTGACTGGTGAACATAAGAGTGTTTCAGTCCAACCTTATTAAAACGTGGGACCCTGTTTCTCTGGTTTGATGGCAAGCTATGAGTTCCTTGAAGGTAAACCATCTGTCTAAACAGGTAAGATGTGCTCCTGAAGTAAATGTGCAAAAGGTAACCTACTGATGTTTTCTATTTCCTAAAACGTGACTTACCTGGTTGGTTGAGAGATCACGCTTCTAAACTGATCTCTATGACTTTTCATCAATATAAACACACACTCCCTGAACAGTCTGCCCTGCAGGTTCTCCACTGGTAAAACCTGCTAGTGTTTTCTGTCTGTGACATGGACAGTAGCCTGTCAGCTATTTACAGAGACTTCATCTGCACTTCATCAGACAGACAGATTCTAATAACCCCTCTAAAATATCAGCCCCCTTTTTTACTTAACACAGTGCAGCTCCTACACAGCTGTATGCTGAGCAGAAGTTGAATTGATTTCTAGCAAACCAGCTAATATCAAACTTTATTCACATGAGGTAAACTTTATTCAGAGGTACAGAAATTTAAAATAAAAACAAGGTAGGCTACTTGTGCCCTATGGTTCCTGTAAAAGACCTGAGTTACCCAGGAAAGTAAAAATTTTTAATGGAGACCTAGATATTTTTATTTATAGTTGACACTTCTTGTTTCTATATAAAATGTCCCAGTATATTTAGGCTCTGAAAACAAGTGATAGTCTAATGATAAAGCACTTGTCAACATGCAAGTTTATTGAAGATTTTTTTTTTTATATAAAATTTGTTTCTTTGAAAAACTGTGCTCTTTTACCCTACCACAACCCATGTGTGGGGCGGCACTCAACTCAAGTTAGGCAAGTTTGATTGTCACAACAAACAATCAGATCCTGTCACAGAGACTGCAGCACTTCTGTGGCATTAAAGCTGGAATAAATCCTGCTTATAAGATCAAGCTCTGTTTACAATATGCATGCCATAGTTTGTCGAGCTGTTCCACAAGATTCAGTGCTCGACCCCAAACCATTCACTTTATGAGTGAGCAGCAGTGAGGGAGCAGTTTTCAATTTCATTTCATTTTTATGCAGATGATATCCATTTGTACTTATCAATGAAGCCATATCAAACAAATTAGTATACTTAATGAAGCATGTCTTATCTACTTAATATACATTCGTGGATGACAACAATTTCCCCACATGTCATAGCAAACCAGTCAGACATTTTTCAATAATGAAATTGCAGTAGAACAACAGTAACTTCTTTAAATGTAAGATTGATTTTATGTCTTAAATGCAAAGAGATACAAAATCCATAGTTGTCAGATCAAAGAGCCATTTCAGTTATATACACTTAACAAAGATTTGGGTGCAGTGTTGGTACGAACCATAAGCCACCAAACAAACTCTCCCATGTCGTTCAGCTCCACTGGATGTGCATACGGTCCAGGTTTGTCCATCTGTCATAAATCTGTCAACACAACTGTTAGAGCTACAAAAACTTAGCGATTGAATAACTTGTGCCAAGTATTTTCAATAAAGGTCAGCCCATGCCGTGCATACTTTGTTTATTGATGTAACTATTGTTGCTTTTCAGGACTTTGAAGCGTCAGTGTTGCCTTTAGATTGAATGGAGGAGAATGATAGATCATGTTTTTTTTCTGGGAATACATTTTATATTTTAAATTGCTATGCTGCTATAGCTGCACCACATCAGTGCATAAAGAGAGATCACTCTTAGCCAGAGACACACTCAGATGAATTTGACCTCCTTTAAATCCATCAGACATGTATTTCTTTTGTGTTCGTTACATTCCTAACATTAGCTCAGACCATAAGTTTTGAGATCATAAACTATACTAGGTGTCTGTAATCGTCACTGAAGTGTTACAGAAACCTTTCTATATCAAATTCACAAGGTGAGATGAAGGCCAGGTTATGACTTAACACATTTCATTGCTGTCAAATATCCCTGTCATGTCATATTGTGGCTCTATAATCTTCACACATTGTCAATCTGCCAGAGATTGTCAATCAATAGTATTTCAAGGATAGTAGCCTGAGGCCAAATAGACATTAAACACCATCTGGTGACAGCTTACACCAAGTAGAATCTTCACCTGTGGATTTTCAGATATCAAAACATTACAGTCATGGGCAGGGCTGCCTAAGGACACGGGAAGTTTGTTTTTGATTTTGATCAGGAATCTATCTGTAGCTCTTTTGTCTCCCCAGCTGTTATTTATACGTACTTGGTCGGCATCAGGAAGATATCCAAGCAAATGACACATATCACATCACACTGTGACATTTTGAGATGCATCTTATTTTCCTGAGATTCCAGTTCGGCAACTAATGTGTTCACCACAGATAATCAAATCAGAATGGAGGTTGTGTTTTTTCTAACCCACAATCAGTCTAAAAAGTTATGGCTTGCAACCATTGTTTCCCAGCAACTGCCTGTGCCTACTCATTGCAAAAGAACAATGCTGCAAGTCAACAGTCACTTTTAAATGAATGACACATGCTTCAACATTGTTGGCCTGTCTGTCATCTGTCCTGATAAGTTATGAGAAATTAAACAGAAACACAGAAACATGATAAGAAGTTGAGATTGTAGGACTTCCAATGAAATGTTTGAATAGACATATTTAGACTGACTTACTGCTTTGTCAATTATTAGATACAGAAAATAAATATTATTGCTTAAGGCAAATTTTGTCAAAACTCAAACATGAACAGGTCTAACTCAAACAGAGTGCAACTCTCCTTTAAACTAGAAGAAATGACATTGACTGAAGCCTACCGGCCTTTTTGCTAAAATAATGTCAAAATAGCACCAATAGTGTAAAACATGTGAAAGTCTTTCAAAGGAACCAAAGCACTACTTAAACTTTTCTCCACAGTTCAATACATTTTCAGTTGGTAGATCTTCAATAAATGATGTCAAGGTCTCCGTTTAACAAGCGTGTTTTCTCTTGACACTCACTTTCAGGTCTCCGGTGTCAAACTTGTCCTTTAATTTCACTGAAAACATATACATCTATATGCATCTTTCACCCTTAAAAAAGTTCCAGTCTCCTTTAATTGACCTGTCTATGAGACGGGCTGTCACATCCATCTCTCTTAACAACCACATCCACCATTCACCCCGTGGAGGATAATGGCCAGGAGGAAAGGTGCCTTTAGGTGCCTCCGAGCTTTCTCTTTCTGCTACCTTGGCCTGATTAAAACAATTGAGGGGGAACACGCAAGGGTACTTGACCCCAACGGTGTATCGTACCAAATTGCTTTTGTTAGCTGAACTTGGCACTATGTCTGGCCTGCCTGTCTGCCCGTGTCCAGAGGGGATTTGAGATGCATATACATGAGCGCTGAAGACTGGGAGGGGAGTCAGGTGGAGTTCTGGAGGCCAATTTAGGCCTGGTGGGAGAGGTGAATAGGACAAAGGAGAAGGGAGAAGAGGGCAGGAGGCGAACCTAATAGAGCTTCCTGCTAACAAGCCCCATCTCTGGGCTTTAAGTCTGATGTCACCACATCTTTTTCACCTCCTAGTCTTCCTGCAACCCTCACTGTTTGCTTCTGAATAATTTCCCACGCTCATTTTGTTATGCTGCTTTCTCTCTTCTCTCTCCTCACACACCAATTTGTATGGGCAGTAGTGAGTAAAAGACCTGCTCTCTTTCTGCCTCATTTGCAGAGGCATAGAAGAGGACAGGTTCTGGCGTCTGTTTGCATGTTTATGTGTGTGTGTTGTCTATCCATCTCTGTCAGACAGGTACTTTGTTAAGCTGCTGCCAATCATTGTCTTGGTTGTCTTCCCCTCACAAGGGGCTGAGTTATTTTCTTCCACAGGCTGTTTGTTTGTTTGCGTGTGCAACCAAAAAGCAGCAGACAGGTTCAGATGAGGAGATTACATCTCTAACTTTTTCACATTTCTCACATGTCCTGCTTCTCGCTTCAGACCGGCAAAAGAGTTAATTTAAGAGTTTGTTATAGCACCACTCCAGGCCTAGTAGGTGACAGGTCAAAAAGTTTCCCCCAGACAATATCTTTTTAAAAAGTCACAGACCAAAAAAAATAAAGTCAAAGGGGTTTTTGCATCATATATTCATTGGGAGTAGAACCTTGCACTGTGAGTGGGATCATTTATTATGGTAAATGGTAAAAGAGCTGTACTTATAAAGCCCTTTTCTAGTCGTCTGACCACTGAAAGCACTTTTACATTATATTTAAAATGTACCCATTCACACACACATTCACACACTGATGGCAGAGGATGCAAAGTCAAGTCCCTCGCAGTAATAACTAGTCCCATTCATAGGCATTCACACGCCGCTAACTATGCCACTCGGAAGCAATTTTGGATTCTGTGTCTTGGAAAAGGACACACACGTTGACTGCAGGAGCTGGTGATTGAACCACTAACTTTCATAGACAACCAGCTCTGCCACTGAGCCACTAGTTGTGTTGGGTGAAAACAACAAAAACAAGGAATGACCTATGCTCTGTGTACCAAGATTCTCTAGCCACTGCTCCTCTGCCAACACTTTCCTCGCAATGCATGCAGTATCTGTTCAGATATTTCAATCTAGACTAAAGTGGTCGATGTTGTCAATCCTTACACTGCTTGCAAGAATAAAAATTCCCATCATGCACTGACTCCAACCTTCAAAGCCAGACAGGCATCCAAAATTGTGGCAAATTCAAATGTGAAACCCCGTTTGACCCCCTTTAAACCTCTTGAACAGGAACAGCTGCTTAAATTGAGTTGTGCTACCACTTGATCATTCAGCAGACGTTCTGTCAGACATGGAGGGTTAAATGGAGTGCTTGTCTACCTGTCAATCAGAGCAGCGTGAGATGAACATCTCTGTCAAAAATCAACTTCATATTCCTCCTGTCGAGCCGCAGTGCTCTCATTTTGACGTCTGTGTTAAACAAGGACTCCAACAAATCCTTCCTCTGCAGGCTTAAAGCAGCTACCTCGGGAAATCACGGCTTTCTGGGTGTGTGATTGTGTGCGTGTATGTGTCATACATATCCATGATGCCACGACTCCTCCGCCATCACAAAAAAGAATGTGCATGTGTCTGTTAACAGTATGCGATGTGCTCTCGGTATACCGACTCCTGGGGGTAATTGACGGGCTCAGGCTCCTTGTTTAGGCCAGTCTCAGGGGGGCCAGTTAGGCTGCCCGTACTCAGAGCCACAGACCTCCACTCATGGAGAATGCATGGAGGGATCTCTGGTGTATCTGAGGATTAGCTGTGTGCAAAGAGCAAGGGGCAAATAAGGCTATGGCAGATGAAGCTATTTGTCATCTTATAAATGTGTGTTTACAAGTATGGCTCTACAAATTACACTGAGTTGTTGAGGAAGGAATAGAAGCAGTATTTATGACAGGATAATGTGTCTGTTTAAAAAATATATATATACTGTATATATATGTACAGAATGCCTTACATGTACTACGGCCCTGAATGTGAAAACTCCCAAAAGATTTGAAAAATTCACCAAAGACATTTATATTTTCAGAATACCCAACAATCCACAAAACAAAGGACATTTCAGAAACATGGTATCAGCAAGTTTTGGGAATATTTTCTGAACTAACAAACACCCAACATTTCAGAAAACACATTTCACAAAATGTGCTGTCTATTCAATAAACAACATAAATCAAATTCAGACCACATCATCGAGGTTCAAGGTTCCTTTTGATGTATATCTGATTAATTCCAGTTAGAAACGTTGCCAGTTGTCTTTCCCTGAGCAGGACTTTAGGCTGATAAGTCTTTTGTTGAATTTTCAACAATTCATTTAGCAGACACTTTTGTCCAAAGGGGCATACATCTGACAACACAAGTACAACACAAGCAAGGATCTAGAGAGGAGGAAACAACGTCATTAAGTGCTCACGAACAGCTTTAAGTCCGACCGGACACACTGGTGCTTACAGACAGTGCACAGAGGCAAATCACAGGAATTAAAAAAAAAAAAATGTTTTCTTTAATATATCGTTGTCATCAACAACATTGACAGCTTCTCTTTAGAATTCTAATCAGCATCAACCCCATCCCTAATATCATCATCATCAATATCCTCATCATCAGTCCCATCACTTTCATTAAGTGCGCAGGTGTTCATGAAGAGGCTGGGTGCTGTTTTTGGTAGGTTAAAAACCAGTCGTGTTGCTGTGTTTTGAAACATCTGCAGAGCATTGATTCTGATGCAGGACCACCTGCCAGTAAGGAGTTGCAGTAGTCAAGAGCTTGTACCGGGAGCAGGTGTAGCATGCTCTGACAGGTAGGGTCTGGTCTTCCTGATGTTGTACGGAGCAAATCGACACAACCGGGCATTCAAGGCTATGTGAACCTTAAATGTTAGCTTAGTAATCATGACACCTAGATTTCGGGGAGACTTTGTGGGCATGAGTTTGGTTATTCCAAGCTGGATATTGATCTGTGGTTGCATTGAGGGACTGGCTGAATGACAAGGAGCTCAGTTTTTGATAGGTTGAGTTGAAGATGGCTTATATTCATCCATTTTGAGATATCAGCAAGGCATGATGAAATTCTTGATGAGACAGTCATATCATCTGTCATCTACCCCCCTCTCAACCCTTGGTTTCAGACTGTATCCACTGTCCTATATCTCTAAAATAAACAAATTAACCAAAAGTTAATCTTACATGAAATAAATAATTACTTGGACACTTATCCCTCCCAAACTCTCCAAAAGATCTCCCTGAGAGGTAGGACAGAGGGCAGGTCCTGAGATGCCAAGTTCAGTGTGTGTGGATAGGAGTATTTGATGGTTAACTGTGTCAAAAGCAGCTGATAGGTCTAGCAGTAGTAGAACCAGCAGCTCTATCCAAACGATAGGATTCAGTTGCTGGTGACTCGGCTTAAAGCCAGACTGATTTTGGTGGAACAGATTGTTTTTGGACAGGAACTCAAAGACTTCATTAAAGACTGTGCACCCAAGTCATTTTGACAGAAAGGGCAGAGATGAAACCGTTGTGTAGTTTTGAACCTGGGCTGGGTGAGGGTGGGTTTTTTGAGAAGCGAGGTGGCCCAGGATTGTCTGAAAATGGTGTGGAACACACTTGTTGACAGAGTTGATGATATACATAACTGCATCATTAAGGGCAGAGGAAATGGTCTGTAGGAGGTCAGATGGTATTGGGTTCAGAGGACAGGTGGTGCACTGAGAGTCCAGCATAAGCTTAGAGACTTTGTCCTGGGTGAGAAGGGTGAATGAGAAGAGTGAGGCACTATTAGTTGGTGCCTGTAGGCTGATTTGGCCGGACTCATAAGCTTCATGGCTAATGGTTGAAACATTATCTATATAGTATGACGAAAACATGCATGGCGGTGGGAGGAGGAGGAGGTTGGTGGAGGAGTAAGTTAAAGGCAGAAACAAATGTTTGTGCATCCGTGGCATCACAGATCTTGTTTTCATAGTGCGTCTTAGCTGGAGGAGATTGATGCAAGTCTTGGTTGTAATCGTTGAGGTCAGTGGGCTCTCTGGATTTATGGCATTTTCTCTCTGCTGCCTCGAACCCTGCCCTTTGCTCTCTGATGACCTCAGTGAGCCATGGGCTAAGGTGGGCTGTTATGAGCAACAAGCAAGATTATATTGGAAGTTAATTTGAACCAAATGAAAAACAAATGTGAAAAATATAACAGAGTACGGTCTAAACCTGCTCTTTTTGTGCAGTGTCTTAAGATAACATTTACAAAGTTATGAGTTGGTGCTATAAAAATCAATATTGATTGATTGATACTATAAAAAGTTCCATAGCTGGTATCAATAGAAGTTGAAATAGTGGTTGAAGTAAAAGACATATTTATTGGTTCCATAATGTAGAGCTGAGTATACATTGAGTTAATCCAATACCGATCCTAGTAAGTACCTAGGATAGCACCTAAAATGTAGAACTGGTATCAGCATTACACTAATCTGTGCACTAATTTGAGTGCCACCTGAATAGGTATTGGGAAGGAAACCATGAAAACCAAGTCAGAAAACAGAATTCAGCAGCAAATAGAGAAAATACTTTTTGGTCTTCTCCCATCCTCCATCTTTCTGCAGGTAATTCCTCTGTGATGCTTCCCACACACTCAGTCAAACATGACCCAACCTGCGTCAGCTCTGACTTGGTGGGGCTCTGCCTGCGTTTGCAGCATTAACAAACATTTCCTCTCATCCAGAACATCAAACAGGGCAGGGCCTCCAGGACCAACCAGGGGAGAGGTTGGCCAGTATTACGGATGTTGTGTTAATAATGTTAGACTTAACATTTGATCAGTACTTATATCCACAATGACTCTCAGCTTGACATTTATATTTTGATAACAACATGTTCTATTCATTGAGGCATTAAAGTAATTTATACAAACTTGATTCCAGTTGTAGAAGTAGTTATAGCAGAAACAAAAACATGAATACTTGAATACACAGCCAACAACAGATTTGAATTCTTAAGCACTACATCACTATCGCACTCCAACATGGCAGCAAAACTCAGCTATGAAACAGGCGCTCACCACTTTTATATGTTTTTTTTAAAGGAACATCAGACAAAGTGATGGTTTAAAACAGGCTCAAACATCTATGTGCAGTTCTCAAAGTCAGCTAAATAAGAGAAACCTTTCAAGTCTTAACACTGATACAAGAGAGGAATGCAATATATAGGGAGTTGAAACACTTTGTTACTGTTGTTATGCTTATTTAATTCATTTTATTGTAATGTGTTATTTTGTCAATCCAGGGAATCTACAGAGCTTTGCTAAACCTGCCAATAAATTATTAATAATTCTATTATATTAAATGATTATTTTCCTTATTGGACAATTCTTCACCTTACTTCAGTAAATGTTCAGAAGGTGGCATGGCCTTTCGGTAGCAAGGTAAAAAGGTAGGCTATTTGGCATTTTGTCATAGACTTCTGATTAATTTTGCAGTTTCAATAACCGTGTTTACTGGTCAGTTTGTATCTGAACAAACCTCAGATGAGATGTGAAATATATTCTTGAACTTCAATGGAGATTATAACTTGAAATGAGATGTCCTGGATGAATGAGAACCTTCACAAACAACTGTAGTAAGGATATTTCTATGAATGTTTCAATGACATGAGCAAATATAACAAGGTACAAATTGTGTGTAAAACATTTTGAATGTAATTGTTTAGGTTGCAGATTCGTCAAATCAATAATGTTTAGGTCATGTTGTTAAGTTGCCAATGGTTCTTGTATACTTCCACATTTTTTGCTGCCTGTTAATTTAGCAACCTGCAAAGATTTAATTTGCTGTTATATCATACATTTCTGAATATGTGTAGGTGTGGCTGTTGTGATGAAGGTAAGGTAGGTACATTAGATGTGAGGTCACAGGGATTGGTTTGGTTGGTAGTCCTCAGAAAGTCAATTAGTCTTAATTTTTCATGATCCGACCTCACACAGCTCTCTGCTCCCTGACAAATGACACCAAAAATAACCAGATAGACAAGTGATGCGGTAAAGTGTTCATCAAAACAGCAACAGTGCTCACAAACCTCACCTGACCCTCCAGAACAACAGAGTAATGCATCATCAGCACTATCATTAGAAAGTCTGTGTCTCATGCTCTGCTTGATTCCACATCTGCTCTGAGATAAAACTCAGTGGTGAAATCCGACATGTTGTCAGTGATGTTAAACCAGGCGTAGAAGATCACACAGGAGGTGTTTATTTTCAGAGTTTGAGCCTGGCGGTCATGCCTGGCTTTACTATCTCCTCATGCAGAACACGTTCCCATCAGAGCGCGGTGATGAATTGATTATGATGTGTCGGTGCACGGATGTATGAAGAAGACTGACAGATAAGTGAGTCATCATCATCTAAAGGGAGATGCTAAAGTATTTTCTGATCAGATCCTCTGTTCTTTTAGTTCACAGTTTCTGCTGATTCAGAGTGAGTCTGTTTTACAGAGGTGCAACAGTTCAGATCATTTGTATTTCTACACACCTTTTAGTCTTATACATCTTTGACTGTTAGATCTTAACACAGACAGTGTAAATTTGAATGTCATTTTGTACAAAAAAAAGAGTCAATGATAATGTAGTTTAGGTCTAAATGCCCCTTGACCTGCACCTTCTTTCTATTTACTGTCTTTTTACAGGACTTGGCTAATTTAAAATCCAAAATCAAGTTACAATACTGTACATGTTTGTAGAGTCTTGTTCATGACATAAAAAGACATTTAAAAGCAGCTTTAAGTATTTAATCCCCCAAGAGTTGAAATACAGACATTTGTATTGAAAAAAAAATCGGCTAATTAAGAAAAAAAAAACTGTTTAGTATTCAATTAAAACATTTTTAGTTTCAGCCAATGATGACCAACTCTAACTCCTGAAATAAAGCTATCTTTAAATAGCATGTACAGACAGAAGCACTTATCGCTGACTCACCAACAGGCTGATCTGTATTGTTATGAGGGTGTTTCTATGATTACATCTTTATTCTTTTTCAACTGTACCATTTAGTGACCTCATAGAAACCGTTTCACACAGTGTAGTTTATTTCAATTCCTTCCACGACAGATTCCTATATTATCTACTCTTTAACCGAAAGCATGGACCTGTGTGAGAACAGGTCTGATCAGGGCTGCAGGCTGCGGGGGGTTAAAGTTCTTCACTGTGAGGATACTGCTCTAATGTTTGGGCTTGGCTTTGCGCTTAACGGGCGGCCTTTTGCTGGAGTAAACAAAGACATAATCTCCGCCAGGTCTACATGACATTAATCTTCATCATTCGATTGTACTGTACACCGCTGCTTAGTAATGACAAACATGATGAGGTGAGTTCTGTCTAAGGGAGGCCACATGCAGCCAAACCCCGAGGCGTCCCTGTACGCTCAACTCTGCTCCACAGGACTGTTCGGCTGTTTGGTGGGTGGTTTGGTTAGCTGACATATGAAGGCCTGATTGATGGGCTGGTTGAATCTTCTGTTGTCTGTTGAGTTGATCAACTGTGTTATGAATAACGTTGTGGTTTTTACTGCTTTAAATGACTGTTTGGTTGTTTGGGGTTTTTCAAGAAGGATATTTTGTGCATTTTGTTTAGAGATTAAAATTGTTGGCCCATGTGTTGACTGGTTTATAGATGAGTTGCTTGTATTTCTTGTCACATTTAACAAAGATAGATGTCAGCACACCCTCCTCAAAAAATTACTTTTGTAATAAAAAAAAATATTCAAACCATTCATATATGTATATAGACAACAATGAATTTTGAATAAAAATAATTTCTCTTTGAATGAGTTTTTTACTGACTTACCCACCAGTAAAATGCAGCTTTTAATGCAAGGGGTTAAAGCGGGGTATGTCTGCCTTTATTTGCAGATTTCTCAGGTTGTATCACTCACACACTTGACCCTCTTAAACAACATCCAGGCTTTAATAAGTTGCTCCAAATAAACCTTGCATTGCTCCTCATACTGACAAATAGTTTTCCCCCTTAGAATAACAGTGATTTTTTCTTTGCAGTATTTTCTACAGTATGTTTGTTGCTTTGCCTGTAATAGAGGAGCTGCAAAGCTAAAATGCCTGTATGAGAAGAAAGACAAATGATAAATGAGGATAGAACTTTATTAATCCTGAAAGAAATTCTAGTACCAGATGGATCTAAAATTACAGGATAGTAAAATAGGATTTAGATAAAAAATGTTTGTGAAAAAATACTAGAAGTATATAAAAGTTAAAAACACAAAGAAGCTAAAAAAGAAAACAAACTAATGGCAATGAGAATGAGAGGCGATAGAAAATATGTATCGCACCAGCTAATGAATGTTTTGATTACTCATATTAAATGTCATTTTGCATTGTAATGATTATAGGAAATATTGCACAATATGAAGGGTAGTATGGCACATATTGAAAAGCAATATTGCACATGAGGACTCATCAGAAAGAAAAGGTGCTATAGTTTGTAAAAGACGTGCCTACTTACTTTGGAGTTAAATCACAACCTACACTACATCAGCTCAAACATGAAGAAACAAGTGTTTCTTGGTTCCAGAGTAGATCATCATTGGGAGGAATTAACAGGGCTTTGCTGGGGTGCCGGATGGCCTAGCGGTTGTGTCATGTACGGAGGCTGTAGTCCTAGTCGCGGCAGCCATGGGTTTGCCCTTTGCTATGTCTCGTCCCCCACTCTCTCTCTTCAGCTGTGATAAAGGCGAAAAGGCCCAAAAAACATAACTTCAACAAGGCTTTGATAAATGTTACAACTGAACACCAACGTATTAATTCATTATATCATTATTCATTAATTTCTTAATGCATCTTTTTGAGATCTCAGACCTGTGGGCTACACTTTGAAAGTTTTTTGTTTTTGTTTTCAGTGACGCCCTCCATCCTCTGCCCTGATCTGGAGGAGTCTCGCAGGTTAACCAGACAACAACCTACTTTTTCAGCTGGTCAGCAGGTTGGCTGGATGGTTAGTTGTTGTAGTTTTTTTTTTTTTTGCTCTCTGATTAGTTGACTGACTGCATCACCACACACAACCACACACCTCCCTCCAGGCACCCACTTATGCATGGAGAGTTTAAAACACAGACTACAGAGGGCCATGCTGATGTGAACCACATCTGGTTATACACAGGAAAACCAAACCATACGCAGCCAAACACAATAACACACAAACTTGGTAATTTGTAATCTCTGTCAGCATACACAGGGGACAGAAAGGGGATCAGCATAATGGTTTATGATGTGGATGTGTATTGGCTTGTTTATGCTGGCTTCTTGAACACAGAGCAGGATACGGAGAAGGACAAGAAGGAAAGACAGATGTTGTTTAAAAAGTTTAATCCTGTGCTTTGTGATGGGGTATGTGGCTCTGCTGTGTGTCTCTTCTCAGGCTCTAACAACGTGTGACAGCTTCATCACGACTCAGACACAGCAGTCATCTTTTTATTTGGTTTTATTCTCAGTTTTAACCATTTTTTACGTTTATATGGAAATCCTGCCAGTAAAATAACTGTCTGGATAAGGCTCGAATAGTTTAAAGAAAACAATTAACTAAAAATCAACCCTCTCTATAAGTTTATTTTACAATAGATTTCTACATCTTTAATTTATGTTTGAGAAATTCAAGAGTTTCATGTATATTGATGCAAATGAGAAATAATGTACTATCCCCCCACAACATACATTTTTGTTTGTTGAGAAAAAGTAGTAGAAGAATAAATAAGTGTACAACTCATCCTACTCTTTATTTAGCTTGCACTGTTCACTTTGTGTTGAGAATTGCTGTATACATACTTTTATCATTATTAGTTACATTTTTTGGTATATTTATTTATTTACATTAGGGTACTTTTAATATTTACATTTCAATTCAATCAAAAATGATCTCTACTGTAAATTTGTTGTTTGAACTTACACATTTTTTCATGTGCATTTTTTGATACAATTAAAAAAAAGGCAAAACAGGATAAGATGGAGGTGGAGAAGTTTAAACACCTCCAGTGATTGACAGTGTACAAACTCCCAAGTATTATGCGTTCGTGTACACATGCCCTTGTATGTTAATATTCTGTACCTACCCACACACGTACACAATAGAACAGTACAGTCTTATCTAGACAAAAAAAATCTCTAGATATAGTTTGTGAGGTTCATTCACTAGGAATAGTGATGTATAATAAAATAAAACCAATGTAGGATGCGGAATAAAAAAATATTTGGACCAAGTTTATATTGACAACATTTGGATGTCGGGAGACAAGTTAAATAACTTTCTCTCTCAAAAGTCTTTTTTTTAAACATTCTTGCTAAATGTTAAATTTTAAGTTGAACTGCTGTATCAGTTTATGTGATGACACATATTTTGATATATTAGCTAAAAGAGTAAATTGTTTTAGCTGATTGATTTCAAATAAAAGCTGTTGAATTTGATATTTGCTGCGTCACTCGCGTCCTCAACATGTCTTTACTGCACAGGTGAGTAAAACATGTTACAAAACCTGCACACACAAAAAATTCTCATTATCAGTTCTGACTCAGACTCATCCCTGTAAGCCAGACTTTCATGGATCATCAGCAGCCTCTTTAGTTGATCCAACATCAGTCATGACATTCATGGGTGGGTTGTTGTCAATCGCCACCGTGCAGCTTTAGCTGCTCACATTAGCACAACGCAAAAGCTAATGCATTTACTGCAGGCACGTGCAGGTTGATATTTGGACTAAAAAGTGGTGAAACACTAAGGTGAAAAAATAGATAAGATTGTTCTCCGAAATAATCTTGAAGGTAAACATGTTAAGGATTGTCATAGTTGTTTTTGTAACATGTATAATATGGCCCTAATGTTTTGAAAGGCATCATCTTATAAACTTCCATGTAGGATGAAAACAACTGCAATGGATCAAACATAATTTATGACTTTTATCTGATCATGTTAAACAGTATTGACAGAGGTATTCAGATACTACAAGGTAAAAATGATTCCACCACAATATAAAATAAGATAAAAATCATTTTCCGTCAACAGTGTTAAAAGAATAACCAACATGTACATAAAGTTAGACAAATGTGGTGCAGTAAAATATGCAGTATTTGCGTTAGAGATGTTTGAAGTAGAAGTCTTTATAAAAACGAGAGAAATGCTCAGGATAGGTAAAAAAACACTTTTATTCGTCCTTTAGTTCAGTGGGTGAGTAAAAGTATTTAGCTACATTCCACCACTTGTCTTAAGCTTGTTTGTCATTACATTAAGTGTATTTTTGCAACATGAACAATATTTTTCATTTCAAACAATGCTTTCACACAACCGGGTACCCAATTGTCATTTTAGCACAGATTATATGTATGAATAGAGGGGGGAATTACCATTACAAATTAATCACAAGTTCATTATTGAGCAAGCTGACAGAGTTTTTTTCCCACACTATAATTGTATAAACAATGATTAATAAATGTTGATAGGCAGCTCAAGTCTGCAATCCCTGACAACACAAACTAAACAATTACAATGTTTGTGCAACGTGTGTTTAATGATCCTGTGTCCTCATACCTGGCCGCACTATTGTCAGACATTTCCTTGTTATTGAGCAAACTATTCAGCCATTAATGTGACTCTTCTCAATCAAGTGTTTGTTCAGACAGAATGCAGGATGAAGGTGTGTGTCGTCTGGGTGTTATTTCCTGTCCCATTGTGTGTTGTCATACAGAAATATGGTGGGAACATTGCAAAACGCTCTATCGTCTTTTCACAGGACTGTTTGTCTGTGTTTCTGTGTCTGTCTGCCTGTGGTGCCTCATACAAACTAGTTCCTGCTTGCCTTGCGGCCACATCTGAGGTAAGGAGTGTGTATGGGTGTGTGTGAAATGTGTACACGTGTACGTGTGTGGTATTGAGTCTCAAAGCGTCAATCAAATTTTAATCCGGAGATGAAAAGAAGGGGATGCCCTTCCCTGTCTTTTAATTACAGTGCTTGTGTGACAGAGGCAGGAAACACAGATGCTAATGTAGCGGAGCGTAGCCACTGTTATGTGTACCTGGACAGGTAGACAATATGACTCCCTCTCTTGGGAGAGGCTTATATTTTTTATATTATAGGGAGAGAATGAGAGAAAGGATGATGATGACCATGACAAAGACAAAAAAACAGAAGTAAAGAAAAAATGTTGCACCTACAGTATTTTTGTTGCTTTTTCAGTGTTTAAGGAGAATGTTGTTGGATGGTGATATGTAATGTGTGTGAATGTGTTTTTTTGTGTGTGTTGTGCTGTCATTCATGCAAGCTGTGTGCTCACTGATGCTGTTTACACGACTCAAGTTCCTAACGGATAAATAAAGCTATTTGAATTGAATTGAATTGAATCAGTACTACATGGGGTTAACCTTGGAGAGGGAATGGTTTCCACGGTAACTGAAATATATTGTTAAAGGTAGAGGGTAGAGGCTGGAGGCAGACAGGTTAATCCTCTCCAGGTAACCAATTAGAGGCCTCCATCTCACATCTTTCCTCCCGTGTATAATCCCACTGACTCACCCTTACACGCTTTTCTCCCCACTTCACCTGACTCTTATCTCAACCACTACGTTCTGCTCTTTCATTTTGTCTCCAACTCCCAGAATGCAGTTCAGTACTCATAGAAATATGTCAATCGGGAATAGTCTGGACCTCCAACTTAGTCTCATGGCAGATTGTGAATTTGTCATAAAATGTTAACTATTGTGGAAACAAATTAGACATTTTTACATCTTAAAAAATGTATTTCAAGAATATATTTTGTGTCTGCATCAATAAACCTTTAGGAAGACAGCTGATGTCAAAGTATTCTTATGCAGGACTGTGACCATTTCACAACATTTTTAACAAAGAGTCAACATTATGAAACAGTCTCAGCAGGCTTAAGGGCCGAATATATCTTAAAGTTTCCATTTGGTTTCCTAGGGATACAAACGTGTTCTCCTGAAAGCTCTTGTGTAAGTTTTCATATCGCTTTATACTTTATGCCACCAACATGTACTGTAATGTTGTATTAACAGGTTTTGGTCATGTCACACAATAAAAAAGTACATGAATCCTGGCTTACATTGGGCTGTTGCACCTCTCAATTAAGCTGTCAATTCAATTATTGGAGTAGTTTAATAGGGGAGGCAGAAAGTTAGGGTATGGAGCTTTGAGTCATTTAAAAACACTTAATTAATTCTCAAAACATGCATAATCTTCCCTTTAAAGTTAACATAGTCTTAAGGGCCTGAATATAAATGTTTTATAATGCCTTTATGACACAATAAAACACAACATTTTCTGACACTGAATATTTTGCATGCAGTAACTTCTGCATTAACATATTAATAATTTATGTAAATGAAAACGTTTTACATTATAGTGATAAAAAAAACCTTCAATTCCAGGTAGGAGTAAATCTTTAAATGCTATTGATGTCATCATTTATCTGTGTAGTGTGAGTGTATCTATATTGGTGATATTTGGTTTCTTATTGTCTTGCAGCTATCATCTTAAACTGACTTCATTTTAGACACCTCATAAAACAATGTGTGGCAGAAAAAGCCACATTCTGTGGAGTAGCCTACATTATCTAATCCTTTAATGGGTGGATTCTGAGTTGTCATTATGCTTGTCAAACCAAGTATGATTGTGTCCCCCTTCCCACACACGCAGACACACCACACACACTCAGAAGTGAGGTTTTTAAGTCAGGATACGTTTTAGGTTGATGAGAAGACGATGAACAGCAAGTGAAGATGACACAACTATTTGTTGTTTATGTATTTTCTCATAATTAAAGCAACAGAATCACATTTTCTCCTGAAGTTTATATAAATGTTTCAATTTAGTATGAAGGCAAAAACAGTTTCTATTTTTAGTTTCTTGCTGTTGTTTTTCCGTCATGTGGATTTCATTTCTTAAAGTGTTGGTTTTTCTGTTATTTATACCCAGCTTTAAAGGCCAAACCACACTGTTGTGTTGCATGCATTGATGTGTCTCTTAAAACTGTGTTTGTTTTTGCACTCTTTATAAACTTAAAAAAAAAACAATTTTTAAGTCCCTAGAAGTGAAGCCAAATAAGGCTAAACTTTCCTTTTGTGCAGCCGCTTTTACAGAACGAACACCCTCTCTGCAGCCAACACTGCTGTATGAGAAATGAAATCTGAATGGCAATACATGAGTTAGAGTTCCATTAAAGAGCTGTCTTTTGAAAACCTATGTGATCACTGGTAGAGGCAATTTAATGATCACATTCAAGTAAAGTAGCAACTCCAATTATTTTGATGAACTTACATTGTATTAAGATGATATAAGGATTTGATTTGAATTCCCGGAATTTATGTCACATAATTAATCTGCAGTTGTGTTTGTGTGAACTGTAAATACAGTTGTTGTAGCTGACACTCTGTGCAACCCAAGACAACAAAAACTGTAGCTACAAGGTCCCCAATTAGGCCCCTGCTCCTTGGATGAGAGTACCCCATAGAGGCCTCCCCCCCCCCTCCGCTACCTAAATCCTGTTCAGGGATTAAAGATGGCAGCAGAAAAAGATGATTCACAAAGGTCGTTGCGTTTTTTATTCTGTGAGGGAGTAGGTGTGGGGGAGGGTTGGAGCTACTGTAGATGTGTGTGCGCATGTGCATGAATGCATGTGTATCTGCTGGTATATTTCCATTAGAGCATGTGGCAATCTTGGTGCGTTGCATTGAATGAACTACCGTAGTTTCTAAGAGTCTGCAAGCCAGTTTGACTCCAGCTTTATCTGCTGATGGGTTATACTGCTATGAACTTTTCATTCTTGTCCTACCTGCAAAGGTGTAATTGTTAACAAGGATGTATTAGGGCGTATTGGTTTGCAGGCACTCAAACGGCATCTTACCGCAATAAATTATTATCATGTTTAGATGCATTACAGCGTTAAACGGGTAGTCCATTGATAAAGATCAAGGATTACGGTGCTCATCTTGCACCGTTTTCCATGCAGCTTTAAAGGATGACGCTGACTCCTCCAGGATCATCATTATATTGTGTTGTCATACCTTGATATAACTTGTGTTGTCATACCTTGAAATAACTTTTCTCTTATGCCCCCCTTGGAGGAACATTTTTTGAATTATGAAATGTGTAACATTATGAGCTTTACATACATTAAAGCATTTGTTGCAATTGCATAAGACTTTCTTAACATTGCAATTCCACTATAAAGGTCATAAGCACAACTGTCACTAATACATTGATCCCAGAAAAGGCCTAGTATTGGTGGCACAGTATGTAATTTTACATTGTACAAGAGGATTGGCTTGTGAACAAACAGTAGGAGCTTCATACAAACACACACAAGGATGTTCTGTCCTGCCGGGCCGACATTGATAGTGATGATGTTTCACCTCTGTTACGCCTCTGTTACTACCACCAATGCCGACTCAGTAGCATAACAACTTCACCCATTCCCCACCATTGTGACTTTTACTTCAGAGTAAAAAAACATTCTCCAATCTGTGTTTGGGAAATAAACTTTGGTTGTACTTTTACAACAGACACATTTACATATACTGTATCTCTTCAGAGTAAAATCTGCTACTTAAAAATAAAAATGAAAGTCTAAATGCTGAATACCAAGCACACCACAATCTTGTGAGTTTTTTTACTCACATGTAAGTGTGTGTGCTTATTAATGTTGCACGAAAGGGTTTGCAGAGGCACTTAGAGAAAATTATATAACGTTTTTTTTTTATTAATGATGCAATTATGACCATGTACCTGAACAAAGCATTTCTTTTTGCGCAGCAGCAAATTACATACACACACACACACGCACGCACACACACACACACACACACACACACACACACACACACACACACACACACACACACACACACACATATTGAAGCTTGTTAGGCCCTGGCAGAGAAAAGAAAATGAACTGAAGTAGTGAAGTAGCAAAAGGGGGTTAAGAAAGAAGAAAAAAAAAATCCCTGAGGTGGCCTGTAAATTGCGCTGGAATGCAGACGCAGCCAATCAAATTGCAGCAGAAAGACCCTAATGGGAGGGGTAGGCTCACAGCACTGATGATGCTAATGCAGCCAATTAGATCCAGGTTGGCCACGCTCTGTTCTCCCCCTCCTCAATCTCAATGGCAACATTTATCCCTCAATAAAACAGACATGATCTCAGGAGCCCGGCCTGCCAGGGCTTTCCATTCGTACAGCTTTCTGTTCACTGTACAGTGCGGAGCCTGGAAGCACTCAGAGGGATGATTACTGGGCTCCTGTTACATGTTTAAAGGGAGACACCATGCAGTGTTTCAATGTTTTATTCTCTGCACGTTTGGACTCTGGAATGAAATGTTGAGTCTGAAATGATGTCATATTTTTAGTTACACAAAGAAAGAGAGTACAATGTATAGCATGTTTCCACATACACAGAAAGATAAGACGCCAGTCAGGAAGAAGGATTAACCTCCTAAGTATCTGGAACAAGTAGGAAGGAACACAACAACTTAAAACAATTAACAACAATGGCCTGTAATCAGGAATACAAATCTCTTTAAGTGTAAAAAGACCAGATAGTGCTCCTCAATGCTGAAGGGCAGAAATGTCAGATCTCAAAGATCTCATGTTATTGTAACCTTTGTTTTCAGAGGAATCATTTGTCTTAACTTGGTTTGGTTTTAATTGTAAGCCCATTACTGTTACAAACTTTAGTAGAAAATGTAAAAATCTTGATAACAGCTGTCAAAGCAATGAAAAACAACAAGCTTTTTCAAATGTCCCAGTAGCACTTTTTGGCTTAAAACAGAAGGCAGATCTATTTGCATGTAAAAAATTAAATTAACAAATCAAATATTGAATAAGGAGCAATAAATTCACTCTAGTCCAGCAGCCTTAATAACTGATCACATCCAGTCTTTAGTTGAGCCAGTGTGTTTGTTTTCATTTAGGTGAACATTCATAAACTTTGTGTTTAATATTCTCTACTATAAAGACATTTCTGAGTATTTCCAACCTTATTTTAAATGTATACATTTCCTCATAGCTTACGGTTTGCATGGGGGAAATAAATAAATTATGAACAAAAAATGCATGAGCCACTAAACTGTACATTTCAGGAGGCATTTATGCTGTGGACTGAGAGATACTGTAGCGTGCTACTGTGTGTGTGTGTGTGTGTTTGCTCACTGTGCCCCATGCTGCTTGTAGAGTATAGAAGTGCAGATCCTGATTCCTGGTGTTAATTGTGCTAAATAGCTGATGAACAACTGTCCTGCAGCATACACATGAATACCAGCCAATTACTTCAGAGGGTGCAGAGTCCATCTTAAGCAGATGATGCAACAGAAACACATGGAATAATACTTTTTTTTTATTGTACAGAAGATAAATAGGAACACTTTAAAGTTATTGATTTGATTTTTGCACACAGGACCTGAAGCACCCACATTTCTTGTATAAGTGTTTGAATGAATCCATGGATCATTGACAATACGTGGGCTTTAAAGGTCATTTCTCCAAATGGTGTTGAATGATGTTTTTCTCTAATGAGTTGTTGATGTTCTAATGTTTATCTTATTGATCTTATTACTAAGTCAGATGTTAGAATTGACAAAATAGTTAGGACCTCATGCAACATAAGCCTCTTTGTTTTAGCAGCAGCGCCTTGTTGCTGCCTGCTGCTCTTTAGGAAGGAGCAGGAAGGTGTGGAAATGTTGCAGCTAATCAGGTCGCTGCGTCTAAACACCATTCTGTTGTGATCGGCATAACAATGGTCCTGTAAGCCTCATAAAGCCTGCTGAATTAGCAGCGGAGTGTGTTTGTCTGAGCTGTCAGTGTTATGTTCTTGATGAGGTGTTTGTGCGATGAGTGTGAATACTGTACAGATTCTATTTGCACACCGTCAGACAATGCTTATGCAAGTCGCTAAGAGTCTACGAGCAGTTTTCTTTTCTTGTGTGCCACTTATGAAATGATGTTTTCTGTATTTAAATCGTGATCTAAATGCAGATGTGATGTGCTTTTTCTAATATACAAGATAAAACAACAAAATAAAAACCTAACAGTATACTCCACCTCTTCAGTATCACATCTTTGCACAAAACCTGTAGTTAGTAAGGACTGTCCTGAAAGCCCAATATACTGTATTTAAAGTGAGTAATCAAGGATCACAATGAATTTACATTAGCTAGCACAGGTATTTCATTCTTATATACTAAAAGAAAAACCTTCTTTGTGGCACTATATAAATAAAATGAATGTATTCTGATTGCTTGTTAACCGTAGAAGTCAAATTAAAAAATACAACAACACATATCTATGCTTTCTAGCATCTAGATCTAGGCAAAAACATAAAGATAAAAATTGTTTTCACAAACAAGGCCTCTACTGTTTAGAGGCCTTGTGTTTATGAAAGTATAAGAAGTTTCCATCTCTTTCCTCCTCTTGTCTCCAGTCGTGTTTTCCTTCTTTTCTCACCATCATGTTGTGTGACTTTCAGTTTATTCTGTATGCTCCATGAAATGTTCAGCCTTATCCAACAGTGAGCCCAGCTTTCCCTCGTCACCAGTAGAGCTACTTTTCAGCTCTGTTACCTTCTTGAGACAATGCTTCATCTGGATTATCGGCTGCATATAGCTGACTGCCGCTGCAACCCCAACCCTCGACTTACACATAATAACAATAATAGAGATAGTTAATAGATTCAACCAATTTCCAAATATATGTTTTTTCTAATTTAGTATGACTGTATGTGAGGACTAAAAATATGCATTAATAGCTCAAACAGTGAAGTAATAGCGAACAAAAGCACCACAGTGACTTCAAGTCCCCCTGAATTTGTGAATTGTCTCTGGTCCTTTCATTATAATAGTTTTTTTTGCCCAATGTAAGTATTAAAACTGAATTAATTTCTAATGGCTTCAAAAGGCTCAGGCATGTCTTTAATGTGCTGGTGTTTTGAAGCTGTGCAGGCTTTTATTTGTATCCCCTCACATAAAAAGGTGAGCAAGTGAAAAAGCATGAACACACTGCAAGCAGCTATTTTTCCTCGACATGCACAGTGAAGCTCTTCACACGTATTCCTGTGGCCTTTTTCCACACGGTCAAACACGTCCGCTAATCTCTGAGATTATTCTGAAATCTCATTAAGACTATACGGCTGAACAAAATTAATTCATGATCCTTGTCTTAATCAATGATTAATTAAACAATATAAAGGATCCTTAGCGAGGCTTTAAAGTTTTAGGTCGGCTCAGCTGAGGCCTTATGAAAGGCCCTGCAGCGCTAACCCCACATCTGCTGCACAAACCTCCCTATCGTGTGTGTGTGTGTGTGTGTGTGTGTGTGTTAAGTTAAGTTTCAGACAGAGGTTGTAATGCTCTTTTGGCCCTGAACACAGCCTGACAGGATGCATCAGACAGTAAGAACTCTGTTATAAACCTCTACCTGCTTGCTTTGTGTTTAGGAGGCTTCTGCTTTGACTGAAACTCTGTATTACCTCATTGATATTCATCTTTTTTTATTTAATTTTTTTGTTAATTTCCTTTTTGTGATTGCTTGGTTAGTCTTTTTCTTTAACCCTTGAGTTAGGAGGTGTTTTCCAATAAAGTTGTGTTTCCTGACGGATTTCCCCGCTGTTTGCTTCACACTGTCCCAATATGTTTATAAGTGTGAAAGTATGAACGGTTAAACTTTATAATGGGGTTTGCTTTAGTTCAAAGTATGAGTCAGAAGACAGAAGAATTTGTTAAACCCAGACTTCTTTATTATTATTATTATTTTAAAATAACTTAAAGACAGATATTAATACTGGACAAATATATATATGCTTAAATCCATTATGTGTTTTAACTTTTTAATCTGTTTTCAAACTACTGTAAACAGTGTGTAAAAGTAAACCATTGTTTTGATTTATGAACACCTCAGTTTTAAGGCATTTTATTAACAAAATAAAAGTGTTCAATGCGTTTTTGTCCTAAATCTTTATTTTTGATTACACTTTTTTAAAACAAACCAATAAAATAATAACTTAAGAACTACAAGAAGAGGGATTTGGTAGATGCATTATCTTACAATAAGTAGTAGTGCTTTAATTAGATTAGTTGCAAATCACAGCATCCTCACAAGGAGCCAAATATTAACCTGGTAACACACATGCACACGCACACGCACACGCACACACACACACACACACACACACACACACACACACACACACACACACACACACACACACGTGCATTCAGGGATGATTCATGTCTAAGAGGAGTCCTCAGCTGGAGACAGGCGTCTGTTGGCTGAAATGGATCCGTGTCCATTAGATCAGGTGACATTTTGTGCCTCCTCTGGCTCCTGTCACATGATCACTGCTGATATTTTTCTGTCTTTTTATCTTTCTTGTTCTTCTGGCCTCATGTTGTCCCACAGTAATCTCTCTCCTCTTGTTTCTGTGAGAACCCAAATACACAAAGGTTTCATCTCAAGCTTTATGAGGCTTTATGTGTCCCACTCATTTTGATGGATTGTGGGTAGTTTTCTGTCACTTGTATGTTGTTTTCTGCTTTTTTAAAAATCTGTCACATACATAAAAAACAGGATTGTGTGTGTTGTTGTTTTTTTAAGAGTAAAGGTTATATAAACATAGTTGTTCCTTTCCAGTGGAGGAGGATGTCTGTGCTACTTATTATTAGGCCTATTGTATTTGAATAGGATAATAAGGGTAAAATGAAAATGTAAACCAGCTATGAAACAAAATGCTTACCCTTCTCTGTCTCCAGTCATTCACCTGAGCTTAAAAAAAGTTGGCCATTTTATTTTGTTTCTTTTAACTTTGAATAGTTTTTGTTTTCTTTTAGTTGTATTTTTCTGATCTCTGGAGGCTGCAGAAGAAGCCACAACAGTTTAATGTAACATCAGGAATCTTTGTCTTCAAGAGGCTCAAGTGTGGAACAATAAGGAGAGTAAGTCCCCTTCCTCAGGGGACGAAAAGAAAGAGAGCTGGCATCCCTCACCTAAAATCACACACAATCACAGATTTACAGAACAGCTGGATCCCTTTCAGTTTGGCTACTATACAGTATAAATTAGGCAATGTATTTTTCAGAAACATTTTAAGGCTAATTTTCCTATTGATGACATTGGAAATTCTCTTTTAAAGTTTAAACAGATTGTTAAATATATTTCAGATACACTTTCTGTCTTTACAATGTGTTAAAATTATTTTTGATCACTGCATAGGCTAACTGTATAAACACTAATAAGTCTAAAATTCAAATACGTATTATAAACAAATATAAAAACATGAAACGTAAAGAAACAATTTCTCTAGGCTGATCGAAAACTCACTATTTCTACCTTTTGTGACGTACGTTTTTAAGCACAATTTCTGTTTTATATATCGGCCTCACCTTTTTACAATTGAGGCCAGTCTGAATCCAATGTTAAAAATAAAACGTAGCCTAAATGAAACACTTACTAAGTTAAATAACCTGAAGTTCTAAATGTATACGGGTCATCAGGACGAAATGAGTGTGTAGGTTTTTACCATCACGTTTGTCTTAAGTCCGTGTTTTTAGCTTAATGTCCGCTGTGATCCTTTGTCATCCTCTGACTTTGTTTTAAAACAGAATGTTTTGTTTACCCTCACATCTTCTCTGATTAAAAATGTACACTTCAAGTGTCTCTGTTGGCACTTTTATTGATATAAAAGTGTCGTTTTCTGGCCTCCCAAGAAATATAACGAGTGAGTGTACATTGTCAGCGAGGTGAAAGGAACTCGTCTGAGCGTTTTCTAAAGCGCGTGAGGTTTTCTGCCCCTTTCGCCGTCGCGTGCTTTTTTTTAGAGCAAAACTCAACTAAAATATTACGTCATTAAAAACGCCGTTTTTGTCCCCAACAGTTAGCAGCTGGCAGGAGAGGTAGAGCGCAAATATCTGCCACAATATCTGCGCTTCAATAGAAAAGTGAACAGGCTCTGCATGCCATAAAACATATATTTATCTCTAAATGATCTATGAGTCTCTAATTAATCATGTTCGATGTTTTCAAATCTAAAGGATTGGTAGATTAAGAACATAAAGTGTAATCAACGTTATTTTGTTGATATTGAATTTCGAACGTTTATTATTTTTTGCACTGATGTTTAGGTTGTTTGGTGATTTTCTTTATTTTCTTAAAATTTCGACAGCTCTGTAACATGCGCCCACATGCTGGCTTTAATGTTTTCTTTAATTGCTTTGTAGTTTTCCATTTATTTTAAACCGAAACTAAACGAAAATATTGAAAAACTTGAGCCTAAGGAAAGAAATCTAATTCCTGTTAAACGTGACAGTAAAATGAAAATCATTGATAATGTATTTCAAATTAAAAGCATACTCAATTATTTTTTTAATGGTTTTCTTAAAATCTCCTGCCGTGCACCTGACTTTGTTTCAGCTGAAACTTTATATTCTCCTCTTTCCACACTCACAAGTCAAGTTATTTTTCCTCCTGCTTCTCCTCCCCTCCTTCTCTCCTTCTGGCCTCCTCCATTTTTTTTTAACCAACTGCTCTGTTTTTGATTGAGGCCTAAAGGTCAGCTTTGGAGTTTTTCTTTTAAAGCATCTCTGACTTTCAGCTTTGTGGCCAAAAGCTAACAATAAACCCTTCACTCCCCTTGGAATAACGGAGATTTTTTATCAAGCCTCTGAACACCCTTATTCCCTCAGAGGGCTTAAAGTCTTTCATGTCTGTAATAACTTTGTATACAGTGCATGTATACACACTAAGCTACAACAAGGTGATAATAAAGAGGCTGCTAACTGCACATTGGGAGGTTAAAGCCCTGCAGAATTAGCACTGCTCTGCCCAACATTTCATGAAAATATAGAAAATTGACTGCATGTCAATAGGTTTTTGATTTAACGTCACTGTGGTCAGTTAAAGTGGGTGGGTTACAAAACCAGACAATTTTAATCAAAAACCTGCTCTTATTGGAGTGAAGTTGTGCTGCACTTTCACTGTAATAGAGCTGTGTGGGATTTCACTGTCGTCACAGGGGGAAAAACTCTGATTGATGCTGAGGAAATTATTTTTTCAAAGCAATGTAACCTCACCTAAATGCAATTTCTTTTCTTTTTTTCATTGCCGGTCTGCGTATTATTTTCTAACGTTTACAGGCCTCAAAGGTCGAGCACTCACTAGCTCAAAAGTAAGACATTATTTCAGTGTTTTCCAAAAATGGGAAACAGAAATGTTGTCATTATTGAAGCTAAATTATTGTTTCTCTAAGGCCAAAAAAAGTCGTCATGTAAACAAAGACTTAGTCTAAAAAATGTACACTCAAGATTATCCCCCCAATGTAATGTTTAATCAACATATTCACACAAGTCATCTCCTCTTTGGGTACAGAGCCAGTGTTTGAGCACCCTCTCCTTATCCCAATTAGCCTGTATTTTTTTGTCCAGTGATTGTATTTCTATTTCCTTTAAGAAGTGTTTTCATTAATTCCAGCCAAAATCAAACAAGAAAACATTTAGATGTATAATAATAATAATAATAATAATAATAATAATAATAAAAATGAAGATGTAAACAGCTTAGAAAGAAAAAAACATTCAAACTTACCAGTGGTGACTGTAATTTAGACCAAAACAAACCTTTTATGGACAAAACTTAGTCTGTAAAACATAAACATCTAAAGATAATTTTAACCTGCAGTCTTCCAACACACTCAGTGCCCCTCCCTTGCATAGAGAGCCACTATTTGACCCACCTCCTTATACCTGATATGACTGCTGGATGCTTCTCCTCCAGTCCTCAATGGTCTGTGCAAGTGCTCTCCATCAGGACTCAAGTGCTCCTCATACACACACACACACACACACACACACACACACACACACACACATGCACACACACATACACTTACACACACAAGAAAACCTAATCGTATGAGTATGATCTCTTTCAGGGTCTGTCATTTTAACCGGTTGACAAAAGACATTCATCAACATTGTTTGTCTCTAGAAAAGTTTAGCCTTTTTATCTCAAAGATAAGTTAATACTATTACAGACTTTTTGCAGGTAGAATGTAACTGGGATGTCTCGTGCTCTTTAGTTCTCTGATAATGTTGTGTAAGCTTATAGCATTTTTAACCTCATTACATGTCATGGTGCACTTAAAGCTCCTGTGAGGGAAATTTCCACTTGTGTTGATTTTGGCGCCCCCTGTGGACAAAGCAGTACATCTTAACTGTCTTCTGATTTTGTCCTGTACATGTGTAGGTAACTACATAGTTTTCAACCTTTTTTTTGTATTAAAATGTATCCGCCATTGTAAATATTTGAAGTGAAAACTGTAAGAAAGATTGTTTCTTCAGTGTGGGGTTAATCATCTCATCTGACACCTACCCCACAGGAGCAGTAGTAGGTACAGGCATTACAAATCAATATATAGAAATAGTCCATTTTGTCCTTGATGGTCTTGTTGTTGTTAGAGTGTGAATTTCACATTTACAAGCTGAAGTTTAACAGTGGAAGATTCATTTAGACCATTTAGAGTCTGTCTTATAAATGATTCTGAAGGTTTTTTTTTCAGCGGGGGACTTTATTTAGTGCTACACAATTTCATAAAAGAAATGTCAAAGTCTTAAAGATACGCAAAGTGTCAACAAATAGATGTAATTTATTTGGTTAATAAACCACAGCTTGTCCCTTTAAAGTAGATTTTCAGTTGAAACTTTGAAAACATGTTTTTGTGCAGTGTGTGCTTGCAGTTATTCCTGCAGAGGCCTGGTGTGTGCTGCCTGCAGCTCTGCAGACACAGAGGCACTCTCTTTCTCAGGGCTGCAGCTCAGCTCTGCTGTTCCGTGATAATGATAAGGCCTTAAATCCCTCTGTAGATCTGACCTTTGTCCCACCTCCTCTATTTTTAAACTGTCTTGTGCGTTGGAGAGCTGCGATCTGGCCGCTGCTCGGAGGATTAGGTGTATGTTTGGGCAGAGGTGACTCCAGGAGCCCCCCTCTGTTTTGCTTGGCAACCCCACAACCGCCACACAGCTGCCGGCAAAACCCCTGCTTGATCTACCAGATACCCAAAATCATTATGCGCTGTTTGTTGTGGAGCAGGGAAAAGTGAGGGTAAAAGAAAAGAGAAGAAAAAAAGAGAGGTTTACTTTTGTTTGAGGAGGACTTTGAGGGTTTGAGGTTCGGCCACTCAGACATGTTACAGACGTCCTTACAGACCTGACTGAGATGTTTACATTTGACTTCTCCTTTCAAACTGTTATCAGCAGCCTTTTGACTGAGATCACATCATACTGAATCACATATCTCAACAATATTTGTGCTGAAGAATAATCAGAGCCATCAGCATGCAAAATGGTATGAAAATAATTTTACATTAAGCTGTCATACAGCGTAACTCCAATACTAGCATGCAAATATGCAGAAAACAGCCTGTGTGCTACTCATGCTCAAAGTAGATAACTATGTGAATATGCCCATCTTTATTGTGGTAAGTGAGTATTTTGAATTGATGGATGCTGAAGTGGAAGGAATATTTAGATCCTTTGTTGCACATATTTGCTACTTTTTCCATATTTTACTCCTTCAGTGAAAATTGACCTCAAGTACGATTACAGCAAACAGAATGTTTTTCAACTTCAACATTTTCTGCAGGATCGCTTGCCACTAGATTCTTCATAGTTGGATAATAAGCCTATAACTCATTACATGTGTTAGCAATATTATCAGCAGATAGAGATGGAGCTAATTTGTACAGATTTTTTTTACTGAAAGCTAGTTTTATCAGCAACAATACTGCCGTTTTAAGATGACAACTAGCATCCATCACTGTCAGATAAAAGCAGTGCCATAAGAAGTGCAATATTTTCTTCTTAAATGCAGGGGGTTGTAACAGTCTACAGTAGCATTAAATGGACATGAAGTGAAGTAAGGACCGTAGGTAAAATTGCTTAGTTACTGAAATATGTTTGGAAAAAGTGATGTGCAATTCAAATTAAATCAAGTCAAAGCGCAGGTTTTATTCGTATTTATTTTTATTCAGATTTGAATATTTCAACATTAAAAGAGCAAACATGTTGTCTTCAAAGGTTTAGCTAAAAAATGTAAACATATTTCAATGTTTAAACTTTCTAATGTCTCATCTCTCTAGGTTTAATTTAAAATGTAGAAATGTTTCAACATTTAAGGTCTCCAAAGTGTTGTCTCTTCTGGGACTACAATGACCATGCACCCTTAACCGAGATGTACATATGTAAATACTAGGGCTGCCAGCATTAACTAGTTAAACACGATCAATTAAGTTATGAAATAAATGCATTCTTTTTTTTTACCACATGCTGTTTTGTTATTTTGTCTCTTTAGGCTCACCGTTGAGCCTCAGGAGTGTCTCCCTGTAGTTAGAGTGATGAAAAGAACGTCACTGCTGCATCTTTGAATGTCTCATTTCACTTAAAAAAAAACTATCAGACAGCTCAGTTGACGAGTCAAAGGTAAAATCCACCTCATGGCATCAAACACTTTTTTAACGTTCCCTCTATCTGCTTTCAGTTTTTGATCACTAACCAGTTCCCTTTTCCGTGGTTAAGTTCATTTTGTAACCCTCAATCTATTATAAAAATGTAATCACAATTTATTATTTATTTAGTGATTAATCATGATAAAGAAATGTTTATCCTTTGACAGCCCGAGTAAATACATATACAAATTACATTGGCCCAAAATGTATTTGCTTCCCGCCATAGAGATTTGGGCTAAAATGTGCGGCGTAGGGTGAGTTTAATTTGAAATTTTATAAAACCATAAAGCAGGTTTGGTTTAAAAGTTTAATTTGAGTATAACAATCATTTAAGGTTTCCACTATCTTCCAATAAAGGTTAAATACTAAATATAGGAATATTTAAACTCTACATTTCCTCAAGTCTTATCTCTAAAATTTAGTTCAAATTTAAGGAACATTTAAACACTAAAGGTTTCAAATATCCTTTCCTAAAAGAAACTACAAACATGAAGGCACCATTGAGATGACATGAAATGAGTTCAGGCTTAGTTTTCACTTCTAAACTCACAGACAAGCACGATCAGCACCAAGATCTGACACAAACACACTTCTTCTCCACTACCCGAAACTGTGTGATGTATTTGAGCAGTCAAGCAGTCCGTCATTCTTACGGAGACAAACTCGTCCCTGGTCTGACAGTTAATGGGTTTGGCCCTCTGATTAATTGTGATGAATGGGATCTCATTGTGCAGTTGGCCCTGTGTGCTGTCAGGGGTGCTGGATAGTGGATACCAGTGCAGCAGCAGAGACAGAGTCCAATGTGTGTTTTTACAGCAGAAAGAGGCTAACTACTGCCCCCTGTTGGCATGAGACTCTCTAAGAAAACAAGATGGAAGGTGTTGTCTAGAAGCAGGCTTTTTGAAAATTATTAATAATGAAGATATTTTCAGGAGGGACAAACAGGTGTAGTCACACACCAATAAACAAACACAAAGGGGGTGAATTAGAAATAAGATTTTTATCTCCTTTGTCAGTTCTTGTGGTAATATGAAAAACACATGAAAAATGTAGCTGCGAGCTGCGATCAGGGGATTTAAGCCCATATGGGAATGTTAATAATTTAAGGCTGTCAGGGGTCAAGAGCTACATGGGAATGCTGGGAATGTTGAGAGCAGAGTCTCTGGCAATCACACACTTAATGATATGGAAACTATCCACACAGCATAGGTTGTTTTTTTATTATCATTATTGATACTTTTATCCAGTTTTATATCTGTAATGTTGTTGTGATGGGTTCCTGTTTTGGGAGTAAATCCGGTTTGCGATGTATGTTTCTGTAGGAGGGATTTGTGTGTGCACGACATGTTTGTCCAGGAGTGTATAAATCTAGAGAGTTGTTTTAAGACACACCCCAATGTATGGACAAAAGTACACCAAGATATTTAAGTCTGTAAAGTTAAACATACTGTTTTATTTTGTCATTATTACTACCTTAGTTGTAATAAATAAAACATTTTAAAGACCAGAGTCCATCCACCACAAGACGCTGGATGATTTGAGAATAAAAACATCTGTTTCTAATCAAACATTTTAGGTAGCACTATGAGCTTTTTGCCTTTCCCCCTTCGAGTGACCATCAGGAAATTATGGACCATTTCTCTGAGCTGTATGTTGATGTGGCTGTATGGTACATTTGTTAACATGTTTGGTGTTGAAGGGTTAGGAAATAAATGAAAGCGTTTTAAAAAAATAGCTGTACAGCCACATTAAAAGACCATGTCAGGGTGAGACAAACCCAGATGTCTGATTTGGACAGATGCAGAATAATTTTGCCAAGTTTGCCAAGTTTTACACAACACAAGTTTGCCAAGTTTTACACAACACATGACAAACTGCAAATATGAATTGCTGAGGAATCTGCCAATTCAGATGCTGCAAACAGCAAACTAAACTCCACTCCTGCAAGCTGAAGGCCATTCTGTGGTGTTTTCTGTACTTTCCAGACAATCACATCATCTGCCAATCAAACGGTGTGGGCTCTTTTTTGTTTAGTCTCTGTGGTCAGTGAGGTTCACGTTTCTGAAAGTGCTGCTCTCTTTCATGGCTGCTCCACTGCCAATGCTAATCTGGGTTTAGTGGCAACATGTTAAAGTGTCAAAAGTGAATATTGACAACCAAGCGGCAACCTCCATTGTTGAAAAATGAAGCCATTGCCGAAGTGCAAAAAGATGCAGTTCCTTGATTGTCCACTTGAGACTGGCTCCAAAAATGAAGTTTGATACACACCCCATATTAAAATGTCCATTTTGACAGCAGAATTTAACATGTTTACAGCCTGGTACTTACATGAATTTTTGGTAGGCTTAGTTAGCCTATTTCAAACTGTGTTTCCACAAAAGTGTCGTAACTAACCTCAACCTTCATTAGGTCTTAGTATATTAATATTGATACTGTGTAATATTCTTGTCCTGGTCTGCAAATTCGCATTACCTTTCAGCGTTGCAGAAGCACAGTACTTCGAAACTCCCAATACACACCCAGTTAGACATGCACAAACACACAGAGCTGCGCTCCCCTCTGGCTCAGCTGATTTCGTCTCGCCACTGTAATGCCTCTGTTATACTTCCTCCGAGGACGGTACAGAGAGGGGGATCAGTTGCCCCCCCCCCACATTATGCCTTCGCAACATTCAGATTGAAGGAGAAATATCATAGGGATGTAAATATCGTGCCTTGAAACAGCAGTCTGTATAGGGCTAATGTCTTTATCGGCACACGCTGTATGGAGGTGAAATGTTTTTTTTAACTCACCCATTTTTATTTTATGAAGGATACGAGTTATGCATAATCAACGGTGGGACTGATCTGATTGCAAGATGCTGCGCTGTAGTTGTTTGTCAGAAGGCTTAAGGACTGCCTCAGCTCCAGCTCTTTGCCTGTTGTTAGTTTGACTGAAAGTTTGATTTCCAAAAATTTCCAATAGTGCGACCACCGTGGATGGACTTTCAAACAGTAACGGGTGACGTCATTGAGACGTCATCCATACAGTCTTTAGTGACAACCCACGAATAATTATCACCAGACTTTGCTATTTGCCTTAGTTATTCATAATGTTTAGCCTCTTTCAGCTAGTTGTTTTGCTATTCTGGCCCAGAACTTCACTATTTTGGTTTTCTCTCAATGTTCTTAATGAGGCATTTTCAGCCCTTACCGTAATAACCAAACCGCACAGAAAAAGATAGTAATTAGCTGGTGAACATTAAGGAGCATTTAGCAGAGGGACGTCAAAACTGCAGCAGAGTCTACTGCACAACTCTAGCTCCAATTGAAATCACCTGAGAACATTGTTCGTGCCTGTCACAGTGGTATTTGGCTTCAATTTTGTACAAACATGATAATCCAAAATGTATTTGTGTTTGCCAGTCAGACTTGGATGGTTGACAGAAGCAAATGTCGAAACGTTCTCTAAATTATTTAAGTTGACTCAAGACTTTATTTTATTTGTAAGAAATGAAATGCAGAAGACACATTTTTCATTCAATTTCACTCTATTGTTTCTTTTCCTTGCACATTTAAAGTCACTCTCTCTGCTAAGTCTCAGTCCCAAAGAGCTCCTTCCATGTTCTCTCTCTCTCAAACACACATATGCACACAAACACAGAGCTCCACTAGATCTGAAGGCAGATATTTGATTTACAGCGACGAGGTCAAAGAGAATGCATTAGGGCCTTTTGCAGGAGAGGAACAGGGAACGGCCAAGAGTTATAAAGTGGTCGGATGGATGCTGACACACAAACCTTCATAACAATCAGTGGAAGAGTTACATGCACTGGCCCTGACCCCTGCCGCACTAACACTACAGCACACTCCAGCTCATAGTCACCTAACCTCTACCAAAAAAAAAAACTGCATCCTGTCTGCAGAAAAGTGTCTAACAGCTCACGTTTTCTCCCTGTTTTTCTTTTCAATTTGAGTTTTTGTACTTGTATGAGCACAAAGGTGTTTGTCTTCAGTTTAAGTTTTTTGATGGATGATATCATCTTGAACACAGAGAAGGCTTTTTAAACATGCCATTTCGATTGTAACTTTGATTCCTGTTAAGGCTGCCATGGGGTAGGTGTAGTTGCGGATTTAGTCATTTGGGGGCCCAAGGCGAAAAGTCTTTTTGGGGCCCTCTGCATCTGTTGGGCTAATGTAGTGGTTCTCAACTGATGGGTCGGAACCCTTTATCTCTTGTTTGTGTTTCTTTATTTCACCATCTCCACTTGCAGGAATCTGTAAGTTTGTGTTAACGACGTTACGGGACTTCGGGGCACTGTGCGGCCGGTAGTTGAAAAAAAAGGAATAACTTTTGGCAGCTTGGACAACAACCTCTCTTTTTCCTCCGGCTACATCCTTTTTTTCTGCACTGCTGGATAAGCTTCGCTTCATTCTGGCTTGTTCGTAATCTTCTATCTCTTTCGCTCTTGTCTCTTTTCTCTCTCTCTCTGTCACCTGTGATGCCGCGTCAATCATTTCCTTAAACACACTGTGCAGTAACCTGAGTGTCATGGAATAGTCCATGTTGTGCAGCTGGATGGGGGAGGAGGCCCTGAGACATGATTTAAACATGAATTAGCCATTCTTCTGATAAGAACATTTTGCGTATGGGTTTATAGAAAAACAAAATAACTTACCACAAAGTTAAAAAAAATAAAAATAATAATAATTCTTAAACATGATTTTTTTAGGGCAGTTTGGGGGCCCAAGGCAATTGCCTATCCCTAATGGTTAAGCGTGCCGCTGGGTAGGTGCAGAGACGCTGCTTGTCAACAGGCAAGGAAGGCAACAGCTTGGGGCCCCAGAACAGTATGGGGCAACCAAGGGGTGACAAATTTTCCTTGATAGCGGTGGCTTAAAATTTGCAAAGTTTTTAATGACAGTACTGTAGGTTACGTCCCTTAGGGGCCCCATCTGACAGCACACACTCTCCATGCGCTATTAAGCATTGCGTTCATTATTTCTGTGAAAACTTTTTTGTTTGTCAATGAAAGTCAGCGTAGGAAAATGAAGAGGAATTATCTGTACGGGAGCACGGATGGGTTAAAGAGGAAGAGAAAAAACAAAGCAGGACAGTATTAAGTAGAGCTGATAAAGACAATAAAATAAAAGTAAATGACTGAATGCTGCCAGCCTTAACTACAGAGAGACACTTGAATAACATGACTTCCGCGAGCATTACAT